>OY292457.1:14918330-16144162 GCA_958496255.1 Camptogramma bilineatum | reverse complement strand
AAGTGGGCAAACAAAGTTTTTCGATACTAACGCAAGTACGAGAAACGTAGTGTGCAACGTGGTGTAAAATAATGTAAGGGAGAGGCCCTAACAATTCCTTCCAATTCCAATTTCCTTTCATTTCTATATTCAAATGAAATAATTCTTATTTTAATATGCTAAACCAGCTTTTCTGTATATCAATTTCACTGCCCTAGGCCAGCATTATGTATTTTCAACCTTCAACACGATAACGTCATAAATCCTTCGTATTATTGGACGACCAAAATCGGCTATCTTACTTATTTTTTCTTAATTTTAATTTATTAGAAATACCTTGTTATTCGTCTATTCACTCCAGGGTTGAAAGCTTTGAATATATTAAAGGCTGTTTATTTTTATGATAATTTGAATATTTCAAGTGCATTAAAATTAAAAGTTAATTAAATTACAGACTTGATGTAAATAAAATACGTAAATGGTTTAATTAGCACAGGATTTAAATAACTTTTAATTCAATATTTTAACCAATACTCTCACATTAAACTTATTTACATAATAAATAGCCAATAATTTGAATTGCCAATAATTTTCAGGAATTTGTACCCATATTACAAATGTGAAAGTGTGTTTATCTGTTTGTTTATTTGTCCTGCTTTCACGTCAAAACAGGGCGACTGATTGACGTGATTTTTTGTGTGGAGTTGGAGGGCTGGAGAGTAACATAGACTACTTTTTATCCGGTTACCACGCGAGTGAAGCCGCGGGCAGCAGCTAGTATTATATATTTTAAAAATCTGAAAATCAAAATAATTAGTAGGTACTCAATTCAACTTAAAAGATACTTTGACTACGACACGCGAAATTATTCATTATCTCTATTTCACTCGTGTTACCCTTCACAGTAAATCCACGAACCCTTTACACTACACATTTTAAACTTCAGTAATCCCCATTAGAGTTTATCTAAAACCAATAAATTTCTCTCTAACGACTTAGTGTCAACCCTCAAAGTGCCACGCTCACCGCCTACCCCAGGTCTTTTCGACCCCCAAAACCGCGATACAAAATACAAAAGACAAACTTTATACGTCATTGTTTCAGTATTTTCCTTAATTGTTTTTCCATGTTGACTCCTAATCAGGGTCCTTAATCTGCAGTTCATGTAATCTAATTTCCATAAGTCCAGGGTTGTTTCAGTAATAGGGGAGAGATGTCTGTTATTCGTCGCGAAGATGCATGGACGTAATTATTGGGTCTGCTTTATGGTAATTTTATTATGTCATCACAATGCAGTTTGCTTTTAAGACAATATAGAAATAAACATTTACCGTTTATTTCTGCTATTTCTTATTTATTTATTTATTTATTTATTTATTTAGTTCATACAACCAACAAACTTATGGAAGTAGGTAGGTAAACAAAAAACAAAAAAATATTCTCTTATAACTACAAGTTGACATGCATTTTGCATCAAGATGTTCTCCTTACCTACTACTAAGTTTATATAAGTAGGTAACAACTTACAGGACACTAGTTAATACACTACTTAATTGAAAGGCAACAATGTCTCGTTATGAAGAAAACAAACATTTACTACAAAAGTCAGCATCAAAACAAAGTAAAGACATTTGTCGAACACGCTCTAGCATTTAAACGGAAGCGACACCCCGTCATTTTTACCACTTGACAGCAAACTTCTCGCAAAGTCGTATCACTTGATTTATATCTCCCGCGCACTAATGCAATTATTGCAATTTATTATGAAATTAAATAAGGTCGACGCGATCCCCTCGGCTCCAAGTACCCTTTGCAGACTTTATTTTTGTTGTGTCAGAAAGACCGCATCCCTCATTTTAGGGTTGAATCTTGAACTGCAAAGTAAGATTTCGGTTGTGGTTACGTCTTTGTAAGTAAATGCAGTGGGTAGTTTCCTTATTTTTCTAGCAGATCTGTTTCTAAAACAGCGTTGAACGTAACATTTTATAAGCTTACTGCTCTTTTCGTTTGAGCACCGAAAAGGTATTCTATTTGATTTTTTCGATTAAACTTTTAGTTCTTTGATAAACCGTGTACCCCGTACCGTGTTTGTTGATTCTTCACGGTGTTGGTCGCTAAAGAACAGGAGTAGAATCACCTAGCTCTTAAGACGATTCAAAGTGATACTGGTGGTCCTACTGAATAAATGATATTTTAATTTTGAAATTTTTCTTTGCGGTCTAACATGCAGCATTTTCACTACATACTAACAAAAACGCTGATAAACAGATTCTTTAGCGATTCAGGCGAATGTCTGTCTTGTCGTGAAATCTATTACGGCCAGCATAAAACGGTCACCACATTAAATAGACCCAAGGTTACTTGTAATAAATTATTCGCTCGCCCCAACACCTCGTCTTGGAGGGAATACAGTGATAGCGTCATTTTTATAAAAGTGTAATGCGCTTTTCTTGTTGTGATTGCGCCCTCTCTACAGTTGAGAAACGCTGTGAGTTTATGTGAATGTAGATTTGAAGATATAGATATATAGAAATATGGAAACATTTTATAAAACAATTTTAACTTACGCTTGATAAGTGCATAAGAATGGGTTTACCATAACCCTTATGTCGCAATTATGTTGTTGACTGACATGCTAATCATGTAGTTACATTCTAAGGGCCTTACTTATAAAGTTGACCACTTGTTAAATAATGCTCAAGATTCGCCCTGTCAATATGAAACACTAAAAAGGATGGCAATTATTTAAACGGTGTTTCAATTTTAGTAGAATTTTATTAGTAATGGGGTTTGTATCTAAACACACTATGCCAAAGTTACACGACCGAAATTCCGCGGCTGATTTTACGATCTGGCGTATTCGGCTGATATGATATGACACACCATAAGCGCTGGTTTTCTCAAAGTTAACTACTCTACTCGTGAATTTACTAAAAAACAAGATAAATGTACTAAAGCGATGATTTCATTCAATAAATCTAATTGAAACCTATTATATGTTGAAATAAACAAATCTATCGACTTTGCCGCACATTGTTTATTCGGGGTATTGAGTTTCAACATAGAAAATCAAACAATTTTTCGCTGAAACATTTAATTTAATTTATCCAAAAGCTAAATTCAACAAAACGTTGCAGAAATAAAATGAAAAAATGCATTAAAAGCTATTTCTAAAACAAGATCTTCATTAGACGTCTTAGAAGTTCAAAAGACCTACGACTTTCTTAAAACATTACTAATTGATCTGCTCTTTTGATTTTGAATTGAATTTCTTTGTTAACTTAATTTTGTTTGCTGAAGAAAAAATGCGTAAATATTAAAGGGTTCTTTTTGAATTAAGCCGCAAATGAACAGTCTTTGATCTTGAAAATTTTTGTTTTCAACGGCTACATAAATATTACGGTCGTAAAAATATTTTAAACCCCCTTTAACTTAACCGGTTCTAGTGTGTTTTGAAAAAAAAATGTTATTATTTGTTTAAGAAAATAAATGTAAGTAAGTAAGTATTTTTTTTCGATATTTTCTAACCAGAGTGAAAAGCTCTTTTTTCCCATAGGAGGAAGTACCCCCCCCCCCCCCCTCCAATCAAAAAACCCCAATGACAAAAAGTTCTATAAAATTAAACGAACCAGCTCACAGAATTCCACGAGAAATGGTTGAGAAATGAGACCTGTAGAGGAGAACATACAGAAAGACAGACGTCCGACTGACATCCGGCATTTTTGTCCAAGCAGAAATAAAGACGCTTCGCTCGCTCGGTCAATAACATAACTTATTTAAGGTGATATCATAATGGTGAACAGTCATCGCTTTTGTTAATGGCGACGGGATTCGGGAACGACTGAGGTGACTGCGGTGCGGCCCAGGTCTGCGTTCACCATAATACTGAAACTATTTGCAAGGAGCTGTCAAACATTGTGGTGTGCGTCCATCGCATCGCAGCATCATTTAATTTACTAATTATCGGTGGCCTGATGCTCTACTGTGCAGCATAATACATTATGAGAGCTTGTAATGGACGAGGCATTTCTAAAACTTAGTCATGGATTCAAGGACAATAAAAAAATAATGCTATACATTTTACACATCATCATTCTATTCTCAATGTAAGTAGAGCTTGTGTTATGGCAACTACATGATTGATATACTTACTTACTTTTGTTGTTATTTATTCTTTTTGTATTTGTATTAATATGTAGGTATTTGTATTTGTTTATATGTTCTAGGCGGGCCTTTGCCCACTGCGTCACAGAGGTCGTCAAAAGTGAGTCAATACCGTGTGTTTATAACATTCAGATTTCCTCTTTCTTTGAAGCGGTTGAGAACGGAATGAAAGCATCTCTTTATGAATGCTCGAAGTCATCATCCGTTCTTTTATGTGCAAAAGTGTGCTTTAAAACTCCTTGGTAAAAACTTAGGTCTTTACATCTTTACTAGAGAAATGATATCGTGACAACAAGCTGATCTAATTATGGAGTCAGGACCTGTTCCATGGAACTTTTAAGTGATATGGGTATCAAATGAAAGAGCTTGATGAGTGAAACACAATGCTGATAATGATGATGGAGTTAGGACCTTCATGAAACTTTTTGATGATATGGATATGGGTATGGGTTTTCTCTGCCATGCTTCCCTGCTACTCTCCTTCCAAGCTTCTCTGCTTCTCTTTATACATGCTTCTCTCCTTTTAGGTATGCTTGAAGCAATACGAAGTTTGCCGGGTCAGCTAGTAATAAATTAAAATAGTTAAGTCAGTGTTGTAAAATATTTTTGGTAAAAATAATGGAAAAATTCATGAGAAATTTTGGTTTACTTTTGCCAAAAGCTTTACCTTATCCATTGTGTATGAGCATGATGTAAACCAAACATTATTGAGTGCAGTATCAGCTTAACTGAGTTAATTACCACCGAATTGCCGTCCTTTTGTGCATGCCGGTGACAGCCACTGTGACCTAGAAATGAAAGTGTGGTGAGGGAATGAACCAATTTAAGATACAATTCGCATTATCGGCGTCAACAACGTCATCATCAGAAAAAATATTTATTTATTTATTAAATAAGAATATAACTTTTGAAACTATCATGGTTACGAACATAAATATTGTTATCAATGGGATAATTACCATGATTATTGAGTTTTGTTGTTTCCCGATATTTCGACGCAGTTGCATGCGCCATGATCACGGGTAACTGAAATCTTTGCGAGGTAGAGGTACTCAATAATCATGGTAATTATCCCGTTGATAACAATATTTATTAAGAATACTTGTTTACTTTAAAAACATAACTCTTTTAGTATCTTTTGTCTTTTTAAACTCTCGCTATCAGAACACATTGTAGGTAAATACCTATATTTACACAACACATTACAATTATCACGGTATTTATTACGTAAATTACCTTTATTTGAACCCCACGTTTCAATTGGATTGCTCCAGCCAAGGTCGCGGGAAAGTTTCTTAGGATCACTCGGTTATCCGTCCGTTTTTTTTTAAGTGATCCTGCTTCTTTTCTCTACACTATCATCACAAAAACCAAACTTTCACAAACATCTGTCATTGACGCGCACCACAATCCTAGTGTTGGGTATGACATGATTTTAGATTGACTTTTGTAAGAGTAGCTTCATTTTCATTTTGAGCTGGTACTATGAGCCGGTTCATTTGAGCCGGTCATTTTCAAGTGACTGTTCATTATTTTAGCGGACTACTCACTCATTCTCATTTTACAATCTGTCCGGTCAGTTCATTCTTTCTTATCATTGTCCAGCGAAGAGTGATTGAAGATTGAATGAAGCTTGAGGAAAGAGTAACGTCATTTTCTGATTTTTTCATATTGTGTACGGTCACATGACATTTGTAGAAGTTGAGCCGATCTTACAAAGTTGAATTTTGTACGGGACAAAAGAGCCGCGTCAGTCACGTCACACTTAACACTATAGGTAGGTACAATCCCATACCATAGGGTTGGAATAACCATGTGTTATTCATCCAACGCCATAGACACAAATCGCACAATAAACGGGCCTGCATCCAGGTCGTAATGATAAAATATTAAAGCGACAATATTACCGGCTACTGCGTAATCTGTTGCCTCAATCACGGGACAATTTATTTCAATACTGCAGTTGAATAGTAGCAGGATGCGACTGGATTTGCGACTTTGATTTACACTGTGATTTTGATGTAAATAGTCGAGTCGCATTGCTTAGACAAGTTTTCTTTCTTTCTTTCTTTCTTTCTTTCTTTCTAGACAGTGTGGATACTTACAAAAGATTTTATTAGTTAGACCTATGTCTAGCTAATAAAATATTTTGTGTCGAGTGGTTTGTTTGAATCCGGGCAGTGTGTCTATGGATTTTTAGTATCGAAAAATGCTCTAAATTGTGAATAACAAGCTGTAAATCAGGTATGGGCAATCTTTAGAAAGTTGCGGGCAAAACTTTAGGATGTTGAAAAAGTCGCGGGCCATAGATATAAAATATGGTACTTAGATCATATTAAAAAAACCAATTATTTTAAAAATTTAAAAATTGGTGATTTTGGTGTTAATAATTACATGCTTAGATAGTACTCGGTATTTTTGTTTCCAAATGCTTCGAATCAGACAACTAGAGAACTTCGGGCCACCTAAACCCCATTTGCTACTCTCACACAACCGTCCCTAGCGGTGGTTTGCGGCCAATATAATATCATTAATATCTAAATTGGTCACAAACACCATTTACTACCAAACCGTAACTACTAATTCATTAATACAGCGTTGCATCTCATTATCGACGGACCAAATGTAAATATCAAAGCGAGCTTTAATTCCGTTTATTGACAACCCTGGACAAACCACCCACATCCACCTTATTCCTATCACGAAAGAGTCGAAAATTGAGCGGTGGAAAAATTCGCCTGAACTAACAGATTCACACTTATCATGACCTTTATTTCGAGGAGAATAGAGTCGAAAATCATCCGGTTTCGGAATTGTATTGGTAACAGTTTATTTGAACTCATCTCAAATAGAGTCAGAATTGTTAAGAGCAGTGTTTAAGCGTAGCTTATTGAAGGCAGCTGGTTCAATTCTTATAAATGAGTAAACAAAAAAATATTTATTTGTACAAGGCATACTTAGTGCAATTTGTTATACTTAGAAAAAATTGTTAAATATGGTTCAAATTGATTAGTATTCGTACGTTCCCTCCAAAAAAGAATTTCGTTTGATAACAATTTCACCAGATAGTAAGGCTGATTTTAGTCTCACGCTCACCGTCAGCGCTGATAGGCGAGTGATCTTTATTACAATGAAATAAGGATACTGATTGTTTAGCAGAAATGGTTATGCTGATTGCTCTCGTCAGTGCTGGACAATCAGTATCCTTATTTCATTGTAATAAAGATCACTCGCCTATCAGCGCTGACGGTGAGCGTGAGACTAAAATCAGCCTAAGTGGCGTTGCCGCTGACGAAGGAATATAAAGAGGTTCCATCTTGTCTATATTATATTTGTATGAGCGACTGGCTAACCTTCTAACTATGGTGACGGTGTTTTTATAGGCACCTGAAAGCATCCGTTATGGCTTAACGACTTAAAAGCCGGGACCAACCATTTAACGTGCCCTCCAAAGCACGGAAGTGAAAAAAGTTAAGAAAAGGGTAATTTTTTATGCCCAAAGTTCTACCAGTAACTTTGAACGGAATGAGCTGTTTACTATTAGCTGTGGTCCAGTTAGTTAAGAGCAGTGTTTAAGCCCGGGTTTGCCGCACAAACAGACGAATGATGTGGTGATTAGTTTTTGTATTGAATTATTGCGGTCCCTATAAACAGATTCGAAAGCTGATTGAGGAATTACTGGTGTTAAGGGGCCTGCGACAGACGAATTTTCCATTTAAACGTAATACCATAATCATTTAAAATCAGAGCGCCGACAAAGCTCATTAGATTATCATTAGCGTAATAGTTTCCAAAAACAAAAGAGATTTCAATTTCAATTTATTTATTTGTGATACACAAGTGGTTACATAATACGTTCATCTCTTTTGTTTTTGGAAACTAATGTTTTGTAAAATTCATACTCGTATTATAAATTTTATAAAACGAAATATCAATGACCGGAATTTGAAGCTACGACTTCAGATCAAAAGTCAAGGTATCCTACTCAGTCAACACGGCTGAGTTCCATTAAAATGCGAGTGAAACAGTAGGGTGTACTTAGTCATGTGTACATTTAAAGTAATTTAAAACTACGTTAAAAATCAGGACAGTGACTAACAAAGGGAATCGAATAGCCTATAAACACGACATTTTCATGTCACCAGTAATGAGTAGTAATAACGCCAAGCGGAGTCATCAGAAGTCAGAAAGAAAACGACTATGAACGTGTCATTGTTCATAAGGTATGAACATGGTAAATGCAGTAACATTGGCTGTGAATACACAGGTTTTGGAAAAAGTTAAAAAAAAAAACTTCTGAGTAGAAAAATTACAATGTTATTACATTGTTCTTTGTTCTGTCTTTTATTCTGTCGTTGTATTTAATTCTGTTTGATAAGTTTATTGTGGTACTTACATTCATACAAGTATTATTTCTCACACTTTAACTTATTACAGAAGAATTATCGAATTGATAATTATCAATTTGATGTTTTTATAATCATCATTATCATCATCAGCTATTTTAAACCCACTGCTGGGCATAGGCCTCCCTTCGTGTCTGCCATTCGCCTCGATCCTGCGCTAGCCTCAGCCACGTACAACCCACGGTCTTGCGGATGTCTTCGACCCATCGTGCCGGTGGACGTCCCCTATTTCGGTGTCCTTGTCTTGGCCACTACTCGGTCAACCTCTTGGTCCATCGGACAAGTCAACTTAAGTCCCAATATTTGCGGATTTCGCTCCATGGCTCTCTGTGTAACTCTGATTTTGTGCACAGCCTCCTTAGTGAGCCGCCTTGTCTCAGTACCGTAACTCATAGTTGGCAGGACACGCAGGTTAAAAAGCCGTGTTTTAAGGCATTGCGGTTTGTGGGTGGACTTAAAAATATAGTCTAACTTCCCAAAAGCTGCCCATCTTAGCTGCACTCTTCTGTTGATGTGCTGTGTTTATAGTTAGTTCAATATACCTCTCATAAAACACACTAACTAACGTAAATGACAAAGCAAAATATCTGATTTGATCACTTAATGGGTTAATTTATAGGACACTGGTCATTTCACTGTTATTTATTAAATCGTTTCGAACAATCGAGTTGAGCATGATTCTTTAGAAATGCTTTTAAAGTGACATCAATGCTATGTTTAAAACGACAACGCTTCAAATATGTATAAAGTTATTGAAATATTGATCATGTTATTTTTACTATTCAATAAACAGTATAAGTCGATAAATTTGTAAAAAAGTGTCAATTTTGTCGAATTTTATGTCATAAGGCTATATTTAATATAGGTTTTATTTAACTTAGGCTGAGACCAAACGAGCGTATTTTTTGAGTTGTGAGCCGCGTTATTTCGGTCACGTAATTTCTGCTGCATTTGTTTTCATCGAAAAGTCCTGTTTGATTCACCCGGCGACGCAAAATGAGTTGTCTGTTTTTGTTGAAAGTAAATTACGCGACTCATTTTTCGCGACTCACAACTCAAAAAGTTACGCTCGTTTGGCCGCAGCCTAAGTTTAAAAGAACCTACAAATAATTAAAAAATCTACAAGTAGATATTTCTTACAATTGTAACGCCCTGTTCTTTGGGATCCACTCTTTAGTGCAGGCCCTCTAAAACATTTGTGGAATAGTTTTCATTATTCAAATTGATGCCCTAACTAGAATTTTTAAACCGCCTTAACATAAAAAAGGCAAGTCAGCTCCAATAGAAAATGAGCACGAAAAACACGTCGAAATTTCCATAAGTATTGCACCTAACGTACTAATCAATGATTCAACACAAACAGTTGTAAGTTACAAAACAAACGATGACCTAAAAGCAAGGTATTTAACATTGAATGGGCATTTCACTTACCACTACAAGACAATCTGTGGTTTAGAACAAAAGAATCGTAAACACGCGTGCGCAGCCTAAAAAACATTCGAATTCGATTGAAATACAGGATATTCGATAAAGAGATAATATTGGTGAGGGGTTATTAGCCCCAGTTTATGAAGGCAACACTGATGTTAAACCTAATAGTAATGTAATTTCTCACTAAAGAGTTGTAATCTGTCTAGTCGAGCTCAACTACGTAAAGCTACTACTACACACTGGCGCAGGCTCGCGTAAACGCCAATGTCAACGTGTGGACAACACTATTTGCGTTGCCTTGCCATCGCTCGTCTAGCTGGCCGAGTGAATACAAACGCCAATTTTCATAGGTTTGCATAGACTCGCCAAACGTGTGGACGATAGCACTAGACCGCGCTAGCTTAGGCTCGCCCAGCATGTATAGGCGGCGTAATACAACTATCTACAAGAAAGAAAATCTGCTTACACCTGATTTCATTTTCCACCTGATAGACATTATCATGGATTAAAATACAATTTCAAAGTCTTAGTACTAAGGTTACTAATGTTTGAATGCGAGATGCAAAGCATAGAAAGAGGCTGGCAGATGAGGCTTTTACCCAGTAGAAGATAACAATGAGCAGAGATGATGATGATGACTCATTCGAAAAAGTGATCAAATCCTTTTCTTTCATATCATTGTTGAGGTGCTTCTATCAGACTACGTGACTCATATCTGATATAAATAGGCATATTATATGTACTTCTAATGTATGTATGTATTTATGTATGTGTATGCAATGGATGGTATTGCGGCCGCGAGCTATTGCGCTTTGAACCTGCCTGCCCGCTCTCGCCTTTGAAGTCACCGGAGTGGTCAGAACCGCACTTGAAACAAAATCTGTTACACTGTATTGTAACATGAACACTACGACCCTTGCTGACTTGAACTTTTGTTCGATTTGTACGACGAATCGAACAAAAAATCAGAATTTATTTTGTTTATAAAATCATAGCAATTCCAGGTGCCATTGTGCCAGGGTAGCCAGCAAAATTCTAGTTTTAATGCATTTCATGCAATATTTGAATTTTGTGGGCTACCGTGGCACATCCACCTTTATACAAAAGCATTCCAATTATGTTCGCTTCATATTCCTTCTCCTCCTTGTCATGTCCATCCATTATCAAATTGATTTTGAATCACTTGAATTTATTTATTAATACCCCCGATGCCGACGCAAGAAAAGGGGTGTTATAAGTTTAACCGTAACCGCTAGTGTGTCTGTGTGTGTGTGGTATCGTAGGTCTTAAACGGGTGAACCGATTTGAATGCAGTTTTTTTTTATTTGAAAGCTAATTTTCTAGCAATTATTCTTAGATGTGTTTAATCAAAATTGTTTCAGCCGTTTCAAGATTATCAGCTCTTCTAGTTTATGAAGGGATATGTCGGAGGTTTTTTACTATGATGTAATGTTTATCAATAGCCAGTTTAGATCCTGTTTCTCGACTTCAACTTCTTCTTTGTGGCTACAGTGACTAGGGTTGTCACAATTCTGCGAGTGTCCGTGTCATGCTAGTATCTTAAACTTTGCTGGAGAGTCGTGAAAAAACTTTGATGATAAAATATGGCCGGTGTATGCACACCGGCCATATTTTTTAATCAAAGTGAAACTCTAATGATCCTTTTTCTTGAATGTTCATTTAGGTGTGACATACAGCCTGAGTTGTCTATTTTTACACTGACAGTCTGAATGGGCCTCAAGGTGCATAGGTCTCGGAGTGAGTTTTTTCTAATTAGAGATTTCCGTTCTTGATTTAGACACGAGCTATTTTTTATTTACGATTACGGTCAAGTCGCACAACATGATCTGCTGATGAATATAGTTTTAATATTTTTGGGTGTACATTTTACTTTAAAAGTACCTACCTACAAAGATCTGAAAGAGACTTTGAGATAAGTTTTTTTTTTTTTGTACTAAGTAGGTAATTGTTTTCTTTTCTTAAATTGAATTAACTTGATTGTTGCTTTTAAATGACAAGACTGTCTGTCTTAAGCGCCGTTTAAATGGTACCTACGATTTTTTTTGCCCCAAAGATGCGAGAATCTCGCTCCATAACAATTCAGTGACAAGCGATTTTATCGATCTTCCATGTAAGAAATCAATGTTTAGTTTACATTGTCATATACTGAAATTTTGCTTTCGATAATCACAACAAACGGCGCTTTACAGTATGAATGTTTTTTCCTGAAAATGCCTATGCAGGGCTGAAATGACGTCAAAAATCTTTGCTTGTGTGTGTAAGTGTAGATTCAATTTGGTTTACATGGTATAACATAATGTATGGTGATTATTAGCTGAATATTCAACTTTTTTGGAAGAGTTTTTGGAGTATTATATAATTTTATTCGTTTTCTTCGCTGTCTCTTTCTGATATTTTCCTTTTAAAACCAATGCCTACTATTGAAACCTCCGGAATTTATTTGAAATCAATCCTACAACGGATCGGTGTTTCGGTTTTTGGACTTTTCATATGTACCCCCTACAACCTCTAGCTTGTGATGAAGTGTAGTCTGACCCAGCTTCTATTGTTTGGCAGTTGATTATGTTCGTTAATACGATAACGTCGGATCAATCTGAGGAGCACTTGTGAACTAATCAGCATCAAGATCAGTCAGTTGATGGATAGCTTAAACGGTGAGCCAAAAAAGGCACGAGTATATTTACTGCTAAGTTTTTCTAATAGGCAGTGACCCCAGGCGACCCATCTTGTATGGAATGCTAACTTCTGCAACATCAGCAGCATCAAAATCAATCAGTTGATGGATAGCTTAAGCGGTGAGCCAAAAAAGGCACGAGTACATTTACGAGTACTGCTAAGTTTTTCTAATAGGCTGTGACCCCAGGCAACCCATCTTGTATGGAATGCTAACTTCTGCAACATCAGCAGTATCAAGATCAGTCAGTTGATGGATAGCTTAAACAGTGAGCTATAAAGGCACGAGTAGGTACAATTACTGATAAGTTTTCCCAATAAGCGGTGACCCCAGGCGACCCATCTTGTATGGAATGCTAACTTCTGCAACATGTAGGAATGTTTTTAATAATTATGCATTTGGTAATGCCTCTGACTCTCTTAAACATCTTCAAAAGATCTTGAGAACGTATACAACTCGTTAACACTCAAGCAGACATGCAACTTTTAGCATCGTCGATCATCAAGCAGACATGCAACTTTTAGCATCAGCGACCAACATTCCACAGCACACAACGCCAAACGCGGCGATCGGTGATCGCAGCAGTTGCTAGAACCCGATACCGCGTCCGAACGCAAGAAGTCGATGAAGCATCGAAAACGCGCTATTTTGATACTGCGATCGAAAGCAGAGAGTCGTCAAAACGCGGTGCAGCATCGAGGCAGTGGCAAAATTGTCGATTCATCATCATCATCATCTCAGCCGTTGGACGTCCATCCACTGTTGGACATAGGCCTCCCTCAAAAATTTCCATGTATTGCGGTTGGAAGCGGCCTGCATCCACCGCCGACCTGCAGTTTTTACAAGGTCGTTAAATTGCCGATTGCCGATGCTAAAAGCAGCATGTCTGCTAGAGCTCTTAAGGATACTGTTGTGAGATGGATTTTTTTATCAATGCCAGATCCGGGCTTACCTAGACGGAATTTTGGATCCTTTGGATCCAAGGGTCATGGGTTCAATTTCTTTGAATCCATTGAATCTAAAGAAAAACTATGGTCGAGCAACGTTTTCTAGTAGCTGTCTTTTATGACGTTAATTCTGAGATACCTAAATACATGATTTATTAGAAAGTAGCGTCTCACGAAATACCTAGACGATAGGTACCTACTCGAATTCATTCAAACTTTAGCTACAAAATACGCTTTTACAAGTTTCAAGTTAAATAAGTTTGGAAGTAAGAATCTCAAACAACAAAATGTTAAGAGGCCGGCGACAGATGTAATGTCCATACAAACGTCAACCAAAGTCATTTAAAAATGCTAATTTTTATCATTTTGTTATTATTTAGATTAAGGCAATCTCTAAGATCAAGGTTCTTCTTACACTTTTACTCCAAAAAACTTAGGTACCTACTACAGAACAAATGAAAAGAAAACATAAGTATATTTTTTTCTGTACCTACAAAGGTTTCAATTCAATTTGCTTACATTTATTTTTACGTAAATTTTTTGGATCAAAAGTTTAACAGGAACTTAGATGAATACTGCCATAGTCTCTGAATAATAACATGAATTAATAAAAATATGTTCTTTTAAATGATTTTGGTATTACGTTTGTATGAAAATTTGATTATCGTCGGCCTCTTAAGTCACATACTCGTATATTTTGAAAGTTTAAAGTTTGCGCTCAATTTCACGCCCTTAAGAATTTTTTATCTTAAACTTTGTTATCTAGAATGTTCTTAGTACTTCGAAACGACTTTTGGTTCTATCTTAAGTTTAATTATGATTACATGCAACACTTTGTTATAATGGACAAGTTTATCTTTGAATGTTAAAGTTTCGAACGCGAACTGTTTTAGAATTTAAATTTCTTTTTAGATTGAATTCGTAGACCAAATTATTTATACTTGACTGGAACAATTTGTCTTCGGCAATAAAAAATACATCTTTGGGTACTAATGTACGTTTTTAAATTCAAATGACTTTGAAGCCATTACCATTATTTTAACGTCTAGTTCTAGCACAGAACAGATAATAATACTACGTATAGAATGGACACTGAGTTTGAGCTGGCGAGGAGCTGACTGAGCACGGAACGCGCCACATGCGCAGACGCATAGACGAGACCGAGACAACAGTGTACACTATTCATACGGTGACAACCTTATTGTATACAAAACTGACATTGTGTAGTGTAAATATAGGTAGTTATACGCCGTTTTTGCATAGAGATTTTGTCGAGTGTCCGGGGTGATGTCCTAGTCTAGTTTGCTTAGACGTTCCTAACAGATCGTTGAAGTTAAGCGACGTTCTTAATGGTCACAATTTGGATGGGTGACCGCTAGTGGCATTATCAGCTGAACACTTCCAAGTTTTAGAGGGCACGTAAAATGTCGGTCCCGGCTTTCAAGTCGTTAAGCCATGACAGAGTAAGCCACCAGCTCACACGAAAGAGCGGATTCTAGCCTAGATTTGCACCCTCTATTTCCTCGTTGTGTTTCCATTCGAAAATCAGGATGACTTTATTTTAGATACAATCTCTCGCGCAATAACTTAAAAACTAAAAAAAAAAGAGTAATACCACAGAATACTAATACTATGTTTGAAATCAAATAGAGTAGGTACTTCCAGACGAATAATGCGTCTCAGAAGCCATCTGAAACAATCGTATAAAATCACAAAAACGATTGAAAAAAAGTAGTTTGTTAGTAGTTTGATCATAAAAAACACTCACAATTTCAACTTTATCGTAAACAAATAAATATCATTATCATTTTTAAGAAAAGCAAATCAGTTGCAAGCCGTGCGAGCTGCGCTGCTAACGACCGACGTGCACTTCTTCACATTCTGTTTTGTGGAATTATACACTGCTATCGAACATATTCGGAAAACATGAAATTAGCCGATGCCCATTATTTATTTAGAAGAGCAGTAACATATTATATGAATTCAATGATCTATTTCTAACACAATAAAATTATATTCTAAAATACGTTCATACATAAGATCATGACCAATATGGCACCAATTTAGAATTTTAAAAGCCATGCTATATTGAATTTTTATACTATGCTCCTAAAGCTCATATTTCTTTACAGTCTGATATATTGACGCTTACAAAATAAAATCACCTTAACAAGGAATTGATCATCGAAGAACAAAAGACGAGCCTGGATAACAGTTCATAACAAAGACGAAGAAATATTAATAACTTATACGTTTTCGTACAACAATGATAACAAATTCACGCGATCTTATAACATGTGTTTCTTCGGTACCTTATGTAGGTGGAGTAGAGTTGAGAATCGAGTGGCGGGAGTGGGGGGAAGGTAGGGATGGTTGGTTGTTCGTAATGAAAAGAATCCAGACACCATTCCTTCTGTTTTGAGGCAGCAACATGTAGTCACAGGGTAAAGGAAACTGCTTGTACACTTGTACATAACTGTCAATTCAACATAGGTAGTGAAATTTCGCTATCTCAAAATACTCTTTACGAATGATCAATTCATAAGATTAATAGCACCTTTTTTTTGTTATTTAAAATCATTTTTGGAGAAATTTCACACAGCGCCATTTAGCCTCAAACCAATCAAGGCTTGTTACATGAACCAGATAAAAGATAGAATAACTAGTAGACACTTTAAAAAAAGTATATAGGTAGAGGTACTTACCTTCTTTTTAAAGTGATTTTATTGAAAGAACCTAACTTCTTACTGCACTCCTCCCTTCAAATTCTATTACTATACGCTATTATGGTCCGATGTCACAGAGAAATGAACCGATGTGGAGGGTATGGTTTGGGTTTGACTTGACACCGTTTCTTCCGTAAATATATTTTTTTAATACATTCATATAAATACTCTAAAACACTCACACACAAAACAAACAGGTTCATTACACAATGTTTGTCTTGGGCTGGTTTTACTGTCACGCGTAGGTACCGTCAACGCTGATAGGCGAGTGATCTTTATTACAATGAAATAAGGATACTGATTGTCCAGCACTGACGAGAGCAATCAGCGTAGCCATTTCTGCTAAACAATCACTATCCTTATTTCGTTGTAATAAAGATCACTCGACTGTCAGCCCCAACGGTACGCGTGACAGTAAAACCGGCTTTGAACATCGACCTACGACGCGGACCAACTTCTACCAACATCATACAAAATAAACCAGCTATTCACATCGCGCTGTGTCATAAAGGTACGTACACAATACACATGTAAGTCTTCGATACAGAATACGCTCTCTAAGATCCCTCATTTTGATTAATTGTCTACGGTACAGTCACAGACAAAAGTATACTAACGAGTTTTGTTTTTGCAGTTCAGTAATAGGTTAAAATTCAACCTTATTTCAGAGGTCTAAAGACTAAACTTTCTAAAACTACATGAAACTAAAAACTTTTTTTTAGCTATTTAGAAATATTAAGGAGGCATGTCAACATTTTATAATCTTGGTCAAAGTTATTCAATAAAAGCCTACTAAACCAATAAAGTTTAATAACGTATTTCATTATTTTATTACTGGGTTTGTTGCTTAAAAATTAACATTTTTATCAGTTTTCATTAAATTTTTTATCGATTTTTACAATGATTATTTTTTAAAGATAAAGATAAAGATAAAGATTATTTATTTGCTTAAACATGTGTAGATTAGATGATAATGATAGAGGATGTCACAACATGGTTTACCGAATTCGGTGTGCAAATTGAGAGATTGGCATGCTTCTGAACAATTAAATTAAATACAAATTATAATAAAAAGAATAAATCAAGATAATGTCAAAATTAAAATGTACAATTATGACGAATTATGACCTAATTATGCATTAGGTCATAATTCGTCATTCAAAAAGTCGTCAATCTTATAGTAGCATTTTTCAGTTAATAGTTTTTTAATGTGTGCCAAAGTGATTAGGTTAAAATTAAAAGAATTCTTGTTTGCGTATTAACTTCCATCTGTCAATGTTCAAGCTTTTTGTAGCTGACTATACCTATTGTACAATCGGATCGAGATTTAGATGTAATGTTGTTTTAAAATGTGTTTATCTGTTTCGGTCTAACTTTTCGGATTTGTTTTTTATTTAACGGGACTAGATTTTTTGTGGCTTGTACATTCTGCCGTCATACGTACCTAAAAAGGGCGTATCTTGCTTAAAGTATGTAAGGAAATTACGACCTTTCTACATTCTAGGTATGTAAGGAAATTACGACCTTTCTACATTCTAGGTATGTAAGGAAATTACGACCTTTCTACATTCTAGGTATGTAAGGAAATTACGACCTTTCTACATTCTAGGTATGTAAGGAAATTACGACCTTTCTACATTCTAGGTATGTAAGGAAATTACGACCTTTCTACATTCTAGGTATGTAAGGAAATTACGACCTTTCTACATTCTAGGTATGTAAGGAAATTACGACCTTTCTACATTCTAGGTATGTAAGGAAATTACGACCTTTCTACATTCTAGGTATGTAAGGAAATTACGACCTTTCTACATTCTAGGTATGTAAGGAAATTACGACCTTTCTACATTCTAGGTATGTAAGGAAATTACGACCTTTCTACATTCTAGGTCGTAATTTCCTTACATACTTTAAGGAAGATATGCCCTTTTTACGTATGACGGCAGCATTGTGGTCGTTAGAATGCTGTAAAAAAAACTATGTTTTTTGTTTTAAACCGACTTAAATAATGGATGAGGTTCTATGTTCGACTGTATGTATTTTCTTATGATAATCGATTTCTCCGTCAATTGACCGATTTTGATTTTGGTTTGTAGTTCTATAATTAAAAATAATCTTGTGAGCTTATTTATTTTCCAATACCGATTGGTGTTCAAAATTCTTTAGTAGGTAGGTACTTTTAAAAAAAGATTATTAATTTTTTTTTCATGTTGGGAATATATTTTCAGAATTTAATAAAAACTCATCTAGTATGTTACATTCAAAAAGTTTTTTTTATTATATCGCAGTATCGTAGGTATTCATTCATTGTCATCATCGTTATAACCCGTTGTTACCCACCCACGGTGTGTTCATTCCTTTATAATAAGAAATTCTCGTTACAATTACCTATTGTTCTCAGCTAGTGAAAATTAAAGTAAAATTATAAAAAAAAATACATTTTTGATTAAATTATTCTAACATTATAGATAGCATAATTGATACACAGTAATGATTGCAAATAGATAAAACTCAGTGATAAAATGTGGCAGTGACCATTTACCATTTACCAAAGAAAACATTAAATTATTAACACGCAGTCGGTTTAAATTTGTGTAGGGGAGACTGGAGTCAATTGGAACACGGGTCAATTCAAACATTTTCCAAGTGTTTCTAAATAGCTTCTACCTAAATCTAGGGCATAAGTATGTACAGCAAAATCATTAGTGTTACCATATAGCCAGATAGTTTAGCTAAAATTAAAGCCCATTACCAAACAGATTGGACATCAAATGAAGTCACAATAATGATTTTCTTAAAACACACTAATGATTTTCTTAAAAAAACGTTCCAATTGACCCCAGTCTCCCCTACACGTAAAATCGTGAATCAGAAAAATCAGCATTCAATTTACATTTTCAAAACTATTACAGAAGCGAGTTATAACCGTTATAGTTCCTTAACAAAGGCGCACAAATTGCGACCATTTAGCTTCGTCTAATTTGACCTACTTTTGAATAGAAACAAAATAGAATTCGATTCAGCAATTTGCAGTACGCTAATCATACTACATTCGTGTAATTAGAGGGAATTCAACAAGACAATGTATATGGGAAAGTGTTGCCGTCAAAGAAATCTACAGAAAAACCAATAATTTTGACGACCTCTGTGGCGCAGTGGGTAAAGGCCCGCCTGTGACGCAGGAGGTTGCGGGTTCGATCCTTCGATCCCCGCCGCGCGACAAATGTTTGTCTCGGGTCTGGGTGTTGTCTATGTATATTATGTATGTATTTACAAAAAAAAGTATATATGTAGTACCTATATCAGTCATGTGGTTCCCATAACACAAGCTCTGCTTAGCTTTGGGCTACATGATGCTGTGTGAAATGTCCAGCATTATTTATTTAAATTTATTATTTATAAGTATTCTTTTTAATCATGTAAGGATCGTCGCAAACGATTTACAAATAGCTCAACATCTAACTGACACTCCCATACCCAAATATTTATACGCAACTGTTTTAGGCAAGTTTAATAGTTACCGTACATTATCTAAGTAGTTGTTACACACAGTAAAAGTGACTATGACATCACCGAACATGACATGCGCCCAGTCACGAATCATCCACTCAAGTTAAGCCTTAGTTTCTTTAAAAGCAGAGATAATTTTGCCTTGATAGCTAGTCATGAGCAACTTACTATTATGGTGAATCTTCACGCTGGCCAACCTGGCCAATGTTGTGACCAATTTCTTATGGCATACCTTATGGTAAAGTAAGTAAGTTCGTATGACCAAGTGGCCAACTCTGGTGACGGAGTTTTTAGGCCGCCTAAAGGCCTCCGTCATAGCTTAACGACTTAAAAACAATTTAACGAGCCCTCTGAAGCATGGAAGCGCTCAGCTCGTAATACCACTTGCGGTCACCCATAGATCCATCGTGCATACTCTACTAATAGGATCGGGTATGAGTTTTACATCTAGTTCTAACGTACTAAAATGTTTTAGAGAATTCACACAAGAGCTAGAGGAGCGTCCGCATTGTAAAAATTAGAAGATAGTGGAATCGGCAAGCATGACTTTGAATGGCCGAAGAAATTCAATATATTTTAGAACAGCAAACTGATCATAAATTTTACTACTTTTTAACTTACTAAGTGGACAATACAGCCGGGAAGATTGCGTTGCACGTGTTGAGCTTTTTAGAGGTTCGAGGATACAAGGATTTTTTGCAAGGAGCAGGCAAAAAACGAGGTGAAAACTAAGCCAAAAGTCAAAAGTCAAATTCATTTATTCAATAAGATCACAAGTGTACCACTTTGAAACGTCTTAAGAGCTAGGTGATTCTACTCCTGTTCCTTCGCGACCAAGACCGTGAAGAACCAGGGCAACAAACACGGTTTGGGGCCACAGCTAAACTATACCCGCTGCTGATATACATAGCTCAATACGCTACTAAAATATTGGCTTTATTTTCAAATCTAATTATTTATTATTTTTAGCTCGTGCCCCACTGCTGGGCAAAGGCCTCCCCCATTCCTTCCAAACGTCACGATCTTGTGTTAGGATCTCCCAGTGGGCTGCTTTGTCGAGATCGTACCGCCACCTCCGTTTCGGTCTGCCGCGTCGCCTTCTCGCCGGTTCGGGGCGCCACTCAGTGGCTACCTTCGCCCACAGCTCACTTGGCATAAGACAGACATGTCCAGCCCAATTCCAGTTCAGCTTGGCGGCCTTCGTGGCTACGTCTGCGATTTTTGTTTGGGAGCGCTGTTCGGTGTGATCCTATCCATTAACCTGACACCCAAGATGCTGCGCCTCCATCGCACGTTGGCAATCTATTTTGACGACTTGACGACCTCTGTGGCGCAGTGGGCGAAGGCCCGCCTGTGACGCAGGAGGTTGCGGGTTCAATCCCCGCCGCGGGACAAATGTTTGTATGATCTGCAAATATTTGTCTCGGGTCTGGGTGTTTTCTGTGTATATTATATATGTATTTACAAAAAGAAAAATGTATTTAAGTAGTATATCAGCCATGTGGTTCCCATAACACAATCTCTGCTTAGCTTGGGGCTACATGATGCTGTGTGAAATGTCCAGCATTATAAAAAAATTTTATATTATATTAGTACTGGTACTTAATTATTAGTAGGTACTTAATAAAAATAATTTACTTAAATCAAATTGTAAATCACGCCCGTAATTGACAGTGACTAAGTCCAGGCCTTAGCTACTAATTGCACAAAAAGCATGCCATTTACCATGCCAGTTCACTAAACGCTAGTTCGTGCTTATCAGTTAGCTTATCTGATGGTTTAGAATGCTCTTTAAAACCCGTGTCATTGTGTAACTGTTTTGTTTATTGCTTTAATAGTTTACCAACTGCGTGGCAAATGAATTTGTGTTTTTCCTGAAGTGAAAGTTGACAAGAGTATGAAAGCGGTGAGTGTTGAGATGAAGATAGGGAAAGAGGTGAAGAATATTTTTTTTGACGACCCTACGTAATCGACAAGGACAGGAAGATAATGATGATTTTATGCTAGTGAAGGTCCTAAGGATACCAAGTGCCTTACTAGCAGTATAAGACTGAAAGTGAAAGATGATGATTCGTATGGACTGGGCAAAAGCAGGCAGATTAATAACAAATATCTGGGCGACCGAGCTATGCTCGGGTGCAAATAGAGAAAAATTAAAAATGAAAATAAAAAAAAATAAAAAATTACCTTTCCCTGGCTGAGATTAGAGCTCAAAAGCCTACGGCTGAAAGGCGGACACCCAATCCACTCGGTCACTTTGGTCTCAACAAATTTTGTGAAATTACGAACCACATTGCACTGGTAAATCTTTTTGCGTGAAAATGCCGAGAAAACGATTTTTCCCAGATATGAGACCTAGCTAGATCGATTTATCGCCCCTTTAAACTCCCGTACCGCAAATATCATCGAAATCGTTAGAGCCGTTTTCGAGAACGTAAGGACAGACAAACATACAAACAAACAAATATTGATCGTTTAATAGAATAGGATGAAAGTCCTAACGGTACACTACTCACAATGGATCTAGGCACTCATGAAATTAGTCGTTTCGATGCGCTTTGCAGCTTTTTCTTATAAAATTTTCTACTACGCATCGAAACGGCTAAATTCATGAATGCCTTCATCCATCGTGCGTTCTGTACCAGGTGCCTCAAAACAATATCTTCACCTAGAAATATTGATCTCATTACCTCCCGGCACAACAAGTAAACCACTAAAAATTCCCTCCTACAGATACCGATCGCACGAACTATCTAACCTCAGCACCGTTGCTGGGCGCATTCACACCGACACGTAACACCACAACACGTAACACCGGCACTTGGTTTTTGTGCTTAACCTTTATCAGTATTTTAGGCGGGAAGAAATATATCAGTAGGTAATCTATCAACGATGCTCCCTCACATAATTGCTTTTAAAAATATCGCTACCACAAAAATAAGAATAAATACTCTTTCCAATTGCTTCTACATCAGAAACATTACTTTAAACTTTATGGGAATATTTTTTTAAGATATCTAGACACTAAAATGTAGTGACATATATTTTATGCATTATTAAATCAAGTGCACATCATAAGCTATCGACTGAAGTATATGCATGTCATTTGTTTTTCCACACTTACCTAGCAAAAAAACTGAAAAAAAAGTTACATTACAGTGTAACATTCGCCCTGTCACACAGAAACCGTACGTATCCGTCTAATGGCCTCTAATTGTTTAGTTCGTATCGCTCCGATCTCGAACCAGTATGGTATCGAGATCGCATCGCCATCGAAAACGGGTGAGCTATCCAATGGACACGTGGAGTAGGTACCTACTTTTGATGAAAAATATTTTTATGTTGTATAGGAACGTAATGTATGCTACAGTGAGAAGTATGGATATAAGTAAAGAAGAGAAGAAACTTTAGCCTTTACATCTTAACTAGATGATTTAGGTCCTTTGTAGATATCTAAGGGAATCCCCTTCGGAGGCACATTCGAAATACAAACTTGACTCCTTTTTGAAACAAAAAATAAAAAAAATACTATTTTTTCATTATGTAAACTCGAGTGAGAGTTTCTTATCTATAGCAATATTTATTTTTTATCTTTAATGAAAAAGCTACGTCTTTCAAACTTTAAATAAAAAATAACGTTTATAGAAAATTCATATTCGTTGTAGGTACGATGGAAGTTAGTTCAGTTTCTTCGCGGAAACTAGGTTTATAGTGAGACGCTCGTGTAGCTTGTCTTGGTATTGATTGATCGATAATGCAGTATTCACAAGTATGTTTATGAAATGTATACCTACGAGTAAGTGGCCATCGGAAATTTAAATAACTGAGCTGATATATGTATTTCAAGAGGGCTGTCAAACAAATAACAAATTACTTACCTACCCATAGATGAATAAAATAAAAAATCCATCTTTATTATCAAAATCTTGGATTTGGAGTTTCACGTCTATGCCTCTCTGTAAATTATTCACTACACTTTGTAAATATTTCCAATACGAATTCGCATTATTGCGAAGAATTATTTCAACTCTGTCGAGATTTTTAATATGGAAACGCAATTGACTCACATTTGCTTGATTTTAATTTAAATTATGAAATTATTGTACACTAATTGAGAGCTCTTCAGATTTTTGTTATTGGATGGTAATTTTCATTTGTAGCTTTGTTTTTTTTCTAGCATTTTTTATAAGTAGTAGTAGGTAAGTATATTATACCTACCTAAGTAAGATATTATACATAAGTAATGTAGGTACCTATGTAGATATTACTTACTACTACTGTATTACTACTACTGTATTACTACTATTCTTTTGTACACTATGGAATTCTGTATTCTGAAATAAACATTATATTATTACTAAGTATATTATTTATCTGCACCCCCAAGGATGCAGTTTCTTTTTTTAACCGACTTCAAAAAAGGGAGGAAGTTCTCAATTCGTTGGAATCTTTTTTTGTGGTTTTTTTATGTATTTTTTTTATGTTCACCGATTACTCGAAGACGCCTGGATCGATTTGGAAAATTCTTTTTGTTTAAAAGATTAGGGAAGTATACTTTCCGATTGGTGCCAAAAAAATGTCGTGAAGATTTGACAAGGATCTTCGGAGTTATGAACAGAAATGCATCTCGAGAGTGCAGAAAATTGCTCAGCTTGAATATGAAGTCGGTTTTTTTTAATTTTTAATTTAGCCACTTGTCTAAATATTGTTCTTCTTACAATCAAGTTAGTCCATTTATGTAATGAAGAGGTAAATTTAAAAGCAATAATGTAGCAACACCCTATAACTATCGTAAGTTCCCATAAGTGCTAAACTGAATGAGCAATAATAAACTTTGTACTGACTTCTAAGTTCTAAGGCATTATGAATTTATAGCTATGTATAATCGTTAAGACGAAAGTTCGTTAGACTTTTACTAATTACAGAGAGTAGTTAGTATCAAAGAAAAACTAAATAAACGAAGAAACTGTAAGCTATTTAGAAATTTGCCTACGTAAGCACTCGTAAGTAATATGGCCTTTTAGCTCAGTTGGTAGTAGCTCTGCCTTCTGCGCAGTAGGTCGTGGGTTCGATTCCCATCCAGGACAAGCATTTATGTGATGAACATAGATGTTTGTTCTGTGTCTGGGTGTTATATAGTATTATAGGTACCTATGTATTAAAAAAAAAGTACATAAGTATTCTATCAGTTATCTGGTTCCCATAGTACAAGCTTTGCTTAGTTTGGGGCTAGATGACTCTGTGTGAAATGTCCAGCAATATTATTTTAATTATTTATTTAATTTTAGTTATTAGTTATGATCGCGACATTTTAAAAATGACAAAGCTTAAAGCTATTTGCTTATAAAGTTCGATGTTCATACATGTATGTTTGTTGTTCATACGAGATCATTTTATACCTGGTAATATCACTCTTACGAATCTTATTTCTTAGCTTAACAAAGTTCAAACACTGCAGTTATTGGCAAAATAACTTGTTAGCTTAGTCAGTAAATACCAATTAATTTCTATTGTTGGTTTACAAAGTTTCTTGAACTGAACTTGACCTTCACGATTTGGATTTTTCGTGGTCTCCGCAAACAATAAAATACTTTTACAACAAATAGCTAAACTATTACTTTTATTTTATTATTATTATTATCAGCCGTCAATATCCCACTGCTGGGCAAAGGCCTCCCCCCACTCTTTCCATTCATCCCTCTCCTGTGCTAGTGATGTCCAGTCGGCACGGAATTTGGCAAGGTCTTCTCTCCATCTCGTTCGCGGTCTGCCGCGACGTCGTCGCAACGTATCAGGGCACCACTCCGTGGTTAGTTTGGCCCACTGGTCTCTCGACATGCGGCAAACGTGACCAGCCCAGTCCCTAACTAAATTTAAAATTTAAAAAACCGACTTCAATGTATAAGCTGAGCAATTTTCTGCACTCTCGAGGTGCATTTCTGTTCATAGCTCTGAAGATCCTGAACAGATCTGTACCTTTGTGTGGCACCAATCGGAAAGTATAGGTACCCTTTTAAACAACAAAAGAATTTTCCAATCGGTCCAGCCGTCTTTGAGTAATCTGTGAACAAAAAAAAGCAAAAAAAGAATGATTCCGATGAATTGAAAACCTCCTCCTTTTTTTCACGTTCGGTCTTCTTCTTCTTCTTTCGTATGAGCAAGTGACCAACTCTGGTGACGGAGTGTTTAGGCTTCCTAAAGGCCTCCGTCATGGCTTAACGACTTAAAAGCCGGGACCGACAATTGCGTTAAAGTTGAAGTTCGGTTAAAAACAGTTACACAATCAATTGAGTTATAGTTGGAATTGAAATACAATCGCCGAGTATAATTGGCAAAAGTTTTCGCACCTGCAGAAAATAATTTATTAATGGATTTCAAACTATTGTCATGATAAATAATGAGCGCTAGTGAGTGATCGATAGTTTCTTTGGATCATTTGTAATCGCATACCTATGGGAGCTTTATTAGTTCATTTACAGGTAGTTTCATTCATCTATACCATAGTTTCTCAACCTTATTTTGCCCACCGCCCACTTTGAGAATATATTTTTTCAAGAGCCCCCCCTACCCATACCTTAATGCGCCATCTCAATGCCCCCTAAGTTTCTCTGGGTCTTCTACTGCCCCCCTAAAAGTCTCAAACGCCCACAAGGGGGCGTTATCGCCCACGTTGAGAACCTATGATCTATACCAATTATAAAGCGGAAGAGTTTTTTAGTTTTGATTGTTTGTTTGTTTGTTTGAACGCGCTAATCTCAGACTCTAGCAGTCGGATTTGAAAAAATATTTTTGCACTTGATAGCTTAATTTATGAAAAAGATTATTAGGCTACTTTTCATGATCATTATCATCACCTCATACCATCACTACGGGGCAACGCAGCGAGGGCACTACTAACAAATTATAAAATGGAAGAGTTTTTTGGTTTGTTTGTTTGAACGCGCTAATCTTAGGAACTAGCAGTCGGATTTGAACAATTATTTTGCATTTAATATCTTAATTCACGTTAACGATTAGGTATAGGCTACTTTTCATCATCATCATCATCACCGTTGCCCGCGTAGTGATAGCTATCACTACGCGGGCAACGCTGCGAGAGCCCTGCTAGTTATAACATGCATGGCAATTTTGTAGAAGTATTTGTGTTTCAATCACACCAGTGCACTATTTGAGGTGAAACGTTGCTACAGAAAGGGACAGAGTACCTTTCATCCAGAAAAAAAGAAATGTTTCCGAGGTATCTACGCGATCGAAGCCATAAGCAAAGGCTAGTTAGTACTTTACTACTTTACTTTTGACTTTGACTCAAAGTAAAAAGCGAATGCGATCTTTGGATTGTAAGTCGAGATTCCACTAGAAGTATGCCAACCTTTTACCATAGGTAAGTTATTGCCCAATTAAAACATTTTTTGATTCGGAATAAAACAAGATTAATATATTTCTGTTTATTTTCAGGTATTTCATTGTTGCCGTATCCAGAATACTGTAAGCAAAACTAAACAAACAGCAGAGGTTACGTTTGTTATTTTGCAAAAAAAATCACATGTTTATGGTGAACGCAGACCTGGGCCGCACCGCAGTCGCCGCAGTGAATTTCTTTATATGAAGTTCTATGCAACCTCGCACACCTACCCGCGCCGCAGTCGCCGCAGTCGTTCCCGTCGCCATTAACAAAAGCGATGATGGCGGCGACTAGCGACTTCGGTACGGCCAAGTCTGCGTTCACGTTCATAAACGATCTAAACGTTGTGGGCCGTTTAGGTACAAGATTAACACCATTGGTGCTTGATCACTAAAACTAAGAAAAGTGCCCAGCTGTGGTTAAAGTTGGGTTGTAAATGATTATGACGGTGATTTTCTGAATTCGTCAAACTACCAAAAAAAATATTAAAATTTTAGACTCCGACGGAATTCGAATCCGTAATCAAACTAAGGATAAGTTTGATTATGGGTTTGAATCCCGTCGGAGTTACAATATTTTTTTTTATAAAATCAGGTTGTTTGAATTCAGAAAATCAAACTAATCCTCAGTTTGATTACGGGTTCGAACCCCGTCGGCCCAAAGCCAGAGTGATCGGCCACGGATTTTTTTCTAACTTTTCTTGAATATTTTACTTGGTCAAAATCGAAAATTTGATTCAATCTCACAGTAAAATAAACACTGAGCTGCATCTGCGGAAATGTCACGTCACGAAGCACGTCGTCGCAAAATATTAATACTCTAAATTTTACGACGTACAATACAATCAGCAACGTGCCGGGAAAACGTCGAAAACACGTCGAATCGACGTATGAAATCTGCGAAATATAAAATGTGTTGCATTTTTCTTAAGATACGAGAAGGGGTAAAGCTCGAATTTCCTGAAAGCGTTGATCGGTATAATGCAGACTGTTTTAATTGATTTTACTGTTATTTAAAATAGAAACAATGCTCGGATTTTCAATTTTCCTATGCTTTTCACCTTTATTTAGATGATTGATACAGAAAAGGAAAAAAAAAATCACAAAGCAATTTAAACCAACACTCATCATCTCACTAGAACAAAATGCGTAGTACCTAAGTAGGTCCCACATGTCTCAGTCGCAAAGCTAGTAAGGAAGGTACAATTTTGGTAATTTAAGTGATATTTTATAAATCAGCTGGCTTGCCACGGTGCGTAATTCTGCGGATTATCCCGCACGGCCGGACGACCACGGTCAGACACGCACCGCACACAAGGCTCTTCCAACGATGTGTGCCAGTCTCTGTGTGTCTTGAGATTCGAAGCCATTTTTTCATTTCAAAAGAAGTTCAGAGCTCGCACCGCACCTTTGACGTCACTGAATCGGCGCGGATCCGACGCACCACGATGGACGTGTCTGCGCTATCACGGACGAAACCCTTCCCATGGTGCGTCGGTGCGGGCTAGTCCGCGTCCGTCCTCAATATCGCGCACGGTGGGAAGCCAGCTCAATAATGTTTTCAACTAGTGAGCACCGATTAATCGTTAACAACTTGTTATGAAACGTGGTTTTAGGTTTAAGTAACCTTCAACTGTCGATGGCTTCAGGAGTGTTTTCAAGAGCTTACTTATAGATAGTTTTTCCTGACATCAATTTTTGTAATAGTACTGCGGCTGATCTTGACGATCCTTGAGTAAAAATATAGCCCATCTGTATGTAGAACATTTTACCTTTCAAATAATATTGTATTAAGTATAATTTTTTAAGTCTCAGGAGCTAGATTTATATAGCCAATTCGTCTGTCGCGGACCCCACCATTTTCCAAAATAAAAACCAGTGTGCTTTATACCATACGACTGAAGTAAAACGTAAAACTTCCTTTCGCTTCGCCCGATCACACTTTTCGTAACGCTCTCGTCACGCATTCATTTATTCCCTAAGTCGAACGAGTTTGCTTAGCGTGCGTAAAGAAGTTTTATTCAAAAAACCATAGATGCACAGCCAGCATTCGAAACCATGACCGAACCGAAAACCCAGGCACTATCGCCAACTCGATGCTTCAAACAAATCGAGAAATTCGCATCCACTTGCTAAGATAAAAGCATCGTCATAGAAAATTAAACTCCTTATCCGTCTTGTTAGCTTAGGACCCCTGCACACCCGCGATCGATAGTTCTGATTACGTTCGAGTTACCATTGTCAGTGCTCTGATCGAAGGGGGCTGAAACAGCTGGTACACTCAGTGCCCGAATGCGTTAGTGATTTTCCCCCTTACTTATAAAGTTATGAAACAACGTCCTATCTCTATTCTTCACTATCCACAAATAAAGACAGGACGTTGTTTAACCAGTGTTCAACTTTAAACATCTGGTTATTATGCAAAATTTGATGGAACTAGCGAACTCGGAAGGTCTTGCCACTGACCGCGCTCTTTTTGTCATTATTTTTATGTTGTTTATTTAAGAAACCCAAAATATATGAAAATAAAATGTTTAAAATCAATTTAGGATGAATTTTCTTAGACTTCTAATTTTTTAATTTTTTCTTACGTTACTTTCTTTTAGTCGAAGTTTTGTAAAAAATAATTTCTTTTCGATAACATTTACACGAATCATGGTTTTGTTTTTAGTTATACAACTAATTACCTACTTAGCTTTATTAAACTTCCGCAATCATAATAATCAATTAAGATGATTCACTAGGATTTTTTACTGCATTCTGAATTATTATAGCAATTTCTGGATAAGTTAAAGATTTTAAATTAAAAATCACAATGTATGAATGAAGAACTAAACCGTGGAGTGCTAGTATTGACTGAACCAGTGATTTCGTTAGGTCTGTGACATTGTCAGCCCCAGATGTAAGAGCCACGAGGGATGGCCCTTCATAGCTTGAATTAAGTTATTGTCAAGTTTATTGCACTAATGTGTGGGGTTAGAACGTTCCTAACTCATGTTACACACGCTTAGCTTGTAGATTTTTTGGCACAGATATTATGTAACATTATTCTAATACTTATGAACGATATCTTAACTAATATTATCTAGAGAGTGTGAATTTTGTGAAATCGTGGGTTTGTGAAAGGGAGGTAATCCAAAACCACTAAAACCACATCATTTTTTTAATTTGAAAATTGTTCTATAATATAAACTTGAACACTGGTTAAATAATGCTCAAGACTCGCCCTGTCTCTATTTGACACTATCTAACAAAATAGGATGGCAATTTTTAAACGGTGTTTCAATTTTAACAGATTTTTATAAGTAGAGGGGTAAATGCTACTACGTGAAGTCGAAGAAGACAGACATAGACAATACGAAGACATAGTTTTAAATAAAAGCCGCGATGGCTAAGTATGTAGTTCCTCGACTTTCGTTTCGAAGGTTGTCAATTCAGATTTCAATTTTGCATCAATGAATGTCTTATTTTAAAACTTTAGGCGGGTTAAAAGTGAACTAAACTTTATACTCTCGACTAATTTAACTAGCTGACTCGGCGATTTTCTTACCGCCTCAGATTTTTTTAACACAGATTTTTTGGGCCAAAAACCCTCACGGGCATCCTCAAAAGACCAAAGTTTTATCACAATCTGATATTATTTCAAAATCTTTAAAAGTAAAAATGATTTTTTGTCCTATAAGCGTTCCTAAGCCAGGACAAACATTCATGATTTAGGAACGCATACATACATAGGTACATAAAATCACGCCTCTTTCCCACAGGGGTAGGCAGAGACCACGGGTTTCCACTTGCTACGATCCTGATACACCTCTTTCGCCTCATTCACTCTCACCACATTTTTCATACAAGCTCGCCGGAGAAACGCATAGAGGACAAAAAATCATTTTTACTCTAAAATATTTCGACATATTTTACTTACTTGCGTACACCATTTATTGGTCTTCCCGAACAAGTTTAGTCTTAAAATTTTACCGTTGCTCGACTAGAACAAAAAAAAACCTATGTAGTATACAAAACAGTGCATATATACCTACATAAAAACAAGGTACAAAATGCTTGTTCCAGCATTTTTCTTTTGTTTGCCGTTTTGGCTAACGTGCCGTTGTAAAGAATATCACACAGCAGACTTCCATTTTCCGTTGTATTTCTTTGGTAAATATTGAAGTAACTACGTTTGTATGTTCTATTCCATTTGCTACGTTTATACTGTGCCCTAAATACATTAAAGATGAAGTTTTTGTTCTAAAATTGAGTGAGTAATTGTTCAAATGAAATAAATGTGTTACTTAGGCCTTTGGGCATCTTTTATAGATGAATAGCTGCTGACCGCGGATTCGCTCGCGTGGTACCCGGATAAAAAGTAGCCTATGTTACTCTCCAGCCCTCCAACTATCTCCACACAAAAAATCACGTCCATCCGTCGCTCTGTTTTGACGTGAAAGCAGGACAAATAAACAAATAAACACACTTTCACATTTATAATTATGGATAAGGATTTATAAAGTGTCAGGAGGGAACCTTTGACTACATTTAATGGGACACTGTAGTGCCTGGGACAATGTTGGGATGAAGGCTTGCCAGCACCTAAACCTCCCAGCGTAACCGTCCTTAACAGGACAGGAAAGACATGGTCAATACGTGTGGGGCTAAGCCACGGGTTTCCTTCGCCGTTTAGAGCTCGTGTTAATGCGCATCTAAACTTTCCGAAACTAAAAATCCATTGATAGTTAGTTCGTATGAGCAAGTGGCCAACTCTGGTGACGGAGTTTTTAGGCCGCCTGAAGGCCTCCATCATGGCTTAACGACTTAAAATCCGGGACCGACAATTTAACGTGCCCTCCAAGACACGGAAGCGCTCAGCTCGTAATGCCATTTGCGGTCACCCATCCAAATTGTGACCGCGCACCACGCTGTTTAACTAAAACAATCAAAAATTAAGAACGTCTAAGCAAGTTACGCAACGAGCGCTTCGATCCGTTGATGCACGGCCAGGATTCGAACCCCCTACTTTCGGATCGAAAGTCTAGCCACTATCCCACTAGGCCAATACGGCTTACTATCATCTATAGCAGTGTTCCGCAAAGGGTGTGCCACGGCACACTGGTGTACCTACTGTGGTCATTAGGTTCAATCTTCAGAATCAGCGTGTTTGGTTGATCGCTATGGTGCTTTTTAAATATCGATAGCCCTCTGCCCCCTGAAGGGGCAGAAAAGCAATAATATCGATATTTAAGGGGCGCCATAGCGATCAACCAGGTGCGCTGATTCTGAAGATTGACCCATTAGTTGGTGTGCCTCGGAAAAATAAGGTTACCTATCTCAGTTAAGCTACTCCAGGACCACATAATATGCTCAACTAAACAAGCTCATATTTCGCATTAATAAAATGATTTTTCATTTAAGGGTACCTCCAAAATTTTTCCAATTCCTAGATGTACCATCAACACAAAAAGTTTGCGGAACACTCATCTATAGTATAGATTCCATACAATAACTGGTTCACAGCCGCCACGGTCTGCACTACCTCGAATCGATCGCGTTACGGTAGATTACTCAGCAAATTGTGATAAATATCTACATTTGTATGGACCTTTTATTGCTTTAGTTCGTTTCTGCCGTGCCAATGAGTTTCGCTAATATGGGGCGCTAAAGTTGTACGAATATTGAAATGATTTTTGTGTTTATTTTCGAATATTGTCACTGATTTTCGTTGTTAATATTATATTTATTTCTTTGTAGTCATGAACAGATGTTTATTTTGTATCTGGGGGTTATAGAAGCTATAGGAATTTATTGTAAATTGGCGTAAAAATGTGTTGAATGAACCAACTGTCGTACAAAATGTGCTTTCTCCAATTGTTTATTCAGAATTAAAAACTACAGTCTTAGCTTAAGCAAGAATTAGTTTTTATATTATATTGCGTTTAATTGTATCAAATATTCGGGCCACCTACGTCAGAAAAAAAAAAATTAATTCATAAAATGAAGCAGTCATGGCTTAGACATTCTAGTCTAGATTGATCGTTGAAGTTAAGAAGCGTTGTGTGCGGACACAATTTTGATGGGTGACCGCAAGTAGCATTACGAGCTGAGCGCTTTCGTGCTTCGGAGGGCACGTTAAATTGTAGGTCCCAGCTTTAAGCCATGACGGAGGCCTTTAGGCGGCCTAAAAACTTCATCACCCAAGTTGGCCATTTGCTCATACGAACTTATTTCATAAAATAATAAAAACATCATCTATGTTTAACGCTGACTGTACTTTAATGTTATATGTTTATTTCGTCGCACGCATCCACTAACATTATAACACCATAACAAAATGTTCCTCAATTACACTTAGTGGTCCTAAAATAACGCAAAATATTTCCACTACAAGTAGGGAATAAAAGTTACGAGAATTCGGCTAAGTACTCGCTATAAAGTTAAAGTTATGTCGGTTTTGGGGATAACTTATTGTGTGAATCTTGCTCAAAATATTGCTCGGCTTAAAGTTCTGTCACGGTTTAAATTGGGAATATTAGGCTATGATATAGCTTGCTGTCTAACCTTCTACTGTGCTAACTTGTACTATAATGTGCTCGTTGGTATTTTTAGGTCATTAATATAATAACAATAATAAAATTTATTTCATAAAAAACATTGCCTTAGTAAGTTTAGACACCTTATGACACACTAGCAGCGCCCGCGCGGTGTTGTCCCCGTACATGGTGATGACGATGATGATGGTAAAAAGTAGCCTATCCTTCCTCAAGAGTTTAGCTATCAAATGCAGAAATAATTTTTCAAATCGGACTGGTTTCTGTTAGCGCGTTCAAACAAAAAAACTTTTCCGCTTTATATAATTAAGTAAGTATAGATTCTATTTTAGATTCATCTTGCTTCCTACTTACTATCCTAATCACACGAATATTATAAATGCGTAAGTTTGGATGTTTGGATGGATAGATGTGTGTTTGTTCCTCTATAACTCGACAACCACTGAACCGATTCACCTGAAGTTTTAAATATAGACAGATAATAACTGGGAATAGGACATAAGCTACTTTTTATCCAGGTACCACGCGAGCGAAGCCGCGGGCGGAAGCTTGTATAATAATTATGTTGCACAAACTAAGACCACAGAGAAACTACGACGTAGTCAAAATCGGCCTGAATAATCATCATCAAATAACTTTCTATAATGCAGATGATAAAAACAGAATGATTTAACAAAGACATCCAACAGAACAGTTCTAAGTTCTCATATAGTTAACCCTTTACCATTCTGTCCCCTATTTATTTATTAGATCATTCGAAGTAATGTATTTTACACTCGCCTTATTCTAATGGGTGCGGAGTGGTTTTGCAGTCATGAGGGAGAATTTACGTAAATATTATGAGAATTGAATATAGAAAGAATAGTATTTACAGAATAAATAAATTTAAAGCTGATTATGTTACCCAATTTACCTAAGAAATTTTTTTCGGTGTCTAATTTTTTTCATTAGGTAGTGTCGGAGGCCAAGACTCACTTTGGGTCACTGCGCCATCCTAGTTAGTTAGTTAGGTAGGTCTCTAAATTAAATTTTTGCTTATTACTAAATTAAAAATTGCCAGACTGGAGGGTTTTTGCTGAAGACCGCGATGTCTGGAGAAAGTGGGGGGAGGCCTTTGCCCAGCAGTGGGACACCTACGGCTGATAATAATAATAATAAAACTAAATTAAATAGGTACTTAGCATTTTTTTTAACTAAGTTAGGTTAAAAAATTAACAACTAGAAACGTGTAAAACGAGAAAAAAAAATCGAAAAAAAAAAAACAAGTTTATGATTACCTACTTATAGAATTCTGGATTTTATCGAAGTAACAATTATTTACCCAGCCTCGATACAGTATCAGTCGTTTGTCAAATAGTCAAAAGACCAACCAATCTGAAAGTTTTTAAAGCATTCCCAGTGAAACACGAACTATGACTAATCTACTTTTTGATATCGATTTCACAGAGCCCATGTTTTTACACCATATTTTGTACCTTATTTTCATCGTAGTAAATCATAAAGTTGAGATAGATAATCAGTTGACAGAAATCACAAAAAAGAAGACTGTTCTAAATTCAAAATGAAAACGCCACGGTACGTACTTGTGGCGCCATCTATTGGCTACGAAATATTTGCTGAATGCAACGCAGATTTCAGGCCACGAGTTTCATTACTTTACTAATTTAAGCTTTTTTTTCTATTTTCTTAAGTGTATTTTATTATACAGATCATAATGACGATGTTTGGTAGACGCAAATTGTAAACAAATAAATTATTGTTTTCTTTTTAAAATCAAGTCACTCTGTAAATTAGCATAAAACCTTTCTCGTAGGTACGTAAAATATTGAATAAAAAAATATTTAAAAATACAAGATTTTTAGTTTTTATTTTTAGAAAAGCCCTCATAAATCAGGAGTGCATTATCCATTTAACCCTAAACCTCTCTCATTTGAATTTAACCCGTCACTACTAACCTGTCATCGCTGACTCAATAACTAACCGTAAAAGTAAAAAGTTTAAAACATTCTGACGAGTGACGCACCGATAAGGGCGACCACCGAAATAGCTTCCAAAAACACATTAACTTTCTATTCCTTTTGGTTAATCCTCTGAACTTAGGGATTTTTATCGAGAACTTTATTATCTTTGGTCAGCTTTGAGTTTAGTTTTATATTGCCTTGTCTTAACTGTTTAAATCTACATTCACGTTCGAAAGAGTGAATTTTTGTATTGCAGGCTAAAGCTGCTGTAAAAGCGATTAAAACACAATAATTACAAAAACAATCGTCGTAAAGTAAGTCCTCAAGAGTGGGCAGATGGCTCTCAAAGCAATTTTTCTTATGCACCAGTAATAGGCTTGGATATACTACAGTCTAGGTTCAATCCAAAGTTTAAAAGCGATTGATTCTCAGTCTACGACCTCTGAACGCCAGACGAGTGCGAATTTTATGTCGAAAATATTAGAATTTTATTGTGGCTATAAACTGCAGGTAGGTACTGAATTTTAATGAGCATTCTATGCATTCATCCCTCGTTCAGAAACTAAGCTTCTTTGTTCGGAGATCTTTGAAACCTCATTGTCAGCGCAAATACGTTATTCACGACTTATTTTATGCACATAAATCATTGAAATGAAAGCTGACTCACAAAGCAAACGTCTCAATAAAAAGGATGTAATCTAAATCACGAAGCCAGTAACAGGAAGCAGCGAAACGTAACAAATGTATCGGAAACGCCGAAACAACACGGCCACTTAACGCACGCTACTTAGCGAATAAAAAAAACAACAACAAACACACACCAAGTGTTATTCGCGCGGTATTATTAGCTGCAGTGCATATAAACAAGGTTACAGCTAAACGTCGCCCCCGGCATATCGATGCGTGGTGGACGGTGCTTTCGTGCTTTCAAAAAGCTAACCCGTCCTGCAAGAAAGAGAGGTACGTCCCAGCACGTGGGAAGCGAATTCCAACCGCACGCACTCACCCCCTCCCAGCCTCGCCCCGCGCCCCGCGCCTCGCGCAAGCCAGTCGCGCGCCGACCGCCGCACTGGCAACACGCCTTCAGGACCTCGTTACTTGCGTCCCGGCAACCGCCCTGACGTTGTGTTGTACCCGTAGTGTGAACCCAAACGCTGTGATTTGTTTTGAGTGTGACGTCCCTTGTGAGCTGTGAACGTAACGTGAACGCAATAAATAAGTGAATTTGAGTGCACTATGAGGTTGTACATTGCGTTATGAATGGTCTGGATCGCTGTTTCTTCGATCAACGTAAGTGTTTACGGTATTTAGGTGTAGTGAATTGTACGGGTAATGCGGGAATTAAATTGGCTCGTCGGTTTTGTGGTTAGTGGAGGCTGTTCCCGCATTTAATGGGATGTGCGTCGGCTGTTTCGATATTTTCAGCGGTCGTGCGGTGCGCGTCGCCAATGTTAATTTATTTTCAGGGAATAATATGTTTAGCATTACATTTAACGAATTTATTGGCCGCTGTAGTATTAAAGTGCTGTTGTTCAAGCCTTTTAAATATACCGGTACATTCATCGATAATACTAAAGTCAATATAGAAACTAATAATTGGAGAAACTACTAATCTTACTTAATTTTTGTTTAGGCGTAAAGATAACCTTTGAACCAGACTGAAACTGTTAAAGACGTAAATAAAGACAAACTTGATACGGAATCTTCCAAAGACAAACCAGACAATATCATCTCACTATTCAAGAGTATAAATTCCGCGGCTCGTAAACTCGTACCTCGTAAACATACCCACGAAGTTGAAAACTGAATCGTCCCTAATAGAATCCGCAAACCGACAATAAACAGAGTCAGTGAACCTGACACTCAAGAGAAACATCAGCAACACAATATTTTATCGGGACAGATATCGGGACAGATTGGGATGTGAAGGGGGATTCATGTCGAATCAAAAATAAGGAAATCTTGGAAAGCCTTCGTCCAAAATAAATAATGGACCCTGATTTAAGACTAATATCTTATTATCTTAAGGTATATTTTTGTATAATTAGATTGAAATTGTATCCTAGACAAATTTTAAGTAAAGATTACAAAATAACCTGATTTGTAAGCAAAACTAGGATCAACAGTATTTCAAAGTACCATTGGGACGTGGCGGTGGTTAAATTTTTGTCGCCAGTAGTGTTTTAAAAATTTTGGAAAATTGTCAGTGACTTCAAAATTCTTAAAATGCAACTGTTCGAAATTATCTATAATGTAGATCAAATTGAAACACTTATCCTAATTGAAACAATTTTCAGTCTCCAATAAGGCGTGAATAAATAAACACTTTGAAATAACTAGAATGAGAACTATTTTGAGTGGCTGATATAATTGCCATCAGAAACAATTTGTACATAACAAAGTCGTATTTCTGAGAAATCCTGTTGGAACAGCAGATAACACTAATGATCCTGAGTCAATAGCTTTACTTTATTCTGATAACGACAACTAGGGGCAAACGGTTAAATTGGTTATAATTTGTTCTATTAAACTTGAGACCGATTTAAATAGGGTTGACATTAATAACTAGAAATTTGTCATCAGATGGATATTTTTGGTGCATTTGCGTTAAGAGGTTCCTTTAGATATTCCAGTAACACGAAGGAAATTTAAAAATATTGGAACGATAGAGGAATACGATTGTATTCCCAAGCACAGTAGTCATTCTTTTAGATTTACAATACATAAATACTAATGTCTGAAAATGTCTGAAACGGAAGTTGGAGATTTCCAAAATAAGCGTTCGGAAAATGTCAATTAAAAAAAATAAAAAATCTACTATTCAAAAACTTGGACTGATTTATCATTATCAAATACGCAAGTAAAGATTTATTTATACATTTTTGTTGTAAATGCAATTGAGTGTTGTTTCAATACGATATATAAAATTTTAAACAAATCAACACAAATTTAGTGGTAGATGTTCAGATAGAACCAGGAAATATTCCTAAAAATTCTTAAAAGTCTATTAGAAACCAATGACTCATTAAAGACTCATTGTATCTCATCAATACAGAAGCGCAAATAAACCTTCGAACCACAATTATCACTTAACAGTTTAACTGAATGTGGTCATAACACTTTATGGTCCAAATAGATAGCCCATAACCCAACAAATCACGCCTATGTTGTCCCACACCTTCGTGTTAAACACACATAAATCATGGATGGCAAATAATAGAAAAAGGTATTTAAATAGTGCGGACCACCCGCAAGATCCAACCAACGTCATCCCAAGCACGATCCAACATTATACTATCAAAAGACCCACCCAACTGTATTGAGTTTTTACGTAATTTACATTTCTCTCATTCTCTTTTTAGGGTTCTGTTTCCTTAAAACTTTGAATCCATCACATCCTTTGACGATTATATATTACATTCGCTTTTTTGTTTTGTTTCATAGACAACGTTTCTAACCGATGCTTTTTCAAGAATGCTACTGCTTTTTTTTAAAGTCAGACAGGATTCCTTTTGAAATATGGGGCAGCAAATTGTGTTATTTTATTCTGTTTACAGAACCCTTTGTGTACAAGCTCGACTATAACTTGGTTTTATTTGTCGTTTTTGTCGGTACATTGTCAACTCACAACTGCACTATCATCCAGTTATTGTTTAATCCAATCCTGTTTTTACTTTTTAAATTGGATGATTTTATCGATCGCATTGTCCGCTACTGGTTACAAACAGGTTACGTTCGCTTCATGTTTGTAGTTTAATATTTTATTCATTGAGCTTATACTGGTTTCTTGTTGCATTTTTATAAGAGCTCGGGAGCTTGTAACGAAATGCAAAGTTCTTGTGCCACTTTTTATCTTTTTTTCCGTGAAGATGCAACTTCCTTATTTCTTAAGCATTGGTTTTTAAATATCTTTTACCGTTATGTACAGCTCAGAATACGTTGAAGTTTTCATTTTTGTCATAAGATTTATTTATTTATTCGCTTCGTATTTAATTTTATCATTGTAATTAACAATTATCAGCATTTTACATGGGTTTGTTTTACCATTACTTTATTTTCTATATTGAACATGCCTAACTATAATCTTGTTATTTACCTACTTTGATTAAGATGTAACAATATTAAACACTTTTGTATTTTTAAATGGATATTTACTTTATGTCTCAACCCAAATAAATGCTCCGTCCAAACTTCTACTTTATTCATTAAACCTACATGTGAACTAAGCGGGTAGTCCAACAATAAAGTTTAAAATTCCAGCGCTCCGAGTTTCAATCCCACTGTTATTTTAAACGACACATGTTACAAGCCATGTTTAACTTTCTGAGTGACTGCAACAGACCTGCACTGAATCTTAACTATTTCCCCCAAAGTTTCCGGTTAATTTAACCCGAGGTCGACACATGCATCGCAAGAAAGACAAGGGAACTCCCACGTGGCCTGAACAAACAACAACTTCCCAGAAACACAATGTCATCAGAAACAAAAACACACCGAAATTGCCTACAATATCACATTACAGAACTATTCTTCCATATCGGACCCTATTATTTGAAACAATTTGTAATTAAAGGTTGCCTGTTAAGAAAAACTCTCAGGTTTACGAGGCCAATAAAAGAGTTATGGGTAGGTAAACGATCAAACTTAATACGGTATAAAGGCAATACTTGCGTTCATTGTTTGATGCGTTAACCGCGCTCGTAAAATTTGGACAAATTGGTTTTAAAGGACCCGTTTTTTGCTTATAGCTCTTTTTGTTCGGTTTATTGCTCTTACGCGAATCGGATATAAATTCAAACTGGCACTTTTAGCTTGCATTTCGGGCCTATTCAGGATTGATGTTCGTATATTTAGCTGAATTGGAGACAAGCTTTCGCTATTTCGGTATTGGTTCACTCTGGTGGTCTATTTCTATTTTGAATATCAATCGTTCGATTGGAAATTCATGAATCTGTTTTGTTACTTGAAGAATGTTTGAAATAGCTATATTGAAATGATCCTATAAACTTTATGTAAGTAAATATTTATCATCATCCACACCGTGGTTGTATTCATAAATATGTGCTTTCATACGAGACGTACAAAATACATCAAATCCATCTTAGATCGATAGGCAGGGACAACATATTTCCACCACTTCTATTCATCAACAATTCAAAAAAATACTAATTATATGACGCTATATTATTGTATCTTTGTTTAAAATGGCAGCAGTGGAATCGTCTCGTTACCAATAATACAAAAAATCAACAATGGTCTATTTCGGAGCACCTTTTTGGCTTGAATCATGAAAATTATTTTCTTATTGCAACTTTAGGACTGTTTATTGTCTCTTTCATTGAGTAATATCTTATACTGTACTAACGAAACGTAATTTCTTCTTAATTTATGATGTAGTTTATGGTCTAATCGATTTACTATCTCAAATCGAGTGACGTCACGATCATTGACGCGAGTGCATTGAGCTACGTTAGTAACGTTCTAAAAAATAGTTAACGTGACGAAAGATAAGATTCGGTAGTGCCACTCTGAGGATTGCAGTGTTGTTAGGCTTATGTGCTAATCAGACTGTGTTTACATACTGGTTTAGGCTTAGTAACAAGTAAAAACTAAAGCTAGACCTGGTTCAAGAGGACGTTTACCCTCTTTTATATTTAAAAAAATAAAACTTGAAAAATTGACTTAGTGAATTTCCCTGTGCCATAGACAGTGTACGTAACTATATCCTTGTGACGATTGTGGATCTGTTCGCTTGCGCTGAGCGTATTTTGATTTTAATTATCGATATCGGCTCGTTCTCACCTCATCGGACACCGCCATCTGTCGGAGAGTAGCAACACCTCAGTCAGTGATCAATCTACAAAAATAAATCAACTCGACAGCAGCAGCAACATTAGTTTAGCGCCATCTCACGCCGAGTAGAAGAACTGGTTTTGTGCTTCATACATATTCCGCGGCACTCTAAAATCATTTTAATATGGTGGCTTGTTCGGCTTGCGGGAAACATCTAAGAGGTGGCGCTGTATGTCCCGGCTGCAAGAGTGTGAGCCACTTCGAGTGTGTCTGTCTCCCGGCGGGATCGAAGGTCTCCGATACCTGGCGCTGTGGAGCCTGCCAGGCCTCCGCACCCAAAGGCCGGGATCCATCGACGCCCGTCCGCACGGCGCAGCTGAACTTCGCCGCCATCGAGGAGCCGATGGCGCTAGACGAAACGGCGAACAATATCACCGCCGAGTTCTCCGATGCGGAGCAACAGCTGCAGATGCGCGCGCTGCGAGAGGAGTTGCTGGCGGAGTTCGCCAGCATGCACAGCGCGCTAGTCTCGGACCTGAACACCATAAAAACGGAATTCCGATCTATGTTCACGGAGCTGCGGGAGTTCCGCTCCGAGATGGTCGAGCTGCGCATCGCCGTGGCGGGTGTCGGGCAGCGGATGGACGTCCTCGAGCGCAGACTGGAGGCGGTGGAGCGACGCCGCGAGGAGCCGCCGTCCGAGGTCGCGGCGCTGGAGCGCTGCGTCGCCGAGCTCAGGGAGGAGCTCAACGAGCGCGACCAGGACGCGCTCCTCGCCGACCTGGACATCGGGAACCTGCCGGAGGAGCGCGGGGAGAACGTGCTGCACGCCGTCACGGTGCTGGCCGCCAAGCTGGGCGTCCCGCTGGAGGAGCGCGACGTGGTGTTCGCGGAGCGGGTCGGAGCGCCGCCGCGGAGTGAGGGGACCGAGGGCGGACCGGTGCGCGCGCGCCGCCTCGTGGTGCGCCTCGCGCGCCGCGACCTCCGCGACCGCCTGCTGCAGGGCGCGCGCGTGCGCCGCACGCTGACCGCCGCCGACGCTGGCCGGGATGCCGCCGCCGCCGCCTCACGAATCTTCGTGAACGAGCGGCTGACGCGGGCCAACCGCCAGCTGTTTCATCGCGTGCGGGAGGAGTGCCGCCTGGCGCAGTGGCGCTTCGCGTGGACCAGGCGCGGCCGGGTGTACGCGAGGCAGGCCGAGGGCAAGCCTGCCTACCCCCTGCGCTCGGAGACTGACGTCGTTAGGGTTTTTGGCCCTGCTCGCGTTTGAGTAGCCGCAGCATCTGTCTTTCTGCAAATATTAGGTGTCTTTGTGTTAATGTTACTTTTTTAATTTTAAACTACAAATTATTTTTAAAATTTACTTTAGTAGTCTGCATTTACTTTTGTCTTAATTTGTTTGTAAGTCATTCTACATGGGTATGGCTGTCTGTGTCTGTGAGTGAGTTACCTTTTGAACAAATACATAGTTTAATTATATGTATATTTATATTTACTATCATATCTTCCTACCATACTTACATTTTATGCAATATTTTAACAATAAACATTATATATTACTATTATTTTAATTCCTATCTGATATACTATATAACAAATTGCTGTCAATATTATCAATATTATACTATAACATTTTTCATAGATACTGTGTTATTTTATTATTACTCCTATCTCATGTTTTATTTACCTAATTACTTGTATTATATGCACACAGTTTGTGTGCACATTGCGAACAATGAATATGTTGATGAGACCCACCACAGAAAAGAAACACTTCTGAAACAAAACTTTCTCTGAAACATTTGAAGGTTGGTCTCTTTAATGCAGGGTCTCTCAACACTGGGCAGGATGAATTTACTGCAGCAGTGGAAGAACTCAACCCCGATATCCTTGCAATAAATGAAACATGGGTCGGACAGGGTCAGGATTTTAAAGCTCCGCAACTTAAAGACTACCGGTTTAGGTACCAGCCCCGGCACTCCTGTATTAAAAAGGGACGCGGAGGCGGAGTGGGCTTCTATATAAAGAGGAGTATAAAGGCTAGAATCTGCATCTGGCCTGAAGAACCCTTAGTGGAACAGATGTGGTTACGCGTCAGTGTGCTAGGCAAAACAGTCATAATAGGCACAGGTTATAGAGCCCCAAACCAAGATACTCCCACCTTTTTGAACGCCATCACTAACTCTATAACATCTTTCTCCCGCTTTGACCACTTGATATTGGTGGGAGATTTCAATATTGACCAGCTCAAACCCAGCAGCAATAAACTGACACTGCTGCGGCAATTCTTGCACAGTGTTAATCTGGAACAGGTCATAGAAGTACCTACTCATCTAAATATACTCAATGAATTGACTTTAATCGATATTGTTTGCGCAGATGCCAGGGTTCGTAATGTGAATATAAAACATACACCTGACCTGGGTAGACATGCTATGTTGGTAGTAGAATTCCATATTAAAAAAGAAAAGCCAGTGTCACGCCTTGTAACATACAGACCTCTAAAAAATATAATTTTCGAGCAATTTAATGCAGACCTTAACTCTATTAAATGGAACTCACTTCCTTCTCCTAGTTGTGTAAATGAACTGGTGTTATCATTTACTTCTTTAATGATTAATTTATTTGACTTGCATGCACCTTTAAGAACTCAAAAATTCAAAGGCCCACCCCACCCCTGGATTACAAGTACTGTTAAAACTATGATGAGAATTAGGGATAACTTTCACAATGAGTACAGACTAAAGAAGACAGACTCCCTTAAAAAGTGTTACAAAAGTATGAAATCAATTGTAATTGCTGCATTAGAGAGTGAGAAACGAGCCTTTTTCACTCAGAGCATAAACAACAGTATTGGTAATCCTAAATCTCTATGGAAGAATTTGAAAAATAATATAATACCCAATAAAAAGCAGTCTTCAGAACTACCCCCTCAATATAATGATCCTAATATTATCAACTCCCACTTCTTGAATATCCCAGGTAGAGATCAGGTTGAGATTTCTTACCTCACATACTTTGAATTTAATAGACATGATTCCCACACCTTTTCCCTACAGCCTGTTAGTGAAGATACAGTTCTTAAAGTTATACAGGGCATCAAGTCTAACGCTTTGGGTATGGATGGTATCTCCATTGACATGCTACTTCTTACACTACCTGAGTCTTTGGCTACAATTACTGGCATAATCAATGGATCTATAATGGAAGGTACTTTTCCTGACCTGTGGAAGTTGGCTGTTGTAAAACCTATCCCAAAGAACAGTCAACCTTCTTCTCTTAATGACATTAGACCTATAAGTATTCTCCCATGCTTGTCCAAGGTCCTGGAGAAGATTGTCTGTATGCAGTTGACCCGATACCTTGAGGAACATGGGATACTTCCTCAAAACCAGTCTGGCTTCCGAAGAGGACATAGTACTTCTACTGCTCTAATGGATGTGGTCGATAATCTTTTGGCATCTCAGGATAAGGGTAAAAGTAGCTTCCTGATCCTGCTAGACTTCTCTCGCGCCTTTGACTCTTTAAATGTGCCACTCCTATTATCCAAACTGTCATACTATGGTTTTGACTCTAAAACGGTAAAATGGTTCTCTAGTTACCTTGAAAACAGATCCCAGTGTGTTGAGCTTCAATCTCCTGATGGCAGCTCACTTAGATCCTCTCCCCGTCCTGTCCCTCGTGGCGTCCCGCAGGGATCGGTCCTGGGTCCAGTCCTTTTTGTTGTTTACTGTGCTGACATCATCAAGAAACTCACATTCTGTCAATATCACCTCTACGCCGATGACCTGCAACTTCTCCTACCCTTCCATCCATCGGATTGTGCTGGTGCTGTTGCAAAGGTAAACCATGACTTAGAACAAATATTTCAGTGGTCCAGCTGTAACTCGCTAATCCTTAATCCAAAAAAATCTAAGTACATATTATTCGGTACAAAAAATATGTTGAAAAGGCTTTCCAATGTTAATATAAATATTACAGTAAATGGGGAATCTGTTGAGCAGGTTGCTGAAGCTAAAAATTTGGGTTTGACCATGGACAGTCACTTACATTTTGAATCTTACATAGCGGACACTGTACGCCATTCTCTCTTCCGCTTAAAAATGCTTTATAAGATTCGTCCATATTTAAGTGAGGAGGTAAGGATCATGCTGTGCGAGTCTCTAGTTCTTTCCCGGCTCAACTACTGCGATACAGTCTATGGACCTTGCTTACTCAGTAGATCTGTCCAGCTGATACAGCGAGTGCAAAATGCCTGTGTAAGGTTTTGTTTCCACGTACCCCCTAGATCACACGTTACTCCCTTCCTCAATTCGTCAAACCTTCTTAAAATGAAGGCCCGGAGAGAACTGCACCTTGCTACACTTCTCTTTGGGCTTATTGAGCACAAAACCCCTGCCTACCTATACTCCAAACTGACCTGGGCCAGTGATAGGTATCCCAGACGTGATTGTACTCACCTCATCTTTCTTGCACCAGAACATAAATCCGTCTCCTTCCGTGGTTCCTTCCGCTTTGCTGCCTCGAAGTGCTGGAACGATCTTCCACCACCACTTCGGAGCCTAAAAACAGTTGGTACCTTTAGAGCTAAGCTCAAGCAGGAACTCCTGCGTATTCAAAAATCACAATAGCCGGATGGAACCCAACTTACTACTTACCTACTACTCTGCTCCTTCTATATCTTTTACGTTTCACTTCCAGTCCTCCTCACAAGCTGTTGCAGCTCCACACCACATTGATTCTGTATTTTCTTTTCTTGGAACTAGATGATGAATCTGATGAAGTGATGACGTGTCCATACGAAGCACGTGTAGGCGACACGTGTTCGTTTTGTTTTGCAATGCAATGAAAGCAATTTTTTCTCGCCATACTACCTTCACTATGATTTTACATTTCTGTCACGTTCTGACACTGACAGTGACAGTGACAGCTAACCATTGCGCCGTACTATAAAATAAAGCTCTATACCCACTCACCACACGCACGGCTGGTTTTTTCGAAGTTACTAGCCTACATTATTAATTATTACCTATATACTAATTATATTATACCTACAATTCCTTATTTTTTCAGTTTTCTTTTATTTTCATACTAGTACCTACCTATCTGATTATATTTAACGATACCTTCCTTAAAATGTATAATTCCTACATAGACCTACCATTGACAGTACCTACCTACAAATGGTTATTTTATTATTTTTATTATTTTATTTTATTTATTTTTTATTTCATAGAACATCAGTAAATTCCTCCACTACATTACTATTTACCTACGCATTATATTATACCTGTATAGACTATGCTCAAGATGGTGATGTCACCCAACCAGGAACAGTCTGAAAACCAGCGTTGCCCTGTACCTTCCTGGTGCAGGGCAACATAAAGCTGAGACTGTCCCTTTTTGGTCCACACCAGCACAGACGTCCTGGCCTACTTTTATTTAGATCTGTGTACTAGGTGAGTCTTTGCCTGTACCTTACTTCCACATATACTTAGTACCTACCTACAATAATCTTTACCTTTTATGTACCTACCTAAGACCTACCTATTGTTTAAAGTTTGTATAAAAGCTTGTTAAATCTACTTACCTACCTATGTTAGTATTCGCCTTACTTTGTAAAATTACGTCTGTGTGTGTGTGTTACCGAATAAATGGCTATCTATCTATCTATCTATCTAAATTATCACAGTTTTAATGGAGCTATCGAAGCTTTTGCAACATTTTCCATCAATTTCTACTACCCAATCATTATCATCATCAAAACGCTGTACGGATAATTAAATCATCGGCTAATTAAGTATTGTGTGTCGCTGTGACGCTAATAACTAGTAATTATACACCGCGCTCCAAATTATCTACACATAATAAACTAGATGGTAGTTTGTCCCTAAATATTATATTGGAGCCAAAATTGACAAATTCATCATATCGTAATAATTTAATAATTATTATCGTCTGTTCTAATTCTTTTTCTAAGCTACTTGACCGATTTCGATGGATTTTTCTATAGGTAATTAGGTACTCACTTACATCACTTGGGTAGTTATTAGTTGGTAGTTGAGCTTGTGGGTTGATGGCACTAATGTCAAAAGTTAGCTTTTTTATTTTCTTTTTTGTTTTGGTTTCTAATAGATCCGGTAGATATTTTAGTAATTCAAACTTAATGGTTGCTTCATTACAAAATTCAAAAGTTTATTTATACAAGTCTTGTCTATGTTGTTTTAGAAATCGAATGTTTTGACATTTCCTAACCTATTTCAATTTTCCCATGCATTATACCGTCCAGTTAAATTAAATCACATATTGCTTCGTCACTGTATAAATCAAGGATACAAAGGCCTACGTCCTGGCAACGCAGGCCAAGCCGTTAGCGATAGCTAGCCTTACTGGAATTAGGTTACACATCAATCACCGTGATAGCGTTAATAACGTGCATTAACACGCTTCGACTTGTGCATGTTACGTAAGGGTGTGATAGGGGTTAGAATAGTCTCATCATCATCAACCTCGGTGCCGTCACCATCATCATTCATCTCGCTGCCGTCACCATCATCATTGATCTCGCTGCCGTGGTCATCATCATTGATCTCGATGGTGCGATCACCATCATGATTGACCTCGGTGGCGTAGTACTCAACTGAATTGTAAGAGATGCGTGTTCGATTCTCGCATTTTCAAGTACCTACCTATTTATTAAGGTTTTGTTATTTTGTACTTGCCTCTGCATGTTTCATAATCATGATGATCGTTTCATTGTATACCTACTTTAATGTTCCATATGATTGGACTTGAATAATTCCTATCAGTTTAATTTCTATCTATTGTTCGTAGCTAGTATATTCCTGCACATAATAGAATTCACACAAACACGTGTACTATGAATATATGAATGCACATTACCGTAGTGTTTTTCAATTTTCCGGTACAATAGTCGTAGTGAATGTGTAATCTGTATTAAAATGTTGATATATAAATAAATTTGACGCACAAAAATAGTTGTGCTGGTCGAGTGGGTGTTATGACTTACGATCTGGGGTTGGGGTTCGAGGATTCAAATTCCGGGTGAACTAAATTTTGAATTTGGATTTATTGTAGTTTCGGCATGTTTTCTGTTTGTTTCTTGTATGTATATAGATAATGTTAAGTACCTAGATAGGTAAGGTACTAATTTATTTAATAATATTTAGAAGAAAAAAAATATGTATCTCTTAATTACCTACTTATGTTTCTCCTTTAATCAAACATTACTCAGCAGTCAATATATTTAGCTCTGCGTTGGAGATCATGAAAGGTTGAATTTCAAATTAAGTTCTTCACAATATCGTTGGCTGATAATAGATGGCGCCACGTGTCCTATAACAAAATATTCTTACCAAACATAACTTTCATTGATAAAGTTGAACTTTGAAGAAAAATACCGAAAGTAGTACCTATTTAAATACTTACCTACCTATAGCAAAATACATTCTCAGAATGCGGAAATACGGAATAAGACGTTTCTTCGCTGAAAAAACGTCAACTTTCCGAGGACTTCCTTTGACTACCCTATACTACCCTATATCATTCAACCCTCTTAAATATCATTGGTCAAATATAAAAATATTGATCTCATTTTTTAAATATTTCATCTCTAAGATGAAGATTTATCACAGGGCAAAGATACCATTGATTGATGAGTTTAAGTTAAGCAGCTTAAAAACTTATAGGTAGCAATTGCTTTAAATTCTTGATTGCTTAATAATCGATGATTTGTGATCGGTTCAGTGCGTTGTGTGGGTGGAGATTTGAATGTGCATTTAAATGTGGTCATCTTTTATCATCTTACATTCTTCTTCATCTCAAATATAGTAAACGTACTTATGTTTAATTTCACTCATTTTAATAAAGCCATGTTGGCCGAGGGGATTAGTACCTACCTTGACTTTCAATCTGAAGGTCGTGAGTTCGAAACCTGGCCGTGCGTGCTTCAATGGATTTTTCGTTTCGAAAAATTTATATGCGCATTAACACGAACTCTAAACGGCGAAGGAAAACATCGTGAGGAAACCCGCGGCTTAGTCAGCCTCACACGTATTGATCATCTTTCCTGTGGATATGACCGGTTAAGCTGAAAGGATGGTTTAGGTGCTGGGCAAGCCTTCTCCAATTCAAATAATGTCCCAGGCACTACAGTGTCCCGTTAAGTGTAGGCAAAGATTGACTCCTGACACTGTGTAAATCATGTAGTAAAAGATTTAAAAATGCCTAAGTTTTTAATACTTTGATAAACCTTTCATTGTCATATAGAAATAAATGCTCATTAAAATGATGATTGCTAATAAATATAAATTACCCAGAATCCGTACCTCCGTACCCATATTATAAATGTGAAAGTGTGTTTATTTGTTTGTTTATTTGTTCTGCTTTCACGTCAAATTAGAGTGACGGATTGACGTGATTTTTTGTGTGGAGATAGTTGGAGGGCTGGAGAGTAACATAGCCTACTTTTTATCTGGGAACCACGCGAGTGAAGCCGCGGGCAGCAGCTAGTATAGAAATAAACGCTCATTAAAATGATGATTGCTGATAAATATAAATTACTCAGAATAAAGATAAAAGCCATCGTAATTTATACCATTTACGAAGTTTCATTTATGTTTTACTCAAAAGAGTCAAAATATACAGTTTTATATAACTTTTATGAAAGTTATATAAATGCAATGCCAGACATCTTCACTTGCGCCATAAAATAACCAAAATCTTATAATCAATTCTGAGAACCCATCAACAGCTTATAAAGTAGCTGTAAACGCACTTTTTCACTTTAAAGTAGTGATGTGCTTCATTTTAAATTAAATTAAAAGCCGGACTATATATTTACTTTAATTTAAAATTAAAGGCTAGATTATTATTTTCTGTTTTAAATCATCATCGTATAGACAGATTATATGGTTAAATTTTTACCCAGCTGACTGTTTTAAAACTCAACTACTTGAGTATCAATTTTAATGAGTGGAATTATTGTGTGCTCGAATTTTTCATTAGCTATTTATTGTTCTTAAACGATATAAACTTTCAAATAGGTAAAATTATTAGTTAATAATCATTTAGGTACTATAGTACTCACCAAAATATAAAAAATTAAAAAACTTTTAAATGATTTCATTTCATAACACAACTCCATTATTATTTTCTTGTTAACAATTCTCAATATCTATTAGTTCTAAGTTTTCCAATAATTATTACTTTTGTACAAATACTTTTATAATAAGGTAAGGTACCAAGGTACCCCCACATCATTTCTTAAGAAAATGTTTTTCGTATCATTTACTTTTACGTTGACGCTGTAAAAAGCCGGATTCTGTCAACATTTCCCAGCCTTATGTCGAGAAATAACATCTTTAGTCCAGCACACGGCCTCTTTGACGATTATTCTCGGCTATAAGAATGGAATTGGGTTGAGAACAAAAAGGGCATTATGGAAATGAATGGAGCGATTCGACACGCGTGCGATGCGCTTGCAACACAACTAGCGCCATCTGTTTGGGAGCGGTAGATTCTGGTACAAAATTATTCAAAAAATATTTATTTTTCGCTTATTTACTTGTCATTTGGATTTATATTTCGGTTTGTTATAGCCTCTGACAATTTGTAATTAACTTTGAAATGGTATAATATTTTAAACTTTCGCGATCTGTAGACATAATTTAAACGAACTAACGGGACTTTATCGCGTTATTACCTTTGTTTATTATTTCCCGACGTTTCGAGTGCGTTACAGCTCTCGTGGTCACGGGTAGACTGATGTACTGGAGTCACCGTCGCTAATTGAGGGTAGGATCCGCGACGTTCATATATTGGACAAACCAAGCGAACAATAGCTGAACGAGTCAGAGAGCATATTGCGGCGGTAAAAAATCGGCAGATGCACAAGTCAGCGGTAGCGGAACATTTACTGGACTCAGGACCCAATCACTGAACTGAGCTTCACGACCCTAAAGTGCTTTCCAGTGAACGCCACTACTACAAGCGGATGGTCCGGGAGGCGATTGAAATTAAAAAAAAATTGAAATTGAAATTGAAATCAAAAAACATCGAAATTTCAATCGTGAAGATGGGTTTCGTCTCTCGGCCTCGTGGAATCCCGTAATTAGTGGTTGCGCGAAACGTATACGCGATCCGGTATTACCGCACCAAGATACTGTCAGTGTTGTGTGTCGTCGACTGTCCATTCCTGATTCTGATGGTGAATTGAGGGTAGTCGCGGATCCTACCCTCAATTAGCGACGGTGACTCCAGTACATCAGTCTACCCGTGACCACGAGAGCTGTAACGCACTCGAAACGTCGGGAAATAATAAACAAAGGTAATAACGCGATAAAGTCCCGTTAGTTCGTTTAAATTAGGTATAATATTTTTTTCAAAAGTCCCGTCGAGTTGCTAACAGAAATTTACAAAATTTGTATTCTCTCTTTATTATTTTATTGGTATGTACTTATAGATAGATTTATTTATTGACATAATAAATACATACAATATTTTAAACTTTAATTAAAATTAAAAGTCGTTGAATTTTATCAAAGGCTTTGATCATTTATGACGACCTCTGTGGAGCAGTGGGTGAAGGCCCGCCTGTGACGCAAGAGGTTGCGGGTTCGATCCCCGCCGTGGGACAAATGTTTGTATTATCTGCAAATATTTGTCTCTGGTCTGGGTATTTTCTATGTATATTATGCATGTATTTACAAAAAAAAGGTATATAAGTAATATATCAGTCATGTGGTTCCCATAACACAAGCTCTGCTTAGCTTGGGGCTACATGATGCTGTGTCAAATGTCCAGCAATATTTATTTATTTATTTTATTTATTTATTTATTTCATAGCAACCATTCTATGTAGGTACTTATAAGTACCTGCAATTAAAAAAAAAACGCATTTTGAAACATATTTGTAAAACTTTACCTTTAGAAAGATGTGCTGAGTTAGATAGCTGAAAATCTAACCTAAGTAGGTACCTAAGTAGGTAGGTTACCTACTTAAATAAAAAAACAAATTTAATATTGTTGGTCACGAACTCACGACCATGTCTAAAAATATGTAGGTACCCAAGGTATAGGGTACAGGCGACCGTTTGGTCAACTTTTCAATCTCATGGACCTTACAAAGTTTACAATCACCTTTCATTGACGGATTCTGCTCGCTCCATTTACTCCTCAGAATCTATTTTTCATGTTGTAAGCTATCGTACACAAAGTAACCTTCGCTTTTCATTCAACGCGAGTCTGCCATTACTCTTGGCGTAGCTTAGAAATGGCTGGTCCACTCCATGTTCAAATATCACGTCGGCAAATTTAAAAGTTAGGTAAACGTTTTATTACCTTACAATGAATTAATGAGAGAAAAATGACAAACCATAGCCCGAATTTCGTCAGCAATTCACCTGGATTCCCTATTCTTCTTATTCAAACAATTTAATATTTTTATTCACAAGGGCAGTTGTAAATCAGTAACAATCAGAAAGCTCTCATTTATTGCACTTTATGTATACAACTTACATTAAAAACTTCTAGATGCCTTCAATTGAACCTCATATAAAAACAATGAATAAAAATACCTACATAGAAACGAAAACTTATCGCAATATTTACGTACTTTCAGTCAACGTTTTGACTAAGGTATAAAAACTATGAACTACTAATTCCCGTGTATTTATATTTATCGCGAAAGTTTAAAAAAATTATATTCTTCTAAATTCGTTCCGCTGTTCGTTGCTAAAGAAATAGACTGGAGCTGGAGTGATCCAGCTGTCTCCATAGCAACATGTTATCCATTACTCTTAATCAATAGCAGCGACAATGGTTTAGATTTAGACCTCAGGAATGTACGGTACATTTGATTTGTTAACACGCGTCTATAAGTAGGTACTGGCAATGTATGGAAGTAGTCCTAGACTTTGTCTAGTATCCATTATTCATGAGCTGTAAGGTCACTTTTGTAAGAAAATAATACTAAGACAGCTGAAATAATTGTTTATGTAAGTAAGGCGTTTTTTTAAGATCATCGAAAAAATACTACTTGAGTACCTACTGATAATTGTTTTCATGTGTAGGAGGATTTTATATAGGTAAAAATTTCACATATAATACACATGAAAACTACTGTGAACATACATTTGTTTCGTTGTGAAGTCTGTTCCAATTTAGTGCTCACACACGTGAAATTATCGTGAAGTTACTCAATATATTTACTCATACTAACATATCTCTCATATCAATTATAATACTCAATATATTTACCCTTTTTTCACATTCTAACCCGGGGTTAGCCGACTTAACTCTCCAACATCGGCGGGTTAAAACTTTAACCCAGGTTAACGCCTAACTCTTGATGACGCAAGAGTGTTGTTTTTTAGTTGTCCAATGAGCAGTCAGAGTTACAATTTAGGTACCTAACTAAAGGTGAACGCAGACCTGAGCCGCAAAGCAGTCGCCGCAGTCCCCGCATTCGATTTCTTTATAAGAAGTTCTATGCAACCTCGCACACCTACCCGCACCGCAGTCGCCGCAGTACCTGAAGCAAAGCGATGACTGCGGCGACTGTGGCGCGTGCGGTGTGGCTAGGTCTTCGTTCACCATAAAATTTTAACTTTGATACTAAAATTTGAACTAAAAAAGTAACTCGCACAAGTGGGCCTTAGTCAAAAAAATAAATCCCAGAGTTTCGTCAGAAAGCCACGGAACCAAAAACAATAACAATTCATTGGAATCGGGACAACCGAAAGGCGTTAAGCACAGTTTTACGTTAAGGTGCACATTTGTAACTGTCATCCGAATTGGAGATCGCATTCGAGTGACTCTGTAAGGAGGTTTGCATAACTCAATCGTATAAGGGATCGGATTCTTGCAATCGTGTTTAAGCCTTTATGTAAGGGCCTGTGACCTAAATAGTAAGCGTTGATGAACAGTTTATGGAAAGAGAGAAAGTGGACATTGCAGAAGAGCATTTTTAGTACTTACCTATATACCTAACTTTGTTTCGACAGATGACTGAAATATTATTCTTGTTTTATATTTACTTTATGAAATACAATTTTTAATCAGTCTACAAAATCCTGAAGTTACCATCTATTTATTTAGTAAAAAACTTAGTTAGAAACAAAATAATAATAACCTAAATAAACATGTTTTTGTTGTAAAAACTACACATCAATTTAGTTAAGCCATGCCGCTAGCTCATACAATGGATAACATACATTTCATGATGACGGAGGCCTTTAGGCGGCCTAAAAACTCCGTCACCAGAATTGGCCACTTGCTCATACGAACTTATTTTAGTCAAAACTTCACTTAACTTCAACGATCTACGAAGCCAGGAGCGCTTGGGTTCGCATATTCTTGCATATAAGTGACTTGTACATAATATACCGGCTATATACAAACTAGTAAGTCTGACTTGCTGGAGTGTCAATCAATGTCGCCCCAGCTCCGACACGGTCGTTCCGAGAAATAAATTGACCATAATCATTGCAGTATCTATTGCTTGATCAATTTAAGCAGTTGAGATCTAATGTATTGGCCTGAGGCTAGTCGGAGAAAAACATCTTTTATTATAAATATGACCTACTTAGCTGCAAAGATTTGAACAATGTTTGATAACATGTTTGGTTCACGGGACTATGAATGAAAAAACTTTGAACATAAAGTCCCGTGCCACACATAGCAATCAAACAAGTGTTCAAAAAAGCTGTAGGTATCTGACGACACAAACATACGCACAAACTTTGTTCTAAACCGTAGAACAAAGTTTGTGTTACGCGCCTATCAAATTGAGTAAAATTTAGGATTGTGCAACAATATTTGATTTGAATGTGGTTTTATGTTAAAATATAGGTATTTATTAAAGATACGCATGTTACATCCAACAGTAATTAGTGTCTATTATCTTTGACACAACTGAACTATAATTTATTTGCACTGCACTGCTCATTGTGTGAACATTTAAATTGTAATCATAAATAACTTGTAACGAGATACGGATCAATTTTTGTCCAGAATTACATAACATCGAATAACAAATATATTGTGGAATAAATTTTGTGATTGTTTATAGTAAATATTTTAGTAAACTAGTAATTTACATCATGATTTAAAGAACAGCAAGAGATGCGACCGCTTAGTGACTGCACTTCGATGCCCGAAGTACCCGGGCCCGGGCTAACTCATGCAAGTGGGTAAAAAATAACACTGGGTTAAATAAATAATTGATCGTGCGTCATCAGGAGTTAGGCGTTAACCTGTGTTAAATTTTTAAATTGTTAACCCACCGATGTAGGAGAGTTAAATCAGTTAACCCCGGGTTAGTGACTAAACAAATATCAATAGAGGACAAACAAGGAAGTCCGTACTGTACTGTAAAAAAGATAGACACACAAGTTTAATGTTTGTTCATTCGTTCATCTTTGATCGGGTAGGTATATTACATTTGTGGTTGGTGCACATTCACTTTGAATGCTTCCACCAATCAAAAACATGAAACGTCGGATTAGTTATTTAGTTAACCCAGAAATAAGAATAAAGAAAATAAAAACAGTGAATCGTAAATCTTCAAGAATTGAAATTGAAAAAATTGTTTGAAGATGTCGGGATAGTCAGAGCCTCTGACTATCCCGACATCTTCAAACGATTTTTACTTTACTTATACTTGCAAGAAGTTACACCTAACAGATTGCAAGGCTCTATCTACTATCGCGAAAAGGTTTAACCAAACAAATAATACAAATCCGACACTTTAAATCTATTCGCAGATAAAGTGACGCAAATGCTCGACATCAATCAGCCCTGTACCCTTTGTCACGATTGAAACCGCACATTGATCAATCAGTAACTAGAAAAGGACTGTTTATATTGATATTCGAAAAGCCAAACGCGGGGAAAAGAAACTTACATAAGAAAACAACGATTTTCGAACTTATGTTGAATGAATGAAAACTCTTTATTGTACACGTCATATCACACTAATCATACTATCACACTAATATTATAAAAACGAAAGTTTTGATGTTTGTATGTTTGGATGGATGTATGTTTGTTCCTCTATAACTCAACAACCACTGAACCGATTTGGCTGAAATTTAAAATATAGATAGATAATGACCGGGAATAGAACATAGGCTACCTACTTTTTATCCGAGTACCACGCGAGCGAAGTTTTACAGCAGCTAATAAAACATATGAAAGAGTAAACCTAATGAATAATTAAACAATGGGCGGTCTTATCGCGTTGTTTGGAATTAAGTTAACGTTTTTACACGTAGGTATTGCTTGATTTTATTGAAGTGGTCACAAAAGATTTCCATAATATGGAGATCTTTCGTGACCACACTTTAACTAGTTAACTTCAATTATATAATCAACAATTTTTCGACGTATCGTTTTGTCGACGATTTTATAAAAACATAACGATAAAATGACGAAGGTCATTTTATAAAATCTTGTTAAATCTTCAACAAACAAGTGTAACGGGGTCATTGTCTCCTTAATTTGTCAATTCTTCCCTCGTACATTCAAATGAACAATTAAACTGACATTATACTCAAGCTAAAATAGTACAACGTTTACACTAAATGGGTGTAACTTGACTTATAAGAGAGTTCTTAAAAAGCACATTATATTTGTTTGGAGAAAAAAAATATTCAAAGAAAAGAAACAAAAGCCGAAGGATCACTGCCAGTAATCTGTAGATAGATTTATCCTATTCTATTAAACGAACAATATTTATTTGTTTGATTGTTTGTTTGTTTGTTTATTTGTACTCACGTTCTCGAAAACGGCTCTAACGATTTCGATGGCGGTACGGGGATTTACGGGGGCGAAAAACCGATCTAGCTAGGTCTCATATCTGGGAAAATACGTTTTCTCGGTATATTCACGCAAAAAGAGTTACCAGTGCAAAGTAGTTCGTAATTTCACGGAATTTGTTGAGATCGAAGTGGCCGAGTGGATTGGGTGTCCGCCTTTCAGCCGAAGGCTTCGAGTTCGAATCTCAGCCAGTGAAAGTATAGTTTTTGTGTTTTTTTTTTTTTTTTATGTTTTTGCACCCGAGCCTAACTTGGTCGCCCAGATATCAATCATTAATTGCATTAGTGCCAGAAGATCAAAGAAAATATACATACCTACTAGGTATTTATATATAGTATACCTAGCTGGGAATACAGTACCAACCATTTTGACTTTCATTTCCAAATAAAAAATATTTGCAAACGCAAATCACATCGCGACAATTAGTTACCATTTTTATCTCATTCGAAATACACTATCAAATTAAAACATTCATTCGTACCATTTTCATTGGACAATCCGGACATGTCCATTGTGGAGATAACGGTTATTTAAACTAAAAATTTGGACAAAACTCGTGCAAAAACTGTCCTGGGCAAATTGTGATACGTCCCGGTTTTGATAAACGCCGCTGGGTCTTGTTTTCGGTTAAAACGATGTTGCCAACTAAAACATCATGTTGCCACAATAAAGTTGTTTAACTTGTGATTTATAAGGTTTCATGGAATACGTTTGGATTCAAGTTACACAAAACTGTTTGAATTACACAAAATATTGGATTTCAGTTATTTTTAGACTTGTAACTTTTTAATGCACTGGTTGCAATTGTGGTTTGTGTCATATTAAAAACTAGTAACGCCCTCGCGGCGTTGCCCCCTTAGTGACTTATATGATGATGATGATGATGAAAATTACTCTATTACCTTCCTCAAGAGTTTAACTACAAATGCAGCAAGAATTTTTCAAACCCTACTGGTAGTTCCTAAGATCAGCGCGTTCAAATAAACAAACAAACCTCTTTCGCTTTATAATCGGTATAGATGTATGGACGTGCCTCTGACTATCCTCCGAGACATCTTACAGTAAACACAATTTAAAACTACATCTCCCAGCAACTGGTTTCATTTTCATTTGTTAGTGTAATTACATTTATTCTTGAAACGGCCATCTCTGTTCAAATAACCAGAGCGATCAAAATCTGGACATCATTTTATTGCACGTGATTGCACACACTGAAACGGCCATCGGTGTTCAAACAAAAAGAGCAATATAACCAGAGAGATCAAAACCCTGGACAACATTTTATTTAATACATCTCAACCACTCTATACTGTCTCCGATAGAGTGACATGACAGCTGCGCAGGAAGCTGCTTAATCCTCGACGAGTCGCTATGTAAATAGCATATTCCGATGAATCGGACGAATTCTTTGACAGTGACGTCTGTGACAGAATCTTGGGTCGCGTTTTTTGAGTCGGCACTCAGACAGGAGTCAAAGCTTAGCAATTTTGGAATCTTTGTAAATTGAGTAAAAATTCGTTTGATTCCTTGGATACAGATTTTGAATACAAGCCCTAGATAAAATTCAGACTTCAAAGATGTTCACCGTGGTCAAAATGAATAGATTTTGAATAAAACTCGGGTTCAGTAGGCTATATGTATGTTTAAAACTCAAAATGTTCTTCGATTTTGGTCGCTGACTGTACGTGCCTCTAAATACTAACATGTATAAAGTGACATTGACATTTAAAAAATCTTAAACGTTTCAAGATTCAAGCAAAAGTCTAGCGTTCCATAGGACCCTATTTAAATAAAATATTTTAAACTCCTGAAAAACTGAATGCAAGGAAACTGTTTGTTTCTTTACGTCTGTTTATTTATTACATCCTCCGTGGCACAAGATGCAGTCCTTACTTTTAGTTTCAGTAACAAATCAACCTTGATTTGTTTTTGCAATCCAGTTAAGCAATTACTGTTGCGATTATAATAGCACTGACCTAGGTCACTGCCAGTCGTACATTTGATTTTAAGACTTAGTTTTATTTTTAATTAAGATTCAGTTTAGCAATCTTTGTAAAAAAAAATCGCAAACATACTTACACTAGCTGACGCCCGCGGCTTCGCCCGCTTGGCTTACTATTTTGTTTATCCCACGGGAACTATGTATTTTTTCGGGATAAAAATTCACACACACACACACACACACACACATACACACACACACACACACACACACACATACACACACACGCACACGGACTTTCGCCTTTATAATATTAGTAGGATAAATAAAGCAAAAAAAAAATCTGACGAATTGAGAACCTCCTATTTTAAAGTTGGTTAAATAGATAATAAACTTTGTACCGGTCAAACTTCCCAACCGCAAAGTGTTGTTCCCATGTGTTCAACTCGAAACAGAAATAGATCTGATAGCCATTTATCCTATGAGTGGTTGATGGCCATCAACTTCAAATAACCCGCCGGTACTTGTTCCCATTAGAATACTTACCCAATAAACAAACCAATCCAACTATCGCACTGGCAAGATAAAACTTTTCCCATCATTGCCAGGGTTTAGTGTTGCCAGATGATTATGTAAAGACGGAAATTAGAAAAGATGGATTAAAAAATATACTCAAACTATTGTATGTGTATGTATTTTTTTAGATCATGGGTCTTACTTATGAAAGATGTTTAAAGTGAAACACTGGTTAAACAACGTCCTGTCTTTATTTGTGGATAGTGACAAACAGAGACAGGACGTTGTTCAACCAGTGTTCAACTCTAAACATCTTTCATAAGTAAGGGGGACATTGAAACGAGAATCTATCGTATAATTTACCTTAATTTTCCGCATTTTATATGATTTATTCCTCCGATAATGATCCTTTAACACTAACCCTCCCTATACTTAACTATGGACACAAAAATAGTTTGAAATAAATATTAAAATAACTTAATATCTCTTATTTTATTAAAAAAATGTAACCAAAAAAATGGTTGTCTGTAAGGTCGGTTTACGGACGATAATTTTACGTGATAACGAAACGAACGCTCAGGCCGATCGTGCCTCTATCGCTTGTTCCGCGCTCTCGCTTGCACTCTCGGCTCAGGCGGAACGTGACACTTTTTCGTGCATGTAGCCGGCGTTCATCGACGTTAACACGTCTAAAATAATTACCTAAGTGATCGCGAAACTCAAAAAAGTTTATAATTTTTTTAACTTGATATTTTGATTCATTTTAAAAAACACTTTAAAACACTTCTTTATTTGGTTTAAAGTCACATAGTAAAAAGCCGGCTGCATCCTACACTAGTCCTATTACCATTAGTGTAACCGAAATAATCTAAGCCATTAAAATTAACGTCCAAACTGCATACACTTTTACAACCGACCACAGATTAACAACAATATTTAGGCTATTGAATTTATTGACGGAACGAATCGCAAATTGTCGGAATAGAGGATTGATCAATGTTTAATGCGAGATTAATTAATAAAAGACCTTTGTTTAATTAGCCATGAAACAATTGAATTTGAAATGAAATAATTCGAACTAAATTCTGGATTTACAGTGAAAATTCTGTTATTCTGTAGCTGAAGTATTGTAAATATAATATTATTTACAGTTTTAACTAAGGTGATTGTAGATAAATAATAAATAAATAAATAAATATTGCTGGACATTTCACCCAGCGCCATCTAGCCCCAAACTAAGCAAAGCTTGTACTATGGGAACCAGATAACTGATAGAATACTTAAGTACTTATATATTTTTTGTAAATACATAGGTACCTACTTACTTATTACTTTATAACACCCAGACACAGAACAAACATCTATGTTCACCACACAAATGTTTGTCCTGGATTGGAATCGATCCCATGACTTACAGCGCAGAAGGCAGAGCTACCAGCTGAGCTAATAGGCGAGATAATTTGAACAAGATTTTTTTTCCTTTATTCATTTTTTTTTATACTTTGTGTTCCAAAATAAAAATATTTATTACAGAAAAATTTCAAACACAACATACCAAAAAAAGAAATTGTTGATTTAATAAGCTCCTAGAAAATATAAATACATACATACATAGAATCACGCCTCTTTCCCACAGGGGTAGGCAGAGACCACGGATTTCCACTTGCTACGATCCTGACACACCTCTTTCGCCTCATTCACTCTCATCACATTTTTCATACAAGCTCGCCGGTTTAGGATAGAAAATATCAATTGATTTAACAAACCTAGAACATATCAATCCTTATTTCGATAGCTCTGCAACCGAATCAGTAACCCAAAAACGATAATGTTCGCTATGATGAAATCGTGTCCAACAAATTGTCGGACGGTTTATTTGGCGTGCAGCAAAACATAAGCTACTTTGCTCCCCGAGGGCACTGTATCGAGTAACCGGGCTCGCCGCAAGTGGCTGGGATGACATGCTTGTTTTCAGCGGCTAGCACCGGTTTTTTGTTTATATTTAGTAATATAATACGGGAATTTATCATCCAAAAGTGGTATTACGAGCTGAGCGCTTTCGTGCTTCGGAGGGCACGTTAAATTGTCGATCCAGCCCCCCTAGCCATATTACACTATCTATCGTCGCTGTAGAATAGAAACACTTCAAAATGTATAGGATTTGACGTTTCAAGTAGATGAGTCACGTGGTCAGAACGTCAATTCCTATACATTTTGAAGTGTTCTATTCTACAGCGACGATAGATCGTTCTACAGCGACGATAGATCGTGTAATATGGCTAGGGCCCCAGGCTTTTTAGTCGTTAAGCCATGACGGAGGCCTTTAGGCGGCCTAAAAAACTCCGTCACCAGAGTTGGCCACTTACTCATACGAACTTGCTTTGCTTTTATCATCCAAAACAAATACGTTTTTTCGCGGTAACTCGAAAAGACGTCAAACTACAATTGTTGCAACATGAGAATAAAAAAGAATCACTTTAATATTGAAATGCGATTTTTTGTTTTGTAAGTTTGTTACTTTTAGCTGAAACAGCTGAAATTGCATTTGCCTTGAATTAACACATACTTTTATCATTACCTACTTGATACTGACAAGTGGCTGGGATGACATGCTTTTTTCAGCTTTTTTTCATAGGAACTTTTTCCAGGGATCCAAAACTAGCAACCGTTTTTGAGGATTTAATGATTGGTTTTGGAAAAGGTGCAAGCTGGAACTACAAAATAATTTCTAGAAAACAAGGTTTTATAGCAAAATGGTACGTTTTAAAGGGCTTGCAACGCATCAACTAATTAGGTATTTAGTATTTTTTTAATGTTAAAAGCTTCTATTAATTTAAAAAACTCACTTCGGCTACGATCGGTCGTTTTATTGTCATCATTTTTCAATAAAATCAATGTAGGGATCAGCAACGTAGGTACCCCTACAAACTTATACTTATTAAACATTTTCTGGACGTAGTTAGTGTAAATACTTAATAACTTATAAAAGTTATATCGATGTAATAATTAATGTAACATTTTAGTCTTACGATATTTTTATCAACCATCAACCCATTGACCCCGCTTCATTTACATACAAATATTTATTGAAATCTTTACAAATTTAAATTGGTTTCGACGACATTGTAAACGGCATTATTGTTATTATCGATAAAAAGTGAAACATCCTAAACCAATCGACAGTGGCGGCCTTTGGGGGTGGCGAGCAGGGCACTCGCCCGGGGCCTCGCGCTTGTAGGGGCCTCGCGCAGCAAACCGACTAGAGAAAATCTTTTATAAGCATTAGTAAACCTATCCGTTAAAGATAGACAAATTATATTGTGAACTTTTCGTTAAACCTATAAAGTAAGAACAATGCCTTCTAGGTACATTATTTTGCTATTATCTCAAAAAGAATAGGCAGCTTTTTTTAGAAAAACTCCTAGTCGGCTATATTTTTTACAACTTTTTCAACAATAATCATCATATTTTAACCAATTTACCTACACAAAACCTAAACCCTTCCTCATGAACCACTCTGTCTGTCTATTGGTGAAAAAACCAAATAAAAATCCGTTCAGTAGTCTATGAGGGGCGAGGGACGTTGTTTTATAATGTGTGCGCGACTCCGACTTTTCGTCATCAAAATTTCAATACCTAGGTACTTTGGTAGGGCCTCGCAATGACTAGGCAGGCTCGGACCCAGGGCCATGACACCCCACTCCCCCAAAATCTTTGACAAATCTCTAACATCCAGCATTATAATGTCTTAAATGCTTAATTGCTAAATGTGGAATTCTAAATTTAGCAATGTTATCCATTTATTTTCTCTCACAAACAAAATATAATATAAGTACACAAAAGTAAATATAAATACAGATTAATTTATCAAAAAGTAGGTAAAGCTTTCTTACAAACGTTTTAGCCCTTTTCATCCCGTCACATCAATGTGTCATTTGGCTTAAAAAAATCGGCTCGCTTCACTCGCATTTTAAGCTCCATGTGTATTTTGCGAACGAAGTGACGAAAAAGTAAAATGTCTGACCGCAGAATAGAAACCGACAAGCAGTCAGCCTTTTCTTTCGCTTAGCTTGCATTTTAGCTTCATGCGTATTCTGCGAATAGAGTGAGTTATATCTGATCGCAGATCGCTGAAACCGACAAGCGGCCAGCCTTTTCTTTGAGCCTTTTCTTTCGCTTCGCTCGCATTTTAGCTTCATGCGTATTCTGCGAATAGAGCGAGTTATTTCTGATCGCAGAATAGAAAACTACAAGCAGCCAGCCTTTTCTTTGAGCACCGTAAGCATAATCAAGTGTCACAATATGTTACAATTTTCTTTAAAAAATTCGGCTCGCTTCGCTCGCATTTAAATTCATGGGTTTTTTGCGAGAGTAAGGAGCTCGCTTTGCTCGCATATTAGGCTCATTATTTTGCTAGCAAAGTGAATAAAGTGTTAAAAAAAATCGGCTCGCTTCGCTCGCCGCCCCCCCCCCCCCCCTCTCCCTCGGCTTAATATCGTGTGTCTCTCCCAAAAATCTTGGTCCCACGTCCGTCACCAGGGGCCTCGCTAAGATCAACCGCCCGGGGCCTCGCGATTGCTAAGGCCGCCCCTGCCAATCGAGATATTATCAGAAGATAGGAATAGTGAACCAATACCCAGTGTGTAGGTGTTTGGAAACCGGCGGTATTAAGGGTACGGTACAAATTATGAATATACAGCGAAAATTAAATCAGTAAAATCATTTCTGTCATGTCTACTGTGCATTTTTAATGTTTTAGGTACCATTTTAAATTGTCAGTTAAATTGAATAGGTACCTACCTACTGTATTCAATTTAAAATTTATTGGATAATTTTTAAAATTTTTTAGGTTAGTAAAGTTTTTTTTAGTAAGTAGTAAGTTAAATATTTCAAGAATTCTGCTCAAAAATTAAGTAATCCGTACCCATATTATAATGTAAAAGTGTGTTTATTTGTTTGTTTATTTGTCCTGCTTTCACGTCAAAACAGAGCGACGGATTGACGTGATTTTTTGTGTGGAGATAGTTGGAGAGCTGGAGAGTAACATAGGCTACTTTTTACCCAGGTACCACGCGAGCGAAGCCAAGGACAGCAGCTAGTTGTCTATATTTTAGCCAATTAATAATGTCGTCAGCCTTTTACTTAGAGTCGTTTACTTAGTACTACTTACAGTCATAAATCAATGATTATTAATTAGACCTGTAATTCAGCCTGTTACATGCATCAATATTTAAAGTAGCTAACGAAAAGTTATGAAGCAATTTCTTCTACGTAGTGCTATTTCTTTTCAAACAACTATATTTTGATTTCCAGTTTTAACATTTACCATAAAACGTACCTATATTACCAAAACGTCTTATTTATTATCCTATAACGTTTTATAAATATTCTAAAACTAGTCTAGGTTAGTCATTTAGATTTTTATATACCTACTAATTTATTAAAGTGATTTTAGCATTAAATTGTAAGAAAATTGTAAATAACGAGTTAGTTTCAAGTGAATGTAATATCAAATTAATTAAGAAAATCTACGGCAGACTGTTTCTCAGATTATCAAGCGATCATAATGAAAATTTGTAGAGGTTAGTTCAAAAGACGCCCAAACATAAATTTAGCTGATCACTTTATCAGATTTTGTTTATCAATTTTATCAAAACAAAAGTGAAATGCATAACTCTAAAGGCTGCCTAAAAACAGTCATAAACCTATATAGATCGTAAAATCGTCAATGGGCAACACACTAAAATTGATTTCTCAAAGTTGGCGAGTAAAATTTTACAACCATAAGTCCATCGCTTGGGCCGTATCGTAAAAGCTTACCGCAGTAAAGTACACAACTTGGTCTCCCGTGTACCGTAAATTTACGATGCACGCGCTCAGAGAATTTCGTTATACAATCCGGGTGAGGATTCGGCACCGCGATTTTTACTGAGTTGCTCAGATACCATGGGCTCAGTTGATTTGTTTTGGTAGTTTATAAACTTTTTACTCAATAGTGATACTTAGGCTGTGTCCCCAGTAGGCAAACTGTGAGCGGCCGACTGAGTTTGCGGCGTTTCGGTTTAGTAAGCTCTTCCATATATTTGAAATGGAGTGTCCACAGTTTGCTAGTTTTGCGCTCACTGTACGCAGTTTGCAGCGTTACGCGCAAAACTAGCAAACTGTGGACACTCCATTTCAAATACATATATGGAAGAGCGTACTAAACCGATACGCCGCAAACTCAGTCGGCCGCTCACAGTTTGCCTACTGGGTACACAGCCTTAAGGCTCAAATACAATGTTGGCCCAGGCTCGCATTACCTCTCTATCGCTCTCGCCTTGCATCGATTCGCCTTCTCGCTCGCCTAAGCTGGCCTAGGCTGGCCCAACGTGTGTTTGAGCCTTTACAAATCCACACTTACAGAGGCCGGCGAAAGACGAAGTTAAATACAAAATTACTAGTAGTTCGCCCCGAACTGAGATCTCGCGCACCGTAGATGGCCAACATTTGGACTTTCTTCTGACTACCCCTATAATTTCAAGTGCTACTACTGCCGGGTATGCCTATTGCGCTAGCTCTTCATGGTAAAAACTACTAGCATGCATGCAATACATAATGTCGTGTCTAATTTTTCATTTATTTCATATTTATGAATTCTCGTCGTATTTTTAAAAGTATACGTCCTAGAATAAAAATAATAACTATTTTAGAATGTACAGATAAAGACCTTTCATTTGACACCGCACTCAATATATTTGTTTACTTAGGTAACTTTTTTTACCCCAATTATTTTAATTTTTATCAAATTTTTTTTATCATGAAAATAAATCAAGTAGCATCTAAAATCATTGCAAACCAAACCGCAACGATGCTACTCTCTTTTTAAGACCGACCAGTCAATGAGCTACGAAGACATCGAAACTCTATGAAACGGGAGCTCTTGCAGCTCTGGTTTCGTAGTTTTTGGTCTTTGGTCGTATTTCAAAAACTATACATCCTAGATTAAAAATAAAAACCATTTTGGAATGTACAAAATAAGCCCTTTCGTATGACACCCCACTCAATATATTTGTGTAACTTTCATATTTTTTTACCCCCTTGGGAACCCAATATCTTCACAACCCCTTCATCGATTAAGCTTATATGCTCCACCGTAAATTTCCTTACCACAACCTATTGACCTACCAAGTTTCATGCAGATTGGATGAACGGTTCGACAGTTATGCTCGAACAACAATTCGTGAAACATACAAACATACAAACATACAAACATACAAACATACAAACATACAAAGCAAAATCGCCCAACTTACCACTAAGATCTTCGCTCGCTTCGCTCGCTCGATCGATTAAAAATTTAAACGTATTTTTATCACTTTGTTATTATTTAGATTGAGGTAGTTTTTATCTAGGTTCCAGTTACAATTTTGTTCAAAAAATTTACCTAAAACGAAATTCAATCAAATTTAACTTCTGCAAAATGTGGGTATGTACCAAATATGTATTTGGACTTACCACTGACTAATATCCTAGACATCTTCAAAAGATCTTAAAATGCCTAAAAATGATCTGAAAAAAATGTCTACCGCGCCTTGGGGATACTTGGGGATACTTGGGGATACGTTATCATTTTCATTTCATTTTCATTATCCATACAAGACGTATATGTACGGCGAAAGCTGTGAGTGCAAACCATACATTGAATAAATAATAGCTTAAAATTGAATAAATCATCACGTCTTATTTTAAACTATCTAAAAATTAAAAAAAATATAAACTCTAAAATAACTCTGAATTTAATTCAATATCTAAAATTTCATTCGCAAAAAAATATAACTTGAATATTAGATTGTACCTTTTGTATGTTGTCCGTCAACATACATTTATAATTCACCCAGGTCATGGATTCTCAACCATTGGGGCGCGCCTCACTCGGGGGGCGTAGAATGTGTGTGATACAAGGGGGGCGCGTAGGAATTTGTTAAAATTCTCGTGCGTCGAAAATTATCTACGATGTGCACTGACCAATATGAAGCCAAGGATCCACCTATGGAGTGCAGGCCCAATGTTCTCACTAATTTTTTTATATTTGAGTCATTTGATTACATGTTTGCTATTTAAAGAAAATAAAGTCTATTGAAATTTTCATCCTTTGTTATTTTATCGTAGTTGGGACAAAGGGGGCGTAATATTTTAGCATAAACTTGAGTGAGGCGCATAGGTTAAAAGGTTGGGAATCCCTGACCTAGGTGGTCCCTATTCATTGGAATTAGCCCTTCTGTCTGAGTGGTCCACACTTTATATAAATACGTGCTTTATAGAAACTTTTTATTCGTACTGAATGGAATATGAATATTTTATTGTTCGTAATGTGGCTGTCAAAGAATACTATTTTAATTCAACTTTGAAGGGAATTGGACGTTTTTATTCTGGCATTTTGAGGTAAAAGTCTATTGGTTAACCATTTTTAAGGTCAATTTATCCAAAAATATAAATGGTTATGACCTCAGACATAGCTTTATAATATTAGTACGACCAAGTCCTTAAGGCTTAATACATAAAGGGCTTCACACACAGTGCAGGGGCTCGATTCCGGTACCGAACTTTTTATCAACCTCAACCAAAACCTCAACTAAAGCGACTGTTTCCATGACTACTAATAACAAACGACTCAGTTGTGGTGAGGTTTTGAACTTTGGCAGTACAAATTTTTGAAAAGCTATTCTACTATTTCACCAAATGGCTGACATTTAAGAGTTCGAACCAAAACCAAAGCGGTTGTCATTTAATAGAATACAGGCCCAGGTAATGTACATTAATGTAAATTAATGTACATTACATCTCGGGTCTTTCTATAGAAATCGTAAGATGTAAAAATATACACTATAGCTGCTGTATGTGGTCTCCTGACGATTTCTATGGAAAGATGTATTGAGATGTATCGTGCTATAATATACTTACCTACATCTTTACATTACCTGCGCTGTGTGTGAAACTCTAAAGGTAGGTACTATAGAATATAATTGATACAAATAATAGTTTTTTAAACGACAGTCAAAAAAACAAGTAAGTAAGTACTTATTTCTATTTCTCTACAACATACTTTTTTCTAGTATTAGCTCACTTTTTCTCGATCACAACATTTCTACGTAATCGCTCAGAGCTAAGGGCACATCTCATCTAGACTATCTATATCTAAACTATATTTGTTTGTTTCTATGATTGTTTGTTTGAACGCGCTAATCTCAGGAAGTACCAGTAAGATTTGAAAAATTCTTGCTGCATTTGATAGCTTAACTCTTCAGGAAGGCTATAGACTACTTTTCATCATCATCATCACCTACACCATCTCTACGGGGGCAACGCCGCGAGGGCGCTGCTAGCGCTGCTAGTCATATCTATACTAGCAGCGCCCTCGCGGCGTTGCCTCCTTAGTGATGGTATATGGTGATGATGATGATGAAAAATAGCCTATAACCTTCCTCAAGAATTTAGGTATCAAATGCAGAAATAATTTTTCAAATCGGACTGGTAGTTCTTGAGATAAGCGCGTTCAAACAAAAAAACTCTTCCGCTTTATATAATTATAGTATTGATATAGATTAGATGTTATATAACTTTAACAGCAACATTATTACAACGTTATTAGTTACAACATAGTTACTTACAGTAACTAATTTAGCGAATAAGTTCCTCATACGCGAAATTTAATACTAAACTTCGTTTAATAACGTACTTAACTCGGTATAATAGTGGATTAAGTGGGGATTTAAGTTAGCATTAACAAAACTTGAACTTGGCTTGGATAATGTTTGCTGTGCGGTTTCACTTTGCAACCGGAGTGCAACCAACAACATACATCATCATCATCATCAGCATTTACAATGAACATTAAGACTGTATTTTTGTTAATGCATCCCCAAAATTGCTCCTAGGTGGCGATTCTACTAACAAGCTTTTTATCAACCACAAGCAAAACGTCAAATAAGCCTTAGATTTTCGACTGTTTCCTATTCTACTAATGACAAACGACTTAGTTGTGGTGACATTTTAGCTAAGGTTTGGACTTTGGCAGAACAAGGTTTTGAAAAGCCATTCTACTATTCACCAAATGGATGACATTTACGAGATCGAAACAAAACGCAGCGGAATGATTGACGTTGTCATCTAGTAGAATTGCACCTAGACGGTATTGGAACTCGTTTCGTCGGCCTATATGCCACCACTATCTATATAACTATCTTCCACTCGCGGCGTTGCCCGCGAGGTACCTACATTATAGCCTATGTTCATCCTGAAAGTTCATTATTAATATTGGTGAAACAATTTTTGAAATCTGATGAGTAGTTTCGGAGATTACCTCCTACATACAAACAAACTTTATCTCTTTACAATCCTACTAATATAATAATTATAACGGTGAAAGTCCATATGTGTGCATGTGTGTGATAGTTTAGGTTCTGGAATAACACACAGGCTACTTTTTATCTCGGAAAAATGTATGGTTCCCGTGGGATAAAAATAGTAATCCACGCGGGCGAAGCCGCGGGCGTTCACTAGTAGACATATAAATGTAGGATTGCCAATTAGAAGAACCTTTTTCATAATCTATTACTTCAATACCAATATTAAAATACGCTGGGATAACTAAAATGACCCCTTTGCAACGCACTCTCATAGATTTGAACTCCTTAGTAGAAGTAACATATTAAAAAAAACCTTTCTCTAAATGCCTACTTACAATAAATTACACTGAAAAAAAAAAGAAAAAGCGAAAGCGATCCGCAACATTACCAGCGGAAGTAAGTAACCCAAAAAGGGAGCATTATACAGGGTGAAAGAAAATGTCGAACAAAACAAACACAGCCTGATTTTTCCCATCTTCGCGTGTCGCAGTAATGACATCCTTATTCGCAAAAGCCCTAGTTTTGCCTACGGCGACATTTTAATTTCGCGACACCCCTAAACCCCCTAAAGGGGGTTTTTGTTCCATAAGGGGGTTTTTCTCTCATTCAGACGACCGTGACCTAGTTTTACTGGGTTTTATTTTTGTTTTATTGATTGCAAGATAAGTGAGCTTCACTTTGTTTAACAATGTGTCAGTTGTGTAACTGCTGGTTTTGGGAGTACTTGAGATGACCGATTAATTGACGACCTCTGTGGCGCAGTGGTTTAAGGCCCGCCTGAGACGCAGGAGGTTGCGGGTTCGATCCTCGCCGCGGGACAAATTAAATTTAAGTTTATTATTTTTTGCTTCTTTCCAACTGGTGCCATAAAAATTTGATAAGGATCTGTAGAGACTTTTCACAGTTATGAATTGAAATGCACCTAGCTAAAATTGCTCAGCTTAAAATTTTGAAGTCGGTTTTTTTTTTTTTAGCCGCTTCTTTTATAATCTTAAAACTCACTGATCACAATGTTTAATGTCTTCTAGCTACTCCATTCTTAAGTGTCATTTTACCGACTGTATTTTTCCTGGAACATGATTGGTCCCTGCAATAGTCTCTCTTCAAGTAAAACCACGGGCCAAAGCTAGCTATCAATAACATATTGTGTTTCTTTATTAAGGGTATAATGTAGGTACAATTATTCTGGGCTTTCGAAAGTTCGATGCCCATTTTAGTCATATATGGAATGATGATGTATTTCATTTTTATCTGATTGATTCAACTTAAGTGGTAGTTTACTTAACCGCAAGCTGAAATCTTAAATTGAGTACCTATTACAGCAATCTGCTTGCCTAAATGAGACCTTAAGGGATCGGCGAACGTACGTACGTACCTAGGAACGTAATACCAAAGTAATTTGAGGATATTTTTAATACTTTTTGTTATTATTTAGATAAAGGCAGTATTTATCTAGGTTCCTGTTACACTTTTGTTCCAAAAAACTTACTATGGAACAAATGAAAAGAAAAAATGCCATTTTTGGTGTACCTACAAAGATTTCAATTCAATTTGCTTACATTTCTTTTTAGGTAAGTTTTTCGGAACAAAAGTGTAACAGGAACCTAGATAAATACCTACTCTCTTAATCTAACAACATAAACTGTTAAAAATATGCTTAAATAAATGATTTCGGTATTACGTTTTTATGGAAATTCGCCTGTCGCAGGCCCCTTAATTTCTCAAGCAAAAGTCGTTTCTCCAATCCCAAAGAACTCTAAAAATCAATGTTGTGTAGGTATTTGTGATATGTTATCAAAATAGGTAGTGTTGTTCCATAAACCCAAAAATCGAAAAGTTACATAACGAATAACAAATAGGCCGGAGATAAAGTGAAATACTTCCAGTCGCTAAACTTTTCAGGTTAAGAAGTCCAAATAGTTATTCCATAGACTATGAAAAAGTTAACCCAGTTTCTCTCCTCTACATCAAAACGTGCCGAATCTAAGTGTACGTAACTTGACATCGCTTTTGTGACCTACTTATCAACGGACCAACACTTTTATCACGGAATTTCTGTCCTTACATGCTCTTCTAGCTTGTTTACACGTTTGCTGTTCCTAAAGTGTTTTTGCTTGTAAATAGGTAGTTTGCTTACGTTCAAAATAGATTATCCCACCTCTGCTTTTATTCAGAGCTCTTTTATATTTCCAAGTAGACTAATACACGCTGACTCCAACCTTTTTCGTTTAGAGAATTTAAGAAAATTCAGCCAATTCGTATTTCAAATTCTAACTCCGAACGCCGTCTTGAGAATTCAAATTCGGCATTAGTCGCGGCACTCGTTACCCCGTTCCGTGTTAGAGCGGACACACGTACGAAATCGGGGCCTGACCGTCCGAAATCGACGGCTCTCCCAAAAGCGTGACTTTTGCCCCCGGAATTGACGCGAGGCGCGGGTGCCAGTGTGGGGGTATTGATCGCGAAAGCTCGGCCCCGCTTCGGCCGACTTCGGGGGAGCTCGAGCGACTTCGGCGTTACTTGGAGCCGGGACATGCAGCCACAGGCCGTCTATTTGGTCAGTTGGCGTGTCAGCTTCACTGGAAGGAGTTGATTGGAACTTTAATTGGGACAAGGTTAGCGACGTGGGCGTAATTCAGTTTTCAGCGTTTCATGCTCGCTTTAATAAGTTAGTTTCTTGAGTCGAGTTCGAAATCTGAACCGCTTGTTGATGTAAGTTCTGGGTTTATTAACCTATATTTTTAACCGACTCCCAAAAAGGAGGAGGTTCTATTCTATGTTCGGCTGTATGTAGTATGTTTTTTTTTTTTTTTTTTTGAATGAACCTTCAAGGAAAGACAAACATCAAGACTATTCAATATTTACTCCGAACGAAACTTTTTGAACAGGCACTTTAACTTTGTAAGATCACGTAGGTCAAACTTTTGGCTAATAATACGTGTTTTGTTCCGACATTTCGGCAACCAGTTAGGTCTATTTCACACTATTCAATGTTACATTTTGCCGGTTGACCTATTTCGTGCAACCATCTAATACTTACCAATAACAAACAAAACAACATCGTTCTAAAATGAGCGCTCACTAAAGTACGTTCCCTCTATTTACAAATGCTCATTCACAGTCATAGCAGTTGAGTTTCTAGACTTCCGACTTTTCAGTAGCAATTTTATTACGAGAATTACTTTATATTATAATTAATATATTATTTATTTCAGACAATGTCCATAATTATTACCTACGTAAATTAACAAGATTAACATTATACAGAAAATTACAAAAAATAATAAATAAATGAATAAGTTAGATGACAAATTAATAATATTAGCATTAGAAAATTTATAATAAATAAATGAATACATTAAATGTCAAGATGATCCTATAATTAGCTGCATCCACTTATGCTGGATTGGGCAATCTGACCGAGAGACAATCATCTGCAGGATGCCATTGCGGCTGGCTCGCGTTCGCTGTATAAAGGAAGCAACAAAAAACGTTTATAAAAACGTTTTTTAAAAACGGTAGGTATTTAACTTAAGTAATTCATAGATATTAAATTAAATGATAAAATTATTTATTTGCAACGTAAAATACAGTACAAAATTAAAATCTGAACAATCTGAACAATCTGAATCAAACACACAACCTGACTAAAGATAAGATAGTACCTTACACATCTCAAATACAAAAGAATGTTAGTACCTATCCCAAAAATAAAATATTCGTAGGTAACCAACATGCTAAGTGTGCTGAAAGGTAAATGTGCAAACTTTATTAATTTTGATGGATGCTTATTTAGTCGTGTATACATTTAAGTTTCGAACCTCGTTTAAAATTCGAACGTTTTTAAAACTCACAACATAAAATTGCTTCGCTACTATTCGATTGGAAGGTTGCGTCGTTTGACGTTTGTTTTCGACCTTTTTTATAGCCAATAGTAAAGAACACCCCTATTTTTGAAGGTAGACAATGTTTTCTCAATTCTTTCCCTAACGTTTTGCATAGTTTATTTAGTTTTAAAAAGCGAGATCGCAATGTTATTCTGAGCTTTTGAAGCTAACATTTTACTCTAAAAATAGTTCTTCTTATAATGGTATGAAATCAGTAATTAGGGCAGCAAGTTGGTTTGATGAAATTCATCTTTATTCAGATTTTCTTTTCCAACCACAAAAATAATCTTCCTTCCTTCCACAAAAATTAAAAAGTAAACTTAAGGTGAACGCAGATATGGGCCGCACCGCAGTCGCCGCAGTCCCGCATTTGATTTCTTTATATGAAGTTCTATGCAACCTCGCTCACCTACCCGCGCCGCAGTCGCCGCAGTACCTGAAGCGGCCGAATTCCCCAAGCCGCAGCGGATGACGTAACCAACGCCGGCCCGCCCGCATCGGACGCTGCGGCTGGCGCGGTGCGGCGGGCGCGGCCGAAGAAATCAAGTGCGTTGACTGCGGAGACCGCGGCGCGGATAGGTGTGCGAGGCCATTAACAAAAGCGATGGCTGCGGTGACTGCTTACTTGCATACCTACATGTATACTTATTTAAACTACTAAATAATTACTATATGTAATACGTATTGATTAACTACTAAAATTATGATTGAAACTTTGCCTATTGTTGAAAAATCTTTGTCTCTGTGACTCAGTTGCAACATAATTTTATGTAGGTACCTACTTACTAGGTACACAAATACTACTTTCCTCATGCGGCTTTTCTCGCATGGTACCAACATTCACAGCCTTTATAACATTCCAAGCAACCCTCTACAGTCTACACCTTTTCCAAGTTTCACCAAAATAGATTCATTTGAGGCAAACAAACATTCACAAAATTCGATATATTATATCAGTAATAATTCTAATGTTTACAAATAACAAGCGCGTTGATTTATAAACACAGGGTAGGAACACACCGGGTGAAGTCAACGTGTTTTCTTTTATTCCACACGAGTGATCCCGCGGTGAGCAATCGGAACGTATTCAACGCACCACCGAAGTTCAGGCGAGCATGAGTTGATACTTTGGTACCTTCTGAATTCTGCTTACTGTTAGTATTTTACCGGTACCGGTATCTTCTTCTTCTTCTTTCGTATTGTTTACATTGTATTCTATTTTACTTATTATATCTAGTTACTTAATTATAGTTATTCCTTTAGCCGACATAATTCGAAATTTAATTGTTTAGAAAGCGCAAAATGACATTTTTAGGTGCATTCAAATTATCCTGGTTATAAGGTGTCAACTTTACGATATAAAAATATTCAAACAAACAGCAGTTTAATCTGTGGTTTAATCTTCAGATAAAACATAATCCAGTTTGGCAAAATCCAGCCTTAGTTACTTACTTAGGCCAACTCTGATGATGCTGACGGCGAAACAATAATGTCACTAGATTTTATAAAATAAATCCATGTACGAGTATAACGTTGAATCAACTCCTTTGATCTATTCGCTCGTAAATAAGTAATGTCTTATTGATCAAACTAATTAAAAATTCAAGCATCGCCTGTAGGTCAACCTATTAATGTGTTAATATCTTGTTGATAGTGTGACAGCTGCATTGTTGCGAAGTCCAACACGTAGTTGTCTTTGAGATATTATAGAGGTGATAGGCTTTCTGTCTGTCACATATTTGCATTTGTGAAACACAATGTTTATAAAATATACAAATGTATTATTTTCCGAAATATATGGCCACCAATTGCATTGAACAATAAATTACGCCCATTATTGAATTTCATTGCACTTTCAAATTAAGTACCAAGAATTTTAAATCATAGTTTGTCTTGTGCAAGTAAAAAAATTGACTTCAATGTTACAAGCTGAGCAATTTTCTACAATCTCGAGGTGCATTTCTGTTCATAACTCTGAAGGTCCTTGACAGATCCACACCAAATTGTTGTGCCATCAATCTTTAAGTATTACCCTTTCAAACAAAAAAGAATTTCCACATCGGTCCAGGCGTCTTCGAGTAATCGGTGAACATGCATAAAAAAAATCCACAAAAAAAAAAGATTCAGACGAATTGAGAACCTCCTTTTTTGAAGTCGGTTAAAACAGTAGCAATTCCGAGACGTCCAAACTCGTGCTAAGCTCATCCGAATCCAGCCTTCTGCGGATTTAGGTCAGAATACACCGAGTGTTCGCTTAATTGAAAAAGTTAAATCGGCCATTTTCGCGAAATCGTTTCGAATTTTTGTTTTGTTTCGTTGTCTCGGTACGGGACACGGGACACTTTTAACTTTTCCATTCGGTCAGCGGTTCATGGATCTAATCCACTGTTTGAACGTGTGATTTTTCCCTGGTTAAATTTTAATAGACTGAATTTTATGTTCGAACACGTACGGAATGCAACTAGGGTGTATGAATAAATGCATTAAAAAGTTTCTCTAATGACTTCGATTGTGCGAGTATTTTTTTACTTCGGACTTTTGAGTCGCACTTATTCTATCGTGTCAATAGAATGTAAAAACATACTAATAACTAGCAGCGCCCTCGCGGCGTTGCCTTCGTAGTGATGGTATAATGATAATGATGATGATGAAAACCTGATGAAAATGTCTTGGGTGGAAATCGAAACCACGATAACAGCGCAGAACTGTACCCCGAGAATATACACACCTACGTCTATGTCACAACGGATTTTGAATGTCTGAAGATCTATCTTCAGACATTCAAAATCCGTTGTGACACCTGGAAGGGGAGTAGTCAAATATGAGCAAGTGGCCAACTCTGGTGACGGAGTTTTTTTTGGCCTTCTAAAGGCCTCCGTCATGCCTTACGACTTAAAAGTTGAGACCGACAGTGTAACATGCCCTCCGAAACACGGAAGCGCTCAGCTCGTAATGCCACTTGCTGTCTCCAAATTGTGACCGCGTACAACGCTGCTTTACTTCAACGATCAATCAAGAACGTCTAAGCAAGCTACGCCATGAACGCTTCAAATATTAAAACCAAAATACGAGTATTCAAAAAAAAAAGTATAAAGGATGATTACTGGAGGAATGGATTTCCTTCATTAATCACACTCTGCACAAAATATTTCCAAATGGGAGAATGCAATTCTCCGCGACAGTCTGCAGGATGCTGTTGTGGCTGTTTCGAACCTTACTCATCAGGGATCCTTCCAGTTTTTTTGCGCATGATGGCTGGCAACAAACCAGAAAAAAAAAGAAAACAAACAAAAAAAAAGCAACAAACCAGATAACTAATATATTCATAAGCTAACATAATAAAATCAGAAATGAAAAATCCCCATTCCGGGCCATTCCGCACAAGTTTGATAGTAAAGGCATGTGCCAAGTAAACATGTCGTAAATTAAGTTACTGCGGGAACTTAGCTCTTTATTGGTGAATTGTTAAGAAGTGGGATACAACTTTGTCGTATTCATTTGGTTTGTTATTTTATTGGGGACATAGATAGGCTTTATTTTATATTGTCAGTACAGAACTTCGTCATTTATTAGCACCCGTATTTATAGACAATCAATTACTTGCTGCTAAGTAATTTATCAATGAAGTCATTACTTGAGGATAGAATTCTTCATTTCAAAATCTTATTCTATAGCCGAGTAATGTATGTCAAAATCAAATGCTAAATGGTCGAGTTCTCAGTGCTCAAGTAAAGAAAATGTTAATGAAAAATTCTAACTTTTTGACAGTTAGTAGGACACTCGTTCCTTTTCCTGCAATCTCTCTGCCATGTCTACCACGTCACGCTTAGTAAAAAATACATGTATAAAGTAAACATATATTATAATTAGTAGAGTAATGGTGTAGGGTGGGATAGGATAATAGGATGCCAGGTAGCATTATGGCCTATTCCAAACCTTCATAAAATTTTGCAACGTCATCCCCGATTTTCATCAAAAGATTTTCCAACGGGAGACCAAATGGATCGTGCATTTGTGGAATAATAAGTAGGGCTTAGCGTACAATTAGTGGGGCCGGCACCGTGACCCCGATCCATATAATACACCACTGGGCCCCCAAAAGAACTTCGCTAATTCTTTTTTATGATCTTTTTATTAGACTTCGGAAACTGCCTCAATGAGACTCGTTAAAAGTCTTAGTACTAAAAGTTCACGTTTCAATATTTTTAGACAAAAAGCCCGAGGCATAGTCGAAGTATTTCCGATAATCGTTTATTAAATAATCGAAGAAACGATGGAAGATATTCGGTGATTAAAACTTTGTACTTGTTTACGTATTGTGCGTGCTTGTTTAGGGGGAAACATTTTAATTGGTTCGGGGAAGTCTACTAAAATCATGCGGAAAAAATGTAATACTTTGAAAATTTATTGTAATAAGTTGAAATTAATATGAAATAACCTCTCTTTCTATCTATCTAATGCTTCCCGTCTTTACAATACAACCTAAGCCAATATATTTAGAAATGTACCTGAAAATGCGAAAAGCATAAGTACCATTTTTAACCGACTTCAAAAAAAGAAGGTTCTAAATTTAACAGAATCCTTTTTTTACGTTTTTTTATTTACTCAGAGGACCGATTTGAAAAAACTTTTTTTGTTTGAAAGGGTCATTCCGTTTGGTGCCAGAAAAATTTGGTGAGGATCTATCGAGGGTCTTCGGAGTAGGGATGTTCGATATTTCGGATTGTATCGATATTTCGTATCGCAATATATCGTAACGCATTGTATCGATACGCGTATCGATACAGGGCATTTGATACGATATATCGTATCGATACAGTATCGAATCAAGACAAAATATGCTTTAAAAAAAATATATTTTATTTTAATAATGTGCACTATTACGAAAATGTGCGTAGTTATAACTGTCAAAAAAGGTGTTTTGTGATATAAAACTAATATTAAAAAATTCGAAAGTTTGGACGTATGTTTGTTCCTCTAAAACTCGACAACCACTGAACCGATTTACCTGAAATTTAAACATAGATAAATAATGACCGGAAGTAGGACCTATGCCACCTTTTAACCGGGTAACTTGCAAGTCAAAACAATTCGTTATCAAAATAATTTGATACGATATTTTCGATCCGATACACCTTGCATGTGTTGTATCGATACGCCGTATCGTATGCCATTGTATCGATACAAATATCGGGTGTATCGTATGCCATTGTATCGATACACGAAAATATCGTATCGTATCGAACATACCTACTTCGGAGTTATAAACAGAAATGTACCTCGAAAGTGCAGAAAATTGCTCAGCTTTGTTTTTTTATGGTTTTTTGGTAAGTAGTTTGTTTGGTTCAACATTAAAGTCGGTTTTTTTTTAATTTAGCCACTTGTGCTAAACTTTAAACCCCTTCGTCGGCAAGTTGCTTACTAGGTCGCCAAAAACCTTTACAATTAATACAAACTCAGAAATATATTTTATTTAGCCCTGAACTGCTTTCTGATGAATGGGCCGACCAGTGAGAAGGAAATTGATATTTCACTCGGATCGCCAACCGTTAGCGAAAATACGCAGCTACATCACTCAACAATATTGATCTACCTTTATACCTAGCTTTTTTCCGAGTGCGGTCCGTTTAGAAAAATTACCTTTATAATTGCAGATAATTTTTTATTTACAAGTGGCAAAATTAAAAAAAAACCGACTTCAATGTTACAAGCTGAGCAATTTTCTGCACTCTCGAGGTGCATTTCTGTTCATAACTCTAAGGATCCTCAATAGATCCTCACCAAATTTTTGTGGCACCAATCGGAAAATATACCCTTTCAAACATAAAAGATTTTACAAAATCGGTCCAGGCGTCTTTGAGTAATCGGTGAACATACCTACATAAAGAAAATATTCTTAACTTCCTCCTTTTTTTTAAAGTCGGTTAAAAATGTGATTGATAACACTCTAAATTCTTGTAAAGGTGACATTACGTGACCTTACGATCACGACAAAGAAAATTCAGACAAGATTATTAGAAGACAATAATTATTATTACCGTACGCATTCTGTCTTCAACACAATATAGATTTATGTCCATTCTATGTGTAATAAAGTTATGTTTACTCTTAGTACTCATTCGAACTACTTAGTCAATTGCGCTCATAAATGGTGCTCTTAACATTGATGTCTCGCCAATAAACTGGTTTATTGACTTTCGGTTGGTGAACTCTGCCATCTATTGACCTCCATTTTGTTTTACCTGTAAAATCTAATGTATGTTCGAAAAAATATTAAACTATTTAAGAAAAAAAGTGATAATCACAATGTTAATACCAGAAACAAAGATAAACTCGCTGTTCCCACAATTAGGCTTGAGAAAGTTAGTAAATCATTTATAGGGCAATGTGTACGCTTCTACAACAAAGTTCCAGGCGAATTGCAAAACTTATCAATCAACAAATTTAAGAAATCAATTAAACGTCATCTCTATAAAAAAGCGTATTATAAAATATCAGATTACTTGGATGACAAAAACGCCTGGGACTGAATATGCTCCAACTCCGTTATTATTAAATCATAAAAATATTGTAACAAATAATAATTGTAACATTTGTAATAATTGCTTACATAAAAAAAATATATAAAAAAAAAAATTACAAACAAAAAGTGTGTCACCGAAAAGAGTGTTAGGCCCCAAACCGTGTTTGTTGCCCTGGTTCTTCACGGTCTTGGTCGCGAAGGAACAGGAGTAGAATCACCTAGCTCTTAAGACGTTTCAAAGTGGTACACTTGTGATCTTATTGAATAAACGAATTTGACTTTTGACTTTTGACTTTTGACTTGGATACCAAAAACTTAAGCCATTACTATTTTACATTTATTTACGTACATAATAATCTCAATATGCAAAGGGATCCAGATATTTTAAATTTTTAATCACTATTTTGACCGAGGAAACGTTGGCGTGACGACTTCGACAGCTTTCGGAAAGGCTGATGGGAAGTGGTGGGTGATCGCGAGTATTGGAAGGAATTGGGGGAGACCTTTGCCCAGCAGTGGGACAATATTGGTTAGCTAAAAAAACACATTTCAAGTATGATTCACATCAAAACAATTACGGATATTAGTGAACAAAACTTATTTCTCAGATGAACTTTTATACTGCAGCTTCACCGAACAATTATTAAGGTGTTGTGCTTGGACTTTTTTTAATTTCTCCCTCGACGTCATCAACTAGTCATGAGCTTAATTTACCTTAGATCTTACCTTCTTACCATTGCTTGCCATCAAGCGGGCCGTATGCTTGTCTGCTACCTTAGTAGTATGAAAATAAAAAAAACCGGTCAAGTGCGAGTCGAACTCGTACGCCGAGGGTTCCGTACCTAGCCATGGTGCCAATTAAGCTAGTCAGCTTAATTGTATGAGCACCCATACAACTCGGAGGACAATTTTAATGGGCGTCAACTATGTATGTATGGGAACACCCTTTAATTTTCAACTTTTTTAACTTTTTGGAATTTTTCCTTTATTTGTGCTATAAGACCTTGCTTTTTGCCAAATTTCGTTATTCTAGGTCAACGGGAACTACCATTTAGGTTTTCGACCCAAAACCTCTAGGGTACTTCCGGTTGACCTAGAATTGTCAATTTTGGTTACAAGCAAAGCCTTCCAGCACAAGTAAAGGAAACATTCCGAAAAATAAAAAAAAATGATAATTAAGGTAAGTTTTGGTACTCACAAGTTTTCACGAAAACCTAAATTTGCCCATATCTTTTTATAGTGTTGACTCAGGACCTTGATTTTTATACTCACAATAGGGACTATAGACCTTAGTATATGGTATAAATTTCAACTTGCTAGCTCTACCCGTTCCTGAGATAATCGATGGTGACACACGGACAGATGGACAGACGGACAAGAAAGTGATCTTATAAGGGATCCTTTTTTACCTTTTAAGGTACGGAACCCTAAAAAGATCTTAAGCGCCGGACAACGACCCCACTGGTGGCTTGTGGGGTCGTTGTCAGGCAACATAAAGGCAAATTATATAATGGATACAATTTCGACAATTTTTAATATTTTATGAAAAGTGGACTAGCTGTACTAACCTATAGAGGTTCGGAAACCCATCCGCCTGATAGAGCAGTTGGTTTCATCTCTTTCTGTATTTATTAACCTAAAAGCAGTTTCATTGACGGGCGGCCGTGTGTAGTCTTTACCGGAAACTTTAGCTGAAATCTATTTTTGAACAGAGGTTTTACAGTTTTAGTTGTACGGAAAAAATATAGGCAAAATATATATTTTGATAGTATAACTATTCATATATTTTTTTTAAATGATTCACAACATGAAATATGCGATACGAAGACGTTGTGTAGTCTTTTAAAAAATGAATTTAGATATTAGTAAAATACTGGCTCAAACTTTTTGAAAGAAATTAACAAAAAATAAATAAAACCGGTCAAGTGCGAGTCGAACTCGTACGCCGAGGGTTCCGTAACTAGCCATGGTGCCAATTAAGCTAGTCCGCTTAATTGTATGAGCACCCATACAACTCGGAGGACAATTTTAACTGGCGTCAACTATGTATGTATGGGAACACCCTTTAATTTTTAACTTTTTTAACTTTTTGGAATTTTTCCTTTATTTGTGCTATAAGACCTTGCTTTTTGCCAAATTTCGTTATTCTAGGTCAACGGGAACTATCATTTAGGTTTTCGACCCAAAACCTCTAGGGTAATTCCGGTTGACCTAGAATTGTCAATTTTGGTTACAAGCAAGGTCTTACAGCACAAGTAAAGGAAAAATTCGGAAAAATAAAAAAGTTGATAATTAAGGTAAGTTTTGGTACTCACAAGTTTTCGCGAAAACCTAAATTTGCCTATATCTTTTTATAGTGTTGACTCAGGACCTTGATTTTTATACTCACAATAGGGACTATAGACCTTAGTATATGGTATAAATTTCAATTTGCTAGCTCTACCCGTTCCTGAGATAATCGATGGTGACACACGGACAGACAGACGGACAGACAGACAGACAGACGGACAGACAGACAGACAGACAGACGGACAAGAAAGTGATCTTATAAGGGTTCCTTTTTTTACCTTTTAAGGTACGGAACCCTAAAAATCCAAGTCAACATTACAAATCCAACTACTTACCTCGCATCCACACGTTGGGGCCAACGTTGGCCCCAATGCCTCTCACCAACGTGTGGAGCTGACAAAATTGCATTGGCCCCAACGTTGGAGCCAACGTTGGGGCTGATTTTGCTAGATCCACAGGTTGGCGAGTGATATAGGGACCAACGTTGGCCCCAACGTGTGGATGCGAGGTTATAGCTAAAAATTGGTAACCCCGAAACAAAAGAATCACCAAAATTGATCAAGCCCTTAAGGAGAAGAATAGGAAAAAACGCACACCGGGGCGCTCTGATTACGTGACTTGCAATAGCAATGCGAAGGCGATCACTATGCGACCGGTAGAAAAATATCACAAAAAATCGTATCAATCGCACGTCTATTGCTCGCATGTCGCAATTTTGCACTTTGGCCATATAGTGCATTTTGCGACCTTAACACGATTTGTAGTTTTTTTTTTTCAACCGCTCGTGTAGTGATTGCTGTCGCATTGCTATTGCAAATCTTACTTAATCAGGGCGCCGAATTGTATACCAACATAAAAAAGATATTTTGTAGTACAACATGCAGCAACACTTCTCCTATTTCTTGCTGCATCTGAAACAGTAGACACAAACGTTAAGGTCATCGATCTCATTGTCAATTGGCCTGACATTGTATCTCGACCTAGTCAGCAGCTAAAATCACTTCACGAGACTGCATTGATTGATAGATAGACGATACGCGGCAGACCAGTCAATGTCTCTTTAGTCGAGGACACACCAGCCCTTTGGATTTCTATCATTAAAAGTGACCAAAATCGGTCTCAAACTATCAAACTTCAGTAACTACGCAAGTAGCTCCGTCACTCTTGAGAGACCGAACGCGACAAAAGATACCTTCGCGATCGCTTTGACAGTTTGAGACCAATTTGAGATCTGAGGCAAGTTAGACAAGTTCAATCAGACCGCAGAAATACTATGGAACAGAAAAAAAGTAGATAGGTTTTAGATATAAGGTAAGGCCCGCGCAGGAAATAATGAATGAATGAACATTCTTTAAAATACAACCAATAATAAAACTACGAAACAATGTCCTTGAACTACTCTACGAAACCTTGTTCAATTTATACGTACCTACGTGTGTGTGTACCTTGCACAATCAATCTACAAGCCTTATCGCTAAGAAGCGATCTCTTCCAGGCAAATCTAGATTGTATTTTTCTGAAATTAAAAGATATTTCGTGTCACTGTGACCCGTAACTTTCTTCTTTCGAGTTTATTTATCTTCAGTGTGGATAAAGGTTTTAACATAATATGGACTGTTTGTCTAATGGTATGAGTCTGGGTTTGTTTGTTTGAGTTAAGGATTGAGTGGGTTATTTTGCTCACTCAACAAATACTCTCAAAGTTTAAATAAATAACATGTTGCTATTTTATTTTGGTAAATTGATATTGTTATCTTGATTTCACTAGAAAGTTTATACAGATATTTACACTGTTTCATTTTATAGACACTCTTATGCCTCATACGTGACTATATGTATTTTTATATATTTTAAAAGAGTTTTTATCTAATGCTTGAGGAAAGCTTGGTAGACAAATTTTCAAATATCCAAATTAAAACACGGATTATTACGAAATTTGTACACATTACGTCAATCGATTTTGATGCGGTTTTTTTTGTAATAGATAGAGTGATTCAAGAGGAAGTTTTCTATGTATAATACATGCATGATATAGTAGAGAAACACTGTTAATATTAGAGGTTTCTAATGTGATGTGTGATGTAAACCGTGCGAAGTTGGTTTTAAATAAACCAAAAATAACCATGCAATCCATTCCACTCAAACCAAATATATTCCCAAAATCACTTCCCTCAAACAAACTACTTACGAAAGATTGATCGAAAAACGTGACCCAGTTCAGAACCAACAGAATTTAAGTTTAAACTCGCAAACTCGGAACTGTTACCAAAAATTAGCTTAAAAAGCAAGTGTGCAAAGTTCCAAAGGCTTTAGCGCTAGCGATATTCAAGCAAGCTTTTAAGCTAAAATTATTAAGCGTAACTTGCACCGGCGTGTTATATACCAGCTTAATATAAGCTTGTGACGTAACAGTAACACCTTTATGGATGGCAAATGATGGCGGTTGGCATATATTATAATTATAATACGAGTATAATGAGCTTAGTGCTGCTGACTGTTCTACTCTTTTTGTGTTTGTGCTTTTATTGGCATTATTATAGAATTCGCTATTAAATTCTTGTTGAAAAATGTTAATTTGGATTTTATTTCTATTAATTGAAATTGAATTGAAATTGAAAATATATTTATTCAGACATAATAATCCATTTTGTTAGTAACATACAATAAAATTAGCAGAAATGTGTTAGTATTAATTAAGTTACATGTCATAGTATTCCAATAATTCAAATGTCAAAGTGCGCATATAAAATTAATGGTAATTACTCGTATGTTCCCCTTTTCTTATAACAGCTATTTTTAATCATAATCTGAATACTATTAAACTTTTTTTTGTAAATATATCCTAGGTATACACATAGAAAAACACCCAGACCTGAGACAAATTTTAATATTTCCATATATCATACAAACATTTACCTCCCTGTGGGAATCGAACCTGCAACTTTCTGTGTTGAAGGGTGGCCTTTACCCAGGTCGTCATTTTGATTATATACCGGGTAAAAAAGTTAGTAATACGCGTAATGTAAATCTCCTTTTCAGAAATAAGATCGGAATTTCCAATCGCATATCTTCCTTGAAGTTAGTCGCGTTTTATAAAAGTAAAATTGAAGATTTTATCTATTTCCAACATCAAAAATGGAGGAAATCTCAGGCCTCTTATAATGCACAATCGCTCGCGATGTCACGAATCCTCGGAAATAATCACAGAGAGCTCGCAGACATCACGTATTCTACAGATAAATCTCAATTGTTATTTTTTACCGATTCCTAAGAATACAGGAAATTGTAAAAAAAAAGGTTATCTGTGTCACTCTGTTCTGGGTACAGTGCGGCACATGATAGTAGTACCTTTATATTTCGTAAAAATATACCCCTCTACTTACAAAATTCTGTTAAAATTGAGACACTCCGTTGCCATCCTTTTTTGTTAGGGTCAGATAGAGACAGGGCGAATCTTGAGTATTATTTAACCAGTGTTTAAGTATAATTAAGGCCTAATGTTTAACTGAAAGGCTCATTATTGTTTAGGCATCTGTTTTTTTTTTGTATGTATCTTTTTTTAAGTATTACCTAATTTTTAATCCGTCATTCATTTGCCATTTGCCATTATAAACATTTTGAGGTCTGCAGATCTGAGTAATGTCTACTGCATATTGTCTACTAATGTCTACATACAATAATAATAAGTCGTGAGCTTTTATACGTTGGAAGCCTTTATGCGGCCTTAAAACTCCATCACCAGAGTTAGCCACTAGTTCATACGAACATACATACATACATACATACGTTTGTATGAGTTCACCACATCTACTCTATTGTGTCAATCTGTACCTACCTGAGAGCAGATACAAATGATAAAACGCATTGTTGACAGTTTAAAGATAACATAATTCGGTCTTTCACTGCTTTTTTTGTTGAATGACTCATGGGGATGGTGTTTGTTTATTTTTATTTAATGTAAGTATTTCAATTTGAACTTTATTCTATATCTTTAAAGTTGTTTCTTAGAAAGCAATCTATTACTCGAACGGTAATATGTAGTATCACTTAGATAATGTTTTAGTTTGTTTAAAAAAAATTATGATTGTATTTCTATCGGCTGCGAAAACATACTGGTTACCAAAAATAGCTAAATGATACTAGACATTTTAAACATGGTTGAACCGCAGTATTTCGATGACGTCACCTCTATTACTCTGTTCTGCTATTAGGAAACAGTTACAGCGTAGGATATTGTCAAAGACTATGAATATAAAATATTACGAGGCCGAAACTGGCTCCTGTTTTACAAAACTGTGCCGTGAGAGACAGAGTTAAGGTTGGAATTTCAGTGAATTCAAACTGTAGTTGCTTCAAAATCGTTGATATACGGGGGTTCTGAACTGTATTTACATACCTATTCATACAAATATATGATACCATCATCTGCCATCCAAATTTCAAAAAGTAAAAGGAGTGTTACAGTGAATGGTAATCAATGATATCTCTTAGAAAATAAACATACATCCGAAGAAAAAAGTAGAAGAATACATGTTGTGCCCCATATAGGGGAGAAAGACGAACATAATGTCAAACGACATGCAAATACGCATGAAATAATACAAATATCCATTGGTGACAGTCTTGTTGTTTATGACAATGGCAAACAATAAATATTTCCAGCCATTCATAGACAACTTTTGCGTGTAGATCTTTCGCCACCCTATTTTAATGGGTCCTGTTTGATTAATGACTTTGGATTGAGTGTTGCGTATCTGGACTCCCCTATACCAAGATGTCTTCTTTGAAGCTCCTTTGTCAACATATTCGAAAGATATATCTTTAATATCTTTTATTTTTAAATGTTTGATGGATCTTTGCACTAAGTATTTTGAACAATTGAATTTTAAAGCATCAAGTTTCTTTGAAAATATTTTAAGTCTTAAACTTTTTTTTCGTTTAAATATACCTAGCTGGAACTTTCGTTCTAGTTATTTATCACGCAAAAATAGAATATTGTCACACAATCCAAGATTGTTCTACAGTAAAAGATATTGTAACATTAATATCAAACTGGTCAATTTAATGTCACCTTTTGAAGTTATTCAAAAAATGATTTTTTTATGATATTCACCATCATCATCATGATCAAATAAATGTTATCTATGTTATCCATCTGTTTAACATCACTGGCATCCTGTAGTAGCCCATTTTTTTACTGCAAAATATTCTATAAGTCCCTAATAAATTCAAATTTTCTTTCCCTTTCTCGAGAATAATTTCAATGAAACATTAACAATAGACAACAGGATCATCCTTAGTTTTTCACTCCGTCTGTCCCAATGTTTAGTTGTCTATAAAAGCGTACGACTGTACGGGTGGTCATTTAGCTCCTTTGCTATTGCCAAAAGCCACTGGGAACTGCCAGGGGACCGTATTCCGCCATCGATAGAATTTCACTTGCACGGTCGAGTTCGATCGAATAAAATTTTACCGAAATTGAATCCAACCGTCGCAGTAGACCATGAAATTGGCGTACGGTCAGTACGGGTGTGCTGAGTGCAGCCCGTGGCTTTGCATGTGACTTGACCGTTCCCTTGATTGCGTAATTGTGAAAGACCAAAATTGATCTCAAACTGTCAAATATGACAGTGAACGATCGCGTATCCTTTGACGCGTTCAATCTCGGTAGGGATGAGAGTGATACAGTTACTTGCGTGGTCGCTTAACTGTCATATTTGGCTCATTATAGAACTGAAAACGAATCATTGCGCTTAAAATACACTTACTCATAAATTATAGATAAAAGAGTGTACCCAACACTTGAGACCATACTCAAAAAGGAGTATGTATGAGCCAAATTGATACTTTGTGATAAACAAACAAACCAACAAACATTCACGTTTATTATTAGTTACACAGGATCTCAGATCGTAGAATTATGTGTGTATGTTGGGTGTCGCTTCCAGCCTTCTGAATTATACATGGGTCGGCCGACCTGTGATTTAGTGTGCCGTCTTCCGTACCGAGACTTAAGCGATGTTTCCGACTCTATGTTTATGGATTTTCGGAAGTTTGGCGACAATTTTGCTTTACTGACCGGCACGAGCGCTGTCTTTTTCACTTTACTTTATATAAAGAGGGACGAAAACACTATCATGGTTGATCTAACCCCTGAGTTGCTAGTAGCTTCTTACTAGAGTATTAAAAGTAACGTATTAAGATTCACTGGGGCCTTTTACGATTTTGTACCATTCATAAAAAATAAAAAAATGTTATGTATGACTGAATTAGTTTAGTACTTCATTTATTTGGATTGTATTCATTTACATGTAGATTAGAGATGTTAATATCAAAATAATTTAATTATATTTGAGGCAGATACAAACGACATAAAAAACGAAAACAAACCATATTAAAGCAGTGTTTTATAAAACAAACAACATCAATTATTTTCCAAAATCAAAGGAAGCTATCGGGCGTACTTTCAATTCAAATAAATTATTCTTTTCAGGCATAATATGAGGGGAATTACAAAAAGATGCAATTCCATAAAATCCCTGAATAGAGCAGACATGTCTTTTCCCCATAATGCCGTAGCCATTCATCCAAAAGTCAAAGTTCATCCCCTAAATACTGCATTCAGAAACCTTCCCCCAACATGAATTAACTGATATACTATAGTTTCCTCCCCCATTCAATGGTCAACCATTATTCTTTGGGGTTTTCATGGGAAAATAACGGAGGAAGTAACTATTTACGCATCTAAATGCAGTCTTGATGAGTAATCAGGAGTGTATAGTGATTTGGGGTACGGGCGTGGCGAATTGCCTTGGATGCGTGTTTTGGTAGATTTGTAAGATTTGGCAAGATTTTGTAGAGGGTCTTTTAGAAATCCACCAATTCGTTTATTCCATCCAGTCCTACTAGTATTTCGATAGTCTAACTGTTTGGACACAAATATTCCAAATTCTGAGACTGACTAATTGAACTTTTTAGATACGAAGATTTTATTCCCTACTCAGTCCAACAATTTGGAATATTTCTATCCAAACAGTTAGATTATCTAACTACTAGTAGGACTGGATGGAATAAACGTCTGTTTGTACTGAAAGTTTCGCGTGGTCATTTTTTGTGTCAAATCGTAAAAGACACGTAAATACTTTTTCAGTAGCATAAGTCTCAACTTTGAACATATTTCACGCAGCTTACCCTAATAGGCTCGAAAACTCGAAATGTTCGACTTCTTACAGTCACCTTGCGTGGGTCAGTCCGACCCCAAACATTAATTCTGCTGTCTCTTTAAACTGCCTATTAATCTTAGACTTACTAAAATATTCTAGGTTTTAGACTGAATTGCACTAAATTATAAGTTACTCGAAGTTCTTACATATTTTAGTAGTATTGCGTTCAATCTATTTTTACACCGCCTAATGTATAATGTATACTTACAGTTATTTTAAAAGTACGAATGGGTGAGAATTGCTATTAAAGTACATACATACATACATAAAATCACGCCTCTTTCCCACAGGGGTAGACAGAGACCACGGATTTCCACTTGCTACGATCCTGACACACCTCTTTCGCCTCATTCACTCTCATCACATTTTTAATTCAAAGCTCGCCGGTTTAGGGTACTTTTGACCTGGCCTTTCTCCAAAACATCACCAATCTGATCCAGGTATGTTCGCCTAGGTCTTCCTTTTCCAGCTGTTAAAGTACTAACACATAAAACGAACTTCATAATGATTGTCACATTGACATCTATTTTAATAATAATTGAAGATGAAGAAGCCACAGTTTATAACAAAATACATCATTACAACGATTTTAAACGACCATTTACCAACGAAATTTTAATAAACAGAGTTTCATAAATATTTTCGTAAAAAGCAAAATTTAATTACGCCCGCTCATTGTGTGTCTAATAGCTTATATCCAGTGGCATTGTTTAAAAGATTTCTTGTTTAATATACTGTATGGGGTTCAGCAGGACGTAATCCAAGGGTCCACGGGGTACAAGCGACCCCTGAGGTCATAACTTTTGCGAACAGCAGTGAAGGGTTAAACTGTTATTTATAAACCAATTTAAATACTGGTCGGCGTAGATAAGGTAATCGTGTGGACATTCGCTGCTAGTGATTTTTTTAGCCATATTTTTAACCAAACAAATGACTGGCCTCTTAGCTCAGTTGGTAGTAGCTCTGCCTTCTGCGCTGCAGGTCGTGGGTTCGATTCCCATCCAGGACAAACATTTGTGTGATGAACATAGATGTTTGTTCTGTGTCTGGGTGCTATAAAATATTCTATGTATGCATTTACAAAAAAATGTAAGTATTTAAGTATTCTATCAGTTATCTGGTTTCCATAGTACAAGCTTTACTTACAAAAACCAATTAGCTTAGCTTACAAAATACAAGTAGAATTAGAACCAGTTGAGCCGTCTAAGAATCGTTGTAAACGATCTATTGGTAGCTCAACTGATCCAAGCCACTGCCTATCGAAAGTATGCCTAAGACACTGGCAGCATTACCGCGCTGGATGGCAATGCTGATCCGTTGAGCCAAATATGTGCCAGACCTCAGATCACGGGTCGCTTCGACCAGATACCCTGAAAGAATTTTGAAAAGGCAAATCTAAATACCTAGAATTATCAGCGGGGTTAAAAAGGCCGTTGTACTACTATAAGAATCCAAGTAGGAATTGAACTATATGCGTCTCTTTTCATTGACTGAGAGTGACAAGAACGGCATATATTACAATTCCTAATGTGATTCTACTACAGCGGCCTTTTAGCTCCGCGGATGTTTCTACTTTTCAATAGACCCTCATGATTTATTTCATTTACAATGTAGGTATAAAAATAAATACGTCACAATATTTCTAGCTAAAACAAGATAGATCGACAGCCGTAATCCCCTTCTAACTGTGAAAACGTCCGAACAAAACGTCAAAACTCGTAATGTCACCGATTAGCGGAAATATCCGCACATGACAAAAAACCGGTTCGAACCGGTTATCCGGCTGATGGGCTACATCGCTCATACAAGGGATGATTGAGTGACCAATTTGTTTTGGCCAGTTAAGGCTTATCGTGTTCAGGTGGTGCTTTGTTAATCTCGTGTTTTGGTCTAATCCTTTTTCTTAAGTATTTGAAGGGTACAGAGGGGAAGAAAGATCATTGACAGTTTTTTTGCGGTATTGAGTTAAAAATGCCATCTCGTAGAAAAATAAAAAAAAACATTTGGCTCTATACCCCAATAACGCTAAAAATGATCAGTGTCAACGTAAGGCTCAAGAAAAGATTGTATGGCTGTAGGAAAAGTAGAACATTGACAATCTTTGTTTGATCATTTTCTCAAAATGAGTTGACTATGACAATGATCTTTCTTCCCCTGTACCCTTCATTTGGTATTACGCTGTTTTATAATTTCATCCTAAGCCCAATTTTGGGCCTTACAAAAGCCTCTCAACTTTGAACACTGGTTAAACAACGTCCTGTCTCTATTTATCACTATCTAACAAATAGAGACAGGACGTTGTTTAACCACTGTTCAAAATTGATAGGCTTTTGTAAGTAAGGCCCTTTGTGTTAGAAAAAAAAAACGATAAATTTTGAATGGAAACCAATCATATGGATAATATATAGATAAATATATATTGCTGATGTTAAAAGATAAATAGACAACCAAACACTACTCAAATTATGTGGAAAAATATTTAAAATTTTTCACTGCATCCATTTCATTTAATTCCATTTCCATTTCATTTTATTTTTTTATTTTAATTTCATTTATTTCACTTTAAAAAAACGTTGCCCGTGGTTGCCAAAATTGTAGACATTTGGTCATATTATTATAGCCAATTCATCATGTCGTATTTAAAGAAATAAAAGAAATCGCATTGGAAAGAGATAAATGGAGAAAATTGCATCATTGCACCAACAAAAGAGCTGATCTCTTAAATTTTAGTAATAATAGCAAAATATGTTTCTGTTACTACTTTTTTTATATTAAAATAAATAATGGAATGTAATGTATCTGACACTATTGCACATTTTTTTGTCTAATATTACATTATTTTTTCCAAAAAACTTACTTTTCTTGATATAACATCGTTTATTGCCTAAGACGATCTTAACTTAGTTACAATTACAATGTTCATAACACATTTACACATTTCGTCACACATGACAACTACTACACAAGACAATCTAAACTTATATAGGTATAAGTACGCTACGTAGAACTCGTAGCAATAGCCTACGGCGTAGCAGCGTAGCAGCGTAGCGTTCACGCGTACTCCTGATGTTTCCGGGTGCACTAAGTTTGTGAAATTGCTCGTGTTATATTAAGCTGTGCTTAAGATTGCATCTTAATATTTGTATACCAAATAATTTATATAATTTTATATATTTCTATGGAATAGGATCACAACAGTGTCAATGCACGGGAGACATTATTTAATACGTAAAGATCTGAAAAATAAATACGCATAAATTTTATGTCTATTTAAAATCATTTTCCCCATTATCGTTACCATATAAATCGAGCAAGTCGTTAAATTATAACGGCCGTTATAACGCATAGAGCCTTATTGCCAAAACGCACAGAGAGGCGTCATTAAATGCCGAACAAACACGAGTATCACAAACAAACAGTCAAACACGTTAAATCTACGTGTATTAACGGCCTTTGACGTTGATTGAAGGCTGTTGCGTTTAACTTTCGAGTTGCAACGTTGATATAACATTAATAATTGCATAACAGTAAAGGAAAACATCATGAGTTTAGTATTTTAATAGATGGTGATGTTTTGAATGGTTTAAAAAGATTTATTATATAAATTACGCAGTTAAATGACTTTGCGTGTGTTAAAATTCATATTTCGCTCTGAGCAGAAAAAACTACAAAAAAATACATAATAGGTAGGTCCTATATCTTTAATTTATTTGTGAAAAAGACGTATAAATAACTTTTTATTTAATTGACTACCTTTAGACACAGTCTTAAGATCGCGATTGTCTTAGATCGAAGTGAAATTCTGCTGTAAGTTGGGGATTAAATCGTTATTCTATTTAATTTCGTATCAAATGCTGATTTATCAGCAGGGCAATTCTACTAAATGACAACGTCAAACATTCCGCTGCGTTTTGATTCGTTCTTTTAAATGTCAGCCATTTGGTGAATAGTACAATGGCTTTTTCAAAAATTTGTTCTGTCAAAGTACAAACCATAGCTAAAATGTCACCACGACAGAGTCGTTGGTCATTAATAGAATAGGAAACAGACGAAAATTTAAGGTTTAGTTGATGTTTGGTTGATAAAAAGTTTGGTAGTAGAATCGGCACCATCTTCAATTAGCGATTTCAATACAATTCAAAACAGAAACAAAATAATATCGATAAACAATAAAAAAAGCTTCAGAACAAAACAGCGTATTTTACGATCTATAAAAACTTACGTACCTCTTATTTGAAACGAAACCAATAGGTATTTCCCGATTAAACTAGAAATGACCGGCCAAATCCAGTTATAACTGGTGTAACTGAATTTATTGCCGTTATAAAAGTTGGTGCGCGGCAGTTTGTGCAAGTAATAATGTGCAGGTGAAGCCGGATGATGTATGGTGCTGCTTGTATGTTATACGAGGGTTCGACTTTGTTTTTAATGCAAAAATTGTTTTTAGCACCGTGTTACTAAATCTTGAGCCGTATTAGTTGACTGGCCTCTTAGCTCAGTTGGTAGTAGCTCTGCCTTCTGCGCTGTAGGTCGGGGGTTCGATTCCCACCCAGGACAAACATTTGTGTGATGAACATAGATGTTTGTTCTGTTTCTGGGTGTTATATAGTAGTTATCTGGTTCCCATAGTGCAAGCTTTGCTTAGTTTGGGGCTAGATGGCGCTGTGTGCAAAGTCCAGCAATATTTATTTATTTATTAGTATTAGGCCGAATGTAAAAATGACTTTCAATCACAATTTCTTGAGTTAAAATTCCGTCAATGTTTTGACTTTAAATCTGAAGTATGTGGGTTTGAATCCCGGGTGTGTATGGCTGAATTTTATACAACTTTGATAAACAGCGCTGTTGTTGACGGAGAAGGTTTAATTAGTTTTGATAACTGCTGAACAAATTCTTGAATGCTTGTTGATTAATGATGGAGATAAGTTTAACTATATATAGATCATTTTCAATGATCGTTCGATAACTGTATTTGTTTAAGGGCTTGTTTTATCGCTTGTTTTATCTCTGAGTAAGGTTCCAACCGGCTTTTCCATTTATAGATTTCACCATACGACTTTATCTGTCGATAACTAGGACTAACCACCAGACATTAGTTGATATTAGTTTATTTTACTTACCAAGTAACTTCTAAGTAAGTAAGTTCGTATGAGCAAGTGACCAACTCTGTTGACAAGTAACTCTAATTACTTAGGACATAACTGTTTTTTATTTGGAAACGTTGCCGCCATGTATGCTGTTCCATTCTGTATTCCATGAAATTCCGCTTAAAATTTGTGAGCCAAATTTGTACAGCGCTCAAAGCTCGCCTAATAAATGAACAATATTTTGTGTGCGTCTAACGTGTATCGGGCATTGTGCAACGCTACATAAAGGCTCAGTGACCGAGCGGATCGAATGTGGGCCATCACGGGACGTCACTGGAGTGGGGGCATTAACTTGACGGAAACATGTGGAACCGGCATATTTTATTTAGGGAAAATGTGCGGTTATAGTTTTACGAACTGTTAATTAATTATGCCGCCTGTGACTCAGGAGGTTGTGGGTTCGATCCCGCGGGATAAATGTTTGTATGGTCTGCAAACTTACGTCTCGGGTCTGGGTGTTTCCTATGTATATTATGTATGTATTTAAGTAGTATATCAGTCATGTGGTTCCCATAGCACAAGCTCTGCTTAGCTTAGGGCTACATGATGCTGTGTGAAATGTCCAGCATTATTTATTTATTATAGTAGTGAAGGCATTTTACCCCACCTATGACGGTAATTTATAAAAGGCCCGAGCCATGCGGTTTCGCGAGCCAGTCGAGCCATTCACATTTATCAGTCATTGATTAATCAATCAGAGCATTCAATAAAACCTTTCCAGTATCTCTGTAATGTTACAACTAGTATACTTAATCCTTGATATACGAGTGTCGTCATTAAAAAGTATTTTTTAAAAGAACTAATGGACTGCCATCCTAACAGAACACATTGTGAATTTGTTAAAAGATATTTAAATGACTGAATAATGGATAAAGAATACAATTAGGATTCAAAAAGTATGAAGTAAACTTTGAATTGTAATGGTTTAATAAATACCTAAATGCAATATTTTGAAAGAATAATTTTTTTTTCGTAGAGATTTAAGACCAGATTATTATATAAATAAATGAACAAATGATGCTGGACATTTCACACAGCATCATGTAGCCCCAAGCTAAGCAGAGTGTGTGTTATGGGAACCACATGACTGATAGTACTACTTATATATTTTTTTTTTGTAAATACATACATAATATACATAGAAAACACCCAGACCGGAGACAAATATTTGCAGATCATACAAACATTTGTCCCGCGGCGGGGATCGAACCCGCAACCTCTTGCGTCACAGGCGGGCCTTCACCCACTGCTCCACAGAGGTCGTCGTATAAAATGACGGTTCCCTGTCTCGTGTCACTTTCGCGCGCCCCTACAATTCCTGCCTCTGCAGAGTCATTCAGTAAACTCACTTCGAATGTCGAAGAGCTGAATCTGTGAGATTTCAAATTTCGTATTCGAAATTTGAATCTCACAATACATTTTTGTGTATTTAGTGAGCTCGGTCACTTGAGTGAATTCGAAGTGAGTCTACAGAATGCATGGGCTGGTCTCGGTCTCGTGAACTGCCACCAGTATATTTCAGAATGCTTAAATGCTCATTACAAGTAAACCCACAGCAAATTATTCATATCCAGAAAAATTAACCATAATAAATTCAGCCGCCAAAAACAAGAAATTATTGATGTTGGCATCAGTTATTGGTGTTGGGTATTGGCTCAGTGTGGCCATTAATTCCTCATTTTATTGCTCTCCGAACGCACATTTCATGGCCTCATTTACGATTCAGACGATACGTTTGTCCTAATGTATCAGAATTGCTCTTTGTCGCAAGCTGCAATGCAGTATGAAGGATGCGGCTGCTTGCGTCTTTCAAGTTGAAGTTCTTTGCAAGGAGGTTTTTATTACTGCCATACCATAGACTTATGGGAGCTGGTAGCAGATAAATATAAATAATTAAATATTGCTGGACATTTCACACAGCGCCATCTTGCCCCAAACTAAGCAAAGCTTGTACTATGGGAACCAGATAACTGATAGAATACTTATATACTTTTTATAAATACATAGGTACTTATAATACTTTATAATGAAGATATTAATTATTATTTATTTCACTGTCTTAATAACTTACCAGCTATACTCATTTAAACATTTTATAACTACTGATTATAATACTGAATTTTGATTTTTTTTTTAAGTTCTCCTTGTTTTTATGTTTCAATTGGAATGTCGGTAAATGGGGATATATAAAAGTTAATTATTTTGAAGCGTTTTCAAGCTTGTCATCGCAGCGCATCGTTTCCGTCCAGCAGGGCTATTTTGATTCACTCGTAAAGTCGCTTACTCGGATTACTTCCTACAAATTGATTTTTACTAACAATATTTATAAAGCTAAAGAATGGAGAATAGGGAACTCCCACAATTTTTTTTAATGATTTTATACGATAGGTTATATCGTCAAATAACCGTCATAAAAATTCCAGCGCCGAAATACTAAAATTTTATAACAAAAATAATTTTTGAAATTTACCAACATTTTCACGCATCTGAAACACGATTATTATTGTTGTCACAGATTACTGTTGTAGTAACAATTTGTGAACTTTGACGTGTGACGTCAAATTGATACTAAGTACAACAGTAATCTGTGACAACAATAAGTTCGAGTATAGGAATTGTGAAAATTAAAAAAAAACTTATCTATGGATCGTCATATCTGACTCGTCCTTGACTTTTCTTATGAACTCGTGTCGTCACATCCTTTCACATCCTTTTCAAGTATTTTGAAATTCCTACTATTTTTTGCAATTTTTAAAATTTATTTTCTAATCGAAAATGGTTTAATATTAAAAAATAATTACACACACATACCTCTAAAGCAACAATGTTCATAATAAAATACATTTAACCCGCTTTTGAATCAGACGCATATTGCCTATTACTTTACACATTATACATGCCTATCACTTTTTGCAACCATCTTCTACCATTTCTAAGTATGCATCGTAGAAAATCAATTTTCGTAGCAGGAAATCCGAGTTAGCGACTTTACGGGTGAATCAAAATAGCCCTGCAGGTCTTCTACAAAATTACCTGTGATATTTGCATCAAAGTCTTTTATGCTATTCACCAAATCCTTCTCTTTCTCATGCTCCTCACTCAAGCACATGAAAATCTAAAATGTTGAAAGCGAAAGTAATTTCAAACGTCAATTAAAAAAAAATAGTAAGAAAACCATGAATCCAAGACACAAACTCCCGGCTAACATTCTTCATCGCATAATTAACCGCTGAAACGCTTCTCAATCCCTTTGAAAAAGCTCAAAAGATCCTTTACGTAGTATAGTCTATGGTCTATTCATGGCTAGTGATTGCTAGAGCCGTCCCGACGTTCGTTATTTTTGTTAACGCAACCGTGTGTAACTTGTATTCGGCGCCAGTCTCATTTGCGAAATTCACACGCGAAAGTATACCTTACTTTGCGGCGGTAAAACACGATTTACGTTAGCAGAAGCTAAGAGCGAAATTTGCACGCGTTGAGGCAATATTTCAAAGTTTTCAAAGCCTTTAGCGCGGTGGGAAAAAATAGTCTGTTAAACTCTAGGTGTAGTTTCCTGATTTTAGGCCTATTCACATGGGATAGGTGTAAGTTTTCCTTTTTTACTAAACCTTCTTCAAGCATGAACTAAAGACTTAGCTTATACGAATTGAAGTACATACTTATAATTCTACTATTTCACTAATATTATTAATACGATGGATGGATGTAAGATTGTTCCTCTATAACTTGACAACCACTGAACCGTTTTAGCTTGAAGTTTAAAATTTACATAGATAACGACCGGGAATAGGACATTGGCTACTTTTTATCCAGGTACTATAGGTACGAGAAAAGCCGCGGGCGGAAGCTAATAATATTATAAATATGAAAGTTTAGTGGTTTGGATTTTTGTTACACAATCACGTAAAAACTACTGAACGGATTTGACTGAGACTTAGAATATACATAGTTTATGACCTGGAATAACACATAGGCTACTTCTAATCCTGGAAAAATGCATAGTTTCCGTGGGATCAAAAATAGTAGTCCACGCGGACGAAGCCGCGGGCGTTCTTTAGTAAAACATACATTTACTTCTACATACTCGTATACCATTTTCCGTTTTCAAGTGAAACTGTGATTTGTTTTTAGTACATCGCTCCCAAAACAATGTTATTCGAGGTTTTAACCGAGTTTTCTCTAGATTTGAGCTCGGTTTATTTTCTTTGGACCTCGTGTAAGGATTTCGGCTGTGTGTATAGGATCGGTGGATTATGTAGATATTGGACTCATCTGAATTATTGTAGGGAATGTATATAAAGTCCGGATTTAAATTGTGATTTGATGGGCGAAATACCTTTGCTCCATTTTTATAACTATTTTTTTTAACTAGTTACCAAGGAATATTTTTTTTACTGACTCGTAACTAGTTATTAAAAAGTAAGTAACTGTGTTTCATAACTAACTGTCATAGAAGGCCAAAAGTATGTTTTACGAAAACAAATTATGAAAAATCGCAGAAAGTGGCGAGTGCACTTGCACTACTTAATGCAATGATTGCTTATAAACCAGATGTAGATGTGTTTACCATGAAGCTTCATTTATTTGTTTTTCTTTGTGTATGTTTTTTAAACTGATTTTGTGTCCGGTACATATACTTGTGTGTTATGTTTTAAGTGGCGTGCAAACGTTTTGGCTGTAGCTGTTAGTTTGTAAGGATTGAATGAATAAATAAATAAAAGGACAACCACTAAGCGTGGTAGAAAATATATTTTCTCGGATCTAAATACTTATACCCATCTATAGAATAGAATAGAATAGAATAACGTTTATTTGACACAAACAAGTTAAAGCAAATAGGTACAACAGGAAAAGCACAGCACAAAGTACATACATAGATTGTCTTACTTACGAAAGATGAAGTTGAACACTGGTTAAACAACGTCCTGTCTTTATTAGTGGATAGTGACGAATAGAGACAGGACGTTGTTTAACCAGTGTTCAACTTTAAACATCTTTCATAAGGGGGAGAGAATTTTAAACATTAAACAAATCTGTTGATAAGTCGTCCAAATAAAGTGTTTTAGTAATTACTTCAAAATATACTAACGAAGTTGAGAAACCGCCTATAATTATGGTAATTATTGAGCTAAATACTAAACTAAGTTAGAATTTTTGATAGCTATCTTCGGCGACCTAACTATTAATACTAGATTCTTTATTAATTTGTAATCCGTTATTAAAGGATCATTATGAATTATAGACCCATTTAATTGTTGTCTGGTTTAAAATTGAAATTGAAATTTCAAATAAAGGTAAAACTACAAGGTCAAAAGGTTGATAGGTTTAAGCAGAGGTTTTCAAAAAGTACTAACCGCTAAATATTTGAGTTGTTCTTTCTCGAACCTTCAATAGGTACTTATAATGTTCAATGTGTTTGATAATTAATTTTTTTGTAACTCTGATGTTGTTTAAAGTGTCATCTATATTCTATACCAATATAAGTGGAAGAGTGTTTGTTTTATTCTTTGTTTTTTTAAACGCGCTAATCTCAGGAACTAGAAAAATATTTCTGCATTTGATAACTTAACTCTTGAGGAAGGTTAAAGGTAAGCAACTTTTCATCATCATCATCTTCACCATATACCATCACTACAGGGGTAACGCCGCGAGGGCACTGTTAGTCTACATCTATCTAATTATATAAAGCGGAAGAGTTTTTTTTTGTTTGAACGCGCTAATCTCAGGGGGCCTTTCTTATGAAAGATGTTTAAAGTGAAACAGTGTTTAAACAACGTCCTGTCTTTATTTGTGGATAGTGACAAACAGAGACAGGACGTTGTTCAACCAGTGTTCAACTTTAAACATCTTTCATAAGTAAGGGGGAGGAACTACGATTCGGATTTGAAAAATTCTTTCTGCATTTGATAGCTACTCTCGAGGAAGGTTATTGGCTATTTTTCAGCATCATCATCCTCACCAGGTACGCAGAAGGCAGAGCTACTAGCAACTGAGCTAAGAGGCCAGTCATAACTTGATTATTTAGTCAAAACCGACTCAAAGTACAGAAACGTTCAGTTAATGCCATTAACAACCATTTTTTTTGTTCCGTCCAACCGCAAAACCAAATCGATTGAAAGCAAGTTATGTTCGGTAGCGACATCATTTTCATTTTAAAACTTCTGAACATCATTTTACAAAGAAATCTTCGGTTATTGGGTTGCTTCAATCTGTGAAACTTTTGAATACTTTCCAAGTATCTAATCTTGTCTGAAACCGTCTTAAGTCCACGATTTTGTGAAATGTGACCACGACAAAATTAAATGTTCGAAACCGTTTTCAAATGAAAGTTTGTTTTGTTTTTTTCATTTACCATTATGGTAGATTTATAAAACATTTATACAATACTAGCAGCGCCCTCGCGGCGTTGCCTCCGTAGTGATGGTGATGATGATGACGATGAAAAGCAGCCTTTAACCTTCCTCGAGAGTTTAGCTATCAAATGCAGAAATAATTTTTCAAATCCGTCCGGCAGTTCCTGATATTAGCTCGTTCAAACAAACTGTTCAGTAAGATGTTATAAATTATGATTATAAATAAAGAGGGTCTTTTAAAATGTTTTTGCAATTAGAAGCTGCTCATTATTACGAGACAAAAGCAGCGGAGGCCTCTCCAATGTTCAATACACCCGTATCATTGGGGTATTGTACTATTGAGCTCATCCTATACTTGTTTTGAGTTTTATTCATCTATTCATTTTGAATAAACACTTTTTTAGGCAATAGTCCTTTAAGGGCTTAGTGCAACAAACAGTTTAATGTATTAATATCCGCTTCGATTGTATCTCTAAATAACGGTAAAAATTCTTTCAGATTTTTAGGAAATACAGTTTACCTTAGACGTTCTTGATTGATCGTTGTTAAGCAACGTGTTGCGCGGTCACAATTCGGATGGGTGATCGCAAGTGGTATTGGGTGTTTCGCAGGACTCGTGTTTTTGGCATGTCCGGCCTTGCGAACCTATTAAAATGACCAGTTTCAGTATTGCTGTATTTTTATTTGGAAATAGTATACGAGTACGCTATTATGGCACTAGTAATATCCTCAATTATATACATAGGAAAGCTGTAATTAATTTCTAAAGTCGTGAAATCTAAGTTCTCTGGTGTGTCCGCGACACCCCTATCTGCATTCAATCGCTTATTACGCAATAATGAAATATAAATTGACACTTTTTATAACGTTAACGTTAATATAGATACTATTAGGTAGTGGTGAATCAAATTTCATGTTATTTTAACTCCACCTTACTGTTTTACAAAGCAAACAAATGTGTCCGCGATAAAAAACTAATTTCTCTGTCGCTAATTTCTTTGGCATTTTCCTAATTTCTCTGGCATTTTGCTAATTTCTTTGGCATTTTGCTAATTTCTTTGGCATTTTTCTAATTTCTCTGGACCAAACCTAATTTCAATGGGCACGAATATATTTAAACCACTAAAACTTCAAAACGGCTTTATCAAATTGAGGGCCGCTAACATTAAAATGCATGTCTTTGAGTGCTTAATTAGGTATGTTATTTTTTTTTGAAAAATAACCAAAAAAAAAATTGCGAAAATGGGGTACCGTTTTTCGGACCGCTTCTTGCGAATCATCCATTAGGTAGTGGTGAATCAAATTTCATGTTATTTTAACTCCACGTTACTGTTTTACAAAGCAAACAAATGTGTCCGCGATAAAAAACTAATTTCTTTGTCGCTAATTTCTTTGGCATTTTCCTAATTTCTCTGGCATTTTGCTAATTTCTTTGGCATTTTGCTAATTTCTTTGGCATTTTTCTAATTTCTCTGGACCAAACCTAATTTCAATGGGCACGAATATATTTAAACCACTAAAACTTCAAAACGGCTTTATCAAATTGAGGGCCGCTAACATTAAAATGCATGTCTTTGAGTGCTTAATCAGGTATGTTATTTTTTTTTTTTAAATAACCAAAAAAAAATTGCGAAAATGGGGTACCGTTTTTCGGACCGCTTCTTGCGAATCATCCTATTACGAGATGAGCGCTTCCGTGCTTCGGAGGGCACGTTAAATTGTCGGTCCCGGCTTTTAAGTCGTTAAGCCATGACGGAGGCCTTTGGGTGGCCTAAAAACTCCATCGTCAGAGTAAGCCACTTACTCATATGAACTTACTTATTTTTAGTAAACATACGTGTAGGTAAATAAAAAATACAAAAATATACATAGGTACAGTCGAACATTGAGCCTATCTTTTGAAGTCGGTTAAAAAAACATGCAATGACGTAAAATATAGGCTCAATGTTGGAAACACAAGTTGGGTAATAATGAAACTCAATAAGTACCAAAACACATTGGCTGGAAACAGTCACGCACGATCGGAGAGCCACAGAGCAGCACCCACGAACCGCTCACAAATGGCGATAATGGGACGAATTCCATTCAACAATTGGATGAGAATGAGGTTTTGAAACAATGGAAAAACGGGATGTAATGATTTGTGACGGTTGTTTTTGTAATCTGTTTACTAGTATTGGTTGAAATCACCAGTCACCTTAAACAAATATGAATCTAGGTCCTCGATTTTTTTGATTTGGACACAATTTGGTCAATCATCATAATCCTAACATAAAAATAAATATCATATTAATCCGTGCTCTCTGCCTACCCCAAATAAGAAAGAAAAGAAGCGTGATTTTATGTATGTATGTAATTTGGTTAAATGTAATGGCTATGCTTTAAGTCAGTGATAGATGACTACTAAAACAATGTACAAACCAGCATAAATTTTTAAGCAAAAATACATATTCGTATACAGTAGGTACTAGCAGCGCCCTAGCAGCGTTGCCCCCGTAGTGATGGTATATGATATGATGATGATGATGAAAAGTAGCATATAACCTTCCTCAAGAATTCAACTATCAAATGCAGAAATAATTTTTCAAATCCGACTGGTAGTTCTTGAGATTAGCGCGTTCAAACAAACAAACTTCCGCTTTATAAATTGGTATAAATTCAAATAGTTTTTAATTAAACTGGTGCCGTTATAAAGCAGAAATATAAAACTACGCTAGTTAGTTCGTAAGAAAAACATCAAACCAATTGACGAACTCTGTGGCGCAGTGGGTAAAGGCCCGCCTGAAACACAAAAGGTTGCGGGTTCCATTGCCGCCGCGAGACCAATGATTGTTTGATTTGCAATGTATGTTTGTATTTACAAAAAAGTATAAAAATAGTATATATCAGTCATGTAGTTCCCATAACACAAGCTCTGCTTACTTTGGGGCTAGATGATGCTGTGTGAAATGTCCAGCATTATTTATTATTTGTTTTTATAAAATGTTTCTGATGGTACGTTCAAAATGAAGTGATTATGCGAACACTCTATGACGGTTTCTAGTTTGAAGCAAAAGTGAGGGTAGTCCTACAACATTCAATAATATCCAACCACTAAATTTCCTGTTTCGGCTGTTCAGCTGTACTGTTCACGGCACATTTACCAATTGGGGAATGCTCGAAACATCACGAATTTCTACAAGCACTAAATTCGAATTCTAATGAAATATTGTTTAGCACGCGACGGAGGCCTCCTTGAGTACTATGGTGACTCGATGTACTTTGCAAATGACAGTGCGTTTGAGTCGAAGAATTCTCGAATGAACTGTTTTGATGCTTGGACTTTTCTCACTGTGTGAAGTGCATATTCATTTACAAAGGTTAGACAGAGACAGAGCGCGAATTGCAATTCAACGAAGGTTCACGCTAGTGAATAGTTGATAAAGCTTAGATTTGATGGATAAAAATAGATGATTCGAAAATATCAAGTCGTAGATGAAAGTGTCATGAGGCCTATACCTATCAGTGCTTGCAACTAGGCTAAATTGATAGACGTATGATGGACTATCGTAGTACAGAGGAAAAAAACAGACGAAGAGCTTCAGTAGGTAAGAGCAAAATTTATTAAGATATTGATGATGACGATGAGTATTTTTCCAAAAAAGTTATTCAGGCTTCATTTTTGACGTACTCTGACTGCTTTATTCAAAGAAATATTAGGAGGCTGATCTGTGAGATCTGCCTTCCTTCTTGGACCTAAGATTCTAGGGTTATAAAGTGAGAACCCTTAGTAGCCAGTCTCGAGGGTAGCGGCGCGGGGTGAGGGGACGGCGACGAAGCTTCCGGCCGCGGCTGCCTCGCCCGAGCTTTCCTAATGACGGGAATATTTCCCCCGACGTTTAATTAACTATCAAAAGCGGGTAGTTTTGTAAAGCTGATGTCCTGATCGACAGGTTAGAAGTGGAATTAAGACTAGTATAAGTTTGATGTAGTGGAAAACTGTAGTGGCTGTTGGGAATATGGGATCTTTCCTGGGCATTCTTCTATGAATGACGGGAACTCCAAATTCTCCAATAATATTTGTTTATTGATGGGTTTTACAGTAATTTTGTGATATTAAATAAATTCGAAAGGCTTAATGATGCGTCGTTGCGCGCGTCCATGGACCAAGCAGTGTTGCCAGCGCGCGGGTGGCGAAAAAGTCTTGGGAGGTATTTGTTTGCCTAAACAGTGGCAGTGTTTTGGCGTTCGACCTTTGATATCGCTTTTAGGTGCCCTGCGAAGTGCAGTGCACTTTGTTATGCCTTTGGCAGTCACTCATCCAATTGAGCGCGCAGAACGTTTAAGTTGTTGATTCTTCACGAACAGGCTACTGTTTGTAGACTATCTCACTGGTGTCTAATCAAAATGCATTTACAAAAAATCTTGATTGTTTTCCCAGAGGTATGACAAGATCACGGATTTATATTTGACTATCTTGACATACCTACTTATTTTGCTTCACGTTTTCATTGCAATTTCCAATCAGATTCTATTCAATAAAATCTTGTGTAAGTACTTTTATTTTGTATTGCATGGACTGAACGTAGTATCATGATCATTGCTGATTCTTTGTTTCTTCGTTTTGTCTTAATGGCCTTTATAGAAGCCAAGTTTCAATTTGTAAACATATAATTTTGACCCAAATAAGGACTTAAGGTTTAAGCTCCTTATAAATAATTTCAACCATACAAGACTGTAATTCTATATGTCCTTTGGATAATAATTTAATTGCACCCTTGTCTTGTTCTGTGGAAGCAGAAAGGACATAACCAATCGCAATAAAACCCAAAATATCAAAGACATCAATCGTAAGAAATAAAAGGAGTTCAAAGAGGTCGTAAATGCGTGAGCTGACCTTATCTGACCTCTTTACGACTTTTAAGAGGTCCTCTAATATGCGTACGTGAGTGCCCGCAATATCCGTGATAAAGAACCGGGACCCGTGGTCAAAAATATAAAGGGCCCAAATTAAATTCTCGACGACCATAAAGTATAGAGTTACGTCATTATGGTGAAGAATTCGGCTGGCTCTGGCAAAAATTGCTTCACCTTTTGATATTGGATACTTTTGTGGATTTTTCTAGTGTATAGGTTACCGGATGATACTTTTTAACAATTAAAACGGATGTTTTTTGTATGTACCTTTGACTTACAAGACCAGCAGCCATTACGACATTACGGAGTTCCAGATTCAAATCTAATGTCGTGTGACGAACGAGCATCACGTGCGTGCGCTTATGCCGAGCGCGGGACATTTGACGTTTCCAACTGTCATCTGTCAGAAATGCGCGCCAAATTACCAGTGTCGCGTTTATGAATAAAAAAGAGAAGAAACTCCTTTGAAAATGTATAAGACTTTTCGGGACTTTCTCATCAACAAATGCGTTTTAAAATTGTTACGTGCCCATATTCCTTGTTGTTTATTAGAAACATCTGGCCCTTTTTAAATGGGACATGTCTAAATATGTCCTTATTGTCTGCGTGACGTCACGACTTGTTGTTTTGGGACATGAATGAACTCTTTCATAAGGTTTTTTATTTCTGTCACGCTTCACGTCCTTTTTGTTTGACTATTTAATGTGATAGGGTTTACGACCTAGAGAAACTTAGACTTGGAAAGCAGGAAGTCGGTACCGGTTCACCGGTGTAGCTGTTTTAGTTTTATAGGTTACTTTATTTTAACACGCGCCATTTTTTTACCCGGCTGACTGTCAAGTCACTGGGTTATGTAGATCGCACGTTTCTATGTATGTGGGTGTGTGGGTATGTAAGTAATATTCTTTATTACCACGTTTCTCCTAAACGGCTGGATGGATTTTAATGAATGAGGTATCGTTAGAATCGTCTTTATCTCGATTGTGCTCTAGGATACTTTTTATTTCGATAAATCAAATAGTGCGGCTAGAAAATGCAACAATGTGTGAATTTTGAAAATAAAAATAACGCCAGCATATCAAAATCCATGTCAAAATCAAGAGGTTGGTAGACTGATATCAAATATTTTTTTAAAAAAAATCTAACATGACATCTTCTAAGACTAAATCGAGCCTCAAAATTTTTGAAAATCTATTTTTCGCCCTAAATGAAATTGCTAAACAAAACGCATACTAAAACTTTCTATTTAGTCACACGTAACGTTTAGAACAAACTGCGTCGAAATTGGTCGAGCCATTTAGGAGATATCTCATATTTAAGAAATAACTTTATTTTATACACAGAGCCATCTGTGTGTCAACTGTGACAACAACGTTTAGGAAAAAGCGCACGGCATCGAACCCCTAGATACCTAATAATAAAATTGTTATTTAATTTTGTGATTGATAAGATAATGCTGTTTCCAACTTTTCAGTTCAGCCGGGTTTTTTTATTTTTGAATGAATTGCTTGTTTACCTAATTTTTTTTTTCTACGAGAATAATTAAAATGTGTTTTGTTCTTTACAGGTGAGTCGCAACAAAATGGGGATGACTGCAGTTATAGTTATATAAGTGAGTAAATAATTATAAATCACATTAAATACTATTACTAAATACCACAGATAATACCAAGATATCCAATGTCCTAATCAATAAAAATTCAAGACAACAAATTAGATAAGTATCTAAGTACCTAATTCTAACCTACAATTTCATAGACATTTTTTTTTATATTACTGACTTCAATTTATCACCCAGTGTATTTTATTACAAACTTTACACCTATCAAGTAGGTACCTCAATGTTTAGTCTGAATATTCTTTAAGTTGACAGTACCATTACTTGATCCTACCATCACGAAACGATCTAATTTCAATTGCAAATGTCTGTACATCCGAATGCAGAACTAGGACATTGGATAATTGAAATGTTTCGATGTCCTATGAATGAGTTATGAGGCAATATGAGGCGAGGACATAGTTGAGTACGGAACCTATAGTCCAGTCAGCTTAGCATAAAAATGGTCTAAACCTCGAAATGACAGATAATAAGCTGAATTTTCGTATGTAGCTTCATTTAGGCGTCCTAAAAGTTGTCTCAAAAGTCTCATAAAATCTCGTGTCTGCGTCTTAAGTTATTCAAGGTCAAAGGTAAAAAAAATAGTTTTTCGCGAATATCTCGGTTGCTATTGGTCCAATGATGTTAACATCTATTATAAAGTTGTAGAGCATACAATTTGCGACAAATTTTGTTTAAAACATTTTTTCATGCGCTCAACCGTTTTCGCGATAGAGGAGGGTGAGTGAGCAGCGCTCAACCATACGCGTAGGTACTGTAACGGAAAGTCAAACGTGAATATCTGTGAATACCTTGAATTTTGAATAATTTGTTTTATTTATCAGTTAATTTATCGACCAAGCGAGCAAAGCGAGCTAAGATCTTACGATTTTGCTTTGTATGTTTGTATGTGTAATTTTTATGTTATCGCATAACTATCGAACCGTTAATTCAATCTGCATGAAACTTGGTAGATAACTAGGTTGTGCTATGGAAATTTGATATATGACATATGAGCGTAATCGATGGAGGGGTTGTAAAGATATTGGGATCTAAAGGGGGTGAAAAAGATAAAAGTTACACAGATATATTGAGTGGGGTGTCATATGAAAGGACTTAATTTGTACATTCCGAAATAGTTTTTATTTCTGTTCTAGGAAGTATAGTTTTTGAAATACACATACTGAACGCTTTGCGCTCACGGCCCTGTATCGCAAAAACGGTTGAGCGCATGGAATTTTTTTTTCAATGAATTGGTCGCAAATTTTAAGCTCTACAACTTCATAATAGATGTTAACATCACTGGACCAATAGCAACCGAGATATTCGCGAAAAACTATTTTTTTTACCTTTGACCTTGAATAACTTAAGACGCAGACACGAGATTTTATGAGACTTTTGAGACAACTTTTAGGGCGCCTAAATGAAGGTATATACGAAAATTCAGCTTATTATCTCTCATTCCGAGGTTAATTCCTAATTTGACTGGGCTACTAAGCTATTTAGGGACTTACGTTTATCCGGCTCTGAGACCTTTCCCAAAGACGATTCACTGAAAATCACACAACACATACATTATGTTACTAAAAATCCGTACCTCCGTACCCATATTATAAATGTGAAAGTGTGTTTATTTGTTTGCTTATTTGTCCTGCTTTCACGTCAAAACAGAGCGACGGATTGACGTGAGTTTTTGTGTGAAGATAGTTGGAGGGCTGGAGAGTAACATAGGCTACTTTTTATTCGAGTATCACGCGAGCGAAGCCGCGGACAGCAGCTAGTACATATATAAAATTAAAAATTCACAAAAACAGAAAAATATAGTTACAATTGACTCAATATACGGCGTTGACTAAATACGACGGCAATCTTGTATGTCGAATTCATAAAAGCAAAATTCATCTAGTCTAGGTACTCATAAAAATAAAAATAAATATTGACAAAAAATCCCACAATGCATCCATTCCTACCAGTTAAATACGTCTGCATATTGGTTAGAACAAAGTCAAAACTCGGTTATATCAGAGCTAGAATTGACAGAATGAAATCAAAATTCGATTCTACGCGCTCGCCATTTTTTTCGGCTTTCAACACATCGCAACACTATTTCACATCTTTTGTAATTTTGTATTTGGTAAGTTTGTGTTTGTATTTTGTAAGTTTGAGTAGGTAGGTAATTCAAATGTTTGCGTATTTCAATCATTTAATATTAATATCGTACGACAATATTTACCTAAAATTCTCATATTTAAGGTTTATAATGTACTAGCGACCCGCACGGGTCACATCACACATCACATTAGAAACCTCTAAAATTGTCAGTGTGTCTCTTCTATATTATGAATGCATGTAGGTATTATACACATAAACCTTCCTCTTGAATCACTTTATCTATTAAAAAAAAACCGCATCAAAATCCGTTGCGTAGTTTTAAAGATCTAAGCACACCTAGGGACAGACAGCGGGAAGCGACTTTGTTTACTACGAGTATGTAGTGATAGTGATGATGATGGACGTTAGGCGCGCCTAAAACTTATGGCGCTATTTAATTAAGAATATTATGAGATGTCTTAAATGTTGTATTTTTGTGAATTACTTTGTGGAATAGTTTTTATAAGGGAATACATTTCTCAAAACAAACATTTCTTTGCTTTTTACATCTATTATGTTTTACTAATACGGACATTACAGTCTTCAAACTGAATCCTAACAAAATTACCACTAGGTGATCGAAAAGTAATATTATAAAGGTCTTCGTAAGGCTGGTTTTAGTGTCACGCGTTCCGTCGGCGCTGATAGGCGAGTGATCTTTATGACATTGAAACAAGGATACTGATTGTTTAGCAAAAATGGCAACGCTGATTGCACTCGTCAGTGCTGAACAATCAGTATCCCTATTTCATTGTAATAAAGATCACTCGCCTATCAGCGCCGACGGTACGCATGACACTAAAACGAGCCTAAAAGTGCATTGCCCTCGTCACATCGAAAGTTCCACAGAAAATATCACCGCGTAAATATATTCTCAGTGAAAATTCGAAGAAACTCGATCAAGACGGTCGAATGCAAAATCACTACCCATCGCGAGAAACAAAGCGACAACCCTGAAAATCGCTCCTGCATGCATTAAACAAGGACGGAGATACACAAGCCGCTGGTACGGGAAAGAGAGGAAGTGAATGCGGATGGTAGAACGCGCTTGGAATTGTAAATGTGTTCGTCTAGGGCCGTTTGAGATCTCGTTTGCCTTACGAGTTACTTTGGATATTACCTGTGGACTTAAGATGGTTTTTAAATGGGCCTAGATGGTTTATCGTTTATAAATTAGATTTCTAGAATGAGCAATTCTCTCTGTCTATGAAAAGAAACGGCATACAGTTCAATTCGTATTGCGATTCTATTATAACGGCCCTTTTTAACCCCGCTTGTTGGCTTTTTGGCGGAAATTTGAGAAGTCATGTCTTCGTTTTTGTTTTATTTTCCAAAACTTGTGTTTCTTCGAATGTTAATGTGTAATAATGGTGGATTATTAATCATTAAGTGTCCGTGAACGTGCATAGGTAGGCAAGTGAAACAAAATTGGATGGCATTGCTTTTCGAGTTCTCCCAAAAAGTCCGTGTTAATGTTTCAGTAAAGTCCCACATCTTTACTGAAGCACAAGCCCTCCCCTTGTGGGATATTATATTTATATATCGTAATATGTATCGTATATAATATTTTGTTTATCTATCTATAAACTTGAAACATATGAATTACTTGACACTGGCTGAATGCACAAGCCGTGCGAAGCCAAAACGAAGAAGAAAAAAAAATCCCCGCCTGTAAGTTATAAAAATATATCGAATCTGTATATCAATCAATCGTCATCGATGCAACCCAATTATGTTCGAATGGTTCCGAGCGAGCAGTCACGGTCACCACGAGGTCGTGAGATCCATTATGCCATTATGTATTCGTCACAGCGCGCCGAATTTTTGTGTATTGTCCTGTCTAGGTACGTACAGTCTGACAGACATAAAGTTACGATTGATTTTGAGTAGATTCGTGAATTGTGCGAGCTACTGGCCAAATCTTGTGGCTGAGTTGAGTAAAGATATCGGACGCAAGTACTTGTTCTATCAAAATTAGTATTTCTTATCGTTAGGAATTACCTTAATTTATTGTAAGCTATATAAAATTCTTATGACACTAACTGACTGACGATCAACGATTGGTTCTAGAAGCATTATATTTATAATACTAGACGATAAAACTTTCAAAAATACCCTAAACCGGCGAGCTTGTATGAAAAATGTGATGACAGTGGATGAGGCGAAAGAGGTGTGTCAGGATCGTAGCAAGTGGAAATCCGCGGTCTCTGCCTACCCTTGTGGGAACGAGGCGTGATATTATGAATGTATGATAAAACTTTTGAAACTATCATGGTTACGAACATAAATACTATTATCAACGGGATAATTACCATGATTAATAATGATAATAACTAATGATTAATCAGAGAGGCGCAGAAAAGCGAAGGCCCATACCCAGCAGTGGGTGAAGTCAGGTTGCGGATGATGATGATGATGATGAATGATTAATCATGGTAATTATCCCGTTGATAATACGTAGTTTATACTTAAATAAATAATAAATAAATAAATAATGCTGGACATTTCACACAGCATCATGTAGCCCCAAGCTAAGCAGAGCTTGTGTTATGGGAACCACATGACTGATATACTACTTAAATACATATTTTTTTTTTGTAAATACATACATAATATACATAGAAAACACCCAGACCCGAGACAAATATTTGCAAATACAAATATTTGTCCCGCGGATCGAACCCGCAACCTCCTGCGTCACAGGCAGGCCTTCGCCCACTGCGCCACAGAGGTCGTCTTTTTTTTTCACTTTGACGGTACGTTACTTTGAGAGGTGCATTAACGCGTTCACTGCTATGCTCTGCGGTGCCATCTGAAGGAGAGGGCCGCAGCAGCCATGCAGCAAATTCACCATGTGCGTTGGCAACATGTTAAGAATTTCCTAAAATTCGAATCATAATGGACGTGAAAGAGGAAGTTTCTAAGAAAAAAACTCACGAGCAAAGTCACATAGCCTTACCAGTTTTATTTTAAACTTTCAACTTATTATTAAGCGGAGATTATAATTATAAACTCTCACGAGAACAAACTTCAAACTTAAAAAAACTCATCGACAAACTTAGTCCATGATAATAAAATTTGAAGACCTTCCATACCTCTGAAAATATACTTAAGGTCCTATTTTATACTCATCTTGTTTGGGCCAGGGTTTTGATGTTTAAAGCTTAAGCTTTTTTATTGGGACTGGGAAAGTAAAATCAGAAGAGAGTTTTAAAAGTAGAATAGGTTTAGTCAGAGTCTGCCCCCCAATTCTTCTAGATGACAACGTCAATCATTCCGCTGTGTTTTGGTTCGATCTCATAAATGTCAGCCATTTGCTGAATAGTAGAATAGCGTTTCAAAAATTTGTTCTGCCAAAGTCCAAACCTTAGCTAAAACCTCACCACAATCTAAGGTTTAGTTGAGGATTTGCTTGAGGTTGATAAAAAGTTCGGTACCAGAATTGACACCAGTAAGCAATCCAATGTTACAGTATGCTTTATTACGAACTAGCAGCGCCCTCGCGGCGTTGCCCCCGTAGTTACGGTATAATTGTAATGATTATGATGATGAAAAGTAGCCTATAACCTTCCTCAAGAGTTTAGCTATCAAATGCAGAACCTCCATTTATTATTTTAGTCTTTTCATTCCACTATTTAACATCTCTGTTCACTTGTCAAGTGATTATGTAATTTCATTTCACTAGGAATATTGTGCCACTTAAGAGCCCTCGCGACTGCAACCTTCCTATCGGGCGATAGTTGGCTCTTAATCAGAATGAAGATTGTATGCTAAAGAACTATAACTAAGTACAACGATTTAGTATTAGCACAGAATACTAGTATTAGCGACCAATTAATAAAAGCACTCGTGGCGTAGCGTAGCTTGCTTAGACGTTCTTGATTGATCGTTGGAGTTAAGCAGAGTCGGAAGCTTCCGTGCTTCGGAGGGCACGTTAAATTGTCGATCCCGGCTTTTAAGTCGTTAAGCCATGACGGAGGCCTTTAGGCAGCCTAAAAACTCCGTAACCAGAGTTGGCCACTTGCTCATACGAACTTACTTACTTTAGTTTCGGCAATGTTTGCACAAGCAGCTCAACCCGATCAAACTATAGGCCGATAGAAGTTCCATCCAAAATAAAATAAATTGATGATGATGAATATGAAAGCGTTGCTGCAAAGTGCCTTAAGTTTGATTACGGCGGGTAAAAACAATCTACTTTGAATTTCAACAAGTTTGTCTGCTAACTTGATTAATAACGTTAGTTTGTCCATCCGAAGACCTGCGGAGCCTTTTCACATTTAAAATTACTAAACGGTCAAAATAATTTATCTTAACGGACCGGCGACAGACGAAATGTCCATACAAACGTAATACCAAAATCATTTGAAATTTGAGAATATTTTTATCACTTTATGTTATTACATTACATATTTAGATTAAGGCAGTATTTATCTATTTTCCTAGGCCTCTTAATATGATATACGAATTGTATAACTAAAAATCTAATCAGATCTCTACCTATTTTTTTAATATAATACACATGTAAATATTTATGATCACGCTCCACGTAATGTGGGACACGAGGAAGATGATGATGATTCTATTTGTATGAAGAACGCAATGAGAGTGTATGGGACAAAATATGTTATTCAGAATCGTGTATATTTTTGCCTATCACGATGGAAAAAAGCAATAATAATATAAATAACCCCCCCCCCCCTAATACATATAAAAAGGCCGTTAAAGCAGAATCATAATCTGAATTGCATTATTATGCCATCTCTTTTCATAGAGATGAGAGTGACAAAAACAAAACAAAATACGAATCATTTTATAATTTTGCTATTACGGCATTTTTAGCCCCGCATGACATGTATTTACCTACTGATATTTTCATTATAGTGAACGCCCGCGTGGACTACTTTTTTTATCCCACGGGAATCATATATTTTTCCGGGATAAGAAGTAGCCTATATGTTATTCCAGAACCTAAGCTATCTACATTCCAAATTTCATCAAAATCGGTTTAGTAGTTATGGTGATACGTGGTAACAAACAGTCACACACACACGGACTTAGTATTAGTACGGAGTAGGATTTAAGAAACTTTTATACTCAACCGTCGGTATTTTCATTATTATTTTCAATACGGATAACAAAACAGCGCACCATTCCGACGACAACCGTATGAATGTACAAAGATTATGAATTTAATTAAATGCCTTCAAACTAGCTGTTTGCATTCGGTCTTTGCAATATATTTAAAAAAAAACCGATGAGTTTGTTGCTTATGAGACGTGTTGGCAGAGTGGATTAGTGCCTCGACTTTCGATCTGAAGGTCGTGGGTTTCGAACCCGGCCGTGCGTCGAGAATTAATTTTAGTTTAGTGCTCTAAACGGTGAAGGAAAACATCATTAGGAAACCAGTCAGATTTCTAATAGCATCGATGGGCTTGCAACCTGCCGCGTAGAGAATGTTAACTTCTGAAAAATGCATGGGCATGTACTTGGACAAAATCAAATGTATTTGGACACTCTGACTACCCCCTTAGATATCTTCAAAGGATCTAAAATGACTAAAGATCGCAGAGAATTGTCTTACTTACCTTGGGAATATATAGCGTGATCATAATTATTTCATTTAATTTTCAATGAGTTTGTTTGTGATATTTTATTAATTTTTATTTTTTATTACAGTTCATCATCGGGGATGATCTTACGGTGAAGGTATAGACATTGACTACCCACCTTACACAGCTTTGTATTCTTACAGATCCCATGTACAAGCACCTTGTACCCGCTTTTGAATTTGCTATACAAAAAGTACATAATAGTGAATTACCTACCCACTTCCGCACGGCACAATTAGACCAAAGTACCCAAAGTAAGCATCAGGTATAAACATAAGCAAATTAAGTAAATTAGTTGCATGAAAAATGTAGAGTTGAATTTACAGACGAAAATTTCAAAATGGCGGAGGTCGTTTTAACATAAATTAGAATAGTACCTAAATATTAAAGCATCCTTAAAATTACCCATAAAATGCCCCACATATCCTTTCAGCTTCAATTTTAAAGCCTTTGCGCAGGAAAAAATGGTACCCCAATAAAAAAGAAAACCACATAAAACATATAATTATTCCATTTTTTCACGCCTCCTGAAAGCAGGAGTCGTTCCTATTCGGCGCACCTCCACAAAATATGGTCATTCATAACTCCCCAAAAAAAGCCTCCGTAATTTAATGCTTCCCCTGAATATGTAAAAATAGCGTTGAAGGCCACTTCGGGCGCACTCGGGCCATTTCGGGCGGTTTCGGCCGGTTTCGACCATTATGGCCACATCTCGTCTCCTTATCTGCCCTTAAAGAATAAATCAGGATATTATTTTTCCCGCAAAATATTATTCCTCATATCTAATCAGCGAGCGAAGAAATATGGATATGGCATTGGGCCTGTATTTATGTGCTATTATATCGCTCCCTGCCTTTTGGTTATAGTTTTTCGTTGGTTTCTGTTACAAATAAATTCAGCATCTGATATACCTTCAGAGAATAACCAAGAAAAGTTACGAACATTTTTTCTAAGAATATGCTTTCACGGAATGCTCAAGGCTCGTCATACCGTACTTAGATTTTATTAAATGGGGTTGCCATTTCTTTGTCGTTCGACTTTCTAATAATAGAAATAATAATGGCAGCACTTAACTCGGATTACATTGCCTTGTCTATTATTGACGAAGTAATATGAGTTCGTATTTTATAATAAGGTCAATGATGTTCTCGTTGATATCAATCGGCTTTACACAGAAACTTGAAAGCAAAATGATTGATTCGAATTTTCTCAGAAAACAAAACTATTCTATTCCAATTCAATGTTACTCGTAAACTGGTAAATACTCGTATACCTAAACTAAACTCGACTCTGAGTATTAATTAAATTCATATTGATGGCCGTTTCACACAGCATAGCTTATACTATGGGAACCAGATAACTGATAGAATACTTATATATTTTGTAAATACATACTTAATACTTTATAACAATCAGACACCGAACAAACATCTATGTTCATCACATGTTTTGTTGTAGTTTGTTTTTTGTTGTTTGTCCTGGGCGGGAATCAAATCCACGACCTCCAGCGTAGAAGGCAGAACTACTACCAACTGAGCTGAGAGGTCAGTTAATTTAATAATAAGTTTCATTTTGAAATCACACAAGTTTTTAGGTACCTACCTATATGTACTTATTCGAAAAAAAGTTTAAACCAAATTATTGCATACAAATTAATATTAAATTAAAACCTTTAATTGCAAATAAATGTAACCATATAAAACATTAGTAGGATTATTTAAAATACCTTAGTCGAAATTATAAAAAACGGTCCGACTCAGAAGTTACACGTAAACCTTACATTTCCTCAACACCGTAAATATTGTAAACCAAAAGCCTCCTATTACAAAGGAACATGAAACTCCTGGCGACCACAATTTTCCTTCTGGGAAATTTTAATCACGAAATCTTTGTCGTCTGCTTAATCAAAGGAAAACTTGAATAGTTGGCAACACGAGTGATGCGAGGTGCGGTTTTGAAAAGGCGTAACACGTTATATTTCGTACATCTTATAATAACTTGGGTTTTATATCAGTTTTAGAGGATTTATTTTACTTTTTCTATAACTTATACCCCATCATTAAGGGAGTGGACAAATTGCATTTTCTGCAGCGTGTTTTTGAGCTGCGCATTTGTACGATACAAACGCGCGTTCGCAGCGCGTTTTTTTTCCATACTAAAGCCAGCCGGGAGGGGGGCAGCGCGTTCGCATCGCGTTCAAATCGCGTTTGTATCGAAACAAACGCGCTGTAAAAAACGCAGTGTGTCCACTCCCTAAGTATTCAAGATTGCAAGAACGTCACAGCTTATTTGAATACTAATTGCTCGTTTTTTATTGGATTTTATTAGTTGACTAGCGGCGCCCTCGCGGTGTTACCCCCGTAGTGATGGTATTAATGATGATGATGATGATGATGAAAAGTAGCTTTTAACCTTCTTCAAGAGTTTATTTTTATTACTTTCATAATGATTTAATACGACGAGTTATAAATGCGGCGCGTACGACGCATACGGTGCTGACGATGTGCAATCAGCTTTAATATTAATTACATAATAATTAACAAGTAACAATATTATATTAATTAATAAGTAACAAAAATTAATAAATAAGTAACTCTTTTAGTGACTAGAAATAAGTCAAAAGTCGGGAATCTTGTATTTCACCGTTTCCTTAGAGACTGCGACTTAAGTGGATTTGATTAGGGCTTCGGCTTTCGTTTAATTTTGTAAGTTGGATTAATTTGTGAAGACTGGATTAGCCAATAAAGCTCTACTAATTTGTTGAAACTAATTAGGTTGTTATAAAGTAGCTTAGATGCTAACAGCTGTAGGCTAGTATACCTTTGCTTATTGAGAGGGGCTTAGCCATTCTATTAGCGTAAGAAAAGTTGTAATAAAAAAATTAACAAAAAAATTATGATCACGACCATCCCCAAATCCCCAATGCACGGTAGACATTCTGTGAGATCTGTTTTAGGCATTTAAGGTGCTTTGAAGATGTCTAAGGGGGTAGTCAGAGGATCTCTTGTATCAATGCGGGTTCAAATCCCGTCGGAATCAAAAGTTTTGATAAGAATTTTCATTTTCAATTTTTTGTTTTTGAACTAACCTATCGTAGTCAGCCGCTGGACATTCTAGCCCCTAAGTCCTATGTCACGACAGGACCATAAACCGAAGGATTTAGTTTAATTAATATTGATGCTCAAACTAAATAGAGCAAGGTTGTCGCAAGGTCCTCGTAAAGGTACCTACCAACATTAAACATGTTTATTGTTATTCAATTAATTACGACAGTGTCACGCCCGTAAGTGGTGATACGAGAATATAAGCACTAGTTACTGAAGTAATATAATTATTTTGCATGTTCATATACGTCGTATTAAGCTATAGGCTCAGGTGGTAATCTGGTGACGGGGTTAGAAGGCCTACGTCGTGGCATAGCGACAGAAAGTCCGACCCACATTGTTCGACTGGCTCCCCACTGGAGCTTCACTATTTAGATTTAAGCAGATGGATCACCGAAAAAAAGCTAGGCCCCATACCGTATTTGTTGCCCTGATTCCTCACGGTTTTGGTCAAGAACAGGAGTAGAATCACCTAGCTCTTAAGACGTTTCTTGGTCATAGCGGTCCTACTGGATAAAAATAAAAAATAAAAAATTCGGTCTCGTTGAGATGAGAGTGTCAAAGCTACTTGCGTGGTCACTGAACTGTCATTTGAGAGTTTGAGACCGATTTTGGTCGCTATCAAAGATAGACAATCAGGGGGCTGACACCTTTTTGATGATGAATGATGAATGAGGGGTCATTCACTTTCGTCTTGTTCTTCATACACAATGCTGTTGTCTGCAGAAAAACGTAAAACAAGCAATTTATTCAAAAATAAAAAAACCCGGCTGTACTGAAAAGTTGGAAACAGCATTATCTTATCAATCACAAAACAAAATTAAATTACAATTTTATTACTAAGTAGGTATCTAGGGTTCGATGCCATGCGCATTTTCCTAAACGTTGTTGTCACAGTTGACACACAGATGGCTCTGCGAGTACCTAAATTAAATGCGTAAGTTATTTCTTAAATATGAGATATCTCCTAAATGGCTGAACCAATTTCGATGCAGTTTGTTCTAAACGTTGCGTGTGACTAAATAAAAAGGTTTAGTATGCGTTTTGGTTAGCAATTCTATTTAGGGCGAAAAATAGATTTTCAAAAATTTTGAGACTCGATTTAGTCTTCGAAGATGTCATGTTAGATTTTTTAAAAAATTATATTTGATATCAGTCCACCAACCTCTTGATTTTGACATGGATTTTGATATGATAGCGTGATTTTTATTTTGAAAATTCACACATTGTTGCATTTTTTAGCCGCACTATTTGATTTATCGAAATAAAAAGTATCCTAGTGCACAATCGAGATGGAGACGATTCTAACGATACCTCATTCATCAAAATCCATCCAGCCGTTTAGGAGAAACGTGGTAATAAAGAATATTACTTACATACGAACGAACGAACGAACCCACCCACATACATAGAAACGCGCGATCTACATAACCCGGGTGACTTGACAGTCAGCCGGGTAAAAAATTAGGATGATTCTAAGTTAGGTACGTACGTTTCGTGATCGATACGAAGACGTTAGAGACTAGTGCTATCTAGAACATTTGCATAAGCCGCAAATGGACGCGAGCGACCACAGACCACATGAAACGAGATATACGAAACTACTCCACTAGGTGCACTGGGAATCAAACCCACGGCACTATGATCGACAGGTCTTGATTACAAAGTCGAGAAACATACCTAGGACTTTTAGATGCTTGTTACAACTTGACTTTAAATTACAAGAAGTCTGAGCCCCAATTCCTCTATTTTGACCAAGTCAACTCCACACCCGGACCGCACCGCACCGCATTTCAATTATTTTCATCCGGTGAAGATACGGAGTTGATAGAGTGAGCATAGAATTATATACATAGAAAATCTAACCGCACAGGGCGAGGTTGTGCAGAGTTGACGTGGTCAGCTTTTACCTTTAGACAATATAAGTTTTATGAGTGACAGTCAGTGTAAATAAATACAAGTTGTACTATTAATGGATATCTATAAAGCGTTTTTAAATAACTCTCAGCTTAATAAATAGGTTGTTTCAGTATGAAAGTCATTGATTTACCTCGCTCACTGTACCTTTGATTCTTCCAGACGAATTCTCACGAAACAGAAAGTCGTGAATAAAACCTAGTCTTGGGAGTTACGATAGTTCTATGACGATTTATAGTTCAAGTTTTAGATAGAAAAACTTCGTAATCCAAATGCCTCCCATTGGAGTTACATGCCTTTATCAATTGTCTAGGTCTACACAAAACAGTAGTTTCAGCGTCACAGCATTTTACTTTCAGCAGTCTGCCCGCGACCATGGCTGTTGTAACATAACCGAAACGTCGGGACGGGATATATAAATAGGTAAATTACGCGATAAAATCCCGTGTCCATATAAATTTTAATACTTTTAGCGACTTTTTAAATATTTTAAACTTTCGCGACTTGAACACATTTTTAAAATTATTATTATCGGGACTTAATCGCGTAATGAAATCGTTTTATTTACCTCGACGAGTAGACTGGCGGCCGTTGTTTGCTCGCACCTTTGACTGGTGAGGTTAGAACTACCCTCATTCAGTCAACACAAATCACTATTAGGGTTGCGACACACCACACTGACAATGTCCGGCGATATACTAGACGGCTTTTTATTTTAGACGATTTCATTACGCGATTAAGTCCCGATAATAATAATTTTAAAAATGACTTTTTAAATAACGTCACAATCGAGGAACGCTATACATTGAGTAGTTCGCAGTCGGTAGCACCCTGTCGTCAACATTGTTGACGATGAACCAAGTTATTTTGAAAATGTCATAGAGGTCTACGCTTTGCTAGTGCCCTCTAAAAATAGAGGCTGCAGCATGACTTCCAGCAAATATAACACGTATACCGGCGGCACTGAACGTGTAATCGCGGATAACGTTCATACATACATACATACATAAACTCACGCCTGTATCCCATCATAGGGGTAGGCAGAGACCACAGATCGCCACTTGCTACGATCCTGACACACTTCTTTCGCTTCATTCACTCTTATCACATTCTTCATGCAAGCTCGTCGGTTTAGGGTACTCTTGACCTGGCCTTTTTCCAATAATTCGCCAATTTGGTCTAGGAATGTGCGCCTAGGTCTTCCCCTTCCGACGGTACCATTCACACTCGCCTTATGGACCTGTTTCGTCATTACTGCGTTATTGTAGTCGGAAGGCGTAAAGTAGGGTGCGCACTAGCAATAAATATTGCACAAGTTGACTTGCGCAAGCGACTTCCATTGTGTTCAACTCTATTTTCCTAGGCACTTACAGTGCCCCAAGTTAAACACTATAAAATCTCTTATCTTCTTATCGTCAGGCGTAACTAGGGCCAAGTAAACGTACCCGCCTAAATTTCAAAACAATAAACATAAAAAACGTAAAAAATAATCATAATTGCGTAATATTATAAACACGATTGATTGATTATTTTTTTCTTTGACAAAAACGTTCTTGAACTTGTAAATTAATACTTGTCGATGTTACTTCTAAGTTGTGTCAAACTGTATCTTGTTAGCTGCTTGTTAGAGTATTCTATCTATTCCTGATCTATAGGTTTCTTACCAGTTTCTTATTTCGAATTGGAGAAATCAGGAACTATGTTTCGTACCGGTTTTTGTGCGAATGATTTCTATCACCTATAGAATATTGTGCTTATTGCTTAAATTCACCGCTAGAGGCGCTGGTGGACTGTAATTGGCTATTAATCCTACTTAGGCTGGATTCGACCAAACTGGATTAAGTTTTTACTAGAGAGTAAACTACTGTTTGTTTGAATATTTTGACATTGTAAAGTTGACACTAACCAGGATAATTTGTGTGTGATCTAAGCACACAATAGACTATTTTGTATCATTGAAAATGAAGTCTTATCAAAATTTTCGATTTCAACAGGATTCAAACGCGCATCGATACAAGCGATCCTTTTCAAGCTAGAGGGCCTTAACCAACTCGGCCACGGAACCCACATTTGTCGGACTGAAAATCTTGATAAGCTCATGGCTGGATTCGACCAAACTGGATTAAGTTTTACTCGAGAGTAAACTTCTGTTTTTTAGAATATTTTGACATTTTAAAGTTGACACCTTATAATCAGGATAATTTGTATGCACTTACTAATGTTCGGTTGCGCTCTCTAAACAAATGTATTTCGAATTATGTCGGCTAGTTACTCTGGAGTAAGATGACTTTTGGTCAAATCCAGCCTCATTAGTTGGTTAAAGCATCGTATATTCACCGTATATTCTGTATCGTTACCGCAATGTCTGAGTGCAAATATTTCTCCGATGACAAAGCCGGAAAGTTCGGGCTCAATTGAAACAAATTAATTGAACTATTTAATTGCTCTGCAATTGCTCAGGCTGCGTTTGTGTTTTTGCTCCTCTTTGCCACTTAAAACGGGGGAGAATAAATATAATTTGCAATGGACATCGTTTAAATAAAAAATGTTCTTTGTATAAACGAGCTCGCCTAGACGTTTTTTAAAGGCTTTCTGTGCAGTAACTAAATGAATATATATATATAATAATAGGTCATTGTTTTTTTGGGAAATATTACTGCAAATTTAGGAGATGTTAGGTTTTAAGGAATACTACCTACTAATATTATAAGAGCGAAAGTCCGTGTGTGTATATGGGTGTGAATGTTTGTTACCACGTATCTTCATAACTACTAAACCGATTTTGATTAAATTTGGAATGTAGATAGTTTAAGTTCTAGAATAACACGTAGGCTACTTTTTATTCCGGAAAAACGTATGGTAGTACCCGTGGGATAAAAAAAGTCGTACACGCGGGCGAAGCCACGGGCGTTCACTAGTTTAATATATAACTAAATGAGCAGTACAAGAAACGATACATACATGTATGAACAACAGTTTTAGAATACTAGTAATGACCTTTGTACGCCTCAATTTATTTTAAAATGCAAGCCATAAATACATCTTTACTACTATACTATCTGTCTAAATGTAAAAGAAACACCAGCATTAGTGCAACCACGTGGTAGCTATAAAATCATTCAGTAAGACACATAACAATTTAGAACCGAACGAGTCACATAAATCAAACAATAAGGAACAAAATCGTTCAGTAACACAATCATCAAGAAAAGAACCAGCCGAATAAATCAAACAATTTAAGAACAAAATCATTCACTGACAGAATCATCCAGTAAAGCACCAGCCAAATAAATCAAACAACTAATCTGAATCCGTCATCGCGAGTAAAGATGGCGGAGCATAATTTCGAATTTCGAACATGACTCGTCGGAAAGAAGGTAATATAGAGAGAATAGGTCCCCAGCGAACAGTTACCGCGAGGGCAAAGATGCCATCGTATTTCCCGTGGCATTTTGATAAGGAGTTCTTTGTGCGTTACTGTTTTATTACTTCACGCTGCACTTGAGTGCTACCGAATAGCGGAGGTGCGAGAAAAATTGGTGGCTTTATTCTAATTTTAAACATTGGTGTGTATAATGTCAATGTTTTAATATTCTACAGACATAATATTATGATACGAACATACTTTTGAATGTGAAAGATAAAGTAGACTGTATTATTACATGGTTAAGATAGAAGTTCTTATATTAGGAAGATCATGAGTGTCGCTCTAATATTTAAGTAGAGAGTAAGGATAATGTTAAAGTATTAAAGCCAGTGTTCAAAATAGCAGCGTATTGTGTTGAAACAATAAAATCGAACACATGGACATCTATTTTTAAAGTGACGAAATAGAGACATAAAGATAACTTTACAAAGTTTACTGCCAAACGCCTCGACAGCTTCGAGATAAATTCCAGTTTATTGTTTTAGCCGGAGACAAGACAAAAGTTTTTTAGTGTGCTTTTAGTGGCTTGGTGCACTCTCGCTTGATCTTATATTTACGAGGTGCATTTAGATACCTATTTAAAAAACTCGCTGCAATTTCATTTCATTTGCATTCGTAGTAAAATACTCCATAAAATAACTTTTAAAGTGGTTAAACTTTTTATCACTTTCCTATAAAAATCTAATCGAAAGTTATGCACAAAATTTTATGACAAGGTTCCCAAAAAATATTAGACCGAGCTGTTACATGATCTTTTTAGATCAATTATAACAGTGAACGTTATTATATAACACAATATAACAGCGAATGTTTCAACGTAAAATGAGATTGATAATGTACGGTTCATACACCGTACAAAATTACAGTCTCTGCGCTTCCGTGCAATAGCCTGGAAACGGCGCGGGCGCGGCAGTCCACATTTAATAATAAAATAAATAAATCACTAGTTATAATGTAAGTAAAAATATAACAAAATTAAGGCCTCAGATACCTAAACTAGGCTCAAAGCCTGTACAATAGGCATCTGCGTCCCCCGGAATCGATGCAGTAGATTACATTATTATGTAAGTAATTAAAAAGTCACAAGATTGTAATTTAACTCGCGGCTCATCAAAATCTCAGTGAAGTCAATAAATCGTGTGTCTAACTATGAATCAAATTTCTATCATTTTGATATCCCGTACAGATAAGTTAAAAAAACAAGTAAGTAAACATGAAAAAGCGTAAAACTCTTGCAACTGCAGTAAATAGGTCGTATAAAATGACCATCCCGATTGTGCCAAATAGGTAAAGAACAAAAATGTAAGAGTATAAATAATATTGTTGTTTAATATCACTGCAACGCCTACATCATATCCGGCCATTTTATCGTGAGCCCACAGTGTCAGGGCGGAGTTACGACCGCGTTGCATCTGATGGGTCCTGTTAGATTGGTTGAAGTTTTTCTTTTATTTTTTGTCGTATTATCACACCGCCAACGCTCGCCCCCCAGTCGGCTTGCATTATGATATTGACACTTAAGTGTCCAGTCCTATGGGAAGGATACATGATTTTTATGGTGGTCCACGTTATCACTTTTTATGGGGTCGTGGCAGACTCACTATCTAAATCACTTAATTTCCACACAAACGCATTTTAAAAAATGCGTTCGTGTTCATTGACACCTTTCAGAAAGGTTGAGAAACAGCAAAGGACCGAAAGAGATTGAAGCAACTGGGTTAAGCTTTTGCCCAGCAGTGGGAAAATATACGATAGTAACAAAGAGAACTCTTTGCACTGCTCTCTCATCATCATCATTTCCTTGCCCTATTCCTACTAGGTGGGGTCGGCACAACATGATCTCTTCTTCCTTTCCCTCCTATCACTGACTAGCCTATCAGCTCAGTTGGTTTTAGCTCTGCCTCTTTTGCACTATAGGTCGTGGGTTCGATTCCCACCCAATACAAACATTTGTGTGATGAACATAGATGTTTGTTCTGTGTCTAGGTATTATAGGTATTCTATGTTTGTATTTACAAAAAAAAGTATAAAAGTATTCTAATTCTAACAGTTATCTGGTTCTCATAGTACAAGCTTTGCTTAGTTTGGGGCTAGATGGCGCTGTGTGAAATGTCCAGCAATATTTATTTATTTATCACTCGTCATCTCAGTAGTTACTCCATTCACACGCTCTACTCTTTCTCATACGTCGTTTTAAGTCATTAAGCCATAACAAGGCCTTTAGGCGGCCTAAAAACTCCGTCACCAGAGTTGGCCACTTGCTCATACAAACTCACTCACTCACTCACTCACTCACTCTTTCTCATATTCCTCCTTATTGTTTTTAGAGCCTAATGAAGGTTTTATGAAACCATGAGAGCACCCAAGTTTCCAAATGGATTTACGCGTAAACCGTAAATGAGGGCATCCCAAACCGTTTGAAACATGTTACCGTATTTTGGGCGGTATATAAATTGTTAATGAATGCGGCATCGGCCACGTCCTATGATTAATTGACCCGATCTGACCCAGCAATTACTTCAATAATTCACCTCCGGTGTACTGTTACTGCAATTCAATAGTTCTCTCTTAAATTTAATTATCAAGAATGGTATTTGTATTGCCTACGCTATTTGTTTGTATTAATTATCTGAGAATTCTGTTGAATAAACGGGGAATAATTTATACCAATGTATAAAACGGAAAAAACAAACAAACACATCTCAATAACTACCAGTCGGATTTAAAAAAATGTTTTTGCATTTGATAGCTAAACTCTTGAGGAAGGTTATAGGCTACTTTTCATCATCATCACCACCATATACACCATCATCACCATATACCATCACTACGGGGGCAACGCCGCAATGGCGCTGCTAGTATCTTGTTTCTAAGAAAATTAGGCAGTAACAATCAATTGTTATAATCACTCAAGCCAGGGTCACGGTCAGTGCTAAACAGTCTGCATTCTGAATAAACATAACCTGTGACTTTTCAGTCTGTCGGGAAAAAGGAAAAATAAATTTTATACTAGATGTCGCCAGCGGGCTCGTTCGCAGAAATATGCTTTTTCGGCATAAAAAGTAGCCTATATCCTTCTCCAGGGTTCCAACTATGACTAAACCAAATTTAATAAAAATCTGTCCAGCCCTTTAGCCGTGAAAGCGTAACATTCAAACACAGAGCTATCTTCGAATTTTTGAAAAACTAATAATTTAGAACACTGGAAAGTTTTGCTATGTAAACTTAACCCATTATAACCATCTACGAAAATAGGTTAAGAATTCAATTTTAATTTACAAAGTAAATGTTACCCGAGTTAAAGACAGTAAATCACTTTAAATCCTCTCAGCCCGAAGCAATCACTTAGCCAGCGTTTGTTAAGAGTAAACCAACACGTGTACTCAACAGCCCAGAGTTATACTCATAATTGATGTTGCTTCGTATCGTGCTATCTGAAAACCAAACGGCATTTCGGTAAATTACTAAGTAGGTTTGTCATCGGGCTACTCAGATACACTCCTAAAGGGATTATAGGTATCTTGTAAATCAAACAAAAACACGAGAGAATTAGATATATCCACTTGACCTCGATCCTCAGATTTCCCCAAACGGTAGTAGCGCTATACAGCGACGATCAATACTCCACAACGTAAATAAATCACTAAGTTTGAGTTCCCGGCATTGCCGACTTCGATCTACCCGCAGAGCACCAGCAAATCCCACTTTGATGTCGATCATTACAAAGGTAAACAACTGACGTCTAATTAGCGGTACATAAGCGGATCCCATCGGTTTTCGGTGCGCAGTGACTAATCTACTAATTTAGCGAGTGATGCTCTATTAATTTCAGAGTCGATAGTGATTTGTCTAATTGGTGTATGTACCTAGATGATGCGGTTATCGGCTTCTGTAATAAACTGGGGCCCTAGCCATATTACACGATCTATCGTCGCTGTAGAATAGAACACTTCAAAATGTATAGGAATTGACGTTCTGACCACGTGACTCATCTACTTGAAACGTGAAATCCTATACATTTTGAAGTGTTTCTATTCTAGAGCGACGATAGATAGTGTAATATGGCTAGGGGGGCAGGTGTGCTCCATATTATTAATTAAAGCAACCTTTCATTGTGATGGAAACACGAGGTGAACCAAAGGTCGCAATACTGAGAATAAAACTGGACGTATAAATGTAATGGATGGCGTGTCATACAAATTAAGAGGCTCCGGATTTGAATTTTGCGTGACTACGTTATGACTGGAGTAATTGGATTGAGACCCAAAGTTATGAAATTCTATTTTGGACTCACTCAACCTTTTGGATTCGTGTCTCTTTTTACCCGACTGCGCAAAGCAAAGGAAGGGTAATGTGTTTATCAGTCTATGTATGTTTGGATGTTTCTATGTGGCATTCTAGAGGCCAAACGCGTGGACCGATTTTGATGATTCTTACGTCAATCGATTCGTCTGAACCTTGGGAGTGTTAATAAGGCATGACAGTAATCAAAATTCACCAGTGCCACCACCAGACGCCTTAATGTCAAAATTAAAAAAATCAAAATCGTCACACCATGTCAAGTGGGGTATCGTTGAATAGGTATTTCAAAATCAACTTTATGTTTCTTTTACCATTTTTCATTTTAAGTAATAGTTTAGGAAAAATAACGGTTTAAAGTTGATTAATAATTATTCTCGCTATGGATGTTTCTATGTGGCACTCTAGAGGCCAAACGCGTGGACCGATTTTGATGATTCTTACGTCAATCGATTTGTCTCAACCTTGGGAGTGTCACTAAAGATATGACAGTAATCAAAATTCACCAGGGCTACAACCAGACGCCATATTGTCAAAATTAAAAGAATCAAAATCGTCACTCTATATCAAGTGGGGTATCGTTGAATAGGTATTTTAAAATCAACTTTATCATAACTAAAAAGTGTTAAATAAAAAAATATTTAAAAAAAACAAAAACCCGACTGCGTCAAAACTAAAAAGAAAAAAACAAGCCTGCAAAGAATTACTCACAGTCGGGACCCATAACATTGGGAAGATTTGATTGGTAATAAAATGAATGGGTACCGACTGTGAGTAATTCTTTGCAGGCTTGTTTTTTTCTTTTTAGTTTTGACGCAGTCGGGTTTTTGTTTTTTTTAAATATTTTTTTATTATTATTAAACTGAACAACGTTAAGTTCAAAAATGTCTAGGTATTTCTGTTTGCAATTTATTATCTGTTTGAAACGGGTATCACACCGGAAACAAAACTGTTCTAGGAAGCGTCAGCTGTCAATATCGATACTCTCGCTATCAAAGCTTGCAAAAACTCCAATACTCTATGAAATCTCGAAAAAATCGTTTCTGTCCAGTGACATAGTGAATCTCCTGTGGAGTACTAAAGGCCAATACAGGTCCCCCGAGTGGCACGCCGTCACTCGCCGTAGCCCGTTTGACGCCATATGTGACTATCGCATCTACGAAAGGACCTATAACTCCAGCAGCTGAAAATGAATTTAAATTCTTTGTTCTAGCGTGTAAGGTGTAATTTCGATCGTGTGGGTGTTCCGAGGGTGGGATGGGGTGAAGTCCCAGAGGCGACGTTCGGCACAGTGCTCATCATTTCCCCATTGTCTCGTTAGACAAAAATCAAAAACAAACACTCACTAGTCGGGATTTTCGGATCTAAGCTGCGGATGATTCGGAATCATTGTGTTGATCGCATGTGGTCGATTGTGCCGCTGGGATTACTATCTAATAAGCTGTCAGCAGACATCGTTACATTTGACAACTATTTTGGGTAATCCGCTGTACGTAATCTAATCTTATCATCTTATCTCAATAAATGTCATAATTAAATTGGTACCTTTAAATATTAAATTCGATTTATCATTACTTTATTGTAATTTGTATGATATTGCACAAAACTGACATCAGAGTTATAGTGCGAAGCAACTTCTTGAAATTCAATAGGCAGATAAATCACCTGCCAACTGCGTGAAATCCTCATTGAATACAAATTGCTCAGTACTGGCTGTAAACCGTTGTTCATCGAATATTTTTGGCAAATATATTTCAATATGTCAGCACCTTTCAAAGACATTTCAGAATATCAAGTGTTCGTCGCAATGCATTGAATTACTCGAGATTTTCCCATGCTTTGGAGAAATGTAATTCTTTGCTCGAAGATTGCGCAGCCCGACGCGACCGTACGTGATCACAATACCTAAGCTTCTGTTGTCTTCAGCCTCTTCTTTATGTCTATCATTTATTCCTCAATACGGCATATGTCAGCGTTTGACAACTACAGTTCATGTCGTATAAATTTTCGGTAAAATTGTACGTGGAGAGTTACGACCGCGGACAGCCCACAGCCGCATCGACAGATTTATCGTTTGCTTTCTATTTAGAAATTTTCGCTTCCCTAAATGTTTTCGGTTCGCGTAGAAACGCCTATCTTTTTGCTTTTATTCCCCCGGAAAAGTCGCTCCGAGGATTACCTCAAAGACTTTCTACTCTGCAGAATTGTCAGCACTTGCGTAACTCTAAAAAATACACCCTGCCGTGAAGATTATTTCTAATGCTCAAGCTCGAGATGCAATAAACTAGCGCGATGATAATAAAAATGTTCAGCTTATCCCTCATGTTCCCGTTGTAAATTTAAACGTTGCACACGATTCTCAACCTTACAGCCTTTTATTAATGTCAAGACAGAACGTTTTAATTTTAATAAAACTGAACATCGGCACGCCCGACCTATTTGTCAACCTTCTTTACTTTTGCTGGCATAAAATCATACTGTCCTACTCCGCAACTACAACTCGGCGGCCGGGAACTGGCTGTCGAAAGCGTACTTTTAGATAACTAGGCTAAGATATAAATTCGCACGATAAATCCGCATTCATGTGCGTATGAAATATGAAATTCCCGCGAGAGGCTGCGCTGGATTAAAGCTTTTCTCTTTAAAGTAATAAAGGTCTGTTTTATTTGAACGACGAAGGATTATATTTGGGATTTAGACGGTGGAACACGTAGGTGAACCATCGCTCATGTGACAAATTTCTACGTTTGCCTTAACGCGGGGCATCGTGTTTAGAATATTATAACTGGAGAAGGGACTTTGGGAATCCGTATTGATTTACATATACGAAGGGTAGGATGTATGCGGTGCAAATGAAATGATAGAATTCCACAGGTCCCTTAATATTTGAAGGGTTCTATCGGGGACTTAAAGATGAGTGCCTAGAGCGCCATATTTCGCTTCTTTTAGCACTCATATATCAGCTTTTCTTACTTTTTACATATTTATAAGCATCGATAATTCACTTACAGTTTTGAATATTTACATATCGGCCCGTATGTCATGATCGAGATGGCACAGACCGTCCGCTTGACCAGTTCCGTATGGAATACGCAATGATCATTATGTATGCGATTTTTTTCATTCGCCGACGATTGTAACAGTTGTCACCCCAAGGGTACAGGTTTTTCGGTTCGTTTATGCGACTTTGTGCGATTCAAATTGTAGTTTCTTTTCTTAGTAACGAATGTGTAACAATACGTGCGGAAAGAGGATTTTTATGTTTATTCGCCGTATTTTTTCTCGGGACACATTTGGGGTTCGCCATTATCTAGGAAGACGTGATTTCAGCGCGCAAGCAAACTCGCCAATTGTATATTTATGAGTTCACTATTTGAATTGAATCTTATTGTAATACTGTTCTGTGGAGTGGATTCTGTCGAGACACTATTGTTACGGGATGAAATAGTAACAGTTGAAGTCATAACACTTTGTCATCTTGTTTTTTATTTAAATCAAATCATACTGCAACATCGAAAAGATATTTTAAATATGCAGGATAACGCGTCTATATTTTTTTCTACTACATAACAAATCGCAACCTTTTTTCTAATCGTTTATTTCTTTTTGCTGAGCGTAAATGGGAAAAAAATTAAAAACTTCTATAAAATAAGCACTTGAAAAATACTTATTTATACTTGTTACATTTCTTTAATTACAGGTAATATTACTGTCTCACAATTATGTCCAATAATAAAGTTCATCCAGCCTTCCAAGGTTAACTAATCGTTCTGTAATTCTGTAATTTTTTATTGTACACATTGAGAACATTTACAAAAGACATTAAAAAGTACCTACATGACATGTGCAAAGTAAATTAAATTATAATTAAAATGTACATGTAAATGTAAAAAAAATCGTTTTAAAATTGAATTCTGGGAATCCCCATAAATAATTCGGTTTATGAAATCATAATTATTTTTGACAACTCTTGCATAAAAGTGAACCGAATGACCGGTCATTGTTTATCGTCGAGGATGTCCTGCGTAGTATCACCATGCTTATCACTCTGGGAGGAAACAGACAATATTTTTATTTGTATTAGTCCAATTCGCCCACGCGACGCAAGTCTAGAATTTCCATGAAGTTTTATTCAGATTTGCGCGAAGGGCGAACGTGATTAGTGCTGCAAAAAGTGTTCTAAATATCAGTGTTTTAAATACTAACTGTGATATTTTGATTCAGACACGTGCTTTTTTTGATGACTGTATGTGATTTTTTGTGTTTATTTGATTTTAAAAATTGACTAAACTTTAATCGTGAGCGTATTTTGGATTACTTAGTTTTTTGTTAGTAAGTATTATTTACTACATTGAATTAATCTGAAATATTTATTACAGTAGGTATGTCTCTAATATCAATATATATTACAAACACGAAAATGAAAGCTGCAAGTTAAATACTTTTAATTGCAATCAACGTAAAAGGCATTTTGTAATTATTTTTTTTTTAATTGCATCCTTGAAATATAGCGTTAAATGTTTTTTTGATTTAAGAAACACTGTACTTATATTAAAAATATTCAATATTCTGATTTTCTTAAATTTATTTACTTATATTAAGTTTTTAAAAATGTAATTGTGGTAGGAATTTTAATAATAAACTTAATATTAGCTTTATGTTACCAGTAAATCGAATAAAGCATATTAGTTAAATATTATTTTTTTATGCTTTTGTCGTTGAATCTAACAACAATTCTTCTAAAGCAGCCTGCTTTAAGAAGCTAGACATTGTCTGTAATGAAGTAGGCTTATTCCATTTCAAACAATATCCTAGGCACCACAGCTTCTCGTTCAGTATATTCATTGCGCCTGACGTTCGATCTATTATCTAGTAAATATATAAAGATATACCGACGTATTCAGTCCATCGCATCCACTAAAACTTTAGCGAGTTCCCTGCAAATCCATTTTCAATTAGCATCTCCCAGCCCAATTCCACTAGTGTACCGGGCGAAGGACTTGGTAAAAAATTCTCCGTAACGAGACTATTGTTCTTTTTGTTTGGGCGTCCTTTGTCAAGGGTTCTGCTGACTGTCCTTAATTATAGCTTCGGCGCTTCCAGGATATTTGATTAGACCGTATCTGGGCTCGGGTCCGTTTTTGCGAGATTATTTTTTTGTGAAGAAGGCTTATTCTTCAATGTGGGTTACTTGTTTGTGCTTTTGTTTTGAGGTGTGTTGTGCTCATTTTGAATTGTTTCATTATCCGTTTTCAAAAGAGGAGTAGGATCACTGTTTGTATATTTTTTATGTATGTTCATTAATTTCTTCGTCAATTGTGGAGTTTGTCCAAAATCGGTCCGATTTAAATATTTTTTTCGTTTTAAAAAGTTTTTTTCGTTTTTATCCGGAAGTGAGTTAGTTTTTTTTTTTTTTTCAAAAAAATATCTTGTATTATAATAAGCTTGTAATTTGTCTCTTAAATATATATCCACGTTGGTTTCATAAGATGTAAGCAGATATTTCAGATTTCTTCTTGCGGCATTAATGGGAAATTTGTAATAAAAATATGAACATTTGCTGAATGTATATCTCAGATGTCTGTGGAACAAATTTAATATGTACCGAAATATTTTTATGATCATGTATTTTTATTTAAGTATAAGTAGTTTTGGGTTGAATTTAGGTGAGTTATGTGCCCTTTCATTTCGTAATCTACTCTGTGGGACATCTAGAAATTGGTTTAAGAACCAACATGAAAGCGCAAAGTAAAAACGTAGGAGTGGATTGGACACAATGAGCATTCGAAAACAGCGGTCAACAAAATATCTACAAGATGTATTTACCTATATATTTATCTTGTAGGTACCTATGTATAGTTAAGCTTCGTCCTCACTGGAACTTAGGTCACGATATAATATAATAATGTCTCGCAACAAGAATAACTATAAATAGGCACAATACATATATGCCCGTATAACTAATGCAATAATCTTTATCTGTCATTTTCTAAGTCAGTATTCTCGTCAAACTTCATACAGTCAACAGAATACAAATTACTAATGTTACGAATATAATATTAGGTACCTACACGTAAGAAATATGAAATATATCGAACGATAATACTCGTAACATGTTCTGCCTTCATCGTAAAAACATTAGCTTATCAAATACGAATGCTTTTTCAATACTTTATGAATGCTATCAAAACGAAATACTAAGAACACTGTTAAGTAAAAGTAAACCCTAAAAAGCTTACAACTTCGTTTTTATCATAAGGTGGATTTATGTTATCATTTTTAATTTTGAAGATGACATTGTCCAACGTGCTAATGGATTTAATTTCTTAATCCTCATCTTGGCTACCACTCTGTCAAAGTTTAACCTTAAGGCCTTACTTATAAAGACCTCTCAATCTGAGCACTGGTTTAACAAGCTCAAGATTCCCTGTCTCTATTTTTTACTATCAAACTAAAAAGGATAGCAATAGTTTAACGGTGTTTCAATTTTGACAGAAGTTGAGAGGAGTTTGTAAGTAGAGCGGTATATGTTAATGTTCTTTGTATGTAGCCAGACAAGTAATAACATATTTTAAAACATGTTAAAAAAATTATTTGTCATGTCATTGTTAAAAAATAAAAACAAATTAATATAAAATGTCCCTTATGGTCACATTCCAAAACAATAAAGGAAATGAACCCAAATGAAATAATGTAGAAAGGGCAAGAATAATTAGGAATAATAAGGCTTCGCGACAAAGCGAACAATGAAAATTCTCATCATGATTTTATGCGAACGGAAATGAAATCGAAGAATTAGTTGAGAGAAAAGTTGAATGGAAATGGGAAATAAAGTAGGTAATACCTACTTACCTGAAGATAGACGCAATTTATCTTGGTGGTAACTATTAGAAATGTGGAGAGATGATGCCATTGAAAGTTTTATTTCTATAAAATTGAAGTAAGAATATAATAAAATTGAAGTATATTGGATATATTAGGTATATTATCACAAATTTAAAAAAAAATGTTTTGTTTCTATGTGGAATTATGACCGTGTGAACATCCCTGTATAGAATGGAAGATCATAAGATTGAAACCCACTCAGTTGGTAAAAACAGAGTAAATGGAATTTTCCGTAGGACAGTAGATATAATCGAACTATACATATATATAGGTACTATATAGATACGGTTCACTATAATCGAACTTAGTTGATCAATCAAAAAAACTAAAGAAAAACCTGTAATTTAGGATGTAGCGTTGTACGAAGACATTGGCAGATTTCATTGTAATAAAGATCACTCGCCTATCAGCGCTGACGGTGAGCGTGAGACTAAAATCAGCCTTATAGTTTAAAAACAAAAATAAACTAAAGAATGATATCAACTAACAAGATACAAAAGGTTTTTGTCAAAGTACTTTGCAAACATGCTCCCGATTTTGTTGTAGGTACATGAAGCTGTTTGAGCACTCATTACACTGTTAATGAGAAAAGAAACAAGTCTGCGAACATTCTACACATTGCCAATTTGCTGATCAAAGCGAGGTGCTTTGATCTCGGGAAACGTTCATTAAGTAATACGGTAACTTATTTCGTAAATGGAAAAAAAATGTATAAGCCAAGAGATGTGATTTGGGAAAATCAACAATCTTGAATGTGCTTACTGATTGTGGATAAAAGGATCACAAATACTTTTTGGAATACGTTGAAATTCTATAATTATACGATTTCTTTAAGAAATTATTATTTTTCTGATAAATGAGTCGATCAACTTTTTCTTGTACCAAACGTTCAAAAAGCAAAAATAATAAAATTTCAAGTATTTAATGATTTTTTATCGAAAAATAAACAGAAATATATTCAATTTTTGATGATAAGATAGGGCGCGAAGTAAACCTTAGATAAATATCAATTTCACATAGAAATCAAAGTTGGGTCACGAAATATGTCCATTGGGTAACCAGTTTGAAAACAACAATTTTCTCTTGTATAAATAGATTTTTGTAAGAAATTTCGCACCTAAAGTATAAATAATACTCTAAAACTACTACTACAGAAAAAAAACATGTAAAAAAGCTAGTACATTTTTTAGAAACTATTAATTTACTGTCTCTTGGGTAACCAATGATAAAAACAAATGACTTTTTATTTAGTTACCTGTGGTTCTGCTGTTAAACTGAAATGGTTTTACTTAGCTTTTAAATGTCTCAAGTCTAAGTAACTGTTGCTTAAGAAAATAATTCGATAACTTTTTTAAACAAAGAAATATTTTAAAAAGTCTTGTCTGAAAATGAGGGACACTTTTTTTTTTTTTTTAAACGAAAATAGGTTCGCGTTTGACCACACTCTGCCTAGTTTTGTTTTGTTTGGTCACACTTAGTGACCCAAGGAACTTAGTGACCAATGAAGGCTTGCCTTTTGCTTAATAAACGACCTAATCCACATGAAAACAAAGGTTTGGACAAAATTTAACAGTAATAAATTATTAGGAATCGATGTTTTGTCTGTTAACACAATAAACATAAGTTATCAAGTCTCTTGGGTAACCGAAAAGTCTCTTGGGTCACCGCTATAGTGACTCAAGGGACAGGTTATCCAAGAGACATTTGGCGATGAAATAACCAGAAAAGGAAGAAATTGAGGAAATTTGCATAAAAGTACATTTAGATGTAATTTTAGAACTATTGACCTTGTACTAAGGTAGAAATTACCATATTATGTAAAATATTGACGACTACATACGACTTTTTGGTAGGTCTCCCAGGAGACACACAATAAAAACACGTTGCCTCCGATGCAGCTGTGGGCGAAATGGCCGAGCAAAATCAAGGGAACAGCAATCTTGGCCGCGATCGTATGAAACCTAGACACTTTCCTGATTGATCAAGCCTACTAAACCTTTTAACTACCTTGTTAAAATTTCCTTAAACTTATGGTAGTTTGACAGGGGACCCCTAATAATGGAAACCACTGGGGACACATTTCGGCGTAAAGATATTTTAGAATTTTGTAAATTCTGAAAACAATTTTCAATGGAATAATAATGCAATAGTTATTCAGTAAGTTTGTTATTCTTTACCTATTATTAATTTAGAGATTTTCATTGAAAAATTTTATAGCGTAGTGGCGCAAACATTTTAACTTTGTGAAAGGGACATCTCCGATTTGTATGGGAGGCACGGTTTCGTCCCCTGGGTAACCATTATTTTTGAATAAAAATATACTTATATTGGCTTTACTGACTCGTAAATGTAATGCCAGTTTATCTCATTAATAGTTTATAGAGTTAAAACCGTAAATAATAGGATCTTCTTGATTCTATACTCGCATACTCATGGGGACAACCTCGGAACAAGAAAAAGTTGATCGACCCAAATACACTATGAGGTCTTCGATAGAGGAAATAATTAATAACAGTGAAGGAAAACAATTCGAGAGTATTTAAGATCTATTATAAAATTAAATATAATATTTGTGTGAGTTTTCTAACAAGGGCAATAGGCTGCTAACTACTTGCAAACGCATGTTCACCGATTACTCGAAGACGCCTGGGCCTGTATTCTACTAGATGACAACCGCTTTGGTTTGGTTCGATCTCTTAAATGTCAGCCATTTGGTGAAATAGTAGAATAGCTTTTCAAAAATTTGTTCTGCCAAAGTTCAAAACCTCACCACAACTGAGTCGTTTGTTATTAGTAGTCATGGAAACAGTCGCTTTAGTTGAGGTTTTGGTTGAGGTTGATAAAAAGTTCGGTACGAGAATCGACGCCCTGGACCGATATGGAAAATTCTTTTTTTGTTTGAAAAGGTATACTCTCCGATTGGTGCCACAAAAATTTTGGTGAGGATCTGTCGAGGATCTTCAGAGTTATGAACAAAAATGCGAGAATGCAGAAAACTGCTCAGCATAAAACATTGAAGTCGGTTTTTTTAAATGTCTAATTTAAGACCAAGCTTTCAAAAGAAATGTCATCGTTGACTCCCCCCAAACGCCCCTCTACCCTCTATCTATTCACGATATTTTGACATGTTAAAACTTTTGAAACTATCTTAGAATAATTATAATTTTTACATCTTGTTGAAGTAGCGAACATTGTCATGGAGACTTCATCAATTATTATTTTTCGATGGAAGTGATACCTAGTTATTACCTTCATAATTATTATTACTTATTATAGTATTAGCGTGTTCTTGTTGACTCAATGCAAATTGTTGCGTCATCCGACCGACTTGTATAAATACGGCCGACTAGCGCTTCCGAAGTCATTTATTCGGTGGACGTCGTGGAGAAAGGTTGTCTGGTTCGGTGTCGGTGCAATTTGCAGTAAGTCAGATTATTATTTTTGATGGTAAATTGAGTGGTTAATATTTGAAAGTAACGGTTCTTTGTTTGTTTCCTTTGTTATTTTGATCATTGTTTGTGTAAAATCGGATTAAACTGATGTCAGTTGTACTTTTATGTTTTTTTTTTAATTGAATTCTACTTCTGTTCCTAAAAATAGAATATCTGGGCGACCAAGCTTTGCTTGGGTGCAAATCGAGAAAAAAAGAAAAATGAGTTAAGTATGTACACAAAGCGTCACCAATATATACTCCCCCTGGTAAGACGTCAGTTCGCAACCCGTTGATCTCAACTTTTTGTAAAACATTTACCTTTTTTATTAGATTTGTCATTCTTACTTTCTTATTCTTACTTACGTACGGATAAGTAATTTCACGCACTCTGCTGTGCGACCAAATGGGTCAGCGTTGCGAGCCCCGATTCAAATGTTCCTGCGTGGGTCCGGGCTTGGTTTCAAATCCTGTCACGACTATGTATTTTTTGTTTATTTTATTTTTATTTTTGCTTTCACAACTACGTTGTGAGTATGTAGGTAGTAAGTTACCTAGTAAAGTTATAGTTAGCTGAAACAACTTTTAGCAGGGTCTTAGTAAATTTATTTAAACACAAACCTAATACTTAATCCAATAAAATTAACGAGTGAACAAACATGTCATGTTATCATTGGAACAGTTTATACTTGTCGTATAAAATCCAATGAAAAATAAACAATTTAGATCTCTCGCAAATTAGATCAGACTAAGTAATATTAGCTACTTACAATTTAAAACAATATCAGTTATCTTTCAATTTTATAAAAGTTAGTAACAGCTCGCGAACGATGAAGCGCAGTTATCATGAACTAAATACACTAGGTATTCCTTCTCGATAAGCAACTCGCTGGGCCAATATTATGACATCTATCCTTAACCTGAAAATATGAACATTATTACATAATGGCATAGGTTAGATATAAGATAAAAAAACAACCTCTGTAATACTTATCAATTATCATACCACTTACCTAACGTTATTCTGCAACTTGCTGGTATTAATAATAATGTTTGTGGCGTTCACATAGATCTGTTTAGACTCCTTAGTTCTTTCGGCCTGATTTGTGTGGCTTTATAATGATTCATATCACCAGTCTGCACCGATTTGACCTACGAAAAGTAAAATAAGTGTTATACATTTATACTCAGGCAATTATTTATTCACAAAGATTCTTCTAATATTTACGACTTACCATTATTCCATGATGCCAAGCAATCTCTTTTGCTTATATTTTGTTCGTAAAGAACAACTATCTTTGTCCTTTCAAAATTGATAAAATGCACCATTGCTATGCTACACGCACCGAAAATAAACAAGTAACAAAACCAGTCAGTTAATTTTATTGTTCAATAGAATTTAGTGCACAACTACCTTCAATACAATTTTATTAGTTGATGGTAGTCGTGTACAGTTGGGCCGACGGATCTAGGCGTACGTGAAGTCAGGCTCTGCGCTGCGCAGTAGAAAATTTTGTATGAAAAAGTTGCACTGCGCATCGAAACGGCTAACTTCACGCACGCCGAGATCCGTTGGCCGTACTGTAAAAAGTTACCTACTATTATTTTGTAAACGAATAATGTAACTTATAAATTCAGCGCTGTTGCCAACTGATACGGTAGCTCAGTTGGAAAAGCGTGGGCTGCTAATAATACTCGCTCACGTGCAATTGGGGCATCGGTGGTTCGAATCCTAGCAAGCAAATAAGTTTTTGTAAGATTTTATTTATTTGAGTCGTTCAGGCAAACAATTTCGTTAGTGTAGCCGGCATACGGCAACTTTCCATTTACACTATAAAGGGTTACCAATTGGTGACGCAGTGTGTACCTATTTAAAAAAAGCTAGGTCTCGATCGATCTAGCTAGGTAGAGACCTAGCTAGATCGATTCTTCGCCCTCGTAAACCGTAAACCTATGTACCTACCGCAAATTTCATCGAAATCGTTAGAGCCGTTTTCGAGAACGTGAGTACAAATAAACAAACAAACAAATATTGCTCGTTTAATAGAATAAGATTATATTTCATAAGAAGATCATATACTTGTCAGGGAGAGGTTCTGGGCGTGAAGTATGGATGGTCCGATATGTTCAAAGACACGAAATAACCAATGTAACGTGTAGTCAGGATGTCTATTTTATAATTACAATTACTTTCACAAGACTTAAACAGAGGATTGATTCGATTTTTGCCGATTAGAATTACTATCACCATTTAAAAAATAAACTAAAAACCACGTCTTTATTTATTTATTTATTTAGAATGCGTTGTCATCGAGTTGTGAGCTACCCTGACAGTTTTAGCCGACCAGCTACACGGAAAGTGCTCGAAATTTTAGTCGCGCGAGATTTTCCACGGAACTACAGACAGATAGACAGACGAACAAGAAAGTGACTATACCTATAGGTATAATAAAAACGTGGTAAAATAATAATGTCTTTGATCCTTGATAAGTGTGCACATTTTGATCCGACGTTTTGAAATGGATTAAAACTACGTTCTAAGATTCTGTTGACATAGATGAATACAAGTGAAGCTAAAAAAAACTAAATTCGGGGTAATATCCCACTTGGCCAACACAGTCCTTGAACCAAAACCAAATTATATAGTTGAGGATGCGACTCCACTCCATTTTGTTCCGAATGACATTCGATTTCGACTAGTCCTATTATATAACAAATGAGAGAAGTTTGTGTGAATGTTTGTTTTACCACGTATCTCCGTAACTACTAAACTAATTTTGCCGATTTTTTGTTCTACTCGTAATCTATAGTGATCTTCGATCTTCTGTTCTATCTAACAAGAAGGTGAAAAAAGGAGGCAAGTTTCTAAGAAATAAATGTACCTAATTTCTTAAATAAAAATAAAATAATAAGTACTAAGTTATGAATTTTTAAAGGGGTTGCAATAAAGTTCTATTTCAAATAAATATTTTCTGGTTTGATTCACCAGAGTAATTAAATACCTACTTTATTTTTATTTTATTCAAAATTACCCTTAGGGAGGGACTGTGCATTATTACTAAGGTCGTAAAGTTAGTATTGTTTTTCCTAATCGAAAAAAAAACTAAATACTTACTAACTTTATGACTTTTTGGTTTCATTTTCTGTTACCTGTACAAAGCCGGGGCGGGCAAATAGCTTGTCAAATGTCAAAATGTCAAAACGCGCGTGGATCCGACCTTGTGACCGCCCAGAAGCGGAATGAGCTGCGTTCGATTCTGTGTTTATTTATATAGCAACTCGGGACTCAATAAGGTTGATTTTCGGTTGATCCGTTTAACTCTCTGTGCTCAGAAGTAAAGCTCAAAACTAATTTTGCTTATTATGAGAAAAATAAGCAGTCTAGGTAAACGATAACTTAGAAGCAAATAAAAGACTAAATTTCCTTTCTGTGAGTATTTATTTTGTATATGTAGCTGAACTGGTTTTCAAGAAAAATGCAAAAATCTTGAGAAAAGGTGTCATTTTCAAAACGTAAAAGTATCATGTAAATTTCTATTAATCGTGTTTCTGGCTTTATAACTAAATAGAAAAAAGATTAAAAAATCACATAATTGGAGTTGTAACTTGATGAGATATTCCGTTTAGTTACAATTTGCAGGCAAACAATCATAACCGTTTTGGAGCTTGGCCTTAACTACTTGTTTATAATCTTTAGGTACGAGTAAAAAGCCAAAAATATTACAAGAAATAAACAAGATTTTATTCTTAATCGTACGAGGTCATTAAAAGTAACGACGTAGGTGCTTGAAACGTTCAGAAGGAACTTTTAATTTGAGTCAAACATACCAAGAGGCCGGACTCAAAGGAAGAGAAAATAAAATTACTTTGGAGTCCACCTCATTAGAGGACCATCGAGTATGCAGATTGCGAATAGTTTCTACTTGAGACTTTTTAAGTCGAGAAGTTTGATAACAAATTATTTGTATAATTTGAGATTTCATTGAATTTCAAAGTGCAAAGGATCTCTTAAGATTTACACTCAGTTTGTTTCTTCACTCTATACAGCTTTCCTCTCTAAACTCTGTCGATTGATGACCTCTAATTCATATTTTTTAAATTTAAATTGAAATACTTTAATTGTAATTCAGAGGCAGAGAACATATTCGTTTATTCATGACCAAAGCCTTCATGATCAAGCCTAATCAGCATTATCCCCAGAAAAGACATCAACACAAATTTTGAGATTCGAACCTTCTTTTGGATATAAAATCGATCTGTCGAGTCTGTCGATGTCTGACACGGCACCACACCCCGGACACTCGACGAAATCTCTTTGCAAAAGCGGCATCTACCTACCTATATACACCTTACATATACCTTACACTACACAATGTCAGTTTTGTACTTAGTAAGTTTTCACCGTATGAATAATGTACACTGTGGTCTCGGTCTCGTCTATGCGTCTGCGCGTGTGGCGCGTTCTGTGCTCAAAGTCAGCTCCTCGCCAGCTCAAACTCAGTGTCTATTCTAAACGTAGTATTATTATTTGTTTTGTGACGGCACGCTACGGGCACTCTACATGTCTGCCGCAGCACGTGTCTGGCACGCTGTGTCTTCTGTAGATATAAACGGATTTTAACTGAGTTGTTATTTTTTCCAGGTCTGGGCCGTCTCCACCCATACGGCGCGGGGAGCGGCAGCGGCTCCAGCAGCGACAGCGGGCGGCGGCGCGCGCGCACCCGCGGTCTCTCAGACTCGCCCACTGCGCCCACCACACCGACCTCTGCGTCGGACAACGCGTCCGACGCCACGCTCACGGACTCTGAGCTGCCGCTGGCGAGGGACTCCACTCTTCTCGTCCAAAACGGTAAGAATTGCATCTCAGACTGCGAACTGCATCACGCCGACTTCTTTATCTAAAAACACGAAGTGTCTGTTCTTTTTATTAACCGACTTCCAAAAAGGAGGAGGTTCTCAAGTCGACTGTATGTTTTTTTTTTTTTTAACCAAAGTTGAATATTATCTAAAAATACGCCCATATTATCTTAAAACACGAAGCGTCTGTTTTTTTTTTTTATTTGTAACCAAAGTTGAAAAAATTTATAACGTGCTTCACTTACTGAAACTATGATATTACTAGTTAAAGATTCTTGTGAGATTTGTATAGCCGTTCACCGTGTACCTACCGTTTAAGTTTTTGATAATTTCATTTCAAATCTAATACCTACTTGTGTTGACCAAAATAAACATAAGTACTTACCATAATAACCACGATATCAAATCTGTGGCAAATTTCCATCATCGTCGATGTACCATAAGTTCAACAATAGGCTCGTTTTGGGATTCAGACATTGCAGTAACTCTTTTGCAGTACCACAAGTTACAAACTTTAAATACCAAACTTTGACGTCCAAATCGACTGTAAGATGAATGTAAGCAACGCGAATTAAAACCGATACCAACGCTTTATTTATTGCTCTTGAAAAATACACGAGCAAAGTTGAAAAGGCTCGAACCGACTTTTGCGTCGCAGGGTACGCCGTAAAAGTGTTCGCGGGAATGCAAAATGAAGCATGTGATTGCTAGGGAATCGCATTATGGCGCATACCCAGATACACCGATGCCGACCCACTGGATATGAATATTCTAAATTTAATAAGGGGATACGTGCCCTAGATACTCCTGGTTGCTTTATGGTGGTGTTCCTTGGAAATTGAAGGGAGTCGAAACTGTGCGTAGAAATTGATAGATTGATAATTTGAGGTGGATTTGCCGAATCTTTCTTTGCCGATGATTTATACAGTGTTAGGCAACTTAAACGCACGTCCTTGCAAACATAAATCTCTTACGTATATGTCTCTGCTATAAAGTCGTTTAACGATAAAGGCTTTCAAATTTCATAAATATTGCATCATCAGACTTGGCCTCTATGTCATACTCACTTTTTTAAAATTTGCTTCAGCCTACAGTTTCACTTGTAACCTAAAATGTATGTAACTAATATGATATTCCAGAGGCTAGACCTGAAATACACTCACAATTTATTTTGTGAAACTATCTTCTTTAATTTGATTTCAACAAACTTGCAAAGACAAACTCAAACTTTCAGATTTATATCATAAAGAAGATCATACTACAAAATCTCTTCTAGGTGCTCTAAGCGGGCTCAGAAAGCACGGTCCGGTGACACGAAGGCCTCTTGCGGCGTTCACTAATGGATTTTTATCATGTACCCTCTCCATGAAAATTGAACAGGAAATCCAACGGAGTCCCGGCTTTAATTTGCCCACCATCCGATTCTATAATCGTCCTAGATTTTCATTGAAATGCAATTTAATTGGAATTCTCTTCGTGATTTGAATCGATAGTGGTCTTGGTGTTACGGACCGATGAATTTAGGTCCGGCTTTAGTTCACCTATTTTATTGTGAAACTGAAAGCCAACAGAAAGTCTAGTAAAAAGATTCCTAGGCAAACATAGTTGTACCTAGCTGATGATATTTTGGGATAAGGGCTAGGTCAAAATTACTCTAAACAGCTTGTATGATCGTAGAATGTAATGAGAGTGAGGCAAAGGCGTTTGGATCGTAGCAAGTGGAAATCCGTGGTCTACCCCTATAGGAAAAATGAAGTATCTACGTATATAAAAAGAACAACTTAAATATTGTTATGATTCTGTCACCGAAATAAATATTAAAGTTTAAATGTACAAGCTCCCAAAACAGTCCAAAAATTAAAGCTAAAAGTGTTGAACACAGTTGTCGCTTCACATTCAGTAGTGGGAGTAATGTTCGCTTGTTTAACCTACGTACTAATAAAACAACGCTTACCTCAATCGCGGTAATCTACCATTTTGTTTATCACAGTATCATCGCCCAAAAGTTTGAAATAAAGGCATTGTCACGACTTACTACAAATATTAACGAACGTTGTGCTTCGATTGTTAGTTTTGTAACAGAAAATTACATTTTCGTTTCCGGCCTTAAAGTTCCGAACGAATATTTGGGTTCGTTTGTTTACATACAGTTTTTGGGTTCCCAATTTAAACTATCGCTTTTATTTGTCGTTTAGTGCGACATTTGTTGTCGCGGTCAGTTCGTCCCGGACCCTTTGTTTGTGGCGACGAATTTATTTGGGATATGTTTCGGTTTTGGCAAATTCCTGTATAATTTGTCCCGTGTAATGGAAGCGACGTTTTATCTTTAATTTGGGTCGTCCTGTGTCACTGGACTTCATCTCGCCTCGTTAATTATTGTAAGCGATGTTCATTCTACACCTTTCAATTAATTTTCACCTTTGTTGATTTCAAAAAGCTATCTCACCTTCCAATTAGCCTTTTTTGTTTGATAAAAGACGTATTGTAAACAAAGAAATGTTCAATTTACAACAGCTTCCCACAATCTGAATCTATTTACGATTCAAACTAATGATCCAAAATACCGATCGCCGAACATTTCTACATTTGGAAGCATAATTCCTATCACAAATCGTTGGATAGCGGTCATAAACAGGCGACAAGTCGTAAAAGGGAATGTGTTAAACAATTTGATACGCGGTAACAACGACGTTTTTATGTCGCGATATTTCGGTGGAGTCGGGGCCCGGGGCGACGTCTCCTTTAATTTACACCATTAACCGCGTGCTTGCGACATCGCCGACCGATGGATGGCTCCGTGCATTCCTCCTCGACATATCCGTCCCGCTCCACTATTGTCTCAACCGCTGCAACAGACAGAGATAAACAATCTGGGATAATCATAATGAAAGCCGGAAATTCGTTAACGAATATGGCAGCGCTTCGTTAAATTTTATGTGTGTTTGCTTAATGAATGAATGCCTTTTTAAATTTCCATATGGTGCCGTGCTGTGTTTTAATAGTCCAAGTGACTCGAGACATAAAACGCTCCAAGTAAATCCTACAAAGGATTTTCGGGGTTATAAAAAGGGGATACTCCAAGAATATGACGTCATTAGCGTCAACGTCGTGTCTCTCTTCTCTTTTACTATTTTACACTCCGGAATTGCGGAATTAAGGTTTCCGTATTCATCCATCAAGGGAATACCGTGAAATTTCGTTCGCTCAAGGCACCCCTTAATCCTTAAGACGAATATCTGAAACTTACGAACGGAGCGGAATAATCGCATGCTTCTCGGTGCAAAAAGTATAATTCGTCACTTGATCCGACTCGCACTGCCTCACAAAATATTCCCACCCTAATGAAATATCACGACGACATTTTTGTGAAAAAAACAGAGGCTGATATAAACATTATCACAGCATAAAAGCTTGCGAAATAGATGAAGCAAGATAGCCACACTATCCATATCGACATCAAAAGAACTTTATCTTTCTCCGATATCGCTGTCTCCGAGAAATAAACGATTAAAAAGACCTCGCCAAAGGGTCGACAATAGAGCAGATTTTTACAGTACATTGAGCGTAAAATTCGTACGAAACTCTGAGATGGAGGAAGAAATAGCGTAATGCGTAATGAACTGAGCTGAGTCCTTTGCCGGACGCCGTGACCTCAACCAGTCGAGACCAGACTCATTTATGTAACTACGGGCTTAGCAGCGAACCTTGCGCGACCCTCTTTATAAATATATGAGAAAGTAGTGTATTTTCAGCTTTTCCTTTGTAGCTTTTGTAATTGCATTACCAGTAAATCCGTTTGCAATTTGTGCCGATACCTCTATGGCAGCAAGCCGTACTACAAAGATACAACCGCCTTAGTCCGGTCGAGAGCACAAAGGATTTCCGTATCTGACAACCGCTCTACAGACCCGAAAAATACGACCCTTTGAGCGACCAATCCTTTAATACTAATTGAATCATAATTTAGAAGACTGAAAGTTTCTTTTTATGTAAATCTTTTGCCCGCTGAGGACTCAAAGGCCTGAGAAATGGGTCCGTAATAATGTTGAGTTGAAACATCTTCGGACGAAAAGAGTTCTCTTAATCTGGATAAATTATGTCTTTTGAATATTCATGTTACGAGTACTTTTTTACTTTTTTGTTGAGCAGGCTAAACACTTGTAGCTTGTTTCATAATTGTCTGTCCCTCTTAGGTTGGAAACATCTTTGTTTTTATGAATTTTTACAGTTTCTCGTGTAACTTAATTCTGATTAAGCTTAACCAAAAACAAAACTCTTACGTTAGGTATTTTGTGAGGATTTTGGGAAAAGAAATTGTTGAAAATATTGCAATCTTCGCGTAATAAAACTGTGGCACACCACAATCTACCCGTATGCTTGCAAAAACAATTTACCTCGAATCTAAGCAGACAATTTCCGAAATTTTCCATCAAAAGATTTACAGTAGTCTCATCGCGAAAGAAAATCGCACCTAGAATCCTATTATTGATCCCTATTCCAGCATCTTCGTTCTTCCCTCTTCCCAATTTGTGAGTCGCGCGGGCGAGGCGAGCAATTTTCAAAGTTAAATGAAAATATCGCCGGGTCTGAGACTACAGGGAACGGGTCCGTCTTCGGCTTGAAGCCATCGGATGTCGATAGCAGACTGTGCTAACATCTTTTGTCTACTGTTTGCGTTTACAGAGCTTTTTTGTGCGACATTTTGGCTATGTCATTGTGTTTCTATTTTGGCTCCACTTAGGTCTGAGTACCTACTTATCACACTAATATTATAAATGCGAATGTTTCTATGTTTAGATATTTGGATGTATGTTTGTTCCTCTTTAACTCGACAACCACTGAACCGATTTGCCTGAAATTTAAAATAAAGTTTAAAATAAAGATAGAAAATAACCAGGAATAGGACATAAGTTACTTTTTATCCCGAAAAAATGCACGGTTCCCGTGGGATAAACAAAATGGTAGTCCACGCGGGCGAAGCTGCGGGCATCAGCTAGTTTGTCATATAATCGTAAGTTTTGTGTGATTTATTTATTGTATCTATACATAAACGAAATACTTTGTGAATAGTTGGGACATTTCCAAAGAAAGAAATCATTTCCTGAAAAAACATGTTTTAAGCTACTCTGTTTTTTTTATTATAATGAATAAACAATAAATTCCCTAGATGATTTATTATTTCACATTAAATCGTAAGAGTTGCTAAAATAGTTACGTGCAAGTTTGTGTGGATGTTTGTGTTACAATCATACTGTAATATTTTAATGAATGAATTTAGTGTAATTCTCTATGTAAATGATATGTTTATCTCATTTACTTGATATACCACTGTAACCTCTACCAAACGTTAGTAATAAAATAAAAGAATGTAGATAATAATTCAAACATGGAAAGACTTTTCTGCAGAGGTTTCCAGCAGCTTTACAAAAAGTCTCTGTGACCGTTTGCCTTTCTAAAACACCTCTCGGCAAAAAGGCAACAATTGCTAGACTCGCTGCGAGCCTGTTTACATCGTTAGCTTTTCATTTTCACCTTAAAGCAGAGGCATTGTAGCGAGTAGCCAGCGCGTCGATACCGGCTGTATTTTATCGAGAAACAAAAGCCCAGTTTCCAACCACTGAATACAGAATAAAATATCTCTGGCGAAATAAACAGATACGAATATTTGTGGGGTAATTGTACCTTGGAATAAGGTCAGTCGATAACGTACTGTTTTATTATGATATGGTTGTTGCCGAATTTTCTGGAGTTACTGTGGTGTATGGCAACGCTCGTGCGTAATTTGCGCTGGGAAAATTCGGTTTCAGTAAATCAAGATGTTGATAACAATATTCTAGAAAAAGCTATAGTCGGATTTCTCATTATACGCACTAAAATTGACGATCAAAATGTCATTTTTTATATATTTTTAGTACGTACAATGAGCGATTCGACTATAGTGCTTTATTTATTGCAAATACTTATCAGTTTCATCACACGAATATTATAAATGCGAAAGTTTAGATGGATGGATGGATGTACGTTTGTTCATTTATAACTCGACAACCACTGAACCGATTTGGCTGAAATTTAAATTTATTAATGTAGATAGATAATGATCGGGAATAGGACACAGGCTTTTTATCTGGGTACCATGCGAGCGAAGCCGCGGGCGAAAGCTAGTAACTTAATAATTCGATAATTCGTACTCGTCATCATCATTCATGGCTGTGAATGCCCTCTGCTTGCAACAGCAATCCGACAGCAATCACTACGCGACCGGTCGAAAAATATCATTAAAAATCGTATTACCTTCACAAAATGCACCATGGCCAAAATGCATTTTGCGACGGGCGAGCAATGAACGTGCAATTAGCTTTCGACGATTTTTAGTGATATATTTCGACCGGTCGCATAGTGATTGCTGTCGCATTGCTGTTGCAAATCTTATGTAATCAGGAGACTGATCCATCGTTTGCCCGCGACTTTGTCAACGTCTGTCTAATAAGGGTGAACCCACACTTAGCCGCACCGCAGTCTCCGCAGTCCCCGCATTCGAATTTTTTATATGAAGTTCTATGCAACCTCTCACACCTAGCCGCGCCGCAGTCGCCGCAGTCCCTGAAGCAAAGCGATGAGTGCGGGGACTGCGGTGCGGCTAAGTGTGCGTTCACCATAACACAACCTACAATAAACTAGTAGTTCGCCCCGAACTGAGATCTCGCGCACCGTAGATGGCTTACATTTGGACTTTCTTCTGACTACCCCTATAATTTCAAGTGCTACTACTGATACTGCCGAGTATGCCTATTGCGCTAGCTCTTCATGGTAAAAAATACTGGCATGCATGCAATACATAATGTCGTGTCTAATTTTTCATTTAGGTATTTCATATTTATGAATTCTCGTCGTATTTCTAAAAGTATACGTCCTAGAATAAAAATAATAACTATTTTGGAATGTACAAATAAAGACCTTTCATTTGACAGCCCACTCAATATATTTGTTTACTTAACTTTTTTTACCCCAATTATTTTCATTCTTTATCAAAATTTTTTTTATCATGAAAATAAATCAAGTAGCATCTAAAATCATTGCAAACCAAACCGCAACGATGCCACTCTCTTTTTAAGACTGACCAGTCAATGAGCTACGAAGTCATCGAAACTCTATGCAACGGGAGCTCTTGCAGCTCTGGTTTCGTAGTTTTTGGTCTTTGGTCGTATTTCAAAAACTATACATCCTAGATTAAAAATAAAAACCATTTTGGAATGTACAAAATAAGCCCTTTCGTATGACACCCCACTCAATTTATTTGTGTAACTTTCATAATTTTTTACCCCCTTGGGAACCCAATATCTTCACAACCCCTTCATCGATTAAGCTCATATGCTCCCCCGTAAATTTCCTTACCACAACCTATTGACCTACCAAGTTTCATGCAGATTGGATGAACGGTTCGACAGTTATGCGCGAACAACAATTCGTGAAACATACAAACATACAAACATACAAACATACAAACATACAAACATACAAACATACAAAGCAAAATCGCCCAACTTACCACTAAGATCTTCGCTCGCTTCGCTCGCTCGATCGATAAAGAAGGCCTTCACATGGCAATGGGGTTTTAAATATAGAAGTGAGAAGTACTCACTTGCCACAAGCCGATTGAAACCTTCGGAAATGGTTTAAAATGGAAAATAAATTTCAAAATGAAAATACGACGCATATTTTATCCGACAGCTCCCTATTGATAAGACGTTAAATATATGACGACATGATGCACAAAGGGCGGGGGAAGATTCAAGGGAAAGTGGCAATTTTCTCTTGCATTTTTCACATAAGTGCTTATTTTGACAGATAAGAAAAGTTTTCTCTTGGGACAAAATTTACCATGCTTTCACCATACAGTAATTCAAGATAAAGAATGGTGGAAAACATCGGAAATAATCGTATAACATTACAAAAACGATTGACAAAATGTCATTTGGAAATGAAAATTACTCATAATTTCAACTTTATCACAAACAAATAAATAGCAATGTCATTTTTAAAAAAAGCTGAGCTGATAACGACGTGCAATTCTGTCGCATTCTGTTTTGTGGAATCATACACTGCTGTCGGACATATTCGGCAAACACGAAAATAACCGATGTCCATTATTAAGCTTGAAGTACGTACTGAGTTTTTTGTCAGAACTCTTCTTAGCTTGCAGCCAAAGCTTAATATTTTGACGTTTTTCTATGAAAACTGATACGTATACGTATCTACATAGATGTCACTCACATTCTCATTCTCTATCATTTATTTATTTCTTTTATAACGAAGTAGGAAACAAAATTTGCTCATTTAAGGCGCGGGACATACAGAAAAGACGTAAGACGAGAACGCGTCTCAGACATATGTCTCTTCCGCGTCCCTTTCATAGAAAATGTATTGAAGCGTCGCGCCGCAAAACATACAGAAGAGACGGGGCGCCGTCACATTTTGTATGAAAGGGACGCGGAAGAGACAAATGTCTGCGCCCCGTCTCTTCTATCTGGCCTGCGCCTAATAACAACACCAGCTTAGCTCACGTGCTACCAACATTTTAACGAGCTTATATTTTAATACAAGCCTGCATCTATTCAAAGTTTAATTCAAATAGGCATGATTGGAACAAACATCCAAATATAGATGTCTAGCGCATTTCAGACTACGCTACAATATATATCATATAGCATATAGTGCATAGCACAACAATATCGCGCACCATACATTTTTATAGTAAGCTAATAATATATCGTACAGTGAAGTGTGAACGTGTCCATAATAATTTTATGGTGCGCTATATTGTTGTGCTATGAACTATATGCTATATACTAGCGTATAGCGTCAGATTATAGCGTAGTCTAAAATGCGCTAGGATTCATTTAATAGTAGTATGCTGTAAGCCAGTATATTTGTAGCACATATCAAATTTAACGGAAACCAAAATGAGAAGGAGAAAATTAATTTACAACGAACATCAGAATTAATTTTGGTAAAACTAAACTTTTCCATTATTGCGTGGAAAAGTTGCGAGATGCTAACAAAATCGAATTTCGAGCACAATATAGTACATCAAGTGGCTCTGAAAAGAAGTTGTTAACAAAAATACGGCAGACGCCTGTGGAGCAGCGATAACAGCGGATCCTGTAAGCACCGGTTGACTGGAGGGTTCGACTACAGGATCTTTGTGGCAGATGAACCAATCAATATGGATTGGTACTTTAATGAACAATAATTAATCTTTAATTTTTTATAGTGTTAAACCACACATAGGTATTTTACATTTGAAAATGAAAAATCTAATCAAAATTTTCAATTCCGATGGGATTCGAACCCGCAACTATACAAGCGATCCTCTTTTAGCCGGAGTGCCTTTACCAATTCCGCTAAGTTTAAAAAAAATGTGTGATTATAGCACAGAACTATATCGAGATAGAAGCAAAAAGTTCATTGATTTGTATGGAAACCGACCGTGTAACATTTTGCGTAGGAACTTTGACGAACGCAGTTGACAGTTTGGATTACATTGCTGGTTTTCAATGCTCGCCAAGTCTGGCGCGTCAAATTAAAGCCGCAATGGAATGAATTCCGAAAGAACTTCGGGGTGAGCAAAGAAGTCCTCAGCCCTTCTCTTCGGCACGCGAGGTACATACACTCTTTGCTTCTATCTCGATATAATTCTGTGGAGGCGAGTGAAAGAGTCCAGTGTCAAATCCTCTTTGAGCACTTACACGTGCAAATCGAAGAGGATAGAAGGATTGAATCCGGAATCCTGAGTAATGTACATTCAGAGAAATCAATAAGCTGGCTTAGCGACAAATATAGATAAGATAGATAGATAGATAGATAAACGTTTATTTGACACACACACAGATGATACTACAGAACAGAAAAAATAATAATAAGGAGAAGGTTATAAACAATAGAACAGACAATACAAAAGGTTTACATACGTACCAGTGTGGTGCCAAAAAGGCCCAGTCTCAGCTAATGCTGGATACTCCCATATCACGATAGAATGAGAAATAACTACCACCGTTTAGATATATTTGCAAATTTTACAGATGATCTCTCCGATTAGCTGTAATATGGATGAACTAGCTGTTATCCGCGACTTCATAGCGTTAGGTTACTTTCAGAAATAGTTACTTACGTAATGTAGGAAGTAACTTTTCTGAGTTTCAAGCCAATCACACCGCCCTAAAAAGTTTCCATACAAACTTTGACACCCCATTTTACCTCTTTTAAAGGGTTGTTTCGAATAATCCTGTTACATGTGTCAATTTATTTTGCATGTAGGTACAAAATCCGTACCGAGTTTCAAGCAAATCACACTACGCGATAAAAAGTTTCATACAGAAGTTTTCATCCCTTTTCATCCCTTTAGGGGTTGAATTTTGAAAAATCCTTTTATAGTGGGTGGTTTTACTATAAAAGGAAGATACCCTCTAAATTTTAGCTCTCTAGCTGCAGCGGTTTCGGCTCAGCGATAATGAATCAGTCAGTCAGGTTAAGCTCTTTTATAGGTATAGATAAACTGTTTTTAATGAGCTTATAGAGCCAATGAGAGCCTTTTCAGCCTGCAGACATTCTATCGGCAGATTGTTTAGTTGGGCTACTGATGTATACAAGTGCTTGCTTGACATAGGTTTTTTACTTTTCAGTAAAAACTATTACTTACAACTTTTACCTTAGGCTGGAATAACACTAGAAAATTTATACGTAGGTTTTACTCATGTAAGTGACAATGCAAAGGAAAAACTACTCACAGGTAGTTACTTACACTCCCTGTGAGTAGGTTACGCTTACGTAAAAACCTACTAGTGTAAGTCCAGCCTAAGGCTGGAATTACACTAGAAAGTTTTTACGTAACTTTTACTCATGTAAGTGACAATGCAAAGGTAAAGCTACTCACAGGGAGTTACTTACACTCCCTGTGAGATTAAGCTTTCGTAAAAACCTACTAGTGTAAGTCCAACCTTGAATACCTTCAAAATATTACAGTAATTTTACCTTTTCGTGGACTAAATAGAGTTTTCGAGTTATGTTTTCGTGGATCTAAACCGTTTTGTTCCCCTCTTCAGTTCCGATCCTTGATTCCAAAATACCACAAGTCTCTGACTGGTGTTTTCTTTGAAAACGTACCTATTGATGAGTTAATTAAGCCTCCATTCTTGGCGCACGCAATTTCTGTAGGTACCTATTCAGGTTAAGAAAATACTTGTTTTTCATCGAAATCACATTATTTGCCGCTTATTAATTTACCTTTCAAAGGAATATTAAGTGAAACCTAGTTTTTTTACCTTATTAATCGCATTTTGATGAAACGATATTACTTTGCTGTAACAAATTCCATTAAAACTCTTGGAAGCACTTGAACTTTTTCTTTTTTTTTTTTTTCAAGACAAAAGAACACACAGCGTTGCCCCAAAAATTGAGTTAATCTTATAACTTTGTGTATAAAAAGAACAATGAGAGACAAAAGAAAATAAAGAAAATTAAATTACAACTGGTTCTACGAAAGTTGACAAAATTCATTCTGGAAATATGAAGAAATTTTGTGTATTCTAACATCTTGAACATAATTTACACGGAACTGATATAAATAAATAAACTGTTTAAATAAAACCCTTGTTTCGCGAAATTTTCTTCACGCAAATTCTGACACTTAGTATATAATTACTAAACTGTTATCGGAATATTCGAAATACTAATTGAACTTCTCAAAGGACTAGTCTTAAGATTTAAGTAAATATTTTTATCTAATTAATAGCACAGAATAAATAGGTACAGAAGGCGCACTCCACACTTTAGGTACGAAGCTACTAGCGTCGCGCGTAATACCTATCACGCGACAACTCGACAACCCTTCGCGCCACTCCGTGCCAGACAGTGACAGAGTTATGCATTAGAAAGAGATAATTTGTGTAGGCAAATGTAGGTAAATATTGCACTAGGTAATGATAATAATGAAGGTAGAGCTTACGCAAGCTGAATTGAACATTGTAGCGTCGCAACAAAACTCGCTATTTAAATAAACGTTTTCGCGAAGTCAGGCTTCTGTACCTATTCTGTGTCAATAGTGAAGAACCGTCTATTACTGCGCTCTTCTATAGGTCTTTCTCTCAAGATTCATTTTCATCATCTTTCATATCTCGACTTTACCTATTATTGGATTCAGGTCCTTCACTATACTAACCGTAGACCTAGTATAGACTGCTGGACACGTTTTTTCTCACTCACACGACACAAAAAAGGTATATACAAAATTCTTGTGAAAAAAAGAGTCGAAGGGCAATATTTTTTGTCCCTTACCGCGTGCCGCCTTTTTCTTCGGTCGGAACTTATAAGTTCCGAATTATATACTACGAAACAATGGATTCACTTCATTTTTTGTCCCTTTCGGCGGCACGCTAACTGGTGCTATACTAAATCTATGATATTAATACCAAACCTCTGTGTCATTCCTTATTCAGTAGGTAAGCCTCAACCAACAAATCACTATCGATTATTAACAGCCAAAGTTGAATCTCAGTCTATATATCACACAGTTATAAGGCCTTCTTTCTCCGGCTGCGTCATATAATTCAAATAGCTGCCGAAAATGCATAGCTCAACACCTAATGTCACAAAGACCCCTTACCACCCCCTAGCGCAGGGCTGCTCAACCCTGGGCCCGCGGGTCACATGTGGCCCGCTAAGGAATAAATAAATAAATATTTATCGGCCACGGAATTCTCTTCGTCAAGTTGAAAATCTCGTTAAATCATTTATCCATTAAATCATCGATTAGATCGATCTGCAGGGCTATTTTGATTCACACGTAAAGTAGCTAACTCGGATTACTTCGGATTTTTTACGATGAATACTTTGAAATTGTAGAAGATGGTTAAAAAAAGTGATAGACATTTATATTGTGTAAAATATTCAAAGTAATTCTGCATTCTATAACTTTAATATTGGTCGTAAAAAAATCAATTTGTAGGAAGAAATCCGAGTTAGCAACGTGTGAGACAAAATAGCATTGCTGTTGTCAATGATTCCCGACTATTAAAAATTGAGCAGCCTTGCTCCAGCGGATGCATGGGCGAAATGCATCATTACGTCTGACACACACAATGCGCCCCTAGGACTGGCGTGCGTGTTCCTGACAATACATTTGTTGCGCGGAAGGATGACTTGTTATTGAACTTTCAACACTTTTAATTTGCAACATGTTTGGTTTGAACATTTTGTGAGGGCTTGAAGAAAAGATTTTGGGGACGTAGGACGTAGCTGAATCGTCAATTGAATAGAGGCTTTCTAGAACTCAGATAGCTGCTAAATCTATGGCCGTCTTTTTTCATTGATTTAAGAGTGACAAGAAAAAAAACCCTCTCTAAAAAAAACATTCTCTAGAGCCTTGCTAAATTGTCAAATTATAATGAACTAGCAGCTCCGTCGCGGCGTTGCCCCCGTAGTGATGGTATATGGTTTTTTACACCTTGGGTTACAATACTAAAGTTTTAGTAAAGATCCCTAATCTTTTCTGGCAATAAATATAGCCTATGTTACTCAAGGTGAATGTAGCTTTCTAATGGTGAAAGAATTTTTGAAATCGGCGCAGTAGTTTTTGAGTTTATTCATTACAAATATACACACAAAAATACAAATTTTTCCTCTTTATAATATTAGTGTAGATAATGGGAGTAGTCTACAGACGGATAGTGACTAGGAACAATTTGAAATTGTGAATATTTTAGGTATTTTATTCGAGTGGATTAATTTTGAAATTGACACTGCGATCCGGATTTCAATATTTTGTTTACAATGGAAATGTAATTCACTATTGAATAGGACATCGCATTACTCTACAAACTCCACGTAAAATCCAATGTAAACGGATACTATAAACAATTCAGATATCAAATAGTTTCCAAAACCACAGCACTAAATATCGTTAAACCCTTTAAACTCGCCAATCCCCGCTAACCGATACGACCTCACAATGGCACTCTGAAATCCTCCCAACTACATAATAAAAGCATTATTGCATGCGTCAACATAATCCAACCATTAATGTTGAAATCCTTGCGTACTGCTGTCAATCTCACACGCCGAACGAAAAGTCCGGATCATCCTAAATTAGATACGCGGTAACGAGCCGGCTTCCTGAGCTACGATAATGGGGTTTCTTTGCTAAGGGAAAAACCAATTTCGTTGCTAAAACATCAAAATATCTAAGTCAAGTGGGAGATAATCCTCCGAGACGGCGGTAAGTACCTTACGTCGCGATATTACTTTGTTTGCGCTGTAGCTAGGAGTCGTACAATCAAACTGTGTAAGATAAGCCTTCCTTATTACCATGTCCAAGTCAGTAGAAGGCTTGTGATGAACATTTTTTGGTCAAGGTATCTCCTCTTTTTACCCGAAGAAATTTTTAAAACAAAAAAAAACTTAGGCCTTTACATCAAGGTCAAGGAGACTGCACTGGAAAGAGCTTCGTGGAGAATTAGACATTAGTTATTCTGACAAGGGGCAACCCCTTAAATTGAAGAGAGAGAGAGACATAAATTCAAGGACAATCTAAATTAAAAAAAAAAAAGATTCGATAAAAAATGGACTTTAACACGAGCTTTAAACGGTACTTCCGCAAAATGTGGGAATGTACCAAATGTGTTAGTACATAGCTCTGACTACCCCCTTATACATCTTCAAATAATCTAAAAATGCCTAAAGATCTGAAAGAATATGTCTACCGCATCCTGGGGAATGTAGTCGTGATTATTTTTAACCGACTTTCAAAAAGGAGGAGGTTCTATGTTCGGCTGTATGTATGTTTTTTTTTTTTTTCGTTTGGGAAGCGACAAAATGTACTTTTTCAGAAAGCAATGTGAAATCCAAGGTTCGTGATGTCCACGTAGAACAAAGTGCTGTTTTGTCAAGCAATAAAAACTGTCCTCTCAACTAACTCAAATTCGATCACGTAGGTCGTAACTTATAAAGCCAATCCTGACATTGTCTGAGCGAAAAATAGTAAATTGAAAACATTTTCCTGAAAATCGTAAAATATACCACCTTCGGTCTCAGCAAGTTCTTTGATAATGATCTAAGTAATATTTATCGTACCCTAAGTACGCGTAAAAGGCCTAAGATTAGTCAATAGCTTTCGACTGATGAGATAAAATCCTTTTAAGATTTTCGCGATCAACTTTTTATATACCTACGATTTATTTCTGTTACTACCATGTTTATAAAACAACAGCAAATATTGTGATTACAGGAATATTCCCGAATTCAGAACCAAAGTCAAAGACAAATTCATTTATTCAATGGAATCACAATAGTGTATATTTACATACATACATACATACATAAAATCGCGGCTCTTTCCCACAGGGGTAGGCAGAGACCACTAGTATATATTTATCACTTTGAAACGTCTTAAAAGCTAGGTTTCTACTCCTGTTCCTTCGCAACCAAGAACAACCTTTTCTTTAAGTCGGTTAAAATATGAGATTTAAAGATTTTTAATAATATAAAAAAATATATAACCGAAAATGTCCAGCACTATTAATTATCGAGTAAAAATGGCCCTAGCTAGATATACAATAATATTATTTAATAATATTGTACAAAATAATACTACAAGTCAAAAACATTACCATTTTGCAAAATTGAAGGTAAAGCTACCCTAAATAAATAATTACTTACCTTTCACACATAATTGAATAACCAGCCAATATTCCATACTAACATATTTTTCCACTCGTCTTGTTTGTATTACCATACTTCCCCTTTACGTATTGCATTATTTATTGGGAAAAACTTTAAAGTTTTCACGGCATATCCGAACAGATGCTACGATCACCTGTACTATTCACTATTACAAAGTGTACTGTATTATAAAGGGTTTAGAGCTCAGTTTGGGGTCTGTTTTTGTTTATATATAATAGCCTTCGTCAGGTACTTGCGGGATTGTGTCTGAATGTTTTATTCAAGACGTTTAGGAATTATCCACGGTATATTTAAACGTCTGCGTTATGAGTTTGTTTATAGTAGGACTGGAGCTTATTTTTATGCACCTTGCAGAACTTTGAGCTTGCTTGTTCCCGCTATTTTCTTAGTAGCCGCGGGCTCACAAGTATTATACAGCTAACAAATACATTTGATGCTGTTAGAGAAACAGTATAGGCCTGTTTGTTTTAATGTTGAAATTATCTGACGACCGAGCTCTGCTCGGATGACAATAAAGAAAATTATTAAACTTACATAAAAAAAAAAACTGATAAAACGAAAACAAAAAAAATATCGGCTCGGGTTCGAACCCGCAGCCTTCGGCGTTGCAATCCAATTCTCTTACCATTTGGCTATACTGACAACAACAGTGACAATGAAATTACGAAACGTATCGCACGGGAAAATACTTTTGCTGGAAAATACCGAGAAAACGAATTTTCCCAGAAATTAGACCTAGCTAGATCGATTTTTCGCCTGTAAACGCCCATATTGCTAATTCATCGAAATCGTTACGCCGGCTCCATACGTTGGGACCAACGTTGGTCCCAACGTTGGCGCCAAGATTTCGTGAACCATCCACACGTTGGCGATACACCAGTCTTGTTCCGTCAGAGCCAACGTGCAGACGTCCGATGTCTGCGCGTCCGATACAGAAATTGAAATTTCTCTAAGTGATTTTACATTACTGAATACCAATTTTATCACAATCACATCACGTCATGTCACTATCACACTTCACACAACACACTATAATAAAAATGCGAAAGTTTGGATGTTTGGATGTATGTTTGTTCCTCTATAACACGACAACCACATAACCGATATGGGTGAAATTTAAAATTTAGATAGATAATAACCGGAAATAGGACATAGGCTACTTTTTATCCCAAAAAATTGCACGGTTCCCGTAACACAAAAAAAAAATAGTAGACTCCATCATCAGATCAGCTCGCTGTTACCATATTATTACATTGTAGTCAGAACTTGACAAATATGCCGAGTTTCAACTCAATCGGTCTATTTACTGAGGAGTTCTGTTGAACAGCTCTTGACTCCATCATCAGATCAGCTTGTTGATACCATAATATTTCATTGTCACCGAGAATCTATAAGTGTGCAAAATTTCAGCCCAATAGTTCTACAAACACAATAAATAAGGAATACGATGACATTCTCGCTCGTCAGTCGACACGTGCGCTCACGATGCGCGTCGAAACGGGACTGAGCATAGCGCCAACGTGTGGACGGATCCCCAACGTTGGCGCGCCAACTTCCTTTGATAAAACCGACACGGCACGGCCAACTCCCAACGTTGGCCCCAACGTTGGGGCCAAGCTATTTTGTTCAGCTCCACACGTTGGTGAGAGACGTTGGGGCCAACGTTGGCCCCAACGTGTGGATGCGGGGTTAGAACAGTCGAGAATGTGATTACAAATCTATACATATAAAAGTAGACAAATATTGCTCGTTTCATAGTACAGGATATAATGACGTCATTGTGTGTAGTTTACTTTGAGGGTCATTAAAAAGTTTCGTGGGTTCCTCTACTTCATTAATAATTTATCCATTTCCTTTGTTTGTTTCTCTTGTTAATAGATAAATAGCTCATCAATTAAAAGCAATTACTGCTCTAGTATTTATAGCGTATTGAATTATTTTGTCGTATTTTGTGTTATTTGCTTTTAAATACCCAAATATACAATTAATACAAATGTTTGTCCTGCGTTAGTATCGAATCTATAAACAACGTAGAAGATAAAAGTGACTAGGCTTTATAAATAAATATTGGGGAACATTTCATACATTCAACATTGATAGCTAAACTCTGGAGGAAGGTTATAGGCTACTTTTCATCATTATCATCATCATCATCATCATAAACCATCACTACGGGGGCAAGGCTGCGGGGGCGCTGCTAGTTTATATATAAAAGAGCACCTACCAGCCTTAAGTAAGGAAGTTCGTATGAGATAGTGGCAAACTCTGGTGATGGAGTTTTTAGGCCGCCTAAAGCTTAACGACTTAAAAGCCGGGACCGACAATTTAACGTGCCCTCCGAAGCACGGAAGCGCTCAGCTCGTAATGCCACTTGCGGTAACCCATCCAGATTGACCGAGCACAACGCTGCTTAACTTCAACGATCAATCAAGAACGCATAAGCAAGTATCCAGCCCTCATCATAACTATACTACAATATCACACTTCATACAAATTATTATAAATGCGAAAGTTTGGATGGATGTTTTGATGTATGTTTGTTCCTCTATAACTCGACAACCACTAAATTGATTTGGCTGAAATTTAAAATATAGATAGATAATGAGCGGGAATATAACAGAGGCTACTTTTTATCCGGATACCACGCGAGCGAAGCCGCGGGCGTAAGCTAGTACAACATAACTAAAATAGCATAAACAGTAGGTACTACTGAAGCGTGGTGCTCGTAACTAGGCCAAGTCTGAATAAATGAGAGCCCACAGCACACACGGGCTATCAAAGATTACGCTAAAGTGGCTGCTTGTTGCCAACTAAATATGTGAATCATCAAAATAAGAGCAGTTTTCTTGTTTAGTTCGAAGAGACGAGTAGAGGCTGAGTAAGATATCTGGGTTATTAAGACTTAGGCCTTTACATCTTTAAACAGTATTAGGAGGCAATCTTTGTCGACACTTTTTGGGATACTGAAGTGCCTAGGTCATTGTTTGAGATGGAGTAGGCTTGCCCAGCACTTACAGCATCCTCTTAGCTTAACCGGCTATATCCACAGGAAAGACATGACGTCTGGGTTATTAGAAGCTCTATATTAGCCGTGTTGACCGTGTGGAATAGTACCTCGACTTTCGATCCGAAGGTCGTGGGTTCGATTTCGGTGACCTAGTTACATGCTATTTTTTACACACGGTAATTTCTCACGTAAAAATATCATCGAAACGGTTTACCAACAGTCCATTAATCTATGAATTTTTCTTCAAAAGATTAATACATCATTACAATTTTTGAACGATAATTTTCAGTATATGAAGTAGCAGCGGACGCCCGCAGCTTTGCCCGCGTGGACTACTACTTTTTTATCCCACGGAAAACATGCATTTTTTTTTTCGGGATAAAAAGTAGTCTATGTCACTCTCCAGCCCTCCAACTATCTCCACACAAAAAATCACGTCAATCCGTCTCTCCGTTTTGACGAAGCAGGCCAAACAAACAAACAAACAAACACACTTTCACATTTATAATATGGATATAAATGGATAGAATATAACCTCTGTGATATACAAAAATACTATAAATATTACTACTGTGTTAAAACTGATAAAATAAACTAATATTCATGTTATTCTTGTTTCAGGTACGTTAAAACATTTGTAAGCCCCAAAAAGGTAAGCAAAACATTCTACGAAATCAATTCCAAACTTCGGGAGTGCGACTGCATAAAAGAATCTCTCATTAAAAGACTAATCCGGTTCCGATTTTTCCTCAAAAGGGGGTAAAGGCTTTTAGGGGGTAAAGGCTTTTGCCCCCTTTGCCCCCTTTGATCGAACATTTGTGTTTGAAAACTCTTACATCTGAATTAAGCCAAACTTGGGCATGTAATTTTCCGCGATTAGGTACCTACGTTTTTGCAAAGGATGTCCTTAATCGGGGTAATCCTTTGACTGTTTTTTTTCATAAAATTATTATTTAAAATTGGAAATTTTACAAATCTCGAAAACCGACTTGTATGAAGTAATGGTACCTAAGTGTAAATACAAAAAGATATGTGAAAGTCGTGACGAATGAAAATCTGCTTAGAAACCATCGAAAACTGTACCGTAGCGGCTGTGTGTTAGAAACTAAAATTAATTTTAAGTCGGACAATTTTTATTTATGGACAAAATTCGTGTTGGACGGAATTCATATTGGACAAAATTCGTATTGGACGAAATTCATATTGGAAAAAAATTGTGTTGGACGAAATTCATTTTTTAAAATTATTATTATCGGGACTTAATCGCGTAATGAAATTGTTTTATTTAGTCTAAGTAATTACGCGATTAAGTCCCGATAATAATAATTTTAAAAATGTGTTCAAGTCGCGAAAGTTTAAAATATGAAATTCATATTGGACAAAATAAGTGTTGGACAAAATTCATATTGGACAAAATTCATGTTGGACAAAAATTGTGTTGGACATTAATCCTAGTTGGACATTTTGGATTTTGGACATTAGCCGTGCAAAGGGCTATCATTAACATACTTAGGTACAATTCAAAAACTTTGAAGTCATCACCGACGAAATTATTTGGTCTATTAAAAGCTCTCCAAACAGCAACATGTAACGCTATACCTACAAGAAAACAACTTTTCAATATATTAGTCTTTTTTTTTTTTTTTTTCAAGTAAAATTGAACGTATTGTAGAACAATCAGATGGTTATTATTGCTATCAAAACCCCAAAGTTATAAAACGTAAACGCGAGCGTTATCGAAAATTTCAGTCAAGGACTCGCATCCTGATTAAAATTCGGATTTCATCTTGGATCATTCGGATCGTATGGGTTCCGTAATTATACGGAAGGGGCTGGAGGATATTCGTGAAAGCCTATTGTGGAGACGAATTTGGTACTTTTCTATGGTATTTTCTATAATACAAGCAAAATGTGGATAAACCTACCAAATATTTATTAGGACATACCTCTGACTACCCCTTAGACTTAGACAATGAAATGATCTTAAATGGCTTCATGATCATAAGAATGTCTAGTCTACGGTGCTTTGGTGATCATGTTTGGTATGTTTGCTTACAATATATTTGATACTCACCATAGAACTATAATGCCGTCTCTTTTCAGTCTCAGTCATTGAAAAGAGATGGAATTATAGTTCATTTCATTGCGATTCTGCAATAGCGACCTCTTTAAGCCCGCAGTAAGAGGGAATTCTTCAGAGAAAGAGAGTTCGGCTGTATTCCAAGCAATAACTCTCTCTCTATTCCTCGTTTCCTCATTGCTGAGGGTCGTGACCTCTCATTCATCATCATAAGCAATAACAAATTACTCTAATTATTGAGGTACCGACGGCACTCCAACCTTTGGTTTACCTTAACCAATGACACCTGCTAAGTATCTTCGTGGTTAACCCAAAAATTGTATGGAAGTTCAGCTAAACCTTACAGGTCAATTCTCATAATAAGCGTACCAATACTCAGTACTCACGTTTCAAAAATCTAAATTAAGAAGAGCTCATGGCTTGCTTAGCTTTTCCTGATAGACCGTGAAATAAGTAAGTAAAAACTGAGCGCTGCTTTAGAAGGCACGTTAATAATAATCGGGAAATAATAAACAAAGGGAATTACGCGATAAAGTTCCGTTAATTCGTTTAAATTATGTCTACAGATCGCGAAAGTTTAAAATGTGCTATTGAGAACTAGACAGTTGAAACCGGGCATAAGTCTACGCTCATCATACAAAGTACTATCCATTCATTCAGCTCACCAGATACTTGGTATATTCACCTATAGTTTCTCAGCGAAGCCTCTGAAAATATAAACTGGGAACAAGTTTAATTAGCTAAACAACAAAGTGAAATGTAAATAGTGAAGTTGTACGTTTTGAGCTAATTATCTACTCAAACTTTGAGTATTCGAGATGACTCGGAGGGTAAATATACTGGTAAAAATAAGTGGTTCATTGAAATGTATTGACAAAGATAAAGCTCAAAAACTCTTTATTATGATGCGGTCCATGAAAGATCGTAGAATATCTTTGAAATATTGAAATACGTGAACAACCCTTGATGTATTTTTAATTTGAGCAGTGCATTACAATCTTCTTCTTCTTTTTCTTTCATTTGAGCAAATGGCCAACTCTGGTGATGGAGTGTTTAGGCCGCCTAAAGGCCTCCGTCATGGTTTAACGACTTAAAAGCCGGGACCGACAATTAACGTGCCCTCCGAAGCACGAACGCGCTCAGCTCGTAATACCACTTGCGGTCACTCATCCTAAAAGTGACCGCGCACAACGCTGCTTAACTTCAACGATCAATCAAGAACGTCTAAGCAAGCATTACAATTACAAGTTACAAATGATGATGTGGTTATAAAATAAAATGCTCTCGCAGTGTAGCTCGCTTAGTAGTAGTAAATAAGCGACATTTCTGTGCTATCAAATCGATGGGTGCCCGTTGTTAATATTTTTGCTTTTATGCTTCTTAAGGCACGTTAAATTTTAGGTTCCGGCTATAATGCTTATTTATAAGCCATGACATAGACCATAGAACGGCCAAAATCACCATTAGGCAGTTCTCACACTGGCAACACACCCCGCTGCGTTAGATCTGCAGATTTTATCATTGTAAATCACGCACGTCGATGCGTTGTCAGTGTGTTGTACTAGGCGTGTTTACTATACAAATTGAGATACTTGCTTACAATTACATTTGTAGGTACATGGTTGATATTCTCAGTGTTCGTACTAAGCGCTTTGAGTCTACATTTTTCATACGCACGACGAAAATGTGGAACTCCTTGCCGAGGTCTGTATTTCCAAATAAGTATAATTTGGGTGTCTTCAAATCGAGAGGTTCCTTCTAGGTAAGCGTGCTCCATCTTAGACCACACTGTTGTTTTACATCAGGCAGGGTGTAGTCAAACGCAAACCTATTTTAGTTAAAAAAAAAAGATAAAATCTGCAGCGACGCACAACACAGCGGGATGCGTTGCAGTGTAAGAACCTCAGCTCACACAAACTTTACAACAATTTCATTTAGAAAATCCTAATTCCCACAGCAAAAGGACTATAACGAATTGACAATGCCTCTTCACGTTCCGATTTATCCGTATTCGTCTAAAGCACAGGGTTTTTTGTACGTTTTCTAGTTCCTAGCTAAAAAATCACCAGTGAGTTTAATTACTGGGGCTGTCGTGTCCCGGCGGTGGACTGACCGTTTTTTAATTTGCCTTGTAATTAGATTTTACTTGAGTAAGCCGATGGAACTCATTGATAACTTACGATGCTTTAAGTAGTAGCTTGCTTAGTGGTTAAAAATGTAATAAAAATGCTTAAAATGTTTTAAAAAACTAGCTTCGGCCCACAGCGTTCCCGCGAGGTCCATAAAATATAGCCTATGTCCATCCTGAAAGTTTATTCTAAATTCTGGTGGAAGATTTTTGAAATCGGATGAGTAGTTTCGAAGTACCTCCTACATACAAAACAAATTTTACCTCTTTAAAATATTCTCAGATTAATGTATTCAATCTTCCTAGATAATATTACTTAGTATAGAAGTATAGATATAGTTGTAATACAAGTATAATCGATGGAGATGGGTTTGCAAACTATCACGTATGCTAACTTCTGCAAAATGTGGGCATATACCAAATATGTGTTGGACATACCTCTGACTATCCCCATATCTAAAAATGCCAAAAGATCTAAGAGAATATGTTAAAGCAGAATTATAATATAATTCGTACTACGAGTATATCTTTTTCTTGTCACTCTCATTTCTAAGAAAAGAGACGGCAGATAATGCAATTCTGATTATGATTCTTCTTTAACGGCCCTTTCAGCCCCGCTGTATAAAATGTAAAAATCCATTAAAACAAAGAGACAATTTAGATAAAATCTAGTTTCCACTGGTCGCTCTAACTGCACATTAATGATTCAACCGCGTTTACTTTCATGAATTCCTATCGACTTTACACGATGTCCGACCGAATAAGCTAAAACAACTTCTGGACATTTTTGTACCAGATTTTGTGTAGAAAATAAAGAAACTCTTGCAATTCCGTTCGAACAAAATTTTTGATTTTGAACCTAGTAAACTGTACTTATAGTTTATATTTCAAAAGCTCTTTTATTTTAAACTAGCTGCGCCCAACGGTTAAAAAGGCAACATGTGACGATGGGAAAAACTGACAGAAGTCACTAAACATTTGGTACGTCAGCAATTCCATAACCTAAATAAACTGTCTACATTCCAAATTTCATCAAAATCGGTTTAGTAGTTATGGGGATATGTGGTAATAAACATTCACACACACACACACAGACTTTCGCCTTTATAATAATAAAAGGACTGATATCTTATGGAACCACCCAAACAATATTCAGTCTCTAAAAACGTAGGTAATGCGTAATATTGAACTTGCTTTTAATAACTCCTTGGACATAACAAAGAACTTGATGCAAGTCTAACGTATTTGTAAATACAGCTACACTTTCTTATCGTGATCCATAAAAGTTTAATAAAAGAAATAAATCCCTAGGTCATAGTAAATAGATAAATAATTTAATTTTCACCTCAGCAGCTCGAAATGGCATCCTTTGCTGCGAGAAACCAGTGTGCAAAATCGCATTTTGCACACTGGTTTCAGTGAGGAAAAGTGATTTGAAATTCGAATGTCGTCGATTGACACGTGATAGTGCATGGCGGTCAATCGCTAGCCTGTCTATGAAAAAAAAAACAAATGACGCACCTTTTAAAATTAAATAGCGGGAATTTGTTTCTGTTACGCTAGTTATTTGTTGAAAATTCATAAAACAATAAAGATGAGTGAAACCAGTGGCGAATACACTAATTTATCTCCAGAGAGAAGAGTTGAGACAAAAAGTGATTGTGATGAACAAAGTTCCCTTCCTGAGAAGTACGTAGGTAAGTTCTGAACAAAACAGAAACTTTTAATTTACAAAACTACAATAACTGTTATATGTTCTTTTAATTTATGAAAAAATGCGTTATTTTTAAATAGATTTAAATGAATACCTATTATGGATTAGTTGCTTCATTATGTACAAAGTTGTATCTTTTATTTGTAGGTTAATGTTCTCGCTGCTGAGGTGAAAAATTTTGTGTGCTACACGAGACCAAAGTTTTTCACATCTCGTGCCTTTGAATTCCTTGCTAGACTCGTGATTCTAACGTAGAATCACTCGCTACGCTCGTGATTCAATTCTTAGAATCCCTCGTTCGCTCGGGATTCAAAATCAGCACTCGAGGTAAACATCAACTTTGCCCTCTTGTTGCACAAATAACTATTCTCTATGCTGAGCTACAATTATGTACCGCGGGTGCAAAGATTTTATCTCTTTTTCGCTACTGCAGGCAGTGGCTTCGGAATGCTATGGAGTCGGTTCTCTTAACATTTTTTGGTCTTATCTAAGCCCTTACTAGATGATTTTATACAGTGTCAGGAGGCAATCTTTGCCTACACTTATCGGGACACTGTTGTGCCTGGGACATTTTTTGAGATGGAGTAGGCTTGCCCAGCACCTACACCATCCTCTCAGCTTAACCGGCCATATCCACAGGAAAGACATGGTCAATACAAATGGGGCTGACTAAGCCGCGGGTTTCCTCTCGATGTTTTCCTTCACTGTTTAGAGCTCGTTTTAATGCACATATTTTATCGAAACGAAAAATCTATTGATGCATTGCCAGGTTTCGAACCCACGACCTTCGGTCCTAAGCCCTGAAATTTTATATTAAGTATAAGCACGTATACGTGCTTATAAGTACTTATAAGTACTGTTTCTATTAAGCTTACATTTTCTAATTGTTGCGCAAAAGCACAAAACAATTTCGACTCGTCACTATGACCTTTAAGGTCTGCGCTCACTGCGCAGTATCATAAGCGGGCCGAGCCATGACCGAGCCCGTCACGAAAATAGCACCTTACACACTAAGACCGTATCAAACTAGGACCGTCTCATAACCGTTTTGCGAAGCGTAATCCCGAGCCTATACCACAGTAATAGACATTTTGTTGGTTTTATGCTAAATACACAATTATTCTGAAAGCCCATTTTAAAACTTATCACTCAATTTTTTTTGTAAAATACTATAGTAAATATAGAGCGTTTACAAGCTAAACCACACTAAAATACATATTGCACACATATTGTCGGGTTTACTAGCAAAGTGCAATATTTCATCATATTGTGTGTAACTTTAAATGGGAGTTTTATCTACAAGGTTTAAAAAAACAGACTTTTAAGAAACCCTTTTAGTAGTAGTGCCTCATAGTGATGGCATAACTATTGCGTGGTTTGCGATGGTTATTATTATTGCGATCATGATGATGATGATGAAAAGTAGCTTATATCCTTCCTCAAAGCTCCTGAGATTACGTGTTCAAACAAATTAACAAACAAACTTTTCCGCTTTATTACTGGTTGGTTGGTATAGATTAAGTGTACTTTCACTCTACATTCAAGGTTTTATGAATAACCTCTTCTGGATATTTTTTAATTTGTAAGCTTATCTTTTTTTTCGAAATCGTGTTTTTGCTGTTACTACACTTTGATTTCGGAGGGCAGTATGGGATTTTGACGTTTGATAAATGTCACATAACGTACAGAACGCATTCAGTGATGCTAGATGGGGGGTTTTTAATTCAAATTTGGGGTATTTATCGACTCAGGAAGAAATCCTTTGGGGGAATTTTCGTAGGTAAAAATTATAAATTATATACCTACTTGATATTTAGGGGTGATACTTGATAGGTTTTTAGAATGTGTACATGTACATGTGTATAAATGGGGGTACTTGAAAGACTTTGTGAAGTGAGAAAAATAACTGAATTATTATCTAACCAATATTGGAGCGTTTCCTCTTGCTCCTACTCGATTCTCCTACTGCTCCTGCACGAGGACCAATATATCCTTATGCTCCTACCAGTAGGAACATAAGGATAAGCATATCCTAGTGCTCCTACTGTAGATGGACAGTCAAGGTACAATACCCCGAAATAAAACTATCAAATAGGGGCACAGCCGCGAAGCCGTATTTTGATAAACTTCAAAACATGATAAATCTTCATCATCAACAAAAAATAAAATCGTTATTGTTATAAATAAATACTTATGCTATGATCAAGATCTACATTTAAAGTGGCAGCTGTCACCAAATGTACCAATATAGTGTATAAAGTTTACTGATGAATAATATCAGATGTTAAATTGACAGATTATGTCAAAATGACAGATTAGGACAGATTAAATTGACAGGTTGGCCATATCTCGAAAACCACTTATCTCAGACTCTCCGTCCTCAGTTTAAGTGAAAGCTATTGAAGAGATCTACATTTAAAGTAACAGTTGTCAAACTTTAAACAGCCATTATCTCGGAAACTACTCGTCCTAGACTCTCCGTTCTTAGTTTAAATGAAAGCTATGACTAAGATCTACATTTCAGATGACAGATGTCATTTTGACAGCTGTCACTTTAAATGTAGATCTTGGTCATAGCTTTCATTTGAACTGAGAATGAGGAGTCTAGGACGAGTAGTTTCCGAGATATGGCCGTTTAAAGTTTGACAGCTGTCACTTTAAATGTAGATCTTGGTCATAGCTTTCATTTGAACTGAGAATGAGGAGTCTAGGACGAGTAGTTTCCGAGATATGGCCGTTTAAAGTTTGACAGCTGTCACTTTAAATGTAGATCTTGGTCATAGCTTTCATTTGAACTGAGAATGAGGAGTCTAGGACGAGTAGTTTCCGAGATATGGCCGTTTAAAGTTTGACAACTGTCACTTTAAATGTAGATCTTGGTCATAGCTTTCATTTGAACTGAGAATGAGGAGTCTAGGATGAGTAGTTTCCGAGATATGGCCGTTTAAAGTTTGACAGCTGTCACTTTAAATGTAGATCTTGGTCATAGCTTTCATTTGAACTGAGAATGAGGAGTCTAGGACGAGTAGTTTCCGAGATGTGGCCGTTTAAAGTTTGACAGCTGTCTCTTTAAATGTAGATCTCTTCAATAGCTTTCACTTGAAGAGAACGGAGAGTCTGGGATAAGTGGTTTACGAGATATGGCCCATCTGTCATTTTAATATACACCTAATCTGTCTTTTTGACGTAATCTGTCATTTTGACATAATCTCTCATTTTGACATGATCTGTCATTTTGACATAATCACGGGCAGACTGAGCGCAACCACGGCTATTGTAACAGCCAAAACGTCGCGTCGTGATAAATAAGGTAAATTACGCGATAAAATCCCGTGTACATAAATCAACATCCAGTACCAACAAAACGAACCAACTCGGTGGCGCAGTGTGCGAAGGTCCAGCTAAAACACAGAAAGTTGCGGGTTCGATTCCCACTGCGACACAAGTGTTTGTATGATCTGCAAATATATGTATCGGGTCTGGGTGTTTTTCTATGTAATATTATGTATTTACAAAAAAAAGGATAGGTACCTACAAGTAGTTTATCAGTCATATAGTTTCCATACAAGGTCTATTTACCTTGGAGCTAGATGATGCTGTGAAATATCCAGCATTATTTATTTATAGAAAAAGGCTGAAAAGCTGCCCCTAGGGGCTGACCTGGCTACGCTACTAATATGATGGTTACATGGATTGACAGATGGGCGGGGCTTGTCATTGATTGTCAGCGAAATAATCATGGCGGCCGGAGATTGACAAGACGGCCATGGCACGGGCCGGGCACGCGACGGTGTAGGAACGGTGTGGTGTGGGGCGTCCGGTACATTTCAATACAAAGAATATCATTTTTGCCGGGACGGTGTTGCTACGGTCATGCTATGCGACGGGGTAGAGACGTGATAATGTGACAACTCCCTTAAAGCGTAGAAGTAAACACTTACTTTCCTATACGATGATATATGAAGTTTCTTCAGTTTTACTTTTTTTCTTTCTTTTTCTTTTCTTTACGAATTTGTTTAACTGTCATAGTGAAAACTACAGTATATTTTATCTGTATTATCATAAACCTAAGCTTTTATGCAATCACACTAATCACACTATCACACTATCACATCACACTAATAATATTATAAATGCGAAAGGTTGGATGTTTGGATGGATGTATGTTTGTTCCTCTATAACTCGACAACCACTGAACCGATTGGGCTGAAATTTAAAATGTAGATAGATAATGACCTGGAATAGGACATAGGCTACTTTTTAATCGGGTACCACGTGAGCGAAGCCGCGGGCAGCAGCTAGTTAGGCTATAAAATACGCATGTAATTCTCCACGCCACTGCATGCTGCGTACCTTGCACCAATCAATAGGCGCTGCAATTATGTTAATGCATCGCCCTCGGCCGCCCGCCGCATTCAAAACATAAACGGATCACAAAGCCTATGCTTTTCAAAGAGGTAGTCAAGAACATTAGTATATTTTACAGTTTTAAATCTATACAGCTTTGTTACATTCGGTCGGAATCACTGTCTGGATAATAATTACGGCCTTTAAACCTTTGATACAGTTATGAACAAAAGCCACTACAAATCTAGTTCCAAAGTTATTTTAGAAAAAACGTGAAAAGTTTCAGTTTTTTTTTTTTTTTTGACGTCTTATAAACAATTATGTAGAATTATTGTTGTAAAAATAATATTATTTTTTTAAATGTGCAATTTTAATTATATTTAACGTAATCTTAAAATTAATCTTAAGCTAGTGTAACTAATATTATAAATGCAAAAGTTTGGTTGTTTGGATGTATGTTTGTTCCTCTATAACTCGACAACCACTAAACCGATTTGGCTCAAATTTAAAGTACTTACAAATAGATAATAAGCGGGAATATGACATAGGCTACTGTTTATCCGAGTACCAAGGGAGCGAAGCCGCGGGCGGAAGCTAGTATTTAATAAAACACACAAAATTGAAAATATAGTTTTTTCACATGCCACATGATATTTATACTTTGTAATGGAAAACTATTATATTTGTCCTAAATTTTAAAAAATCGCCCTCGTGTACTACTATTTTGTATTCTACGGGAACGATACTTTTTTCCGGGATAAAAAGTAGCCTATGTGTTATTTCAGAACCTAAACTATCTACATTCCAAATGTCATCAAAATCGGTTTAGCAGTTATGGGGATACGTGGTAACAACCATTCAAACACACACGGACTTTCGCCTTTATAATATTAGTAGGATTGCAAAATGTATACACTCTGTGACACGTGTATCCAGCCTCTAGCTATCTAGATCCAAGTAATTGAATGCCACTAGCTGATTAGCTAACCCCTGTAACGCTGTCCCAATTCACGAACCGATCCGAACTAAAGAACAACTCAACATGACAACCAAACGAATCAACAGAACCGATCCCAATCCGTAGGTGCAAATACGGACTACTATTGAGTTAGCTGTGACATTTAGTTTGGGAGTAAATGGTAAGGTTCTTACGTCATGCATAAAGACGTATGCGATGTTCGCCTTGTGATTTTTCTGTAATTTGCTTGTCAATTCAAAAATATCTGATCTCAATATAAGTAATAAATTAATGCTTTAATACGTATTGTTTTACATTTAAAGAAACTAGCAAATGAATAGCATATTGAGAGCAATAATAATATACACAATAGACATATAATATACATAACATAAATGTCGTGCCTTCCTCTACCAATTTAACCAGATAACCATGCTATGCACGTGGGCTAATTAATTGCTTCTGCTTAACTTAGAGTTTTTTAAACTAAGAAAAATTTATTCAGTTAATTTAGTAAAACACAAACCTCACAGTTGCATACAAATACTTTTGAAGACAAACGCTCAAACTTGCATGCAACACTTGCACATAAATGTTTATTAAGTTAATGTGACTTGCAAAGCTTGACGTATGAAACTCGCCACTAGCTCTCATAGCATGGCAGACGTGCAAACACACAGGGTTGTCACGTCTCTTTCAATTATCTAATTAGTGTACGGTGAGTCAGGGCTGTCAAACGCTTGTATTTGGTCTCGAGTTAGCGTCTTGATTGCGATCGATCAGGATGGGGTTAATTGGTTGGATTATTTTTCTGTGTTCAAAGTAACATCTGGTCAGTAAACTTACATTGTAAGACAGAAAAATTACAGATGACACGTTATCAGCAAAAAGTCGGCTAAATATCTTGTAAATTTTTTTTTAAAGATATTCTTAAAGCAATGAAGAAATCCTACAAACATTTACCTCGCGGCGGGAATGGAACCCGCAACCTTCTGAGTTTCAGGCGGACCTTCGTCCACTGCGCCACAGAGGTCGTCAGGCAAGAAATACACAGAGGTGTATTTCACAGTGATGCAAGCGCAAAGCCAAGCAAATACTAATTAGAGTGCAAAACATAATCCAATCAGAATGACAGTGACATCCCTGGACCGGACCAATATAGCGGGCAAACATGGCGCTCACAGGATTACTCTGTTTACGTAATTTGTTGAAGTTCTAAGATTGCGACGTTTGTACATGCATAAGTGGGCAAAACAACAGAATTATCATGCAAATTTTGGGGAGAAACATCCCTTTGTTTTAGACCTTTCAGGCTAAAATATAAGGTTGATTTTCAAATAAGTTTCCGAAACGTCAAGTGACGTCAAGTGTCACTGTCGAAACGAAAGGTAGAGGGTTGAGTATTTCGGATTTTTTAATGAAGATATTAATGATGTGACTTTTCCAAGCTTAGACAAGAGTATTTTGAAGATTTTGTGAAGGTTTTTCCTTGTATTTAGTAAAAAAACAATTTATGTATTTTCTATTGATTTATAAATCTAGACTGAGCTATAGGTAGGTACCTACACGATTGTTTAAGATACATATTTTTAACTAGCTACTGCCCGCGGCTTCGCTCGCGTGGTACCTGGATGAAAAGTAGCCTATGTCACTCTCCAGCCCTCAAACTATCTCCACACAAAAAGTCGCTCTGTTTTGACATGAAAGCAGAACAAACAAATAAACACACTTTCACATTTATAATATGGGTATGGATTTATTAGGATACACGGTAAGTATCAAAACCTGTAAAGTTTAAATCGTTTGTATCAAAGTGAAAACCAATAGACTTTCAACTACACTTTTAAAATCACTTTGAGTCTGTCTAAATCACTTTTACTCGAAATCTTAGTAACTCTGAGTTCACTGCATATAATTTTTTTATATCTTAACTTAGCAATCATATCAAAAATATTCTACCCAAATCTATAGTCACCCCGCATGTAATTTTCCTCAAATGCACATTGTCAAAAGTCTTGCGTATCATACCACAGTGGTATTAAAACAAATTACCTGAGTATTACAACACGTACCAAAACGGTTTTAATTTAACCTCCCAGTTAAGAAGAAAGGGAGATACCATTATTCCAAAACACAAATTAACAGCTCTATGCGTATTTCTCAAGTTAAAGTTTGCTTAAAAACGGGGGTCGCTCTTTAGCGGCCAACAAAGTTTATAAATCTCATTTTGTCTCTTGTGACTTAAATTAATAACAGTCTTAAGCCTATCATAATATTCTTCTTTGGCGCATTAAGAAAGTAACTAGTGTCCTCATTGAAATTAATTAGTGTTTTATACGATATGCCATATAATTAATGTACGATAGCCCATAGATTTAGAATGTGCGGTTGCACTGTTCCAGTTAAAGTCAAATTGTTTCGCGCTTTCTTTACCTCCCTTTATTCATGTAGTTTATGGAATAATCATAAAAGTCTTCACTAATGCCCGGGTTACACGAGGCTAGTTTTTCAAGCTAGGATAGCAAGCTAGTGTTAGTAAGCTAGCAAGCTAGTACTTCTAGCTTCGTGTACTAGCTTATAAATGAAGCTAGTGTGACACGAAGCTAGAAGTACTAGCTTGCTAGCTTACTAACACTAGCTTGCTATCCTAGCTTGAAAAACAAGCCTCGTGTAACCCGGGCATTAGTGCCCTACGAGAACAATTCAAAATAGCCTTTACAGCACTTTTCTGGCTTCCGCGCTATCTTAAAACTAAATAGTGAAGCCCTGTTGTATGTACCAATCAAAGAAAGTAAGGATTTACAATTGCCATGGTACCTAAAATTACGGCAGTAATAAGTCGGTCATTAGTTTTTAGGTACCAAAAATATACAAAGCACAGGTGCAAACTCGCAACAGCATAATTTATTAAAACAAAACTTAGCGTATCGACTGCTAAGTGCAGGAATGTCGTAAGTGATTCTTGTGTAGAAATTGATACAGCTCTTTTAGTACTCTTTTCAAACATTTAACTATGTTATAGTTTAAGTTTCTGTGAGTTTGTTGAAAAATAAATATAGGGTGTTAGTAAAACTTAGTTAAAGAAGCAGTGGGTACTTCTAGCACGATTTTTTACATTATCAAACAATAATTAATGGAACCTTATTTTAGAAAGTGACGTTTTTGGATTAAAAGGAAAAGAAAGGAAATCAAATTGAATGTAATGAATGAAAACTCTTTGTTGTGCAATTACTTATGAATCAAATAAACCTATAAAAACCTACAATATGTGGTCTTATTGCTTAGAAGCTATCTCTTCCAGACAAGGCATTTATTTCACCTTATAAGCATTATTTGCAAGCATACTTCTTTTTCACATTAATTTGTGTATCGTAATGTGGTAATGAAAATTGTAATAAATAATGTATCATTATCGTTTCTTATCAAAAAGGACTGATGCTTAGGGCAGAAGATTGCAATATTCTTATTTCACCGCTTACAGTATTATCCCGTTTAGGGCCCGATATATTCATACCTGCTACAACTAGGGGCGAGTAATTGTATAATATTACCATTTAGAATAACCGTGTATCCTTGCAAGAATTAAATTAGGAAGAATAGGGGAGCATGAAACGTAATTCGGGCAAGATAGCTGAAATATTTGACGTTTAATTGTGTGGTACCGTCGTTTTAATTAAAACGTGCAGTTGACCCTTGGACAGACTTTATGCGTAGGACTCGAGTGTTATCTTGGAAGAGAAATAGAGTTTTTCGAGTTGACCGTACAAAACTTAACTAAGGATTACAATAAAAGTCCAATTTTTGGGTTGTAAGAATGGTTTTTCTCCGATGTTTCCAAATAATTATACTTACATAACAGATGATTATTTTGTAATTTGATTGTTACGAACGGCGTAATTCTAATAGGTTCCCTTATTTTTTGCAAGTGGACAAATATAACATTGAAAGCAACACTTTATTAAGTACGTTAGATATGAATACGTTCTTACAAACTTTATAGAAAAATATAATTTTGTCTGCCAAGCTACGTGTCTGTTACGCTTAATGTCTGTAGACATAAACAGTCCTTTACTGCTACGAAAACACTTATAAAAGAGACATAGAAAAGATTCCAAGAGGTTTAGCAGAATATTCCATCTTGAGCTTAAGATACTAAAGACACTCTGGCTACTAAAACAAGATGAAGACATTCATGCTGACGTCACAAAATTGACACGTCATAAACCGGTAAAATAAACGGTGTTTTTGACTTGTTATGCCGCGCGTGACTGACAATAGTTTTCCAGTTTTATTTAGCACTCGACAAAACCGTAAAATGTTATAGTTTGAACCCAACAGCTGCGTCCTTGAGTAGTAAAACGTATTTCCTATGAACCGTTAATATTTTTCTTTTTACTGCTGAACTATTTTGTGCTGATTGTGTAGTTTATTTTCAGTAAAAATTTTACCTCAGGATTTATGGCTGGATTTCTGTGGGAGATAGGTATTTTAGTTTTTTTAACTTTTTTTATAAATGTGGTAAGTTATTATCGGATAAAATTGCTGCATTCATTATTATTCTTTCTACCTCTTTGATACATTAGTTTCGTGTGCAATAATTTAATCTAATCAAGAGTGACCTACATTACTTTCTAAGTACCAAAATAAAAAATTAATGAAAATAAAAATAAAATGGCTTAAGAATGGCGTAAACTTTTAAAATCGCCACAATCCCCTCAAACATAATAGTATGTAATACAAAAGAGAAGAAGAATAAATAAAATTAATGCATGTATGTTCGTCCTCTATGAGTTCTTAAAAAAAATTATCAGATTGTGATGAAACTTTGGTACTTTTATCAAAAAAAAATTAAAGCAAAAAAAAAAATGTTTTTCATTTTTACGTGGCATTGCAACGCATCCCACAGCTAGTAGTTCATAATATTATAGTCTTAAAATCTCTAATTTTCTAAGAAGATTGCTTTAAAAGCATACTCGTAAATATCAAAATGGATATTACTTGCTTTTAACTTTGAATAAATTTTCAGTGAACCTATTATTGAGGTGCTTTGAGAAATTTGATTCGATAAAATCACATAATTCACAAAAGCTTTATCAAAAAATCTTATTTTACAATAATGATAATCTTTTGCAAATTTAAATTTTATGAAATCACAATGATGTCAATGAATTCTTGATCAGGCAATTTGGGAAGATTGTAAAATAAATATAATTGGAATCTAGAAGTTTCATAAAATAGGTAAATTTCTATAAAAATTATCACATTGAAAACTTTGATGATTGAAAACAATGTTGCCGGCGATTCATTTTCGATAATGTAAATTTAAATTCTAACTTCAAATAAGTGACGAATTTCTGACTGTGTCTTTAAAGGATCTTAAATGCCTATAGTATTTGTTATTAATGCCTTTATACCTACAAATAGATCTGAGAGAACTTAAATTTGCCTGGGTACCATAAAGTAATAGCGGACGCCCGCGGCTTCGCCCGAGTGGACTAATATTTTTTTTATCCAACGGGAACCGTGCAATTTTTCGGGATAAAAAGCAGCCTATGTCCTATTCCCGGTTATTATCTATCTACATTCCAAATTTCATCAAAATCGATTTAGTAGTTACGGGGATACATGGCAACAAACATTCACACACACACACACACACGGACTTTCGCCTTTATAATATTAGTAGGATAATAAGTGTGTATTTACAAAAAAAAATACTTTAGTACTCATTATCAGTTATCTGGTTCCCATAGTACAAGCTTTGCTTAGTTTGGGGCTAGATGGCGCTGTGTGAAAATGTACCCCAATAAAAAAAACGTCTTCTAGATGTCATGTGAAACAGAGGATGAACTATCCCAACCTCGCTGCACCTAATGAACCCGCTTTCCCATCGTCCACGATCTGCAATTTCACGAGAGACGGTGCGTCAGCACGACGACTCGTCACGATGGACTTAGCGGTTGATGGTGGCCACGCTGCTTGTGGACTTACGCTCATTTTTAAATTTTTTCGAAATTTAAAATTAAAAAAATTTGAGAAGTCTTTAAAAAAGTTTTTTCGATGACAGTTTTTTTTTATTTTGACAAAACTGTAATTTTACGCATGATTTGATACCTTTTAATTACGGGAACACTAAGCCTAAGATGATTTTTGAGCGTTTGTTCATTACCTATTCAAAGAATTAATAAATATACAGTTATCTCGGGATATAATACGTTTTTAATAATCTTGTTAAACTTAAAATGCAATGAAAATAGGAGCAATAGAAACTTATTATTCTAAGTACCTACAGTCCTACATAATTAGCAAATGCCAGATATTCATCTGAAGTCCTAGTAATTTCAATGTAAAAAAATTAAAATTCCCACAAAAAAATAGAAAATGAGGAAAAAATAAAAATATTGATGTAAACAGCTCTTTAAGTACCTACACTATAACTTTGTGTACCTACTCAAACTAGCCGATAGGCAACACAAGAAACAATATTGAAATACCTACAATAGACCTTAATATTATAATCGATCGAGCGAGCGAAGCGAGCGAAGATCTTAGTGGTAAGTTGGGCGATTTTGCTTTGTATGTTTGTATGTTTGTATGTTTGTATGTTTCACGAATTGTTGTTCGAGCATAACTGTCGAACCGTTCATCCAATCTGCATGAAACTTGGTAGGTCAATAGGTTGTGGTAAGGAAATTTACGGTGGAGCATATGAGCTTAATCGATGAAGGGGTTGTGAAGATATTGGGTTCCCAAGGGGGTAAAAAATTATGAAAGTTACACAAATATATTGAGTGGGGTGTCATACGAAAGGGCTTATTTTGTACATTCCAAAATGGTTTTTATTTTTAATCTAGAATGTATAGTTTTTGAAATACGACCAAAGACCAAAAACTACGAAACCAGAGCTGCAAGAGCTCCCGTTTCATAGAGTTTCGATGTCTTCGTAGCTCATTGACTGGTCGGTCTTAAAAAGAGAGTGGCATCGTTGCGGTTTGGTTTGCAATGATTTTAGATGCTACTTGATTTATTTTCATGATAAAAAATTTTTTGATAAAAAATGAAAATAATTGGGGTAAAAAAAGTTAAGTAAACAAATATATTGAGTGCGGTGTCAAATGAAAGGTCTTTATTTGTACATTCTAAAATAGTTATTATTTTTATTCTAGGACGTATACTTTTAAAAATACGACGAGAATTCATAAATATGAAATAAATGAAAAATTAGACACGACATTATGTATTGCATGCATGCTAGTATTTTTTACCATGAAGAGCTAGCGCAATAGGCATACCCGGCAGTAGTAGCACTTGAAATTGTAGGGGTAGTCTGAAGAAAGTCCAAATGTAAGCTATCTACGGTGCGCGAGATCTCAGTTCGGGGCGAACTACTAGTAATACATACGTAGAAACTACCTGTCACAAGTTAGCTGATAGATGCATCTCCAACGCCTGTGAATTGTAACTCAATATTCATATCGTCTTGGCTAACGTGAGGCCACTTTGCATGATGGTTGATTGTCATTGTGTTCCATTCACACGTTGTTCACCCGTTCATTTAGTTCAAGTGAATAGCTATGAAGGAAATAATTGTTTCTCTACGTAGTCTACCTACGTTTAGTTAGTTATGTGTAGCTAAAATTTAAATTTAAATGAAAATAATTTCCAAAAATTTTTCAATGGTTTAAACTTTCGCCACTTAAACACAATTAAAAAATAACAAACTTTATTTTTTGTAGATTAGTAGGTATTGAAATTTAGGCAGGTAAAAAATTGAGTTTCTCTAAATTGTCAGAAGTGTTAAAGATGCAAAAGATAGTAACTATAGATAAGATATAATAGTCAATATCTTATCTATAGTATCCTATCGTAGTTAAATAATAATTTGTTTCTTCTATTATTTAGAAGAAACAAATTATTCAAAATTCTGAAAAATACTTTTGATATTATCTTAGTTATCATTACTGATTACTTTAATACATTAACAATTTATTCTACTGACATTTTAATAACCTTTTCTAACGTGACTTCTTATGACCCACTCACGTTAATCTTTTTATTATAATTACAATGTCTCGTACAACTCACGAAAGTTTTCAAAGTGAAATCATTTTATTGTTGAATATGTAGCCAATTTAGTTCATTACCATAATCATAACTAACCTACCGTACTTAATTATACATTTTAAACATTTTATTGCTATAGTAAAGTTATTTCGGTATATTTTTGAAAATAATAAACCTTAAAATATTCGATAGTGAATAGCAATGGGTCAATTAATTATCCACGTTAGAAATACATAAATTTAATTTCTCAGGTGTATAATTTTCTCAAATGCTATTGTTTTTACGACACTCTTCTTATAAAAATGAGAATCTAGCAACATGAAAAACCAAGAGAGAGTTTCTACTCTTGTTTGTTCTTTCTCCTACTCTACTATAGAAACATCTAACTGTTGAAACCAGTCACAGTAATCTCAGTAGTCTCTATGAAAATATATACCCATATACCTCATCATCATCATTATCATCATCAGCCATTTTGTACCCACTGCCGGGCATAGGCCTCCCTTCTTGTCTGCCATTTATTTATTTATTTATTAAAACTAGAACGGTTTAAAATCCATTTACACTAGTTTAAATTAATTTTAAGATTACATTATCCTACTAATATTATAACGCGGGCCCACGGCATCGCTCGCGTGGACGCTTTTATGTGCGTCCGCTAGTATTACATATAGCACACTTTGATTTAATTTTCTAAAGTTATTCTTGATGAGATTTTTATTCCCAAGTTCAAATTCACTGTGGCTCCATAGAAGCAAGCTTGTTGCAATTGCCTGCGGTACATGATTTCGCGGGAACAAGCTAGCGCGATATAATTGTGGTTTCACTTCTTAACTCCCATTGAGACAGTGTAGTCTGGGAATCTCTGTACCCTGTACTCCTGTTTAATTTACCTATTTTAGTAAATTGAAATTGAAATTGAAAATATATTAATTCAGACATAATAATCCTTTTTGTTAGTAACATACAATACAATTAGCAGAAATGTGTTAGTATTAATTAAGTTACATGTCAATGTAAAACCTAGTGTAATAATGTTATACATCTCATTTCTTTTTCTCAATTTAAGGGGTTACTTCTTGTCGGAATAATTGATGCCTCTTTCTCCACGAATCTCTTTCTAGCCGGCCTAACATGTGCAACATCAAGAGAGATATCTCGATCGGACGAACTGCTCTAAAGCATACGTAAGAGTAGTTTAACCGATCGAGAAGTCTCTTTTCTCGACTCTCGACGTTGCACATGTTAGGCCTACAGGGCAGCCTACGGCCTTATACATTTCATTACTCATTTCTTACGTTACCAATTAATAGTTACGTCCAGTGATTTTAAAATTGTTCTTTGTTATCCCAGAAATCCCACTGAAAAAAAAAATTGACCGGACTAACATGCAGTATGCAGGTCGTAGGTCCGATTCCCGTCCAGAAATAAAAAATATTTTGAATCTAGATAATTCTAAGTTTTGTGTATGTTCTCATTATATAAGCATTTCTTGGTTTTGGGCTGGATGTCGAATGGTTACCAATATTTTTATACATTAACCATCTAGACCCAAACTAACGACCGCCATAAACGTTCCAATCGGCATGATCGATTCGGCATGATCATGCCAAAATAATAATTATCGAACGGTCATGCCGATCCGCGTCCACACAGGGTCCATTCGGCATGATCAAACTGGCTGCATGCAATCGATTGGACGATAGATTTGGTCGTGGGTGGCCACCATAAGCTGCCTCCCTAGCCATATTACACTATCTACCGTCGCGATCGCTGTAGAACACTTCAAAGTGTATAGGAATTCGTCAGAACGTCAATTCCCATACATTTTGAAATGTTCTACAGCGATCGCGACGGTAGATGTGTAATATGGCTAGGACCCCTGGTTTTACTCTAATCTAGATTAGCTACCAATCAAGTATGGTAAAAGCACTCTAGGCTTCCAATTTGAGAGAGAAAAATCTCACCGTGCTCCTCTATAAAATCTCAGCCCACATTATCTCCAACAATGCCGGTATTGTTTCCTCGTCCATTATTTGTAATTAATAGGATTACCATTATTTTGGTTATTTCAAGTTTGAAAACTTGTTTTTACTCTGGCTTTTGATACTCAATTAAGTATTTGAACTCGTTGATCATGTTACGGGAATTCTCCGAAATAATACAATAATTTGATTGTTTGATAATTGAATGGGAGGCTTTTAATTTAGTGGCCGCTTTGTTAGCCTTTCTTAATTCAGAATACTCGTCATCAGTTAATAGGTACCTACACTGGTCGAATTATTAATCTAAAAAACTTAGGCATAACATCTTTACTAGATGTTTTTAACAATGTCAGGAGGCAATATTTGCCTACACTTAACGGGACATTGTAGTGCCTCGGTCATTGTTTGAAATGGAGTAGGCTTGCCCAGCACCTAAAGCATCCTCTCACAGCTTAACCGGCCATATCCACGGGAAAGACATGGTCAATACTCGACAATAAAAGTCTAAAAGTGAACATTCTATTCGAAGAAACTTCAGTAGCGACGCTATTTCAACATTAATTTTGTCCTCATTAAAGTACAATTTACATCGGCCATTTCCATAGTAGGTACCGAAATAGAATGAACGCTGAAAATAGCTAAATAATACAATAAGTAAGCCCCCACTTAATTGTGCTGCAAGTCGAATCGCTGTATAGTTGAAACCCTGTCTAAATGAATCTTGCTGAGTTATGGTTGCCACTACGTTTAGAGAACCTAAGTTCTCATTTTATGCAGCCTCAAAACTCAGTTAATAGAAGCTGTGCCTCCTTCGCTGTAGGTTTTGGGTTTGATTCTCACCCATGACATACATTTAAGTCATAAATTTAATAGTTGCTTGTATCAGGAATTCAGGATGTTTCAAAACATTATTAGTTCCCATAATATAAATAAGCTTTCTTTAGATGGCATTGGAATAACATTTTATTATGTTTAAAATATCATTATTCTTAGATAACAAGTTAAGAACTAAATGATAACGTGTAATGCCGCCTGTACATTTGTTGGGCGAGCTTAGGCCAGCGCGAGCGAAGGCAAACTGATGCAAGGCGAGTGCTACCGTCCAGACGTTTGGCGAGTCTATGCAAACCAATGCAAACCATGCGCTTGCATTCACTCGGTCAGGATAGGCGAGCGACACCGAGGGATGGCAAGGCAAGAAAAATTGCTCACGCGTTGGCATTGGCGTTTTCTCGGCAAGCTTGTGCCAACATTACTCGTAGTAGCTGCTTAATAGTGAGTGTGTAAGACAGTAAGACCCAATATGAAATCGTTCTTTAAGCGAGTGCCGAAGAGATGGTTGTCATACAGGTTAGTTTGACTCAAAATTGCCTTAAAATAACTCCACAATGTAACTCAAGCAAAATTATAAAGCGAAAGGGCCAGCCCTACCGGCCGTCCAGCTCTGTTACTTCGACAGAGTTGCAAAGCTAACAGTGGCGACCCCTAGGGACGGACCTATGTTATCTTTACTATTGTTCGAGTTAGATTAGTTTTTGTTCCTCTCTTATTATCGGTAGCTGTTTGTGACGTAGTTCATTGTATAGGATTTTAGTAAGAGATTTTGTTATTGGGTCTTCGAACATACACCCGGATCTGGAAATATTCGATGTTTTTTGTAGATGCCTAAAGTTTAATCAGAAACACTTCATACTTTGGTGATTTTTTTGATTTTTTTTTGGTTTCTCCCGATGTTTTCCATCACCGTTAAGAGCTAGTATTAATCACATATAAATACGCAACGAAAAATCCAATTTAACATGCCCTCCGAAGCACGGAAGCGCTCAGCTCATAATACCACTTGCTGTCACCCATCCAAATTGTGACCGCGCACAACGCTGCTTAACTTCAACGATCAATCAAGATCGTCTAAGCAAGCTACGCCACGAGCGTACAATAACTCGTAATGATTGTAACTTGATATCGCATGTTTCGATTCATCCGAAGCACCTTCATCTGGGTAAGAAGAAGGGTCACATTTCGCGGTTGCGTCTCACACATTCTTTATTTATACTAGAATAATAAAAAATCCATTGTTCTCCATAAGGTAGGTAGTAGAAAAGTTTTTTTTTTTTGGAAAGGATTGTTCTATTTTGTCATAATGCAGAGTTTTAAAAAACCACCTTATAAGTGAAACGTAAAAATAAGAGGTTATAAAATTTTTAGTGCTTTATATTGCGCTCAAAAAATAAAACTATTTTTTTACTTAAACTTTGTACTCATAATTCTTGCTAATAAATTACCCTAAAATTCAGGAAGTGAAAGCAATAAAGCACGTCTGTCTGTTTGCTGCAGCACCCTAAAGATTGATTGGAACACCAGATAGGGAAAATTAAGGCTTCTTATGGCAATATTTTAAATTTATTTGCGTCTACCATGCAAATTATGAAATAGAGATGGGGAGTTTTTATTTCCTTCCTCAAATCGAAAAGGGGACTTTCCCTTGGTATTCCTTGAAACTGCGGCCGTCATGAGAAAGACAAATTAAGAAAAAAGAAAAAAAAATAAAGAAAGTAAAATTAAGTAAGGCTTTATAAATAGGGGCGGTAAATATTCACCCAGATATTAGCGGCCGTAACACGGTAAAGTTCTGACCGCGATCTGGACTGCGTTCCGAACCGCGGATGGATCTGTGCAGTTTGAAGCGCGGATCAAACTGTCGTGATAATTACTACAGTTTAGACTGGCGTCCACACGGTGATGCGTGCAAAAAACTGTCACAAAAACTGTCTGTCGACATGCCAGATCGAACTGTCAGCCTCGCGCATCTACATGTAGGTTTTGGAGCGAAGGATGGAATGGCGCGTGCTGTTTCTCGCGCTCCGAACTTTACGTGTAAAGGCCGCTATTAACGGTCCTTTGGAATAGTTTGGTTGCAATGATCACGGTGGTCTACTAACTGCATAAAAATGAAACACAAGCAGACGCACAAACAGATAAATCCCTTTGGTCCATTTTCGTAACTGTTTTTCGTAACCAGTTACGAAAGTGGATCTCAATTTATTATCAATCATTAAAATCAATAATTAAATAAGCATTTTATTTTTGGGAACCTACTCATTAAATTAAAATGTTTTTAATATACGCCACACCATCTTTTTGCACGCCCAGGATGACTGGTAGATAATGCTTCAGCATTAAGTCCTCCTTGCACAATTTGTTAGGTTTGAAAGTGTTAAATAAATAAAAAATATCTCATGGTCACCGCTTTTTGACGGCTGTAATATTGTCGCTGTTATTTCAGAGATCGTGGTTTTAATGCCCTATTGGTAGGGAAACTGTTTACTCTGGGCTTACGTTTAATGCATGCCAAAGTATGGTTTTGCTAATGTAAACGAATTTTCGCATAATTTGTGTGTTATTACTTTTATAACATGTTTTACGAAGTGGTATTTTGATTTTTATAGATTTTAATTTTGACATAAAAGTTTAGGTACTTAGTAAAAAAAAACAGAATCATTTAGGTATTCCCAAGGCACGGTAAACATTTATTTATTTATTTTTAAGGAAAACCAACAGCTAAATATAACTTAAACTAACTAAACTCATAAAGACAGAAAGCTAATTATAGGTTTTCACGCATAGATTATTATGACATTTTCATGTTTAGAGATAAAAAAGAAAATGACATGTCGAATGTCTAGAGTCTAGAGCAGTGATTCCCAAAGTGGTCCAGATGGACTCGAAGAGACTCGAAAGGGGTCCACGATGGTTCTCATTTTCTGACGAGTTTTGGGAATATGGTAGAAATCTAGCAGCAGGGGGTCCACCGAAACCAGTAAAATTTTGAAAGGGGTCCATGAGAAAAAAAGTTTGGGAACCACTGGTCTAGAGTCTAGACTCTAGACATTTAGACTCTAGACATTCGAGGTTTTTTTAAGATGTCCAAATGCGTAGTAGCGTGTATTAATACAATGTTTTGGTATAAGACCACATTTTACAGAAGTTAGTATTATAAACGTGATTTTGTTTGAGACTTTCAGGGGGGCAGTAGAAGACCCAAAGAAAATTAGGGGCATTGAGATGGCGCATAAAGACATGGGGGGGGGGGGGGCTCTTGAAAAAATGATATCCTCAAAGTGGGTGATAAGCAAAATAAGGTTGAGAAACTATGATCTAAACAAAAAAGGATGGCAATCATTTAAACGGTGTTTCAATTTTAACAGAATTTTATAAGTAGAGGGGTCTATATAGGTATACCTACACAACATAACACTGAACACAACTGAGTGTTCAAAAAAGAACCAATGACCGAAATCTCGCTTCAAAGAACAGTCAATTTGCCTATAAGGCGCCATAGAGCCGGAAAATTGACTTTGTGTTCCGTAAATGGATGTTAATCTACTTATGAGTTTAGTTAGAGCTTTGTGTCAACTTTCCTCGACGACACTAAAAAGCTTTCTCTTCGAAGGCCTGATGAAATTGACGGACGGAGTTGAAAGTGGGTAATTAGATCAAGGGACGTGTACTGTTTTCATAAATATGTATACAAATAAAGTTCGTATGAGCAAGTGGCCCAACGGCGTTGAAGTTTTTAAGCTACTTATAGGCTTGTCTTTTATTTTTTAAGTAAACTGGTGTTAAAAAAAGCGAATACTTAGGTTTCTAAGATATTTTATGAAAATGCGTGAGGACTGTTTTTGCTTGTAGTTCAATCATGTAGGTTATAAACATAACTTAGTTTTTTTAATTTTACAGTACTAACATAAAATATACACCAGTTTAACTTTTGAAACTATCATGGTTACATTGCCGCCACGGGACAAATGTTTGTATGATCTGCAAATATTCGTTTCGGGTCTGGGTGTTTTCTATATCAGTTATGTGGTTCCCATAACACAAACTCTGCTTACTTTGAGGCTTTATGATGCGGTTTGAATTGAAATGTCGAGCTTGATAATTTATTAATTATAAACGGAATATTTACCACGATTTGATAGAAAAACTTGAAAAACTCGAAAATTTCGGAAAACTCGAAAATCCACACATCATGGTAAATTGAATATCCCATTTATAGTGCGTATAATTCACACACCTCGTTAAAGCCATAAAAGAACAAACATCTCTGATTTACGAAGAAAAATCTCGCAAAAAATTCGCGTCTTCTAAAACGAAATCTTAAACACAGCTTCTGTTTTATCGCGCATCGATCCAATACCTACCTCAATATTTAAATCGGGAATCAAATAAAATTGCAAATTCTAGCAGCGTGCAGTCGACCCTCAGATCCGTTACGACCGCGAGACGCATGGCATAATACATTGACGTTCTTGAATGACAAATGCCGATGGCTTTTTTGACTAGCCAAGCGTTCTATTTACGACATTCCGGATAGCCGAGTCGCGAATTCGAATGAGGGGGGATGTTTGTTTTGTGGCGCAATGTCTTCGGATCATAATCAGTTTTATTGACACAGATAATGAGATGTTTCTTTACCTTTGAATTTATGTTGCAAAGCCCCTTGTTATTGGCAATCCATATTTTCTTTGGTTTAGTCCTTTGCTTCAATAATATTTTATTTTATAAGTAAAGTAAAAAGTAAGTATAAAGTAAAAAGTAAGTTAGTTAAAAAATAAGACTCCGGTCAAGGTATTATCAGTTTTATAATAATATTTTAAGTCTAATCTTAGAATTCCACCCTCCAATCAATTATTTTTCTACTTTCTATATTACTCCGTGCTTACGAAACATAACCTATCACAGCCCCCCGACGAAACGAAGAATCAATTTCAATATAATCGAGGATTATTTTTTCAATCAAGGGTTCCATTAATTTTAATAGAAGTAGGGGTCACTATACCTACTAAGCGAAAGGTCAACGCCCTTAACTATTCTATTCGGAAATATTAAGTAATTTTTTTCTTATCTGATTGATGATCTGTTCTCGTTTTTATTTTGGTAATTTAGTGACATTATAAAGGAATTCTCAGTAATAAACTCCAAAAAAGTTTGTACTTACTTCTACTTTCTACCTCACCGTGCATCAACTGTTATTGTTTCTTTTTTTGATATTCGATATTGGTTAGAAAGTGCTCTTACAAATAATTCAGAATTTTGACTTAACAATTGTTTTTGTTACAGGTAAGCCACACATTACGCTGCGTAGAATAAGGTGGTAAATACTGCAGTAAGTTGTAAAGCATATAATAAAAACACTTATCTTGTCTACGTAGGAAATTGGCACTATGTCGTATCTTATTGTACAGTACTTCCAGATAAACAATGCCATCGCAAACAATCGTATAACATTACAAAAACGATTGACAAAAAGTACTTAGGTCGTAAATAAAAAACACTTTTCACACAATTTCAACTTTATCGCAAACCAATAAATATCAATGTCATTTTTAAGAAAAGCAAATTAGTTGCAAGCCGTGCGAGCGCAGCTAACAACGTGCACTTCTGTCACATTCTGTTTCGCCTTTATACTGCCTAGATGCTGTCGGTGTCGGTCATATTCGGAAAACACGAAATCAGCTTATGTCCATTATTTATCTGGAAGTACTGTACAAGGGAACTTTAGTATAGTGAGTCTCGAAGGCGCTAAATATTTTATGACCCCAGGAGCATCAAGTAACTTTACCTCCCTATTTCTGTAAAAAGTTGAGACGTAGACAGTTTGCGTAATCTTATTTCAAAGACGAAAGAGTTTTGAATGTTTCAACTAGTGTTACTATTAATAGGTACTACTAAAATTAAGTAATAAGTACTAATTAGGTTTTTTACTAATAAGTTTTTATCACCATCTTTACAATCATAACTACGTTCAAACACCTAGATTTTATGAAGCATAGTTATGACGATGTATTAGGATAGATCTTTTGTTAAACCTTTTTCAAAAATAATAAATAAAAATTCATGTGAATGTAAGACCATATCTAGGTATATTTTTAATCTAGATCTTGTTTGTTTACTTTGGACTTAAATTAGTTACAAAGGTTCATTTTTAGAAACACTTAAAATCATCAAACGTTTAAATGAAGTCCTAGCTGTCTGATCGAATAATGTCTTCATCTTTGACATTCATAAACCAATCGTCATTTTAAAGCATAAAAATGATAGAATGGCTCATAAGATATCCTGGCATTTGGCTGCACTGAAGATTTCTACGGGGTTCTCCATTCGTCTCCGAATTTCAATTGCCAGAAAATCACAATCAATAACAGTGTCTCCGAATCATCATAATCCATAATTATGGTCCCATAAATATCATTTAAATTAAAATATTGTTTATCCTAATGCTCTTATTCTTATTTGTACGACTATTGAAGTTAATGACTTTATTCCACAATATAAAATCTTATTTACTTTGACTCTCATCCCTAAAGGGTTAAGATGGATAAAAAAGGGTCCTTAAATAGTGATAAAACCCCGTGAAGCCTCAACTAATAACTTCCCTTCAGGCATTCGAAAAACGTTTGCTACACACACTAACTACACCCCCTGCATTAACCAATTTACACCCCTTGCACCCCTTGGAGGGTTATAAATTTTACCTAACCGACCATGTACTTCCGTACCTGCTTTGAAAGGGAACAACTTGTTTTGCAGAAGTTATGGCCGAGGTATGATTGGACTTGATTTTTAGTTTTTTTTAATAGGGGTACAATAAGGGGTAGACACGCACTGCCATAAACTTTAGGTTCATGTGTTTTGTAGTCTAGGGGCTCCATCTACATAGTAATCTGTGTCGGACTCGGAATACAAAATAATTGTTATAAGTATAAATATTTTATAAACGCATTTAGTGCATTTATGCAGACCAACTTAAAGTTATAATTCAAATAAAAAAAAGGTTTAAATCGAATTTCATAACGCAGAGATATACATAGTAGCCCCCTTTTTGCCCCTTTTTGGAAGAAAAACTCTAAAAAAATATATAAAATTATCAAATCTGCTCGCAAATTTTCACGAAAATTGATTGAGAAATGCAACCTGCGGTCTTAAAAAGGTCGCTATAGTTGAATCACAATAGGAATTGAACTATATACCGTCTCTTTTCACTCTCAGTCAATGAAAAGAGACGGCATAATTCCATTGTGATTCTTTTATAGCGACCTTTTTAAGCCCGCTGTAGAGGAGAACAGACATCCGGACATATAAAAGCATTTTTGTCTAAGTTGAAACGGTGACGGTTCACTAAAAACTCCGTCACCAGCAACTAGCTCTTACGAACTTAAGTCAGAACCGTAATGACATTATAATGTAATTTATTTTCCTTCATAAATATTCACTAGATATACTATTTCTCTAACTTATAAAAAGAAACCATATTTTACAGCGAAATCGAAAACCATTTACTATCTTTATCGTCTACTGAACAAAATGGTTACAAAAATGGCAACTATAACTTCATAAAACAATACACATAGACACGTAGTTTCCGATAAGGCAGCCGTTCCGATAGATGGCGATAGTGTCTACTTCCGGCGCCCCGTCTTCGCACGACCGGAAGTGCCTTTGTCTGACGGATTTTAGGGTAGAACCCGGATAAGCCACGCAATTTTGAACCTTATTGATACTCTTTATTTGGCTTTGAAAGGCTCATCAAAAGCAGATTGAGCTGAACTGTAGCTTCTTAATAAAACGTGTTTCAGTGAAAGGGTATTTGCTTAAAGCTTAGCTGTTTTAGGACTTTTTGAATATTTGTTATTTAGATTCTGAGTCTGAGTACTTAGCTCATTGTGAAGCTAGTTTAGATAAGTACCTATCGAAATTAAATACAATCGTTGTATGTTAAACTGATGAGAAACAAGTGGCTAAATTAAAAAAAAAAACCCGACTTCAATGTCATAATCTGAGCAATTTTCTGCAATCTCGAGGTGCATTTTGTTCATAACTTTAAAGATAGTACTCAATAGATCCTCAGCAAATTTTTGGGGAACCAATCGGAAAGTATACCCTTCCAAACCAAAAAATAAATCCAAATCGGTCCAGGCATACCTATCTAGTAATCGGTGAACATACGTAAAAGCACAAAAAAAAAAGATTCCGACTATTTGAGAACATCCTTTTTTTGAAGTCGGTTAAAAAACAATCAGTTTTTATTCAAAAACGCCAACTCGCCAACGCTTCTCATATTCATCACCTTGTTTAATATAAACAAATTAACTTCCTAAAACAAATGGTCCTAAAAAATAATTGAAAGAAATCCCAACTCCGTGTGTATTATTCAGCCTGGTAGGAGTGTTTGGGCACCATCTGTCGCTTCTCATTTTAACATTCGCTAAATTAATCCGTAATCAAAAGTTCCTCTGCAAGATAATTGATAATCAGCTAACTTTGAAACTCGTCTCGCTGTAGTCGGTTTGATTCCCGGCTCGGGCGCGAATTGATAAGGTAATTTGTATGGCGAGATGTTGATATTGTTTAATTAGTTTGTAGCGTTTGTGAGATAGGAATTTGGTGCTTGTGTTGTAGCGAAATATGATGTTTTTTGTACTAGTAGTTCTTATTCGAGAGCCGTGTTTGTTGTACCACGACTTATAAGGTCGTGGGGTTCCATTTTGTACTCAATTTGGTCAAGAAAATATCTCGAGAAAGAAATAACCAAACATAGATGATTAATACAGTGTCAGGAAGAGGCAATCTTCGCCTACACTTACCGGGACACTGTAGTGCCTGGGACATTGTTTGAGATAGAGTAGGCTTGCACAGAACCTAAACCATCCTTTCAGATTAACCGGTCAAATCCACAGGAAAGACATGGTCAATAAGTGTGGGGCTGACTGGGTTTCCTTACGATGTTTTCCTTCGACGTTTAGAGCTCATGTAAGCGCATATAAATTTTTCGAAACGAAAAATCCATTAGCCACCCATTAGCTTGACAGGGAACGTGTTATGCTAGCAAATAAGCGGTTGATAACAGAACCAGTATGATGATAAAATAGTTGGCATTTCACAAAGCATTGTTAGTTCTTCATACTTTCCAATCAAGGTAGGAGAGCTTCTTGACAGATCATGTTTGCCTTCGCCTGTTTACTCCTCTCGATTCAATACGAAAATCCAATTTCTCAGCTACAACTTACCTCATTTTGTTTCGAAAGTTGAGGATGTAAGGTCTATCGCATGCGAGTGACAGCCCTACGGCTATTATTGAGCGCGTCCCTTGATTATTGAGTGAAATGTATGTAGCATGTCGCGGAGACCTAGGGTTGTCGAATAAATGGAATTTAAATTGAGTTTGTTCACGTGGACATTCTCCCGAAAATAAACTGAAAAATTAATAAAATAAACCAGTTGACGAAAATGAATCATGAATTTATTGCAAAAAAGGAGCCCTGAAAAAAGAAACGCAAGCGATGGTGGAACAAGCTTAAATACCTTCTACTACCAGATCAGAAATATTACTATCAGATTTCCAAAATTGGCGTAGCTTGCTTAGACGTCCTTGATTGATCGTTGAAGTTAAGCAGCGTTGTGCGCGGTCACAATTTGGATGGGTGACCGTAAGTGGTATTACGAGCTGAGCGCTTCCATGCGGAGGGCACGTTAAATTGTCGATCCCGGCTTTTAAGTAGTTAAACCATGACGGAGTTCTTTAGGCGGTCTAAAAACTCCGTCACCAGAGTTGGCCACTTGCTCATACGAACTTAATTTTTTAAGGTTATTTTCGTGAGCTTTTTTTACGTTTTCTTTCTTATTGTCATCATTTGAGTTTAAAGAAAAAAGAGTACTACTGACCAATAATACAGTTTTCAAGATAAACGATTTAAAGTCTCTATCCTCCCGCGACCCATTATTATATCAGAGCACATAATAAAATTTCATTTCTAAAGAGATTCGAAATAAAGACGACCCTACATCGTATCTTATTTAACTATTTATACGTCTTACTTTCAAATAAACCTCTGAAATAGACATTCTAAGGGCCTTGGGCGCCTAAGAGTGCCTCTAGCGTTTTTATTTTTATTTTCTCAGCTTACCAACCCTAGATGCGAATTTGAATACGTATAGGTATTCTAAGCATTAAAAGGATTCTATAGAAAGGGGATTGATGCAGAATGGTGCGTCAATTTAAATCCCAAGGCTTGAGGATAGGCGCTTTTTAAGGCTAAAAGAACCAATTCATGCTAAAATGAACTCATTACAGGCTATTTTTTTATTTCAACTAACCAACTTTTAAGATTCAACACCCGCGGCTTCGCCTACGTGGACTACTATTTTTTATCCCACGGGAACTATACATTTTTCCGGGATAAAAATTAACCTATGTGTTATTCTAGAGCCTAAACTCCATCGAAATCGGTTTAGTAGTTATGTGGATACGTGACAACAAACATTCACACACACACACACACACACGGATTTTCGCCTTTAAAATATTAGAAGGAGACTCTGTTAGATCAAAATTCTAAATTTTGCAAGAAAAATGTAAACTTTATAGGGTCTCGTATTTTTCATTAAATTCAGAGTTTTCACACTTAAGTAGGTACTTTAAAACATCATTCCGTATTCTAGGTTCGTTATCTCTGCGCCAATGTACCTAAGCAAAGACGGAAAGTCATGAAAATAGATGAAAAGCTGCAATACATCCCGAATGGCGTCCCATATTTACTGACACGAAGGCCGAAGGTTTCAACGGATCTCTCGTAATCTAACCTATTGTGTTTGCTCCGAGAACATGGAAGGGTAAGAATATTGGACTGCACTCCGCAAACAGAGCTTCTTACAAAATGAGCTGAGTATCTGAAAGTTGTAAGAACAACATTTGGTACTGATCAAATATTTTTCTTGGGTTATTTTTATCCTACTAATGTTATAAAGGACACTAAAATGAATAATGATAAATGCATAGTAATCAATTTTAATTTAATAATGTGAAATTCGAATTTATGTCATAGAATAAAGGCTATTTTTATTTTATTTATTTCTTTATTTAATGTTATAAAGGCGAAAGTCCATGTCTGTGTGTGTGTGTGTGTGTGTATGAATGTTTGTTACCACGGATCCCCATAACTACTATACCGATTCTGATGTTTGGAATGTAGATATTTTAGGTTCTGGAATAACACATAGGCTACTTTTTATCCCGGAAAAACGCATAGTTCCCGTGGGATAAAAAAAGTAGTCCACGCGGACGAAGGCGTGTTCACTAGTAGAAAATATTTACCACGGCATGTCATTTCCAAAAAATAGCAAATTAATGTTGAAAAGAATGGAATACATTTTCGATTTTGATAGATTTTAATTTTATTCCTAGGAATAACATCATCACTGCGTGTAAAGCTACGTTATAATCAGGTGACACGTAAGAAAACCGCGGGCAGCAGCTATTACAGGGCCTGTATCCTACTAGATGACAACCGCTTTGGTTTGGTTCGATCTCTTAAATGTCAGCCATTTGGTGAAATAGTAGAATAGCTTTTCAAAAATTTGTTCTGCCAAAGTTCAAAACCTCACCACAACTGAGTCGTTTGTTATTAGTAGTCATGGAAACAGTCGCTTTAGTTGAGGTTTTGGTTGAGGTTGATAAAAAGTCCGGTACGAGAATCGACGCCGGCGTCGATTCCGGTACCGAACTTTTTATCACTTGAACTTGAACTTTGGCAGAACAAATTTTTGAAAAGCTATTCTACTATTTCACCAAATGGCTGACATTTAAGAGATCGAACCAAACCAAAGCGGTTGTCATCTAGTAGAATACAGGCCCTACGTTGTTTGTTTTAAAAACAACTTACATTTATTATCGGGTATTTATCGCACTTTTTTCCAAGAAAAAATGTACTCGCTATAAAAGTCACTCAGAACTTTATCGTCTCTAAAAAATACACTAGCAAGAAAAATTGTAGTAAAAATACAAACTCAGTAGAAGTATTCTTTAACGCGGCTTACTAATTACTAGCCCTTGTGGTTTCCATGTAAATATTTAGTTTTAAACTTTTAACTGAAACTTTAGACGGTACGCAAACAAGCAAGTTATAACTGAATTAACTGCTGAGCTCAGCTCGGGGATACTTCGAAATTTTATTTACTTTATTTGTTATTTGCGAAACTTGTTTGTTTTTGCGCATTTTCGAAACAAAATCATTTTGCTGTATTTTTATTGTAGCATTTTCTAACTCAACTTTCCGTTCGTTATTTATATGAAAAGTTTGGTGAGTTTTTTTTTATTATCAAATTATAAAAAAAAACTAATACTATCTTGTTCTATCCCTTAAAAATTTTGCTCGAATTCGAAAAATCCAAAACTTACGTCGAGCGCGAGTTGCAGAGCTATAACGAAGGCAACGGCTGCGTTCGACACTGGCACAGAACAAACAACAGTTTGTACAGCCTGCAGGGAACCCCCTATAAAAGAGGGGGATTCTGTCCAACACAGGGGCCCAGACCATTCGTCTAACGAGTCACTTGCCGGGAAAAACTGGTTTAAACTGGATTTTTAAACTACCGTCTATCTGCGATTTGTTTTTCTCTAATGCACAAAGCGTTTGTGTTTGTCTTGGGCTTACGGATGACAATTTATAGTACCTCGGTGAATTTACAATGTGATAGAGTCTCTCACATTACAAACAACCTGATTTTTCTACGAATAAATTGGGAACCAAAAATTACTTTTAATTTTGGCAATCATGAAATTATACTCACATTTGTTTAGCACACCAATATTAAGATAAAACATTAAATAAGTAATAAACACGAAGAGCTATTGCGATAGCTCTGATGTAGATCTCTACTATTAAGTAATTTGTTTTCATCTTTAAAGAAAACAAGATGTTATCAAAAAAATTATAAAAAGACAGTAAAAAACAAACTTCTTATCACTTTCAAACAAAGCAAAACCCCAATTCATTAGATTTTATTTCAAAAGTCTGTAAAAGTTCAACGGGCAAATGAGAAGAAAAATAAGAAACATTCAAGAACACTACTAAATTATTTTTTCCCCGTACACTTATCAAAACGAGTTATGATTCATTGTGATAACAAAAATTATTCAAATGAATCCAACTGATATGAATCAAAATCTTCATGGAAAATAAACAAAAGGACTAAAAAATTAAAATCTTTTTTGGGAGTTTTATTTATTTTTTGTCTGCGATGTGCTTGGTAATGATTATTTTCGGTTTATTCTATAATTAGTGAATATTTTTAGTGTCAAAATTACGAATGAATCATTTTGTACCTACTTAATAGAAAATAGCAAAAAAATGAAATAATTTGCATGAATTACGATAGTTAAGTCTTAGTGTTAGATTAGAAGCGCTCGTGGCGTAGCTTGCTTGAACGTTCTTAATTGATCATTGAAGTTAAGCAGCGTTGTGCGCGGTCACTTTTAGGATGGGTGACCGCAAGTGGTATTACGAGCTGAGCGCTTCCGGAGCGGAGGGCACGTTAATTGTCGGTCCCGGCTTTTAAGTCGTTAAGCCATGACGGAGGCCTTTAGGCGGCCTAAAAACTCCGTCACCAGAGTTGGCCACATGCTCATACGAAAGAAGAAGGAGAAGAATAGAAAATTGTAAATTTCAGAATCCACGTGGAATAATAGTTTCTGGTAAGTATATGTTTTAGTAAAATCTTGTAAAACAAAGAACTTAGTATTTGATTTCTAAGTTAGGCCTAGTTAATTGTATTCTGCCTACTTAAAGTTAAATACCGTGTTAAGGCCCCGTATAAATTAAGCAACTTCTAGATTAGAATTTTCTGTATAAATAGAGAAACCAAGGCCAGATAACACAAATAAAAGTAAAAAGAAATCCGAGGAGAAAAACTTTTGCGGCTACAATGAGCGACAAAACACATTGCCTGAAAAGTGTTGGAACTTTTACAGTTCCTTTTGAGAGGGAATGTTTTGAGACAAGGAAAATCTCTTAAAAAGAACCATAGTTTGCCATGTGACGGTTCTCATGCTGTTTGACGCGAACTTTTAGGGAAGATTGAACAATTCATTCCGATTTGATACATCATCATCAGCCTTATACAATAAAGAAAAGTATTTCGTTTCATTTTCATTCAATCTGACCAAAAATAATATCGATTTCAATAAATTTTTGATTGAAAAATCGCTTAGATTAGCCAATGTATTATTCCAGAACCTAAACTATCTACATTCCAAATTTCATCAAAATCTGTTTAGTAGTTATGGAGATACGTAGTAACAAACATACATACACACACACACAAGGTCAATATTAGTAGGATAGCGTACCCTTTAGTTTAGACATACGTGAGACTGCCACAGAACTAACCAGTAAAATTGAAAAAAAACAGGTTGAATAACAGGATTCAACCTAAGATAGTTAATTGATTCAGGCTGTGGAAAGTGGGTGGTTGGGTGGCTTTAGCGTGAAAATTTTGACGAATCTTTTTTGGTATAGATTGGCGGAGGAGTACTAGATATTTTGAAACTTTCAAAAAAATCAGGATTCAACCTATAACTAAGAATAATCTAGGTGGCCCCATAGGCAAAAAAACCGAAATCGGCCAAGCTATTTAGAAAGAGAATACATAAAGATAAAAATATCACTAAGTATATAATTAATTACAATTATATTCAAGCGCGGTAAACATCTTCTGATAACTTGGATTTTATGAGTCTGCATGCTACTATTGTGCTTGATTTATACACCCCTGCTCTGACACAGACATTTACGAAAGATCTAGAATCTCCGAAGAACAAAATATATGAATCTATAAAAGTATTGAGCTATAAATCGAGATCATAAATGTTCGTTCAAGTAAATAATACTCAAGTAAAACAGTTCATTTTCGTAGTCAACCTAACCCCAATAATTTTGAATAAAATATAGTGACAGAATATTTAACGAATAATAATTGAAACATACAATTCAATTTAGATCAGAATTTAGCAGAACTATTAATTGAAAAAGTAAAATATCCCAAAATTTTAATTTAGTTATTACGAGCAGAGAAAATCTTCTACCTATACCGAATTCAGTAATCTCCCGCCAAATAAGACTTATCAAAGGTCAAATTTGGCCACTATTTTTCTTTATTTCATTTTGTTTGTTGAAAAGGAGTAATATTGACCCGTCTTAAAATTTCTCATTCACCCTTTGACTTTCATTCGTAAGGTTAGCGTGACTTTGCGTGTAACAGATAGATTCTTCAGGACTAACGTACCTAAGCTTTAATGATAAAATTCCTAGGTCTATTCCATAAGCACAATTTAGATGGAATAATCTCGCAGAGTTGCATGATATGAAAACTTTGTTGGTGCAAGAAAATAATTTATTAAACTCTTGACTTTAAAGCCGAAAGTTAATTGCTGCTAGGTCAATGACGGTAATTTTTAATAATAAATATTGTTCTTCACATTTTTTCTGACACGACTTGTGACTTGACAGTCCACCGGGTAAAAAACAAACGACTGTTGCGACTGCTTCTATCCCACTTTCACTTGCACTTTCATATTTAGCCATACTTAGATTAAACTATCGTATTTACTTTTAATCGCTGAATGTAAATTTATATTTTTAATCTTTATGTCTCACTACTAGTCAATAACCCAATAATATAAATTACTTGTTAAACTTTCGCGATTTGTTAACATAATGATAATTATTATTACGGGATTTTATCGCGTACCTTTTATTTATTTTGTTTCCCGACGTTTCGAACACGTTGCAGCGTTCGTGGTCACGGGATGACTGAAGTACTGGAGCTACCGCCGAGAAACCGGGAAACAAAATAAATAAAAGGTACGCGATAAAATCCCGTAATAATAATTATCATTATTATAATATAAATTACATTCATATTTTTTTCGAGACGAGCTAGACACCTTCAGCTAAAAGGTGTCTAGCTCGTCTCGCCATCGCATACGTGGTCTACTGCAGCGTCGACCAGACCAGAGATAGCGGAAGAGAGAAGGAATCAATTAGAAAGAAAGAAAACATATTTTTTATGAAAGATACACGGACAATTCAAAATAAAATGTCAATGCAAGCCAAGTAACTAAATACTACTACTACATTACTGTCTCAGGGCCTCTAGCCAAGTGGCATCAATCGATTCTATTTCTACAATTCGCTTCGCTTCGCTTACTATCGCCGATATTTCATTGGTGGTTAATGAAACGAAGACCACGTCGATGGCAGCAAAGTAGAAACGGACATCTGCATTTTTGCGAAAATGCTTTTTTTACAAAAATGAGCTTATTTTAACCTTATCTACATGTCTGCATTAAAATAATTTCGAATTTCAAAATAATGAAGAAAATCTGGCACGTATAAAAAGACATCTACACACGAATTTTAAAAAACATCGCAGTAGAAACGGACATTTACATATGACCGCCTTTACTTCGGAGCTTCGACAGGTGGCCCAAAAATGTGTACGACGTAAGCACGGACATCTGCCACTTATCCGTTTATCCGTCGTACTTTTTGCATATATCCCAATCTAATTAATTTACTATTCTGTGTTTTATAAGGAAATTCATTATTTTTTCTGTAGATACACTATTTTACACATTGGTTTTATCAAATTCTTTGTTTTATTTTCAAATTAAGATGCAGAAAATGAATTAATTCAGCTAATTGATCTACAAGCAGACACTTACGGCAATTAAGATACCTATATGTTTAGAGGGTCTTTTCATAAAAGCAGGTTAATGCCATTTATTAAAACTACTTTAAAAAATATTTAGAATGTTTTTCAACTACATCTTCAGGTTTACAACAAATAAATTAAATTCGTGTAGAACCTTGCCATCTTTACACCATCGTATGTGGCGTTTATTAGGTCCTCCCTTAATATTTTCACTTATTTCCTCTACATCAAACCACTAGGTACTTAATAGTCTTTCTTAAACTTTCGCGATTACTATTCATTCATATTGAAAATTTTATGGACACGGGATTTTATCGCGTAATTTACCTTATTTACGCGATAAAATCCCGTGTCCATAAAATTTTCAATATGACTAGGTACATAAGTTAATATTATTTACAGCTTACTGATCTTAGGAAATGACACACTTGAACATCGTTTGATTGATGATAAAGAGCGTTATCACTTACAACCTCTGCTAAAATACATTCTAAGCCAAATGCTAGTCTAGCCAATTTAACTGTTTGCCCTCAATCACGCGCAATAACACCTATACCTCATGGGTTTATTTCATTTGAAACAAAATCGCATTTGCTGGAACTTATTGCTGAGGATGATCATTTACGTTCTTTCAATCCACAAATCACTTTACCATACATTTTCATCACTGATTCTAGTGCAACATCATCAACAATGGTGCTTCTAGTGAAAGCTTTTCTCCTTCGGAGAAAACGATGTAAATTTACAGTTGGCGTTAGGAAGTAAAGCAGAAAATGCAGAAAAGAGAATTCGATCGATAGAAGAAGATTTTTTTTCTTAATATTGATAAAAAATTAAAAAGATGTGCAGCTCTCATGCGAAAACTGTAAAAATTAGTGACGAAGTAACACGAAGTAGGTAAGTAGGTATTTGATTTATTTTTAAGGTTTGGGTAATGATGATAAACAATGGGAATTACTAATAAATTCCCATGTACCTATTGGCCAATGAGGCCTATAATTAATTGACTAACTAACTTTCTAAGACTGATTTTTTAAGAAAGAGAGACGTTAGAAATTGATGGGTATTTGATTTTTTTTTGTTTTAGTTGATAGTTACTGATATCTAGTGTAATACCTACTTCATAGTAAATTTCATGATGTTTTCTTAAAAAAAGGTATAAATACCTTTACTAATTTGTGAGTTTTGGGAACTAAATGAGTTTAACTGATAGACGTAGATGAAGTTTAGTGAAATGTTAAATGCAAAGTAAATGAAGACATCTACAAAATTTGGTCAAAAAAAGGAGAATACTGTTTGCATGGTGCTTAGATTTTCTTTAAATATCATTAGAAATATTACCGGATACTCATTATCTTAGTTTATTAGATATTTTAGGTGGAATGAACGCTTTTTTTATCACAACGTATAAACGGATATCAGGCAGATGTCTTCTTCTACGTTGAAGTTTTTTCAGAGTATAAAAGTACATCTACATTATTTCAGTAAAACAGTGATATATCAAAAAAATCTGTTATACAATCAATAAAGAAGGTTATTTTAATGCACCTCAGAAAATTTCATGTTAATCGGTTCATAACTCTCAAAAAGGCAACATGTTTTTACTAAATGTGCTCTCCTGTAAAGTAGCGTTTTTGTAGATGTCCGCATCTACTTTGCTGCCATCGACGTGACCTTACATTCGACCGATGAAACGTCACGTTCGAGTGTTAGCGAATTATAGAAATCGAATCGCTTCATAGCGAATACCGGTTGGCTAGGCCCTCTGGTCTCCTGTATAAGCCTACGTTGAAAAATACCAATTTTTCCTAGGATTCTAGCATCGCTCTTGACACTAACACGTATCTATATTCCTCGTAACATGTTTCGAAATGTTCTAATAACAATGAGAGGTCGTGCGTTCGGCTTTCAGAAAGAATTCCTTTGTTTCCAAAATATCAGTTCGATGCGTGTTTTTGGATAGTGCCCCGTTCAGCCCGTAGGCTTCAAAAACTGTTAGCTTGTATATAGAACGCATACGACTCCACTTAAATTCTTTTCTATTTTATCCTAGCAGAATATGAAATCAATAACTTAGGTCTCTACTGACGATCTCTAGTTGTATCTTTAGATTATTTACGCTGCCTGAATACCAATAAGAAGTATTTGTATGATAACCTAGAACTACAGCGTCGTCTAAAATTTACAGTGGTATAGATTTTATCTATGCAATTTGGAATCGAGTCCCTTTAAAATAGCGAATCTTTGAACTGAGACTAAATTATATATCTAAATTTATATCTTTTTTTTAATTATAGATAGACCTTTTTTTATCCACTATCTCACCTGATGGTAAGCGACGATGTGACTGAGGATGGATCACATGTCTAGAAGACACCTATTCACTCTTGACTTGAAGTGACCCAGGTTATAGTTTTCGGGGAAAACAGAAGCCTGCAGCGAGTTCCAGACATAACTTATTTCTGTTTTTGTGGTCTCCACTTTCTTACTCTTAGAATGATTTATTAGAAACATTAAGTTTTGAACTATTGCGACGCATGTGGACTCAACTCTAAGTAGACTAGGTGGTTTTTAGGTATTCATCATCATCATCATCAGCCCTTCTCATCCCACTGCTGGGCATAGGCCTCTCTTCGCTTTTGCCATTCGCCTCTATCCTGCGCCAATCTTACCCATGTACGATCTCAGGTAAGTAGAAGACAAATTTTAAATACGTCTTTGACCTTATAAACATTGAAAGAACCAGTGTCGTGACAGGCATCCTTCAATCTGAGTTTTTGTTAAACTTTGCCAATACCGCATCAAAGGTAAAAGAATTTCCTATTAAAAGAGGACGAATCAAATTGGTTTCTGTAAACAATGTTTGAATCTTCTAAGTACACCAACGGTTAACCACTCGTTTTGGTACCACTTATTTCTGTTTAGATAATAAACTTTTTTGGATATAAGTACCTACAGTATATCTTGGCACCCAAATGTTGGTATTTCCTTTTGTTTAAAAAAAAAAAATTAATGTCAATTGTCTGAACTAATTTGAATACTGTTTCAAATAAACGACTGCTGCTACTTCTATTATTTCATAAATAATATTGTTTGTTTGATGTACGATATAATTTTCTGGTAACTCAGCACCTTAGCTCATTAGAAAAGTGGAATAACACGCTTTATCCTTGCTTATTCGCAAAATCCTACTAATATTATAAAGGCGAAAGTCCGTGTGTGTGTGTGTGTGAATATTTGTTGCCACGTATCTCCGTAACTACTGAACCGATTTGGCTGAAATTTAAAACATAGATAGATAATGACCGGAAATAGGACATAGGCTACTTTTTATCCCGAAAAAGTGCACGGTTCCCGTAGGATAAACAAAATAGTAGTCCACGCGGGCGAAGCCGCGGGCGTCAGCTAGTAAATTATAAATAGATGTCTACCGTAAGCAGAAGCGTCTTTTACATAATGCTAGCTGTCATGGCTGAATAAACGAATGGTTAATTTATTGGTGAACACTGTCCTTATTGGTTTTATTTGGCGCGTGTGTCACATTCCTAAGGAAGTTTTAAGAAGTTTTTCTTTGTGATTTCAGGTAGTTTCTGAAGGTATTCCCAGTATTTGTTAGGAGTTTTGTTGGAACTATTCTCATTTTGTTTTCGATTGTCTTCAATCGGCTATTTTCGTGTTTTATTTTCAAAGGTTCTGTGATTGATATTGAATGAAAAATTCAATTAAACTTAGGGAGTGTCCACATTGCGTTTTCTGAAGCGCGTTTTTGCTACGCGTTGCGAACGCGCGTTTGTATCGATACAAACGCGCGTTCGCAACGCGTATTTTTCCATACAAAAGCGAACCGGGAGGGGCTGCGCGGGGGGCTGCGCGTACGCATCGCGTTCGAATCGCGTTTGTATCGATACAAACGCGCTGCAAAAAACGCAATGTGGACACTCCCTTAGAATGTACTGTCATAAGAAAAACAGTCAAAGTTGTATAACGTTTATGAAGTTATTTTTTTTAGAAAATTTTATTATTCTTGAAAATGCTTGTTTAGAATAATTTCGTTAGCTAAAGTGGCTTTTAATCATCATCACCATCATCATCATGCATAGCCTGACGCATTGCTGATCTCTCCTTGTTACTCTTCACGGCACTATGTATATAGCTTTATAGCATTGGTCGAAGATTTTTGCTACGTAACAGAAACTTGTAATCCATGCAACAAGTGTGGTGAAAGGAATTACATAATTACCCAATCTAACGGCATAATACCTCAAAGGCAAGAATTAATCAATTCTTTCCGAGTAGTATTTGAAAAGAGTGATTAATTTGGTCGTGCTCGTATTGAATGGGGTATCATTAGTCAGGAAGGGTTTAAACTGGTCAATTCAGGTCATTGCACTCTCGTTTGAAATCTATTCTGCAATTTTTTTTTATTTCTTATGGTGTTAAACCACACTATTAGGTAGGTACCTTTTTACATTTGAAAATGAAAAATCTTGTCAAAATTTTCATTTCCGACGGGATTCGAACCCGCAATGATACAAGCGATCCTCCTTTAGACGGAGTGCCTTTACCAATCCGGCCACGGAACCTTTAGTCACCAGAGTTGAAAATCATGATAGGACCATATCTATCGACTATAGCATCGAAGAGCGCCATTTATAGGATAACTACAAAAATTTTAAAATCTACTAAAATTTTGATAAGATTTTTCATTTTCAAATATTTTGCAATATATACCTACTCCTACCACTCGATTCCCCTCCACCTTCATCATCCGCACTGCTAAGGTCTGGAACCCGCTGCCGACTTCTGTTTTCCCCGAAAACTATAACCTGGGTCTCTTCAAGACAAGAGTGAAGTGTCTTCTAGACCTTTGTGATCCATCGTCAGCCACATGGTCGCTTACCATCACCAGGTGAGATTGTGGCTAAACAAAGGTCCATCTACAATTAAAAAACCGGTTGTTTGATAAACATGCTTACGAATTTATACTTGTCGATTACCCGACAGCTGAAACTATAGGGAGTGAAATGAATTCAAAGAAAATTCCGACAGGGTGAAATTCAGAATGTATTTAAAAATCTTATACAACGTACTAAATCGCATTATAAGGGGATTGTTCACGCTAGACCTACCCGGGGCGAAGCAGTGTCTGAGCCGGATTCAAAACTTTAGAGTGTTTTAAAAGAAATTCGTTTGCGGTACGATGTAATTCATGTTAGACCGATACAGATCCGACCTGAATCGTAGCGTAAAAACCCTTATCCAGCAACGAATAAAGTCATTTTTCATTTACCACACCGGTCAACTGTTAACCCCTAAAAGGGTCAAATAAATCACCTGCACTGGGGTCTCCTGTACCCCCATAATTACACAACAGCTATCTAATACTGAAGACTTTTAATTGAAGCACAGTTTTACCGGACACGTCAGTGAAAGTTATAATTAACGGCCGTCCAATTTCGCCCCAAATTATTTAGGGTTTGACGGGGTCCGAAGTGCCCCAAAAACGCAACGTCTGCTTCAGGTTATCTGTTTTATTAATTATCTATTGAAAGTTTAAGAAGTGACCATGGAGATAACAGCTACGAAATTATTTGAGTACTTTTTTATAATAATCTAGGATGGCTTTGTCTGTCCTGTCGCAATGAAACAAGTGACTAAATAAATGTTTTTAAAAAACCGACTTCAACGTTAAAAGCTGTGCAATTTTTTACACTCTTGAGGTGCATTCCTCACTCCGAAGATCCTCGACAGATCCTCACCAAATTTTTGAAAAAAAGAATTTTCCAAATCGGTCTGGGCGTCTTCGAGTATTCGGTGAACATACATAAAAAAGCACAAAAAAGATGCCGACGAATTGAGAACCTCCTCCTTTTTTTGAACTTGGTTAAAAAACAACACAACTTAAATACTCGTACGTATAAACGTTGCGGGCAGATTAAGTTGTACATCGCCCTGAAAATATTATTTTAATTGCACTGCCAACTGTGGGTTATTAAATTAAGCCTGAGTTCATTCACATTCTCCTCATTTTAATCTAAAACTGTTGGGCTCACCAGCTGGTTTGAATTATCTTAAGCTACGTGTCTAAGAAACTTATAACGCTTTATCACGAACGTACAAAATAATAATTAAGCTAGGCGCAAACGGGTCACCGACCACAGCCACAAGTGACCAGCGATAGCGACTTTTCATATATTTTGTAGTGAGTGGCCGCCACGCCTATACAAATATATGAAAACTACAGGAAATAGGTCAGTAGCGGCGTTTTGTGGTTGTGTTCGGTGGCTCGCATGCGGCCAGGTTTAGTATTTCTAGCCCGAAACGTCTCACTGCAGTTCAGCGAGGCTAAAAAGGCCGTTGCGGCAGAATCATAATATGATTCGTATTATGTTTTTATTCTTGTCACTCTCATATCTATGAAAAATAACCCCCTTCCCCCTCTAATGTTATGGAAGACCGACTTTTATCAATCTTCGAAGAATAAGTCTATCTCATCCCACCACCTCAATCTTAACCTGCAACGACGTCAACGTCAACAACTATATCCCCAAGGCGCGGTAGAAATTCTTTCAGATCTTTTTAGGCATTATCAAAATCCTTTGATGTCTAAGGGCGTAGTCAGAGATATGTCCAAATACATATTTGATACATGCCCACATTTACAAGTTAGCATTACATACGTGACAGGTTACACAAGCCCATAGATGCTGTTAAAAAGCTAACTGGTTTCCTCACGATGTTTTCCTTTACCGTTTAGACGTTCACTTAGGAATACAAACAAAATTTCAATTTTGAAAATTGAAAATGAAAAGTCTTAACAAAATTTACGATTCTGACGGGACTCGAACCCGCACTGATACAAGCGATCCTGCCTTTACCAACGAGGCTACGGAATAGCAGCATTTACACGCAGAGATATCTGTACAGATATCTGTACAGTCCAGATGCCAGAGCATTTACACGCAGAGATATATGTAAAGATATCAGTCCAGATCCGTGGTAAAAACTCTACCGTGTAAAGGCCGCTAATATATATTCGTCGGGTCGAAAATCTTGATAAGCTCATTTGTTTCACAATAGCATGATTACGTTCATAATATAACGGACGATGTTTTTGAGGATCCAAGGCGTTGCGTCTGAAGGTTTCATTTGTGAAACTTGCTTATTTATGATGCAAATAAGTTGTGTTATATTTAAGTTTTGTTTCGTAAGTTGTATTAAAAATTCTGCATGAAAAAATTTATACTTAGCGTGGCTTATATTTTATAAAGTTATAATAGTAAACAAACTCACCAAATTTTTGTGGCACCGATCGGAAAGTATACCCTTTCAAACAAAAAAGAATTCTCCAAATTGGTCGAGGCGTCTTCGAGTAATCGGTGAACATACATAAAAAAAGAAGAAAAAAATTCCGACGAATTATGAGAGAATTTTATTTTCAATGAATTGAGAACCTCCTCCAGTTTTTGAAGTCGGTTAAAAAGGTAAACTGACCCCTGAACAATTAACCCTAAATGACTCTCGGACATTTGTCACACAAGGTCTAAGCAGCGGGCCCAACTGGCCCCAAAGGCCACTTACGAGACATGCAAATCACAGTGCAACAATTCTTTCTGACCCCTAAGGACTATAAAACACTGTAAATTAACGGACTATATATTAGTCACCCCCTTGAGGCACAGAGAAGTAATAGTACCGACTCACGCACATATTTTCTCTTTGGTTCTAATTGTTGAACAATTGTTTATACTTTAAGGTAACTTTGGTCTCAAAGTCAAAGTCAATAGAAAATTCAACACTATCAGCGCCCCGCGGGTACATATTTAAATGAAAATTAAAATACAGCTTTTGGTGTCTATTTGCTATATCGACAGACGTACTTACATAACACTTAGAAATAAGCTTAGTTTTTAGAATACATACCATCCACTCTTGAGGGGTTAAAAAACCGTTATAGCAGAATCACAATATGAATTGAACTGCCGTCTCTTTTCATAGACTGAGAGAGACCTGCGGAGCTAAAAAGGTCGCTATTGCAGAATCGCATCAAAGGAACCGAACTATTGCCATCTCTTTTCACTCTCAGTCAATGAAAAGAGATGGCAATAGTTCAATTCCTTCACCGCGACTCTGCAATAGCGACCTTTTTAGCTCCGCAGAACGGCATATTGCAATTCCTATTGTGATTCTCCTACCACCTTTTTAGCCCCTCTGAAGTTCCAAATTGATTTGAGTAAATAACAGTCGCAGTGAAGATTCGAATTTCTCAATACCTACCAGCTTGTAACTGATATTGATTCTTAACTAAGCTCGATAAAGCTCAGTTTAGACTACACCAAGCTTAAGAGAGAATCACGCCTGGTTCGTTCGGATTCGCCCCAGGTGATATGGGCGATGCATAAATTGTCGGGACGTATTTAAATTTGTATGGGTTGAAGAATCATTAGAAAACCCATTACTAGGAGCTGGAGTCATTAGAAAGTCTATTAATAAAAATAAACAAACGGTGCAAAGGTGTTGAGAGAGTATAATTATTTTAAATGTATAGAGAGAGTATAATTTTCAAAATTATAAACGAATATAAACTCGCGACTCACAACTACTTTACAAAAAATATTTTGCGATTTTTCAAAATTCGTTTTTCGTACCTTGAAGAGACGACAAAAAAATCCCTATTTAACATAATTTAAAACTAACGGACGCCCGCGGCATCGCCTGCGTGGACTACTATTTTCTTAACCCACGGGAACCGTGCATTTTTTCGCGATAAAAAGTAGCCTTTGTCCTATTACCGATCATCTAGGTATCTATATTTTAATCGATTTTCAAGCAAATCGATTCCATGATTGTCGAGTTATAGAGAAACATAGATCAATCCATCCAAACTTAACTTACTTTAGGTACTAATAAAAGTGTGATTTTCTGTCTTTTCCGTAGAAGGCTAGTTAGGAACAGAATTAATCCAAGTAGCATTTCTATTTTTTATTTAGTACTTTTGATATTATTTAAGTTGATGATTAGAGGCCAAAAAGTGACATTAACTCAGTTTTTTCAAAAATGTTACTTGGATCACTTATGTTCCTAACTAGCCAAATTTTTAAACTTTTGCGATCACTATCCATATTGAGGGTAAACTCCTGTGTCCATATAAATTTCAATAGCCAAATTTGGTTTCTGGTAAATTTACCCCAAAGATAAGTCCGCACCAATCACTCCACTGTTCATTTTGTCATCGAGGTGAAAAGACTATCACTTAGTCGGACTCTCTTTACTTCTTTGTCAGTTCGCCCCAGTTCGCCCCAGTTCGCTAACTCTCAGAACACTTCGCAAAGAAGTCTTTACAACAAAAAGTACAACGTCGCTGTGCAAAAATTACTTTTCCACGGAAACAAACGACAAAAGCTTTGTATCTGGTCTATCAAATTTAGCATAGACAAGTGCAGTTTTTTTTCTTTAACAAATTAGGCATCAGTTTTTGATGATAAAATTAAGAAAGGATTGTTGAAGAATGAAGAAAGTGTGGGAGCGCTCTAAGAGTCGCGTTGGCCGTGGGTTCGAATCCTAGCCGTGCATCAATGGAATTTTAAATGCATATGAAAATGTATATGCGCATTAACGCTAGCTCTAAACGGTGTAAGAAAACATCGTCAGGAAACCCGCGGCTTAGTCGGCTACACACGTATTGACCATGTCTTTCCTGTGGATATGGCCGGTTGAGCCGAGAGAATGGTGTAGGTGTTAGACAAGCCTACTCCATCTCAAACAATGTCCCAGGCACTTCAGTGTGCTATGTAGGCAAAGATTGCCTCTTGGCACTGTATAAATCATCTAGCAAAGATGTAAAGGCCTAAGATTTTTTTACATTGTCGGTCCCCTAAGCTAAACGCTTTCAGATAGGTTTAAACTACATTACATACAGCCTTATTAAAATTACATTTGTAACTTATTACTTATATTTTCTAATGTATAAAGCCCTAAGTGAAGGGCTTCAAAAAAGTTTAATTTCTGATGACGTTTTAATCCAAAATGCTGCAACATTGAGACTTATTAACAGAACAACAGTAAAATTGCCTTTTTCGAGGCAGATTTGTATTTTAATACAATAAAAGAAATATTTTTCATCCTTTTACGAGTGCCGAGTTATTTGTGATAGTAATAAATATTTTTAATGACTTGAAAAACTTTCTGCTGCCGCAGTTAGTTACACCTGCGTCGGTGCTATTGTTTTTAAATATTTATGTCTCCACTTTTCTGAATATAAGTATCTGCTTTAGTATTTCATACTTTTTTCTTCTTTATTTTGGCTTCGCACGGCTTGTACATTCAGCCAGTGTCAAGTGATATATTTCAAGTTTATAGATAAGTAAACAACTTATGCAAATACATAATCAATCTATGCTAATCTATATCTATACAGGGTGAATTTTTGAGATGGGGCAGTAAGGGCAGCTACCTTAACCGTTGTAGCTAGAGGAAAACGTTCTTAGGAGACCATCCTTCATTTTTGAAAATGTTTTGACCTGCATTCACAGATTTTGAAAAATATGTACAGTCAGCGAGAAAATGGGCCATTTACACAAAAACTTTTTTTGATGCCAATCGATCCTGTTTCATCTAAGGATAAAAAGGCTCTTTCAGACCAACTGAGGTTAGAGTACTAGAAAAGTCTGAAATCGCTAAAGTGTATTTCTGAGACAAGACAGTAAGGGCTACCTTAACCGTTGTAGCTACAGGAAAACGTTTTTAGGAGACTGCCCTTAACTTTTGACGATATTTCAACCTGCATTCACAGATTTTGAAAAAAATGTACATTCAGCGAGAAAATGGGCAATTTACACAAAAACTTTTTTTGATGCCAGTCGATCCTTTTTCATCTAAGGATTAAAAGGCTCTTTCGGACCAACTGAGGTAAGAGTACTAGAAAATTCAGAAATCGCTAAAATGTATTTTTGAGACGGAGCAGTAAAGGCAGTTTGTTAACCGTTGTAGCTACAGGAAAACGTTCTTAGGAGACTACCCTTACTTTTGAAGATATTTCGACAAAATGATGAAAAATTATGACAAATGACAAAATGATTTCGTACGAAATGTATACAAATACAAATACAAATACAAATACATTTATTTACCAAAAGAGAATACAACACATACAAATATTACTGATGGTCCCCGCACTAGGGCGAGCCTGTATCGCGGGAGACCGAAAATCAAAAACGATTACCTACTACAATACAGAGAGGATAACACAAGACAAGGCAAACCACAGAGGACAGACTAAAGAAAAGAAAACGACAATAGTGGGTACCAGTGAGTGAGAGTGCGTGAGTGTGTGTGTGTATGTGTGTGTGTATGTGTGTGTGTGTGTGTATGTGTGTTTGTGTGTGTGAGTGAGTGTGTAGGTGTGTATGCGTGGGAATGGGGGGGATAAAAATATGTAAATGGCTTTTGAGCAAATTGGGATTACGTAGAGAGGGGTTACCTAAAAAAATTAAATAAATAAATAAATAGACCACAAGGTTTATTCAGACCGGAATGTCAAGCAGACTTTCAGTTCCATTGTAGTCTAGCGTGACAAGCCACTTTCTCACCCTTTCCTTAACACCGTAAAGAGAGCAGTTAAGGTCACAGTGCTTACAAATGCAACGATAGATAAAGGGAAAGGCGAAATTCCTGAAACGCCTGGCAAAGGAAGTATTAACCGCTGGCACATTCACCTTGATCCGCCGGTTGTTTGTGGAGGAAAGAGAGTTGGCGCGGAAAGGTCTATGGTACGCCACAGCGACCCGCAGCAGGTACAGCTGCCGAACAGTCAGGGTTTGAGTCTCTGCGTAAAGTTTTACAGTGGGATACCGGAAGGGTTTCCTAAACATGACCTTGAGCACAGACCTTTGGGCTCTTTCAAGGCTGATCATATTGGTTTTTGCTAATCCACCCCAAGCAGAAATGCAGTAGCATAGAATAGACTCGCAGAGCGCGGAATAGACTAGCCTAAGGCAATCTACATCGGAGTGGTCTCTAAGAAGCTTCATAACGTGTATGAGCTTTCTGACACGTCCAGAGAGAGCGTGTACATGGTTCTTGAAGGATAGGTTCTCGTCGAGCAGGACACCCAGGTATCGGATACATTCTGTGCGCTCTATATTAGGACAGATGCAGTCCAGTGCCGATCTATCACATTTATGGATTCGTAGGGATAAGGAGCAAGGGGGGGCGGAAACAATAGTCTTATGGAAACATACATATTTGGTTTTTTTAGCATTAAGAGTCAGCAAATTAACGTCTAGCCAAGATGCAACACGAGCCAACCCAGTTTCGGCATTTAGAGCTGCCTGTTCCCAAGTGTTCCCTTTAAATAAGATGGCCGTATCATCAGCATAACATACAATTTGCGGGTTATCAGGACTATTATCAAACAAATCGATTAAATCGTTAATGTAAAGTGTGAAAAGAGTTGGTCCCAAGATGCTGCCCTGCGGGACACCGAAGGATACGTCTCTGATATCACTAGAATAACCAGCAATTGAAACGCACTGGCCTCTATGCGTAAGGTAACTGCGGAACCAGTCCAAGGCGACACCCCTGATCCCCAAGCATTCCATCTTTTTTAGAAGAATGATTGGGGAGACCGTGTCAAAGGCCTTAGCAAGGTCCAAGAAGACACCGATACATTTCTTTCCGTTGTCAAGTTCTGAGACAGCACCATCGAGCAGCAAGTGCACAGCATCCACGGTTGACAAACCCGGTCTAAAGCCAAATTGTTTAGGGGATATGATTTTATTTAACTCCAAATAACGGTTAAGCCTTTTATTTACTAACTTCTCGAGAATTTTAGAGAGGGTAGGAAGTAGGGAGATTGGGCGGTAGTTAGATGTAATTGATTTACTACCGTCCTTATGTATAGGGGTGACTGACGCAATTTTCCAACAATCTGGGAAAACACCTGTGGAAAGGCTTAAATTCATCACATGAGTCAATGGTTCTATAAATAAATAACAAAATCTTTTCAGCAAGATGTTGGTTAAACCGTCTTTACCGGGGGCGCAATTATTTTTGAGGGATTTTATGAGACTCTCAATTTCTAGGCAGTCAGTAGGAGACATAAAGAATGAGTGCGGAGAGTTGTAGGAGAGATTGATATCCGCAGCTAGATCTTCTTGATTCTTGTTAAGGCGTACTAAAGTTGAGTTGGCTAAGATCTTTCCAACATTAACAAAATAATCATTACAGGAGTTTAAAGAGTCTGTGGGAGATTCCTTAATATGTAGCAAGTCAGAAGTACAATCCCTCCTAGAACCCAGCTCGCAAACACTTTTAATACTTTTCCATAATTTCGCTGGGTTGTTTTTGTTTTTAACAAATAGTTCCCTATTGTGCTCATTTCTCACCGTCGTCAATAAGAGTTTAAAAACGTTACGGTACCGCACATAACTATGTTGGAACTCCCTATTATCGGGGAGTTTTCTTGCTTTTAAGTGGAGGGCATCACGATGTCTCATTGATTTAATAAGGCCAGGAGTGATCCACTCTTTATAAGTTTGATTCCTACGACTAAGTGTGATCTGTGTAGAGTTGCGCTTGACAATGGATTCTAACCTAGATGTTAGTATGTAAGCGGCAGAGGATGCATGGGTTGATGACAAAACATCCGACCAATCGTTAGCTGCTAGCTCTTTAGACATAGTTTTATAATTGATGGATATTTTGGTTTTCTGGCGCGAAGAGTAAGGAGTTGTACTGAGACCAGCCAAAACCAGATCGTGATCAGTGATACTCGTCTTGCACACCACACCCAAGGCCTGCGATTTAGCGTTGATTAAAATGTGGTCTAAGCAAGATGCGCCTCTCGTGGGTACATTGATAATATTTTTGAGACCGAGTTCAGCAATAAAACATAAATATTCCTCAAATTGTGGGTGGGGTATGGGAGAGTCAAATATAGTGTTTATGTTTAAATCACCCGCAACTACACAGTGCTTAAATATAGAACCATTTTCTTTAACAAAATAATCAAGGGAAGTAATCTAAGGTATAATCAAAGGTATTTGCGTTTTCTGACTTTTCTAGTACTCTTGCCTCAGTTGGTCCGATACAGTCTTTTAATCCTTAGATGAAACAGGATCGACTGGCATCAAAAAAAGTGCTTATGTAAATTGCCCATTTTCTCGCTGACTGTACATTTTTTTCAAAATCTGTGAATGCAGGTTGAAATATCGTCAAAAGTTAAGGGTAGTCTCCTAAGAACGTTTTCCTCTAGCTACAACGGTTAAAGTAGCTGCCCTTACTGCCCCATCTCAAAAATTCACCCTGTATATTATATAAAGCGGAAGAGTTTGTTTGTTTGAACGCGCTAATCTCAGGAACTACAGTCGGATTTGTAAAATTCTTTCTGCATGTGGTAGCTACTTTTCATCATCATCATCATATACCATTACTATGGGGGCAACGCCGCGAGGGCGCTGCTAGTATCTAGTCGGAATCGGTTTTTTAATACTTTTAATTTAGTTATTTGTTATCTTATAAGAACGTAGCCCTAAATAAAACGATTTAACCGCGATCACACGAAAGCGCTTCTAATAACTCTTCGGTTTACTACAGACACTTACCAAACCACCTAATTCTAAAGACTGTTGTTGCTAGCTCTGTCCCGCTCACACCCATAAATTAAGCCGTGCACCCGAGCGGGACAGAAGGGTGCAGGACATCTTGCGGTGCCCCTTGATTTATCATACCACGGCGTCCGCAAACGAGGCATTCGCGCGGAATTAATAATAGTTTTAGTAAGAGAAAATTCACATAAATACACTACATGAAACTACTAGCTGCTGCCCGTGGCTTCGCTCGCGTGGTACCCGGATGAAAAGTAGCCTATGTTACTCTCCAGCTCTTCAACTATCTCCACACAAAAAATCACGTCAATCCGTCGCTCTGTTTTGACGTGAAACCAGGACAAATAAACAAACAAATAAACACAGTTTCATAATTATAAGGCTGGTTTTAGTGTCACGCGTATCGTCGGCGCTGATAGGCGAGTGATCTTTATTACAATGAAATAGGGATACTGATTGTTCAGCACTGACGAGTGCAATCAGCGTCGCCATTTTTGCTAAACAATCAGTATCCTTGTTTCAATGTAATAAAGATCACTCGTCTTTCAGCGCCGACGGTACGCGTGACACTAAAACCAGCCTAATAATGGGTACGGATTATAGAACACTTTTGTCGGCGATAACAAAATAAACTATCAAACCAATTTGATCGCTCGGAATTTGAATTGCGACAACTATACCATAGACAAAATTTACAGTGAGTTCAGTTTGCCACTGTTTTGTTGTAAAACGCGCCTTAGCAAATGGCTTGCTCAATCTAAATTCAACTTTAACTTGTAGAGGTAGAATTCATTTTGCAATAAAAGCAAATGCATAGTGGTTTAACCCTTCAGTGTCCGCAAAGTAGGCACCTACCGTATTTATTGCCACAATAACCCCATTAATTCAGTCCAGGAGCGGCTTTGAACTTCTAGTGTGGGTTCTAATCCCGAGGTCGTTTATACCCCGGTCATAATGACCTGGAGGGTTAAGATTGTTTTATTGTGCGCTAGATTTTAGTTGGCGGCTCTAAGGGGTTGTAGATTTTTAGAGCTGTAGTCATAAAGGTTATAAAGTTAGTTCTCAGCTTTATTAAGTTTGGCGAATGTAGTCGACTGGGCTTTATTGGCCCAGACGCTGAAATTGCAAATCTGCTTTGAACATAATTAGTAAATCTTGAACTTGGATGAGTGCCCAAGGTTCGGTCAAAAGAAAATACTTGTAGATAATGTACCGTGATAAATACGAGAAATTGTGTTTTGGAAGTCAAATAATCTACAACTTATTAACACGTTCACAGCCAAGCCACTGCGGATGATGATGTTGATGAAAAGTAGCCTATAACCTTCCTTAAGAGCTTAGCTGTCTAAATCAGAAATATTTTTTCGAATCCGACTGGTAGTTCCTGAGATTAGCGCTTTCAAACAAACAAACCCTTCCACTTTATAGACATAGAAGATAGATAGATTAGTATACTTACTTAGATATAGATATGTATGGGAACTAAATGGGCATAACCATAGTAGAAGTAACTAAATAGTAAAAACAATAAGCTTATTTTTAGTATTATGCTACTATTCGAAGTACTACGAAGTGATGCTAACTTAATAAAGTTTACGAGTCGATTATTATACTGAGAGTATAAAATTAATTCAGTCAAAACTATTATCTCCTTCAGTCAAATCTAAAACAAAACAAAAATCACAATTTCTCTAGGTATTTCACAATCAAAAACTTCTAACTCAACAGCCATTTAACAAAAACTTCTAAACTACAACTCGCTACCACTTCGAACTAGCAACTCCAATCAACAATCTAGCCATAATTTCCTCGGCCCAAAAACAAAACGATGTTATCACGTGACAAATGTTTTCATTCACTAACAGTATCCAACATGACAAATAAATAAAAGTGACATCAATAAAAACGTCGGCAATCAATCGTTGAGGCCTGTCGGTCAGTTTTCTAATCAATTCTAAATCTACACAAATCAGCGGTTGTTGCTACTTGTAGTTCCTTTGAGTCACAAATGAAAATGCACCTTAACCCGTTGAGTTTAGATTGAGAATAGATGGACTGAAACAAATCAGTGGTAGATGCTACTTAAAGTTGCTTTGAGCTAAGAAAGAAAATAAACCTTATCCCGTTGAGTTTAAATTGAGGATGGACTGAAATAAATCAGTGGTGGTACTGAAACTCGCTTTGAGTCAGCTCACGAGGACTACACCTTAACCCGTTGGATTTAGATCGAAAATGGTCGGATAGGAAACTGAAAAGTTCTGTTGCAGTTGTAAAAACAGTTTTTACACTAGGTTTAATAAATATAAAATTTCATGCCAAAGTGTTATCAAAAAAACATAATGATTATGAAATACCTAAGTATCTAATACTAGCTTCCAACCGCATTTTCGATTGCAACGCCCACATTTCAAACAGCCTATATAATGCTTTTTCAGGCTACAATTATTCAGTTTATTAAGTTTCATCTCAGAACATATTATTATAATAATTATTTTTCATTCAAATCGGTCTACTGATTAACGTGTGACTGGAATGTACAATATTTCAGGCTTATAATAATTATTATTTATTTTTAAGATAATTTATTAAGATAATTTATTAAGATTGTTAAGATTACATAGGGCAAATTATAAAAATAAATTTATAGGTCAAGTCATTTACAATGAGCCCCGCACTAGGCAAAGCCTGTATCGCGGGAGTCCGAGTGAAAGTTATTATAATAATACAATTTAATGAATATAATATGATACTTATGTATAATAAGTTGTATTAATTGCAGACCTGACACAATATTATCTTATTTCCTATTTATCGCATGTCTATACAAACCTGTAGTGAAAGTACCGTTCTTATCGATCGCTATATTTGACATTTAGAATCGATAAAATTATTTTTTTCATTGATAAATCCAATTTTATCCGATTCTACGAGTACATGTCAAATTTAGCAATAGATAAGAACGGTACTTGCACCGCTGATACAAAAGAGTAATACTATGATGAATATTTTGAATTTGAATAAGTATCTATAGTATATCTTACTTCCAGCTATTTATTGTCTTCGGTTGACTTTTCGGCGCACCTATCCATTAGGCAACTAGTTAGAAGATTATTTATTAGGGCGACGTTCACTTCCTGGAATCGCGGATGTGGTCGCAGCCTTATTCAATTTGATTCTCTGCACTAATGCGATTCGGTCACGCGAATGACCGACCGAAAAATTCGACGCACCCGAAAGATTGGGACAGACGGGCGATTTTAAATCATATATTGAGCAACTTAATTTGAAATTACTCTTGGGACTTGTACCTACCCTTAGATTGTTTTAAACAGGACATTCATGGTCATGTTTTTTTCTTGTCACTGTCATGTCAATGAAAGGAGACGGCAACAATTTTAGCAGGCACCTGAACTCTAAACGGTGAAGGAAAACATCGTGAGGAAACCCACTGCTTAGTCCACCCCGCACGCCGTATTGACCAATTTGTTTGACCATGTCTTACCTGTGGATAAGGCCGATTAAGCAGAGAGGATGGTTTAGGTGCTAGGCAAGCCTAGTCCATCTCAAACAAATGTCCCAGGCACTGCAGTGTCCCGTTAAGTGTAGACAAAGATTGCCACATTACAGTCATCATTATCTCAGCCGTTAGACGTCCACTGTTGGACTCCCTCAAAGATTTCCATGTGTTGCGGTTGGAAGCGGCCTGCATCCACCGCCGACCTACCGTTTTTACAAAGTCGTCTGTCCATCTCTGTCTATAAATCATCTAGTAAGTAAATAATGTAAAGGCCTAAGTTTTTTTTAATTCTAAGAAACCTCTAAGTTAATTAATAATAGGGTTTATTTTTGAGTAACAATGCATGCGCAATAGTAGTATTTCGACATGAAATCGGTAAAATACACGTTTGTCGACCTCTCACGTGTACTGGCCCACTCACATAAAGGTTTCCTTCAAAGAATTGGATCGTAGCGTCTTGACCTGTCCCATTTCATGGATCGTGCCCTTCAGAGTCCTCGATGCTTTTCATCGGCTCAATATGAGGAAAACGATGTATGCCATTTAATTTGTTGCTAGTAAATTACGCAGGGAATTTCTCGTAAAAGATTGCTGGATTATAAGGACCTTATTTTTTTCTCGTATATTACGGTCTAATTTATTTAGTGTTTTTTTTTCGGATTGACTTTTTAACCGACTACAAAGAAAAGAAGGAGGTTCTCAAGTTCATTTAATAAGCAAATATGAATCTATTGCTAGGACTTAGGTACCTACGTCTACTTTAATAAGAACTAAACGTATTTAACAGTTAAAAAAAATTGTCAAACCTTTTTTTTATTGTCAAAATAAAAAATCAATCTTCATTTTCATCAAATTTATTTCTTTGGTATTCCAAATTAAAAAGCGCTTTTTTTAATACTTGAGTAATTTTCATAACTTTCCACTTAGTGTAGTCACACTTACTTTGAAAACAATTATCCAATTTGTAAGTTGGTAACAAAAAAGCTGAATTTGAGCCTCAAAAACTACGATCAAAACTCGATTAAGATCGAAATCAGCAGTTTAATTGTCAAACGCAATCCCCTAACCAATTAGATTCGATTTTACGCCGAACGCGCGTAAATAGTTGTCAAATTAAATCCAATATGGCGTCTAGAACCAGTTGCCAGAATTACATCAAAAGATGTACTTTCGATTTAGAGCTTTAGGGCTTCATTAACTAGTTTCAAACTCGTAATTGTCTGTTTAATAAGTTTCAATTTATAAGAAAATCTAGTTTGTAAGAAGCTTTCAAAGGTTTCAAACATTCTTCAACCAATCGAATTTTCTACGTTGAATTGTAGCGACGAGCTAGCAATCTGTCACATGGAATGTAAAAAATTGGACTTATGTTGAATGCATATTGATGATTTTGAAGTCATCAAAATCATCATAATCATCTTGTATCATTAAAGGATCTAGAATCTAGATTCGAAGGATCTAGACTAGAATGTCTATAGATCTGACAATTTGAGAATTGACAACTATGTTGAATTTCAGAATTGACAACTATGTTCTCACGTTTTTTCCGAATTGTGATTGCACTAAAACACCTAAATTATGAAAGTACTTATAAATTGTAAGTTGATGTCTATTTTGAGTAAGTAAGTTCGTATTAGCATGTGGCCAACACTGGCGACGGAGTTCTTAGATTTTAGTTTTTTTTTATTTTTATATTTATGTTGAGTAAACAAATGAAACTAGCTTATACTTATAGATTAACTTCTTCTTCTTATAGTGCCTCTCCAGTTATTGAAGGTTGGCGGTTATCCTCTTAAACTCTTCCTTGTTTTGGGCTATTCTAAATAAGTCTTCAGCCTTTTTGATGCCTGTCCACTGCCTTATATTTCGCTGCCAAGATAGTTTTCTCCTACCAACAGATCTTTTGCCTTAACACAAGATTAACACAAGGACTAATAAAATTATTTGCCGTGGATTTATAGAAAAACACTGAAAGTAACAAAATCTTTAAAGAAACTTTTTTAGATAACTATAAAACTATCACCGCAAGCTTGCAATAGACATGTGGAATATTTTTTCTCTACGAATACAGGGATACCCAAATACCTTCAAAATTAACTAATATCGAGTGAATCCACATTCCAGCGACCCTGTCCTTTGGTTTTAGGTTAATACGCCTCTATTTAGGTCAACGAGATAAGAATATTTATTTCATGCTTTTGCTGCTTACAAAAAACCTTATAGTGGTAATTTTAGGGCTCAAATTCAATCAGCAATATTTATGCCCAATTATAAAATACTACACTAAAAAATACCGTTAAAATACAGTAAGGGATACTTACACATTTTGTCCGTACTCTATTTGATAAAATTCAATTGGTTTAATGAATGAATGAATTTAAACTCTTTATTGTACACAACTTCAAATAACATCAAAAAAGAAATAACCCAATGAGTAATTATTGCACAATGGGCGGTTTAGGTTTAATTGTACAACTCGAGTTAAACGATATTAAAATGCTGGGATTTTGTTTAAAAATGAATTTTCAGTCGGTTGCTTAAAAGATCCTATTGACAAATTAAATACTATTGTAATCGGTCAACAATTGACAATCACAAGAATGTCTGCTGCTTCTTGGTCGTGATCATATTTTGCTTCATTTTTTTTCAATCGTTGATATTGGCGAAGGATAACGAACACAGTGAGGGTATGAAATTGAAAATTTTGATAAGATGTTTCATTTTCAAATGTAATAATACCTTAGTGTGGTTTAACACACAAATTAAGGGTTATTTGGAATTTGACTGGTCAATTTGTCAACTGGTTCAGAAATCATCCGATCGCATGGCAACCCTCCTGAAACATTGTGCGTTGACCTGATGTGCTTTGATTCATGAAAGATTTGGCACCGAGTCGCGGTGCCAAGGGACACAGTTTGCGACATTATCCGCTTTAAGCCCAAATAAAACGCCCCGTCCCCTTAAATCAACATTATAAATCCAAAGCAACGAAAACAAATCCAAAATTTCAATTCCGAACCCCAGTGTTTCCAACTAGGCACCAAGTAACCGAGAAAGTGGCAACCGAAAAAAGAAGACCAGTCTTTCATTTCGACGGTTTAATTTCAACGAAACCTTTGACAACGTTAAATATGGGCTTTATTGCTTTCGTAATAAAGATTTAAGAGATGTAACAAAATAGGTTTTCGAGCTGGCACAGGCGTTAAAGATGCATGTACACTGAAAACCGGTAATCGAGAACCGGCACAGAATTGCAATACCGTTCATTGCCTAAATTTTCATGTGATCGCCCATTCCTTTCTCAACACGCACGAAGGTCACTAAATTTCATCAATGTAACGAGAATGACATGTTCAAAAAGCACTATAATTTTACATTGTTCCTATTCTGGGCGCGGGCTGAAAGAAACTCTGCAATCTGTCCGTATTGTGCCCTTAATCCGGGGGTAGGAGAGGGACAAACAGACGCTTTTGTGAGTGCAGTTGGAAATGGGTCAATGTAGTGACAGGATATTACGAAGCCGCAATGTCAGACGCATCCGAACTGCAGGCTAAATGAGAAATTGTAGAAAAGGCTTTGGCACACTGTAAGGCAGCGTGCGGGCTGGTTTTTTAATATCTAATCGACAACTTTATTACACAACTTCATAATTTATACTACAGTAGTTTTATGCCTTAAAATCCGTTTCTCCATGCTTGTTGTGTGTGCATTTCGAAAGTTTAAGAGGTACCTTAAAATTATATCTTATCAAACACGACATGAATGTTTTTGAAACCAATATCTCATAATCTTTTAAAAATATATAAAAGAAAATAATTACATTTATTGTTTTTATGCCATCCGCCATGAAACTTAGAAAAATAAGAGTCTAGTTTTCCTAATCTATGTTGTTTCACTACTGGAATTATATCCTCATTTTGGTAAATTAGAAATTATTGTATACAAAGTGAATCCAATTATTGTATACAAAGTGAAACCGGGAAATTTCGTGCCCAGTGTGTCATAGCCCTAACAGCGTCCGTCGTTTTGCTTTTAAATTCCGTAGTTGTGCGGCGTTTGTGCCAGTATCTGATAAGTTTGGAACTAGGACGAGTTTATCACAAGACGAGAAACTACGAATGAAATTCTAAATGATGAAGGAAAACACTGAGTATAATATTTAAAGTAAACGTTCTGAAATTACACAGTTCTCTAGTTTAAGTGCTTTTGTTTGTTACTAAAATTCTTGTGTTTTCTTTAGCATTTGGTCATTATTATTATTAATTACTCGTAGGCGAAGCCTCGAGCGTTCAGCTCGCGGCTTCGCCCGCGTGGACTATTATTTTTTTATCTCACGGGAACCATACATTTTTCCGGGATAAAGCATAGCCTATGTGTTATTCCAGAACCTAAACTATCTACATTCAAAATTTCATCAAAATCGGTTGAGTAGTTATGGAGATACGTGGTAACAAACATTCACACACACACACACACACACACGGATTTTCAGCTTTATAATATTAGTAGGATTATCATCATCATCTCTCTATCCTTCTTTCGCTTCCGTGCTTCGGAGGGCACGTTAAATTGTCGGTCCCGGCTTTTAAGTCGATAAGCCATGACGGAAGCTTTAAGGAAGCAATGGAGCACTTCTTACTTTTTTATCTCAATCATTCTCCTTTTTAGTACTACCCCAAGCAGTCAATTCAAAGCAACCAATGATTTCAAATGACATAACTTTCACAGTAAAATCGGTTTGTCTTCTTGTTTCTTCTAACCTTTCCACGTTGAAAGTTGTTCAATAAAATCAATACAACCAATCATTTCTTGAAATCACTCAGATGCAAAGGTTAGTCCAGAAAGTAATTCCTCCTTAGTTTGGACAGTCGCGTGCAAACTTACAAAGTGAAACAGCTGAAGTTATGTAGCGATATGTGAAAATTAATATTGTACGTGACTGTACACGCAGGGCTAGTTTGGATGATTCATTGGGCGTTGAACATTCAGTATAATTAAATTTACGGTCATACATTTAGCATGAAAGAGTATTAGAAAAGGAATCTTACATAATAAAATTTACTCAGGCCTTTACATCTTTACTAGATGATTCATACAGTGTCAGGAGGCAATTTACCTACACTTATCGGGACACTAGTGCCTGGGACACCGTTTGAGATGGAGTAGGCTTGCTCAGCACCTACACCATCCTCTCAGCTTAACCGGCCATATCCACGGGAAAGACATGGTCAATACGTGTGGGGCTGACTAAGCCGCTGGTTGTTACGATGTTTTCCTTCACCGTCTAAAGCTCGTTTTAATTCACACATTTTTCAAAACGACGGTCGTGTAATAAGGCTATGATACTTCAAAGTGATTCAATAATGACTTTCATTAGATATCCATTTTAAAAAACTGATGCAAAAACTAGGTTAATGGTTGATTTCTCATCTTCTTATTATGCTATTAAAAAATTGCAATAGAGTAATCCGTACCCACATGATAAATGTGAATGGTTTATTTGTTTGTTTGTCCTGCTTTCAGGTGAAAACAGAGCGACGGATTGACGTGATTTTTTGTGTGGAGATAGTTGGAGGGCTGGAGAAGTAACATAGGCTACTTTTTACCCGGGTACCACGCGAGCGAAGCCGCGGGCAGCAGCTAGTATCAAATAAGTCCCTATCTCCTTACTGAATTATTTTGCTTTTTAGATGATTAGGGTGATAACATTAATGAAAGAACACGCTCCTTAGACCTAAAACTATTTTTATGAATACCAATAAAGTTTAATTATTTATATCTATCTATCTAATCAGCCCATATCCACCCACTGCTAGTAAAGGCGAGTATAGGCCTCCTCATTTTGACGCCAGTTCTCTCGATCCTGCGCCAGTCGAATCCAATGCTTCCCCGCTACCTTCACTATATCGTCAGTCCATCTGACTGGTGGTCTGCCTGGTGTTCCGTGACCCTCGCGCGGGTATTTATTTCTTTGATAAAATAAATTATTCCTTTAATAATACTTTCTTTAATAAAATAAACTTTATCTTTCCTTTTACTAGAATCTTTAGTCAGTATATCTGTAATCTAAATAGTTGAATACCTTAAGATCCAGCAACCCAAGACTTGTCTCTTTGATTCGATCTCATACATAATTTTCGTTATCATCTATAGTCCATATCTTCCTTATCGGTTACTTGCTATCAGTTTGTTTTCAGATTGGTGACATTTTAGAGAAAGGCCAGGTCAAAAGTACCCTAAACCGGCGAGCTTGTATGAAAAATGTGATGAGAGTGAATGAGGCGAAAGAGGTGTGTCAGGATCGTAGCAAGTGAAAGTCCGTGGTCTCTGCCTACCCCTGTGGGAAAGAGGCGTGATTTTATGTATGTATGTATGTATGTATGCTATCAGTTCTAGGTAAATTCCTCATTCATTCTTTCTAGAAGATACAAATCTCTTAAAGCGTGTGTGATGGTCTTACAACATACAATTTATTTATTATTTCTATTAACTTTATAGTTATCTAGCAGTGCCCTCGTGGCGCTGCCCATGTAGTGATCAAAAACTATTTTGGGTTTTCTACCTTGAGTGACAATATTGCAATTTTCTTACGAATCCCTAAGTTTTTTGAAAATAGATTATAGCTTATAATAATACCTGATAATGTAGCTTTCTATTGGTGAAATAATTTTTGAAATCGGTTCAGTAGTTTCGGAGCCTATTCGTTACAAGTAAAAAAACAAAAAATGTTTCCTCTTGAATCTCGGTGAAAGAGACACAATTTTAAATTTCAAATTCTAATAAAGGTAGCACTCGATAGTATCTCGATGAAATCAATTAAACACCCACTATCGCGCGAGCGGTAATCAGTTGAATAAAACTTGTTATTTTATAGCTACGTTCTTGATGATAAGCATCTCGGAGTCCCTGAAGTACTTTATCATTGTACCACAAACCACGGACTTTGGGGATGGCTAGCTCACTCTACTGAGCTATGCTACTCGCAAAGGCGAAGCAATTCAACTCATTCGTCCAAAAAATATATGGATACGGGTAGAAACCGCGTTATTTATAGACATCTGTCCACTGGGACACTGGGTTTGTGAACGTTAATAGGTTCACGATTGTAACGCCATTTTTGTTTTAATTATCTCGTCCCACTGCTGGGCAAAGATCTCCCTACTATGGAAGGTCTATGCCCAGTATCATTAATTCAGATCTACAAGTATTTAATATCATTTGAAGGTATCTAGAGGATAGTTAAAGGTAGTTCAAATGCTTGAATTCTGATTTATGTATACTTTTTTCTAACATCGTGAGGAAACCTTTCTAATAGCGTCGAAGGGCTTGCAACCTGTCACGTATGGAATGCTAACTTCTGCAAAACGTGGACATGTACCAAATATGTATTTGGACATACCTCTGACTACCCCTTAGACTCGAAGGATCTTAAAAAATGCCTAAAAAGATCTGAGATACTGTCTACCGCTCCTTGGGGATACATTCGTGATCATATTCCAATTTTCATTTCATTATTTCAAGTGCACCAGCTGTTACATTCAAGCTACTCCACCGTACAGCGGCAACATTTCAGTTGAAACAAAAGCAGTTAAACACGATTTATACTCACGTGCTGTTTAGAAATGTACTTTAATGTACACACGCATCGCGATTAATCTTAGGCCTCTTCTTCGGCTTAAATGGGTTAGGCTGGGGCACAATGGGCGAGAGATAAGAGTTCGGGAAGTTTATCATCATCATTTTCCTGCTTTTGTTCTGTTTGTCGGACAGTTCTTGACATGTCTTTGCCCTAAACCGACGAGCTTGCATGAAGAATGTGATGAGAGTGAATGAAGCCAAAGAAGTGTGTCAGAATAGTAGCAAGTGGAGATCTGTGGTCTCTGCCTACCCCTATGATGGGAAACAGGCGTGAGTTTATGTGTGTATGTCTTTGCCCGTATTGAAACGCTACTTAAATATTTAAGACGTAATTATCTATTTGAGACGTTCTTGCTCTTCAGAATCGTATTCAAACATGTTAATGACAGTTAATGACAATGATAAGCACCACTTAAACTAAGTAGCGTTTCAGTATTCGGGTTTTAGACTCATACTGAGTATTTTAACTATTTCAACAATATCCTATAAAATGAAATATTTGTATTCGCATTGTAGAATATAAGCAATTTGTCTAGGTCTATTTTCTAGAAATTTTTATAGAAAAAAAATTTTATAAAAATATCAGGGAAAATTTAAAAAGCTGTGTAAAAAAACCTTTGACCCCTCTTCCTTAAAGTATCTTGAATCTGAAAGGATATTCCACGAGTATAGAGCTGTGAGCCTGTTTAAAATTTTATCCAGTTATAAAGTCGCGGGTAAAGCGCCCTGATTAGCGGGTGAAGTCGGGCGCGCCAGTAATCCATACAATACTTTTTGCGTGAGCCAAGATTAATGTATCACCATTTCGACCCAGTTTACTTAATACTGGCGCAAGTTGCAAGAAATCAGAGGAAAACATATTTATGTTTAATTTCCTATATTATTTAATATGTATAGGAAATTAAATTTAAAAAAAAACTGATAAGCTCTATTTTTCATCCCAATGTTTAAATAAAGTATCGTCCTTCCTGATCCAATGTTCCTGACCACAACCATGCTATATAATTATTAATTTAGACTGCGATTTAATTATAACCTTAAAAAAAAGGAGTATAAGTTCCTTGTGATCGTAGAGGCTTATCGCGGCCTGGGGATAGTTTACACTGTGTGTTTGGATTAGTATACTAAAGATAGCCACTTGCTCATACGGACATATTTTTTCTTTAGTCTGATTCAGGTGCGTACGGATAGCGCGTACCCTGGGTACGCGTAGTCAGTTTACGCGTGTCCAGAACGCCAAGTCCAATACAGTGTACACGTACAGTGTAGCTACAGGTATGGACTTGGCGTTCTGGACACGCGTAAACTGACTACGCGTACCCAGGGTACGCGCTATCCGTACGCAGGGGACTCAATAGTGCAATAATATTAATATTTATTATTTTGACATTTCACATTTAATTCTATAACTTGGACTGAACCACGCAAGAAGACGTCGACTAAATTAATAGCAGTGCTTATGTCGCGATGTCGCTCGCACGGCCCCTCGCGATTTGCTTTGAAAAATCATCTCAGTGTACCCACTGCTTTAGGCAATTATATACTAATTTTTGGAATCCTAGTCATTTAATTCAATCATCATCATCCACATTCTTACTCAACCCACCACTTGTACTGTCTCTATTTGTGCTAGCCAACTAGAATGTGCTTGTGTTCTCCATCTACGACCCATTACTACTACTACTATTACTACTAATAACGTCATCACAGGCGTCAAGTTCGCGCGGGTACCCTCTTTGCTGTGAATACTTGTCGTACAAATTCCGGTCTGCGCTGTCCTATGTATCGGATGGTTGAGTTATACAACTTAATATTCACAGACATCGATATTTTTGCATGCTCTAAATGGAAATTTAAAAAGTCAATTTTCACTATCTTGAGGAATCGAAAGGAGGCCTAAGCCCAACCGTGGGCTACGTTGGTGATGATGTTAGTGTAAATATTATTCTTGTTTTGTTTATACTTTTATAAATAAGTACTTAGTTAATATTTTTATTTATATAATATTTATTGTTTAATTATGTTTGCCTCTAGTGGCGCATTTTAGTGTAATCTTGCATATTAAGCTGAGGATAATGCTGTGGGCAACAATATTACCTACACTCATTTTTTTTTTCTAAAAAAAAAAATATTGTACATTTGTTTTGATTATGCTGTATATTGTAGCTGTTTATTGTCCCTAATAAATAAAATAAAATAAAAATAAAATATTACTACTATTATTACTATACTCCTACGTGGTCTTCTTACTATCCAGAGGTTAAAGCGGGTAAGGGAGTGGGCTCACTGTATTTTTTGCTGCGCGTTTGTATCGATACAAACGCGAACGCGCTGCCCCACTCCCGGTTCGCGTTCGTATGGGTAAAAACGCGCTGCGCACGCGCATTTCTATCAGTACAAACGCGATGCGAACGCGCAGCTCAGAAACGTGCTGCAAAAAACGCATTGTACCCACTCCCCAAGGGCTTCGAGCTTGGCCCACAACTGGTTTTGTCATTTTATTCCATTCACAAGCAACAAGAAAGAGAGGGGGCACTATTTAGATATTATATATCGACATAGTTGCTTCTGAGTGGAATGATCCTGAAAATGCATTTTACTCATTTGCTCAAAATTCACAACATGCTACTCGGATCACTTATGTTCTTAACTAGCCATTTGGTCAAAATTAAATGATTGCTAAGCTAGATTTATAATCAAGTTTGAATAACCGTTTGAATAACAAGTATAAAAAACCAAAACGAATAGGCTAAATTATTTAATATAGGCACCATAAACTTTAAGGGATTCTTAGGTGATACAAAATGCATATCACTTGACTGTGCATTTTAATGTTATATATTACATCAAACTGCGAATGGAAACTAGAACATAATATCTGCCATGGAAATGAAAATACCCCATCACATCCTCTAAAAAGCATTCAAACTGTTTAATGGGGTCGAAACTTCCGAAGGGTCAGCAATAAAGAAGATTAAAACTATGGAGACCCTCATTACCGACGATGGCTTCGGAAGCGCACTACATCACTCGCTTTAGGAGCATACGTAGTCCCTTTGAAGAAATATGTAAACTAGAACGGACACCGGCGAACTCACAGTTGACGCCACAATTGAAGCCGATCAGCGTCAGCTCATTCATTCACTAGCTCACGTTCATCGCAATCGGTCGCTGGCTTTATGGTGTTGAATGTTGACGAAAGGTATAAAAATGACTTTCAAAAATGCCGTCTTGCATTTTAGAATCTTACAAAAACGCATCAACTACACAAAAAAAGGATAGTGGCGTAACTTATCATCGGTAAGTAAACAAAACATCAACTAAAACCAAGCAAAACTAATTTTTGTCATAATTTGCCGCCATTTCTAGAAAATCATAGAATATGAAAATGGAACTGTACCTACAGATTGGACACGGTAGGTAATAAATGTTGGTGAACTCATAATATATGCACCTAGTTATTTTAACTCAATTAGGTATAAATACTTAACTGATTATTGTTTAGATCATAAAATACCTACTCTGCCTATGCCGTTTGTCTGTCTGTTTGTCTATCAGTACCTACTAAAGTTTATTATCAAATTGTAATGGTAGATTTTTATTTTACTTAGTTTAAAAAGGATATTTTTCATCATCATCACCTTAAAGATACTAACCAAACCCAAACCTAATTTATTCAAAACTAAGTTTCCTGTAAGTAGTACCTACCTACCTATAATTTTTTTTCCGTGAATTTTTTGATATTTTAATAGTTATTCTGCTATTCAGGGCTAAAAAATGGTAGAATACTTATTATTTGGAAATGCATACATAGGTACCTATAATACTATAAAATAATATAATTCATCCTACAAATGTTTGTCCTGGGTGGGAATCAAACCCACGACCTAGTCAATTTATTTAGATAAGGCAGAGTAATACTTAGTAGGTAAAAAAGCTGTGTCGCTTCTGTGCGGTGTCTAATCTCCCGCCCATGTTCCGACTCATTTGTGACACATCTATGGTTTGTACTTTCTTCTCTAGTTATTATCTCGATGCGTAGTCCACTATAGCACTATTCCGCAAGCCGCGGCACACTAGTGCACCGTGGTCGTGGTTGGTGTCTCTCGGAAAAATAAGGTTACCTATCTCAGTTAAGCTACTCCATGGACCGCATTGTTCAACTAAACAAGCTCATGTTTTGCAAAAAATATATTTATCATATGGTGTACCTCCACAATTTTCCGATTTCCTCGATGTACCTTGAACACAAAAAGTTTGAGGAACACTGCACTATAGCACTGAAGCGCACGTGGTGTAGTTAACTTGGTCGATTTTGATAGATCGTTGAAGTCACAATTTGGATATGTTACGGGCAATTTGATAAATCCGGTCATTATGCATAATGACCGGTCCGTATGCATAATGACCGTGTCAATTGGGCAATGTGATAAAAACTGCTTGATTAATCACTTTGCCCGGTCATTATGAATAATGACCACCCTATCTTGGACAATGTAATAAATAAGATGAATTGCAATGTTTTAATTGATTTACTACATTTCTGGCGCTTCGGCGGCCGCTACCGTGGCACGCTACGCTCGCCTCGCGCGTAGTTTTTTACTAACCTAACATAACCTAACCTACAGATTTTAATCCAATTTATCACATTGCCCGGCTAGAAGTAGGGCACTATTCATACTGCCCGGTCTAAGTGATAAATTCAAGCCTTGATTTATTAAATGGACCACGGGCCGTCGGGCATTATGAATATGGACCGGTCAAAGTAATAAATTTATCAAATTGCCCGACGCTCTTGGTCATTATGCATAATGACCGGTCCATATGAATACTGCCCGATTAATCAAGTTGCCCGTGACAGATATACATATCTGTATTAGTACAAAAATAAATACATCTGAAAATTCGAAATTTTGATGGGAGGCCTCAAGTGGCATTAGCAGCTGAGCGTTTCCTTGCTTCGGAGGGCACGTTAAAATGTCGGCGGCTTTTAAGTCGTTAAGCCATGACGGAGGCCTTTAAGTGGCCTAAAGTTTCAAGTTTTGTTAAATAAATTGTGATCAAACCAATGTAAGTTTTTTCATAATTTAATTAACTGCCATCAACTTAATCCTCGTCTGACTATTAAACAGAAATTACTAACAAATGCCGTAGAGCCTCTACGCCGTAGCAAAAATCTGTATTACAATGCTTGTAGGCACTCTAGTAGACAGCACACCTTAATAATTGGACTCAGAACAAATCAAACGGTCAAACGACATTGAATCTTACCTCGAGCCGACAACGCTTAAAATTCAACCAACAATACTACGAGACTCGCATCGACAGCCAGCAAGCGATACTGAATCTAAACTCGAAATGATAGAATTGATTTTCCAATGTGAGGATGAGTTTGGTCTGATTTAGGGACTAAGGGGAGATGGGGCAATTACGGCCTCTCTTTTTAGAACACACATGACCTGAAAGTTCAGTACATTATTATAGCTCCATCGCTTACCCAATTCCGAACTCATAATTTTTGTCGTTAGGCCGAACGGACTGGTTCGTGGATTGTTTCCATACAGATCATTTATCACGGAACGCATAAAAATAATTTAAACTGTACGGTACGTTTTTGTTTATTTTTTAATGAAGTGGTTCACTTGTTTTTATTCGTTAGGAACATTGGGGTATTTTGATGATTTTAACGGTTTTATAGTTTAAAATAAAGTGATTTTAAATTGAAGTGCACTAAACAACTGCACTAAAGCGTATTGATGGAGATTTGATATCAAATAAAGACGAAAAGAGTCAGTTGGAATTTAAATGAATTTGAACTGATCTAAAGGCGTAGTCAGAGGCGAGTCCAAATTCATGTTTGGTATGAATTCACATTTTGCAGTAGTTATTCTATTAGCTTGCAAACCCAGCACTGTCCTAAAATACTAACTAGCTTTCTCTCGATATCTTTTATAGACAAGTATTAACGCGCTTATAAATTTTCGAACCAAAAATACTTTAAGTAGTGTTTGGGCTTTTCTACTTTGGACTGGGCCTTTTCGGCACCACACGTTAGTTTAGAATTTGTGTTTATAGTGACTGTCCTTTTGTTTTGTCTGTTACTTTCTGTGTAAGTACTCTCTTCTGTACTGCATTTTTAATTATCATATGTGTGTGTGTGTGTGTGTGTCGAATAAACGTTTTTCTATGCTATTATTATTCTATGATTGAACATTTTTCGAAATCATAACTTTTCAGATCGAAAGTCTCTAGACCAACTCGGCTCAAGAATAACAATTTAACTTATTTCTTTGTTCTTTAAACATGATATTCTTCTAGTGAATATGAATCATATAAACCCCCTCAAAAACTCCATTGTAAATTTCAATCTAGAATTATTTAAATAGCGAACCTTTGATTGCGACGCTGCATAAGCTTGTTATGCCATTACCATTTCACAATACATCTTCATCATCCTTATTCCGGATGAATAGGGTTCAAAGTGGAATGCCAGGGGGTGGGATTACGTTTGTATGGCGAATACTAACCCTTTCTCTCTAATAAGAGGATGAAAGGTTTTGAATGATTGTTGTTTTTTTTTTATTTCAGTGGTCGACGTTTGATATGTTAATTTGGTAATAGGATGAGATGGGTGGCGTGTGTGTGCATTTAGTGGTAGATTTTCACGTTTCTATTGATATTGCCATTTTTCATACAAAAATTACCTTTATTACTACTGCAACGCGCCCCGCAGCGGTGCGCGGCCAAAATTGACGCGACACGTAACGCGTTGTCAGTGTGTTGTCCTATGCGGGTTTTCTATACAAATTGAGATACTTGCATACAATGTTAAACCTTGCTACGCTACGGAGCGCGGTGCAGTGTGTGGGCCTAAAACTGAAGCTTGAATCCAATTAGTTATTGGGACAAAATGTTAATTGAAGTGGAATAAGGCCTTGTATACTCAAATCGCAGTAGACATTCTCTCACATATTAGACAAATAAAGTTTCTGTCAAAAAAAAGTCACTTGTAGGTACTTTTCTTGTTTACCAAATGTATTGTTTAAGTTGTGTTAAAAGTGAAGTAAACTCTACCAAGCTTTCAAATAGAGTACTCATTAAGACGTTTCGTTTTGTGAGCATTGTGCCTTTTTGAATGTCCGAAACAGGAAACAGAATCAAAACAACCACTTTATCTAATTACGTCCTTCCCCGACAAACACATCTCAATAGGAAACGTAAACGTCAGAATTACAAGTTGCCTGAAAAAATAAACAGTGACCGCTTCAATTGTTAATTGAATTAAATTTGAAAATCGAGTTAGAGGACCCCGGTTTTCACAATTCGCTAATGACCCCAGAAAGTCGGGACCCCTCAAAAGTCGGGATTTTTTTGATTAACCGAAATTTACGATATAACCGTAATTAATGAGGGCCGTGTTACGTGATGTAATTCCCGGGAATCTTGGGAGTGATTCGGGATTTTTCCGTAAAATGATGAAGGCTTTAATTTTAATGAAATACGGTGGAACAGCAAAGTTTTCGGTATTTTTTAACTGTTTGTGGGTACCTACACGAACCCATATGACTTTTACATGAAAATTGCCCTAGGCAATCAGCCAGAGTAGCAAATGTTGAACTCTAAGTTATTTGGTAATAAATCCTAGAATATAATACGCCTGTTATACAGCTATTTGGTAGGTATTCTAGGCATTCAGTTTTTAACATAATCGGCTGTCAAAAGCACCTTCACAGGGGCAGTGCAGTAGATGGTGCCATGAATTCGTAGTAAGTTGGAGTGTCGGAGCTACAAAACGAAAACTCGTTAATCAAGTGCTGGCAACTCATCGGAAAACCGGAAATTATTCAAAAACTTACTCGTCGATATCTCGCATAATTTCATCTCTGAAAGGCTCACTATATTAAAATCAACCGAGGAAATGGAAGAAATTTCCACCCACGTAATAAGTACGCCCGAATATTCTAGATATCAGCAAACTGGTCCGATAGCCTGACTTCTTAATGAAATTTTCGGATTACGACTTGGCACGTCGTCTGTCTCTGTCCGACCGCGGGCGCGGAGTAACTCCGTCTCTTTCATCATGTAAAGGTGCAGTTCCGAGTTTTATGCGAAATTTATTCATAACTGTGTAATTTATCCGCGAGAAGTAAAACGCCTCGCAATGTAAGCGGGGGGTACCGTTTCGTCTATTATTATTCGCCGGTTCAGTTTTAATCTCGGCTATTCCTGTGACTTATCATTTTGTGTAAATACGAGGAAATTTTAAATTACTACTGTGACAATTTTGTAATGGAACTGCCTTTTCACATGACTCAGCTTCATTCACGGCATTTGGTGCATGTCGTTATATAGAAACGCACGAAAGTTTACTGTAAAACTATCTTCTTCATACATCCACAATTCAATGCATTCTCGGCATCCAAGTTACTACATACATTTTTAACTCAAATAATGCAACAGAAACGAATAACATCGCACATCACGGGCGGTTTTCACTTCGATTCTGCTTACCGCGACCGCAAAAAGTTTTGCTGCGCGTGCCAAAAAGAAGAGTAATTTTGTAGAAAGTGTTTTTCTCTAGGACTTTGCAGAAGTTAGTATTCCGAGTTGAGGCACTACCCCACTCGGCCAACACGGCTCAACACGGCCAAGCTTTATGTATGTTAATAAGGACACCTTGAAATTCGTGGAAAACTTATTGTGAAAGCAAGGTCGGTAATGCTATAATTATTTCTTTCGTTGGAAATTTAGCACTACGACACTCCATTCCGGGCCGCAGATCTAGGGGTAGACCCAAGACAAGATGGAGAGATGTAGTGCTAAAAGATATGAGAGAGTGCCAAGTTTCCGAAGACGACGTCGAGGACAGAGCGAAGTGGAGGAACCACCACCATGTGGGACGCATAGCTTGGAAGAGAGAGAGAGAAGTGTAAAAATACGGCTTACCATCAAATAGATTATATAGGTACTTTAAAACGTAGTGGCTTAAGCTTAGCCGTTTAGATGGCTACCATGTACACATTGGAATCCCTAACGGAAATATTGGTCTCTAGTTTTGCTAGTTTTACGCGGGCCTTTATTTTTGCTAGTTTGTAACTGTTTGGAAAGCTTGCGGCCATAGTTTTTTTGCTGAAATAGTCCTGTTCAACCACGTTTCCGTTCAGTTAGTGGGAGTTGCGCATTTTTCCGGCATTTTTCATATTCTATAGCCACTATCAAACTGACGCGAATTGACGCTGAAAAGTGTAAAATGAAATGCTTTGACTAGGCTGGATATGTATGCTTAATTGCCTATATTGAATTAAGTCCATATTTAAAGGCTATCCAAATAAGTCTGCCCGCGACCACGGCTGTTGTAACATAGCCGAAACGTTGGGATAAATAAAGTAAATTACGCGATAAAATCCCGTGTCCATATCTTCAATATCAAAATAAGTTCAAAAAATTGCGTATAGTTCGCGTCATGTAAAAAGAACGCTGGAAGAAAGTGGAGGGGTGTGTTTTGTCTCATGTTTGCGAATAGGTAACCTATGCGCAAACATGAGACAAAACACACCCCGCCACTTGTAAAATTATGTGATAGGCTTTTGGTAAACTAAATGTTGTGTATGACGTAGATTCTAAAACCACTCTATATTTACGACGAACCTCTTTGCTCTAGTGTAATTCTTTCCTAGCTTTTCAGACTCCGCCGCGTCAGTTGAAACGTAGCAGGCTATTGAGATCTTTATTGAGCATTCGTGTATCCCGTTTTTTACAACAGCGTCGGTTTAAACATCGCCTTTTATTCTTTGCGTTTACAAACCATTGTTGGTACAAAGGTTTAAAAAGGAGGCCATTATAGTATTACGGTGTGGTAAGCTCGAGGCGCGAATGCTTTGAGAGTTAGCTGAGGATGTCTGTCGAAGAATCTTTCGCGGGCAGCCGTCTATGAATGTTTAATGATCTGCGCCTTTAGCACCAGTCTTTGAAGATGGAGTTGAGACTGACAGTTTGCAACAGTAAAGGTCTATTTCCACGGCACGTTTGTTCAACCGTACAGCGTGCTAGCCGGACAAGGCCCTAACTTTTTCGACCATACGGCTTGGTAATCTCGCATAGACTGCCATATACAACACTGCCAAAAACCCACGGTTAATTCGCCGTGCGTAGCCAAAACACGGCACGGCCGTGCCGTGCCTATAAACTAATGATAGACGTAGTTAGAAAGAGTACAAGCCAACGTTATGTTGTCAGATTTAGACGCCCGATAGTATTAAAAACGAGTGCTAATGGTTGCATTTCGTTTACTATAAAACTCGAGAGGTTGATGCACTTTCGTTCAACTCGCGAATCTAGCCATTAATACAATTTTCAGAACAACTTCAGCCTGCTTCATTTAAGTGAAACTTAAAAGAGATTTGTAGAAAAAAAACTTAGGCCTTTACATCTTTTACTAGATAACTAGCTTCCAACCGCGGCGTTGCCCGCGGGGGTACCTACGTAACATAGCCTATGTCCATCCTGAAAGTTTATTCTCACGCTTTATCAAAGTCATCCAGCAATATTAGAAAATGGTTATAGTAAAAAACCATACAATGGGGTAATGCCACCTTCTTGAAATGATCCCGGCAGGGATCTGGATCAATTTAAAGATCATTAGATCGTTTGAAACCACCACGCTCTATTTACATATATTTTACTTTAATGGTAGAAGTAACGAAACCTTGTTTCATTGACCATTTCGACATTGACTCGTCAGCGTTCACGAAATCTGATAAAAGGCGGAGATTTATATCAACATGCCATAACTAAGAAGTTTAATAACATTATACAGCCATAAAGCTTATAGCTCAATAATTATAAAGAGCTTGCCGTGACCTGACGTGATAAAATGGCATTTTGATAAAAACGTTTTCGAACTAACGAGATTCAACAAAGTAGCTTTATTTATGGGCAATAAGGTTTAGAATACACTGTTAAATACTTAATAAGCTCTTAAAAATATTTAAGACATCGATTCGGAGGGTAATGTCTCTTTCGCAAAATGTCCTGAACGCTCAAAACGGGTCATTCTCAAAACAGCTCATTCTCAAAACGACACATTCTCAAAACGGCCCATTCTCAAAACGGCCCATTCTCAAAAACGCCCTTTCTCAAAACAATTCGAAAGGAGTTCCCTCACTTGATCTTAAATGAGACCATCTTTGTCAATGACAACACTTAATTCCAAAACTTTTAAGATGTCTAAGATAGGCTGTCAAGGCCTCGTCCAAATACTAACTTACTAAATACAATCCTATAAAATAAACCTAAACCTATTTAAATCCTTTACAGGCCTTTAGGCGGCCTAAAAACTCCGTCACCAGAGTTGGCCACTTGCTCATACGAACCTACTTTATTATATCAATACAATATAATTAAATTATATCAATCATATACAATCCGATAGATGATGGTCGTCGCTTGTTTAAAAAGCTATAATTTTGGTCAAGATTGTAATGTGTTGAATTAGCCCAGCAGTGTGTCAATGACCTTAAATGTAGTTGACAAAACAAAATTTTATAGAAAATTGGAAACGGATATCACTTTTCATGTAGAGCTGTTATTCTTATTACATTTTTTTTGTAAAACTAGTTCGGTTTTCCGCGACACAGGCTAGACCTAGTGCGGCACCCAATGTGAAATCTGTTTATTTAAGATTGTACCTTTGGAAAATAAACATTTATTTATTTATTTATTTCACAGGATTGGACTGCCTCGGGGTTTCTTAAATGACTCAAAAATATCGAAATTTAAACGAAATAATAAAGTTTGTTGTATACACGAGCTAACCTTTATTCCACTCTAAACAAATAAAAATGATTTATAGACGTGCGCAGCGCACACTTTAGATACGAACAAGCGATAAAATTATTATTAAAATTAACGGTTTGACCCCAAAATTGCTAATTAAGTTTTAAGTCGCTACTTTATTTCAGTACTTCAGAACTAAATAGGCTAAATTGAGATTTAAATTCTATTCTGGGAAGTCTTAGTCGTAACTCTATAATTCAGTCTATTTGTATTATTAATACTTTAATTTGTTCTTGAAATAGAATTACTTGTCTACACTTCTACACTAATATTATAAAGAGGAAAGTTTTTTTTTTGTTTGTAACGAATAGGCTCCGAAACTACCGGACCGATTTCAAAAATTCTTTCACCAATAGAAAGCTACATTATCAGGGAATAACATAGGTTATAATCTAAAATCCGCACGAAGTCGGAGTGGGTCGCTAGTAGTACATAAAGTGAATACAAGAGCGCCTAGCCATCCGGCATTCGCTATGAAGCGATTCGATTTCTATAATTCGCTAACACTCGAACGTGCCGTTTCATTGGTCGAACGTAAGGTCACGTGGTTTTCGTTTCATTTATCCACCAATGAAACATCGGTGATAGTAAGCGAAGCGAATTGTAGAAATAGAATCGATTGATGCCACTTGGCTAGAGGCCCAGGGCAACAAACACGGCATCACGGTTAGCTTTCTTTTCGGTGATCCTCTTAAATCTGTCAAGCTCCGTGGGGAGACTGGGGAGCCAGAACAAAGTTAGGCTTATCAAGTTCCCATAATGCATGCTTTGCTTATGCCATAAACGTTCCAATCAGCAGGATCCATTCGGCATGAATTTCGTCCAATCGAACGGTCATGCCGATCCACATCCACACACGGTCCAATCGGCATGATCAAATTGACTGCATCCAATCGATTGGACGATAAAATTGATCATGAGTGGCCGCCATTAGTTTGGGACTAGATGACACTTTATGAAATGTCCTCTGTGATGTTCACGTATCACTGAACATTATTGTTTAGTATTCTAGAACTATTGGGTATGTGGATAAATAATATAATACTTTGTACAGTATCTACTATCAGGTGTACTACCGTCTCACTCCAGTGCCAAAGCACGACTGAAGCAACTGCTGTAATAACTGCACACTTTGACAATCATTTATTCAAACACCACCGTGTTGCCAACTACATTATCAAAACACCACATCATTCAATGACAACAAGTCTTCATTTCAACAATGTCCCAAACACTACATCGTCCCGTTTAGAGTTATTTATCATAGATTACCTCTAAACACTGTATAAATTAATATACATCAAGGCTTGAGTTATTGTTTCAATAGTTACTTGAAGTTTCAAGCAAAGGTTGTTTTAACTTCGATTCGATTTCCTTATCTAGGTCATGTATTCGACAGGAGCCAGTGACCTATATATAGTATATACATTTACTTGGCTAACGTATTGGTAAGGTTCCAAACCAAAATGTATAAACGGAGAATATTATAGTAATACAGTCCCATCAATCTATATTTTTAAAATTCATAAATACTTACTTATTTAAATATACATACGTACATTCTTTTATAACATTTGAACATTAATTTGTAGTAACTCTAATTAAATAAATAATATAAACATATAAGTTTGACGAGATCATAATGAAATTACTTAAAAACTTTAGTTTCATCCGGTATTTTTAGTACAGAATATTTTACGTAAATATGACTTCTCACAATTACAAGATTCAAAACAATATTAAAAGAAGTATAAATACCTGAAACCTCTTTTAAAACTAGTAGCTTAAACGGTCACCCATCCAATACTGACCATTACAGATGTTAATGATCAGGCCACGCATCGGTGTCCGCACGTAATCCGTTTAGCCGCCTCGGGCTGTCTGCGGTCAGGGTGGCAGCGGCCATTACCAATAAACACATTATTACAACCCATTTTATAATTAAAAACTTTGAAAATTTTATAGTAATGGTGAAGGTTTTTAAAAACCCCACCTGAAGAGAATTATATTATTTTTATTGGTTTTAAAAGGCTGGTTGTTAAATACCAGTTTTAATTCTGAAAAGATGTAACTGTTCTTATTATTACTTTTACTTACTCATCATCATTAGTCCAAAGAATTATACTGCTGGGTTATAGTTTAGTTACAAAATTACTGCATTACTTATAAAAGTATTTAGTAAGCGTTATGTGTAAAAGCTTAGAAAGACTTAAAAAAAAACTACGTCTTAGTTAGAGTGAACTTATTGAAATGATTTTTTTAATTTTGATTTTGAAAGAATTTTAATTTGACTCTTTGACAAGTACATTCCCTATTTTAATCTTACCCGCTTCTCCTAACGCTCCGCTCTCCGCCGCCATTCGCGCCACACCTGACACGTACGAAGAATGTAGGTATTCGCCACGCGTGGTGCGCTAACAAGCTCAAATTCTATTAAGAATTAGTAGATGTCTTGCCTTCGTTTTGTAGACCTCAAATATCAGGAACTCGCTAGCAATGTGGCAGTCCATAAGACGTACATTTTCTTTTTTATTCTTATTAATATTGATAAACAAATAAAACTAAACATTTAACTTTAAATATAACTAGAATCATCCCCAAAATACCCGCCTTAAAAAAACAAAGCCGCATCCGCATACATCTAAACAAAATATCGAGATATGCTACGAAAAGAAAGTGTTTGTAAAAATTTCGATTGACTTTTATCCCCGGTCTCCCCTTAACCCCCGCTTGGTATAAGTGTTTTCTTTGTGGAGCCAACAGTACCCTTTAACGTGTTTATCCTTTTTGGTCGAACCTCCCCTTTCCGATGCTACGTAATTTTGCCTCTGTTTTCATTTCGCGAGTGTTAACATTCGAATTGTTATAGGTTTATTTTTTTGTGACGTTCTTGTGAATAAAACTTTGTCATACTCGTACTTGAGATGCTTAAAGCTGTGAAAATGACTTTTTTCAAATAAATTGAAAAATAAATATTGCAGATTTACAGTTATTAGTTCAAGTAGTTCGTGATTTACTTACAAAATGAATTACTTTTTCATGTGCAAAAGAAAATATATTCGGAATTAAGTTCAATAAAAAATCATTTGTACACAAATGCGAAATATGGGATGTATGGATGTTTGTTCCTCTATTACTCGACAAATTCTGAACCGATTTTTCTGAAATTTAAAATTTAGACTGAAAATGACCGGGAATAGGACATAGTTTTCTTTTAATCCCGGAAAATTCACGGTTCTGTGAGAAAAAAAAATAGAAGTCCTCGCGGGCAAAGCCGCAGGCTCCCGCTAGTTTATTCATAAAAGTAGGACATCTATTAAGGCTCCCCTATATTTTTATTGCGCCTTAGCATCAATTTACATAGGTGGTCATAACTCAGTCTAATTTAAAGCGCGGCGCACACTTCCAGTGGCCTACAGCTTAATCCGTGAGTTATAACAAGTACACAACATTAACCAAATTAACGGCCACTCTACTCCCATTTACAACCAAATGGCCGTTCGACTGAATATATAACCCTCATCAAGCTTTTTATAAATGAATTTTTAATAAATTAATTTATTGAGTAGGTAATTAAAATGGTAATTAGTAGTCATCGGTGCGTATGAATTAAATATATCTCAATGAAGTTTGGGTATTTAAAATTGCCTTAATTTGTTGGGCTGATTATCTTTTGTTATTAGTTAACTATAGGGTTCATAAATATTCATTTAAAGTAGGCAAATTAGTTGAAAAGTATTTTTAAAGCGAGAATTTAAAAACCGTTCTGCTAGTCAACTATAAATTATATTACATAATGTAAAAATAATTTCAGTAATATTACTGTGACTGGATTTGACGTTGATTCTATTAGAAAACTTAAAGGATATATTATTACTTCTCTGTATAAGGTTAGCTTTTGCCTTGCAGTGGGACAATATAAGCTAAAAATAAATAATAAATAATTTACAAGTTAAGATAATAGTTCAATAAATCATCTAGAAAAGATGTAAGTAACCGAAGTTAATCTAAACATTATATTTTGCATGTGTGGACGCATTATGCAAGTAACATCTTGTACATAAACTCGTTTTATTATCGATTTTGAATTACTTTAATTAAACGGAAAATGTATGTGGACTAAAACTGTCATTTTCCATAATACATTGTTACAATTATCATTCTACATTCTTAAAATATTCGCCTATTTGACAACGTTCGTTTTTTCTTTCAAACTCTATACAAAAACGTAAACATAATTTTTCTTCTCTCAATTCAACACGTCGTCTGATCGAAACCAAACACGCCAGTATGCGGCGTCTCTTATAAAAACATCGTCGCCTTAAGAGGACGTTGAATGCACTTTTAGCGGTCTAAGCAAAGAATAACATGGCCATTGACGCGTGTGCTCCTAAAGAAATATTTGTTTGCCAATAAGCCGATCAATGTTTGCGCGATATTTTTTCTTGTTCGTTAGTTTCATTACTCTATTAAAACTGTGTAGTATTATTATTTAACTAACACAACTTCAAAATAATTGGTACCTTCGTAGGTAGGTACCCATATTATAAATGTGAAAGTGTGTTTATTATTTTGTTTATTTGTCCTGCTTTCACGTCAAAACAGAGCGACACATTGACGTGATTTTTTGTGTGGAGATAGTTGGAGGGCAGGAGAGTGACATAGGCTACTTTTTATCGAACCACGCGAGCGAAGCGGCGGTCAGCAGCTAGTTTAAAATAAAAATTATGTAATAACAATTATCCGAATAAAAATTATTCAGAGCTTTATTTGTCGATCAAATAAAAAGTGTTTCGCTCAAATGAAATTCTAATCCTGTTCTTGAACCCGACTGGATTTAATAACGTTAAAAACCTTGTGTAGAAAGCTTTTCGTGGCTAACGATATTATTTTACTTTTCAAATGCAATGCAAAGTAAAGCTATGAGTCAACAGACTCGTTGTTTAATGTTTTTTACGGCAAATTATGTTAGACATTATTTAACACACGGGAATTACTCACGTAAAAATATCGTCTAAATAAATAAATCGACGATATTTTTACGTGAGTAATTCCCGTGTGTTAAATAATGTCTAGTACAACTCACGAAAGTTTTGAAAGTGAAATATTATAATATTGGATATGTCAAATAATAACCTTCTTAAGAGGCCAAAAACGGTAATGGTCACAAAATAACTAGAAAACTAACTAGCTCTAAATGTGATTATGTGATCAAAGTCAGGTTAACCTTTGAACGTAACGTTAGACATATTCAACGATGTTACATAATACCTAAAGGCGCGAATACACGCTGGGCCAGCCTAGGCGAGCCTAGGCGAGCGCGAGCGAGAAGGCGAATCGATGCAAGGCGAGAGCGATAATGGGGCAATGCGAGCCTGGGACAGCGTGTTAACGTGCTTAAAAATTTGAGATAATGTTTACCACGCTTTGAGGAAACAGCCTTTAGCATTTATCCAACTGCCCCCAGGGTCATGTATTTTTTTTTTTAATGGAAATAACATAATAGGTGGGCTATTATGTTATTTGCGCGAACCATATTTCGTGTCCAATACAACAATGCGTTTAGGGTGTTGCTGGGGCTCCCGCGGTTCTGCAGCGCCTCTGGCAAGTTCGCCGAAGCGTGGACCGATGGGTTCCATGCTTGCATGCAAATTTTTGCTTTTTTGGTAGATGATCGACACACCAGTTGATTCGTTTTGTCGCGTTAGTGTGGTAAGACCTATAAAATAGCTTGCTTTAAAACTTTAAACTCTAATTTACTCGGCATGAAGGTTTGCTTGCATGCGAATTTATAACGACCGTTTTTTATTTACTTTTGAATGAACAATACCTCATAAATCCTAATTCGTTTTATCAAGCGAAATCGCCATTTTAAGTTTATTTGCTCAGAATAATGAAAAAATTTGCATGAATTACGATAGTTACGTCTTAGTGTTGGATTAGAAGTGCTCGTGGCGTAGCTTGCTTGGACGGTCTTGATTGATCGTTGAAGTTAAGCAGTGTTGTGCGCGGTCACTTTTAAGATGGGTGACCGCAAGTGGTATTACGAGCTGAGCGCTTCCGTGCTTCGGAGGGCACATTAATTGTTGGTCCCGGCTTTTTAGTCGTCAAGCCATGACGGAGGCCTTTAGGCGGCCTAAAAACTCCGTCACCACTAGCTCATACAAACTTACTTAGGTACTTTAGTGTTGGATTAAGTATTTTAAAGTTCTGTGATTATTTCTTATCGTAAGAGGAGTGTCATTTCAAAAGAGCTTAGGTATTTAACTTTTTTGAAAGATTAGCTTTTTTAATTCAGTCACCAGAGTTGGCCACTTGCTCATACGAACGATGAAGAAGAAGAAACCATATTTTTAGTTTTTTCCATTTTCTGAATGAGAGTGAATGAAGCGAAAGAAGTGTGTCAGGATCGTAGCAAGTGGAGATCTGTGGTCTCTGCCTACCCCTACGATGGGAAACAGGCGTGAGTTTAAGTATGTATTATGTATTTTCTGAAAAAATTGTAAGTGATAAAATAAGCCCTTTTGAAAAGACACTCCGTATGTAATAACGTGTTATATCTTTATTGTTTATCTATACTAATAAAATCGTATTTGTTTCAGGTAAAAAACGTTAGTTTCACAACTCCGATTGTCACGTAAGTAGGTAATCACTCTGTCTGTCATATGTCACGTGTCAGATCTGTCACGCAGTCCCAAGTCGGTAAAGCTGGAAACATACTATCGGACGCGGCTTACGGACGCGGCAGACAGCCGCGACTGAATAGGTATCTGGATATAGAACGAACATAGAACTGTGCACTTTATCTGACGAAAGTCGCGGACGCGTTCTTGGACCTTCAGACGTCCGAAGGCAATCTGGCCCGCTGGGTGTTCGGACGGTGTGCACACTTATCAGTCGCGGCTAACAGCCGCGACTTATGGATGCGTCCGATAGTTTGTTTCCAGCTTGACCCACTTTCTGAAGCGAGCACCTGTCAGGTTGCTTATGCAGAATCCGGGTGACATTAATCTGGTGCTAAAATGCACTAAACAATTCAGTATGAATTTTTACTAATAAAATAAAGCGGAAGAGTTTGTTTATTTGAACGAGCTAATCTCAGGAACTACTATCACGATGATGGGCAAGCCTACTCCATCTCAGAATGTCCCAGGCACTAGTGTCCTGATAAGTGTAGGCAAAGATTGCCTCCTGACACTGTATAAATCATCTAGTAAAGAAGCCTAAGTAGTTCTGCCATAATGGTAAATTAAAAATCTTCTAGTGAAAAGGTACCTACTCCAAAAAAGTTTCGCTTCAAATTACCCTACATTTTAGGCTCAAGACTTGCAATTATTATCCTGGACAGCTGTTATCCGGGATACAAGGGTCTACCCGCACTTACCCACTCCGGGTAAATTATTTGGGATGTAATACCGGGGTAACGTTTGTTACGTGTTAATTTAGTACCCACGGGCATCGTGTATTACAGTCAAGTTATTCCAACATCTTTATTGCTGCATCTTGAATGTAGATGTAATTTCCAACCAGGAGAGAATGTCAGGAAAATAAAGTGTAATTTACCCGCTGCAAATGCTGTGGGACTTCTTATGAAAATTTTTACAAAATTTTATATATGATTTTTTGTAGTATTTTATGGAATTTAATAAGAATAGTTTTTTATTTATTAAAAAAAAACTATTAATTTAACTTAATTTTATTAATATTTAAAAACTAGCTGACTGATGATTTTTGGGTGAGAAACCATTGCGGTCGACCTAAAAAGACCCTACCAAAGATTCATCACAATCTGATCAATGGTTTAGAACGCATGGTTCTTGATAGAGGATAACCGTACTCGTACCAACGTTCAATTTATTTATGTGGATTAGGGCTTAGTTTTTAAATTTTTAAGAAGTTAAGTAAAACGATAGGTCCCATTTGTTTTATGGAACATGACGTAATATAACAATTTCAGAAAATATTGTCCCAAAATATGAATACTAAGAAGTATTTTTGGCTTAATTTTTTTAATGTCATCGTGTGTAATCAATCATTAATTACAAAACTAATTTAACCCCAATTAGTTATTCTATTATAGCTACGAGTGTATCATGCGTCAAGATTACCACAATATTGTTGTACATTATTAATTTTAAAGGTCACAATGTTGGGTCGATGACCCAATTCATTTTGAGACACATTCTACTTTAGAACTTAAACGTCAAATTGTCGGCCCCGGCTTTTAAGTCGTTAAGCCATAACGGAGGCCTTTAGGCGGCCTAAAACTCCTTCACCAGAGTTAGCCACTAGCTCACGACCTAAAATTCCGGTTACTGAACCAACAGTTTTTTCCAATGTTTTTTATGACACGCCACACCATCTTTTTGCACGCCCAGGATGACTGGTAGATAATACTTCAGCATTAAGTCCTCCTTGCACAATTTGTCATGTGTGAAAGTGTTAAATAAATATAATTTAAACTGAAAAATCTTATCAAAACTTTCAATTCCGACGGGATTCGAACCCGCAATGATACAAGGTTCGAATCCCGTTGGAATTGAAAATTTTGATAAGATTTTTCAGTTTAAAATGTTAAATAAATAAATAAACAGTGCTATAGAGTCCAGGATTAGCCGCTCAAACATGGATACAACACTTGTAGGTAATTATCAAGTTTTCAACTCAATCAGCCCCTTAATATTTGCACAAAACGAAAGTAATCTCGTTAAACGGTTTTCGTCAAAGTTTCAGTCTGAAAACATACGTCTCTAGAATTGAGGCGTTCATAAATTTAAGTTATAAATTGGTTATTAAAATTGTTAGAAATCCCGTCATTTTCTATAAAGTACACCATTATGGTATACTATGGTATGAAATTTCGAAGTTTTATTTTGGTTTTTAATTTAAAAAACTGTCTAGATTGTAAGTTGATATGTCGCGTTCGGTCTCCTTGAGATGAGAGTGACAGAGCTTTTTTGCAGTTGAATGTCTGTTTGGTCGTGAGCATGTGAACGCCGCATTAGATTAGAGAGAGATCAAAAATCAAAATCAAATATCATTTATTCAGTAGGACCGTTATGACCACTTTGAAACGTCTTAAGAGCTAGGTGATTCTACTCCTGTTCTTTCGCGACCCACACCGTGAGAAGTCAGATTAATGGTAAGCGTCCACATGTCGGTATTGTACGCTTCGGACGCATCGCACGCAACGGATCGTAGTATTATTTGTATAGAAACTCATAAAAGTGCGTCCACATGTCCGCATCGTACGCATCGCATTACACAGATAATCCGCTTGATGCGATCCGTCCGCTGCGTGCGATGCGGGCCTGTGGACGCTTACCATAAAAGAGTAATCAAGTGTTTGTTGCTATCCGAATTTGATGCGTGACCGTCCCAATAATGTTCCCGTGTGTTCCACTTTAAAACATTATGGTTTATTAACGTCACAAAGAGCCGATCGCTGAGGCCGTGCATTAATCCCCCAATTAAAACTTTGATTACAGAATAACATTCTGGAAATAACTTGTTATGTTTTTCAAAGGTTCCTTCAAGGAACAGGAGTTTTGGATTTTCGAATGACTGAAAATATATTTGTTGCCATTTATTGGGTAGGTAGGTACTGAAGAGCTTCTGTATTTATGAAAGGTAGACAGAATTCCATCATTATTATATTTGGGCTAGAGTCTAGTCTAGACTGTACATTCTAGCCCAAATAATAATTTAGACTCTAGCTAGATGAATATAAAACCGAATAAGTAATCGTAAAAAATATTTCATCATAATATACAGAAAGATATCAATGTATTTCGTTTTACACTTAAGATTTTCAATTCAAAGTCATAAGACTTCAATACAGAAACATAAAACTCGCCTTACTTATTCATCAATCTCTGATCCAGCGAGTAAACAACCGGAAACTCGAATAAAACCCTGAAGGTAAATATATCGAACGTGCATTCATTTTGATATTTCAACACTTTAACCCACACACGCGCAAATGAAGCATAGATACAGTTGGCGGGAAAAGTCTTAGCAATAAAAACTTTCAAAACAAAGAGAAAGAGTTTTTGAGTTTCTACTCTCGCGATTCGAACTGAAAAATTGGCTAGTCAATACGTCAAAGGTAATGAAATCGAAAAGAACTGATCTTTCCGGACCAAAAGCCTAATTGACTTTAGGTCGAAGTCAGTGTCATCCATCAAATTCAACATGGCCGTCAAGCCATTTTAAATTTCATGCCACACTGGCAAAATAAGCTTAGATTGTAGTTTGTTACCGTATAAATAAAAATATTACATTAAAATGAACTGTGATGTACTTTACTAAACTACGAGTGATCTTTTAATTGAGTATCTGCAATTATCTCGAATGTTTTATAATAATGGTAAGCTACAGATCAATGAAAAATTCATGTATGTTCCATTCAAACATGAAACTCTACAAATACCCAACGAAAACTGGCCTCAATTTTATTTTATTTACATAAACGTTTGCATTGGCATGCCTTGCACAACGAAGCCAGTCTGTAAGCGACTGTACAGAGTGAATGAGCTGTGGATGTGTGTGTGAGTTGGCTCCGAATTTTTCAGTCGGCGCCTCCTCGACTTTGCCACGACGCTCATTTGCTAAAACATCCCCCTGTATACAGGATGCGTAGAGCTACGAATGTTTAGAAGTAACGAGCAATAAAAAATTGTTCCTACTTGACGAGTGTAGGTAACTAAAATGTCTCATCTTATAAATAAGGATAGGTACAGTTTTAAGATTATAGTTAACTTAAAGCAGCATGATGACTTTGATATCATTAGGTACTTATATTAAACTTAGTGGATTTTTGTGAGAAATATTGCCACTATATACCAATTATAATAATAATAATAAGCCTTTATTTCTAAAATACTTAAAAAACAAAAAATCTTTACTTATTTCTAGTTTATATACTTAAATGAGGTCTCGTATTTCAGAGTGCCTGCAGGCAAAGGCCTCCTCTAGCTCCTTCCAGTGTATTCTGTCTAGTGCCGCTCTTCTCCAAAAGGGTCCAGCTGTCTGTTTGATTTCGTCTTCCCACCTTTTAGCTGGCTTGGTATACCAATTATTAATTGCAAAAAAATAAATACTACTTAAGTTAATACAACACACACACAAAACACACAAAAAAATCTAAGCAATATGTCAAACTAGGAGTCTGACAATTCACTACCCACGTTTTTTTACAACGACACCTCAACGCAACGGAACCAATAACTACAAATAAAAAGCCGAAGCACAGCTTCCGTGTCAACATATCGCAATAAACCTTTCATAGCTCTACGCGTAGTCGGTGATGAATGCACCAAGTTTGTTCGTGTCAAGCCTCGGAAAAAAAAATGCGAACGCGACCGTAACGGAAATAAGCGACCCGAGCCCTGCGCTCTGATTGGCAGGTTAGGGCCGAGACGTTCGACTTTTGGAAATAGAACGTCACTCATTTTTAAATTATGCTCTCACGTTGGTAGTTCTATTTTTTGTATGTGAGTTTATCTGACAAGATTTATACTGGTAGCGAGTTTTGGTAGAAATAAGAGTTACGTCACTTTTTTATGGTGTTTTATGAGTTACTTTAAAATATATAAGACGTAGTATGTCAGCAACCGGATTCATAGGCGTATTATGGAAATTATGTAGACCTGAAATAGGTAGATAATGATGGCGATGATAAAATATTTTAAATTAAGTCAAGTGCTCTGTAATTACGAGTAACTCATATAAATTCATATTGGAGCATATTTTTCAGTCATAAAAAGTTATGGTCTTGCATCGATAATGTAAAAATATCGATGCACCGATAAAGAAATATCGATAAAGCGCATCACTGGCTTACTGGAATGATTGGAAAATACGCAGCGAAACTTTACGGGCTGCCGGCCTGTTTCCTTTTTATTTTATTTATTTAAAGCGTGTTTTCTGTGAAAATTACCTTAAATAAAAGCTAAATTCATCTGTTTCGCGACTTTTAAATTTTACAAATATTTTATGCAGTTCTAGTAGATAAACATACATTAAAATCTGAAATTCCTCTCAACTTCTGTCAAAATTGAAACACGTTTAAACTTTTGCCATCCTTTTTTGTTAGTGACAAATAGTGACAGGGCGAATCTTGAGCATTGTTTAACCAGTTTCAAGTTGAGAGGCGTTTATAAGTAAGGTCTAATATTGTAGGTATTGTACTAAATATCACACTAATATTATAAATGCGAAAGTTTGTTTCCGCTAGTCTCAAATATATTCCGGGCCTTACTCATGAAAGATGTTTAAAGTGAAACACTAGTTAAACAACGTCCAGTCTTTATTTGTGGATAAAGACCACCGTTGTTCAACCAGTGTTCAACATCTTTCATAAGTAAGGGGGTCTACTACTAGCGTCCGCGGCTCACTCGCTTGGTACCCGGATAAAAATCATTTATTAGTGTGATTAGTGTGATAGTGTGATAGTACCTATTTAGTGTGATAGTGTGATAGTACCTATTAGTGATAGTGTGATAGTGTGATTACCTATTATTAGTGTGATAGTGTGATAGTACCTATTTGTTGACACATTGTGATCCACATGGCAGGTTACTAGCGGCGATGAGCTTGCCACACATGTGTTATGCAAACTTTTTTAAGATGTGGGCATGTGCCACTCGTTTTGAAACAATTCTTTAATATTATAGACACTGTGTCTATAATATTAAAGAATTGTTTCAAAACGAGTGGCACATGCCAGTCTTAGTCAAGCTGCCGTAGTCGCCAGCTTGCCTAAGATTTCGTTACCCCTTCCATTGACCAACACTCCGTAAAAAAAAAAACAGCAATATTACAAGTACGATTTATTGTTTAGTTATTCCCACATTTGATGTGTCATGTACAAATGAGGCTATAAACTTTACAGCCCACTCTACATCTTGACTCTCCATAAAGCGACTGGCGACAATTCATGGCGACATAAAATCGCATCGGTAGGCTTCAATCCAGCAGCGTTTACGATTGGAGGGCCCAGTTTAACACCCTGTATACACTATACACAGTGACGTAATAAGGTAGCGGGGTAAAAAAAGCATAATATAAAATTCCGCCGCCTTCTTTTAGGGGACCTCAGATTTCTAATCTCTCTAACTAAACGGTGAAGAAAAACATACACAAATCATTATATAAGAATATTGACCATGACGTGTCTATGGATAAGGCTAATTAAGTTGAAAAGATTGTTTAGGGGCTGGACAAGCCACTCCATCTCAACAACTTGGACATCTTCAAAGAACATCTTCTACCAAAACTTCTACTAAAATTCAGAAGAGGAGTCCTCTTCTGAAATGGTACAAAAAAACAAAAATGCCCAACCAACAACTACTGCACACTTGGCCTAGGCCCGTGTGCCCTAGATAATTACCGACTTTTCTCTGAACCGAGCTAATCTAGACATTATTTAACACACGGGAATTACTCACGTAAAATTATCGTCGATTTAGATACCGACAATGTTTCGATTCATCCGGAGAATCTTCATCTTCATCTTCATCTTCGAGCTAATCTAGCTCAAAAAAACTAAATAATAAAAGTAACAATACCTAATTACGTGTATTTTGCCCCTGCCCTGACTACGCCCTTGCTTATACATGATAGCACTATAAAAGCGCGTAATATCAGTAAATGGTTAACTCCCGATCAGTCGCGTTAAATTGGTTATTTCACTTCAAAGTGGGAATTACTGCGGTACTCTTGGCGCTCAGTGGCTATATGAGTATTGTGGGCGCTTAATGGAACCATTTTTGTTTTTAATGTGGTTCTTTCATGGTCACTACAATAGTCAGAATTGTAAAGAAACGGCTTTGCATAATGTGCATTGACGAACTTTTTGTAGTAGACATATTTCTAATGCAAAACCGCAAAGATCTTACTCATCATGTAATTGTAAGTGCTTATTAAATCTAACTATGTAAACAGTTCTAATGTTATGAACATCTGAAGGAAATCCTGTAAAAAATAATACTTATAAATATAAAATATTTTATTTATTTAAAGACACATTAGGTACCTGCTAAAAAAACGGACATAGGTACCCACTGTAGAATTATTTAAAGCAAAGGGCGTAATTGCAGCACTGTTTTTCAATTCTTGTCACTTGATGTTTTTTTAATGCGCCTATAATCGATCGAGCGAGCGAAGCGAGCGAAGATCTTAGTGGTAAGTTGGGCGATTTTGCTTTGTATGTTTGTATGTTTCACGAATTGTTGTTCGAGCATAACTGTCGAACAGTTCATCCAATCTGCATGAAACTTGGTAGGTCAATAGGTTGTGGTAAGGAAATTTACGGTGGAGCATATGAGCTTCATCGATGAAGGGGTTGTGAAGATATTGGGTTCCCAAGGGGGTAAAAAATTATAAAAGTTACACAAATATATTGAGTGGGGTGTCATACGAAAGGGCTTATTTTGGACATTCCAAAATGGTTTTTATTTTTAATCTAGGATGTATAGTTTATGAAATACGACCAAAGACCAAAAACTACGAAACCAGAGCTGCAAGAGCTCCCGTTTCATAGAGTTTCGATGTCTTCGTAGCTCATTGACTGGTCGGTCTTAAAAAGAGAGTGGCATCTTTGCGGTTTGGTTTGCAATGATTTTAGATGCTACTTGATTTATTTTCATGATAAAAAAAATTTGATAAAAATTAAAATAATTGGGGTAAAAAAAGTTAAGTAAACAAATATATTGAGTGCGGTGTCAAATGAAAGGTCTTTATTTGTACATTCTAAAATAGTTATTATTTTTATTCTAGGACGTATACTTTTAAAAATACGACGAGAATTCATAAATATGAAATAAATGAAAAATTAGACACGACATTATGTATTGCATGCATGCTAGTATTTTTTACCATGAAGAGCTAGCGCAATAGGCATACCCGGGAGTAGTAGCACTTGATATTATAGGGGTAGTCAGAAGAAAGTCCAAATGTTGGCCATCTACGGTGCGCGAGATCTCAGTTCGGGGCGAACTACTAGTACAAGTTTGTTTCAGTGAACTACACATACTAGGTTCTATAGGTATTACGTTTACAAAAACCAAGCAAAAGTAAAACAAACAGATTTTATTAAATACGGAATAATAACCCGTAATTCTACATCATAGGACATTAAAGCGGATACAAAAGGGAAAGGGAAGAAGGAAGGAAAATAAAAACATTAGGTACTCCCGATAAAAGGAAAACACGAGTCAATCGCGGCCCGGACCACTCAACAGATTACAGTACGCAACAAATTTGCCTTTCATATCAGCAAAGTTGCCAACTCGCATCTACAACATTATTCAATTTGTCGTTACGGTAAAAAAACCGAGAGAAAAGAGTTGGACCCGTGTATTTTTCAAACAAATCCCTCCAAACTTTCCGAAACGGATCCGCCTTTTTCCACTATCTGAATTGCAAATGGCGATGTGATGACGTTACGAAACTAAAAGTGCCGGCCAAACTTGAGATTAAACTTCGCCGCGCCAGGTACCAGAAACAAAAACGTCACAATTATGATAATTCGGCATCTCAGCGGATTGGATTTGCATGGCTATCCGTTGCTGTGTCAACTGAGCCACCGTCGCCGATGAATAATGCAGCGCTTACCTGCCTCATTAACATATTTATTAATAAAATAAATATCAGTGGACGAGCGCCCCATCCGCTAAACTCCATCTCGAACTCAAACACAGCAGTTCTTGTAGAGAAATCACTGAGACACACAGAATCTTATTGAATCAATTTAAACGATGCGGCCAAGACATGGTCCTTTTTCCTTGGCATTTGTTTTCGTCACGTCACCCTTAAAAATTAGACACATTCTTTGATTTTTCTTTTACAATGAGACTAGTCTTTGACAAAACCAGTTACCTAACAAACGCAACACGGATTATGTTGCGTAGGTAATAGTCAATGATATTATGAGCTCACGACAAATGTATAAGCAGCGTCGTTCGCAATGAAGGAAAAACCACTAAACATTCTCTTTAAGCATTGATCTTTGTTTAAAGTTAATTTTATTTTGTACCTAATTTTGCTTGAGTAAAGATTTAACAATCAGAACTGGTTACCAATGCTTGAGACTAGATTAAAACCTCGAGTAGAGATCAAGTGATTAAAGTTTAAACTGTACTTGAGTAATAATCTGTAATACTGTAGAGTAAAAACATCTGAATCAAAAACAATAATAGCAGTTTAAAATTTCGCGAAATAGAGAAGACGTTCCCGCGTCATTGTTGACACAAAGCTTGCGGAGTTTGTACGGCTTAGCACAGAATTGTTAACAGAAACGGAGTAATGTATGGCATTCATTAAATAAATTGAGTTAGTGCGGCGCGAACATTGTTCATTTCGTTAATGTACGGAGTCAAACGCAAATATCTAGTGCAGGTATGCTTAAGGAACGCGAAATTATTATAATTCTGTGAATGAAATCTGGCTTGCATTCTGGGTCTTCCTCATGAAAGATATTTAAAGTTGAACACTGGTTAAATAACGTCCTGTCTTTATTTGTGGATAGTGACGAATAGAGACAGGACGTTGTTCAACCAGTGTTCAATTTTAAACATCTTTCATAAGTAAGGGGGTCTATTTATTGAACTAGTTGTCAGCTTTGACGCTCAAGTGGTACAATCAACATAAGAAGTTGTAAACTTTTCGAAATTAACAAAATTATTTTCTAGATAACCTTGAGTTTATTTTTTGTACTTTAACTGTTTATATAAGTGTATCTTGAGTGTTACTTTGAACACTGGTTAAATAATGATCAAGATTTGCCCTATCTTTACCTATTTGACACTATCATACAAAAAACGATGGTTTAAACGGTGTTTAAATTTTAATAGAATTTTATAAGTAGAGGGGAATATATTATTTACAATGTAGGACATTGTACATGTTCGTTTTACACTTTTGATTTCTTCAAATATATTATTATTAGTATATTCGTAGTTTTTATGCATAATAGTAACCTTTAATGATATAACTAACGTTTCGTTGTATTTAGTGAAGCTTTTACGTGACCAAAATATAAATATACAATTTTTCATATAAATATGCGTTTGCATACAATAATAATAATTATTATAATTATTTGCAATGGTAATTATTATTGATCGTTTAATTAATTGTATAATTTCACATTTAATTTTCTAGTGACGTGATATATAAATGACGGTACCGCCATTTTAAACCCATCTGTTTTACTGACCACTGAAGTAACAGTACATGATACGCTGTAAACATCGGTATTTGATAAAATTACTCCAAAATTGCATCGCAAACAATTTGAGGATGAAATATGGCATCATTTCCAAATTAATCTCATGAATTTCCCTCGAGTGGAAACGGCAAAACGTGCAAAAAATGCCGTGTTCACACGAGTCTAGTAATATACAAGTAACAAAGATATTTATTTATGCACCTTTTCTTCTTCTTTTCACAAATTTTGAAGTTACAATTTCATTTATTTTAACCGTCAGTGCCTTTACACACGTCCCGGATTCTGGATAGCCGGTGTCGGCTACCCTGCGGCGTATGTATTCAAATTACGCCGGTTCGTTTTAAAGCTACCGCACATGCCTATACACTTCGCCACCGACCTTCGCGACTTCGACTTCGCTATCCGGCAACCGGGACGTATGAAAAGGCACTCATGATGCTGCTGGAGCAAATGCTGAGGGTAGCCTTATATTTTTGTCACTTGATTTGTAAATATTATTGATTTGTGTTTGGTTTGTACTTCGTCCGTGACAAAAACAAAACTCTTTTATTTTCTATTATTTTAATCTGAGTTCACCACTGCAGGGCAAAGGCCTCAAGTTACGATTTCATTAAATGTTTATTGAAAACAATTCTTCGCAATTTTACTTACCGTATTTTTTTACCACGCTATTCATTCGCATATTTTGCAATGGCCAATTGAACCAATCCAATTATATTAAGAAATACGTTATTAAGCCTTATTTACCTTTATGGTGAGTAATATTTTTTAAATTTTCTGCTTTACTTATAAACTCCTATCAACTTCTGTCAAAATTGAAACACATTAAAGGTCTAACTTATTAACGCCTCTCAACTTGAGCACTTAAACAATGCTCAAGATTCGCCCTGTCACTATTTGTCGCTATGTAACAAAAAAGATGGCAATAGTTTAAACAGTGTTTCAATTTTGACAGAAATTGTCACCTTAGTTTTAACGTGAAACATCCCTCATATTATTATAGCTACTGGATCTAGTACTGTTCTCGTCTGTACGTACAAAACGTGCAAAAAAACGTCGATTCCCACGAGTCGTGTGCATTCGTCGTGATATTTCACATAACTGAATTAAATACGTGGCTTGCAGGTGAAACAGGGAACGGTCAGTGCGACCCTTCGAGGGGTGATGTTCATTTTTTATTGCTCTGCAGTGTACACTACGGGAATTTGTCGAAACAATCACGTGTCAAGAAATGCAGGGGTTGCAAGTTGTAAAAAAACCTGTAAAGTTTTTGCTACTGGTTTTATGATGGTAATTTAAAAAGCTCTTTTTGTTTCCTAACCACAGAAGTAGGAATCAGAACAGCTGTTCGCTTCTCAACTCACACCGCAACAACTATGCCGAATCGGCATAGTATTGGTCAGTCGCTTTGCGGGCCACGTACCGTCGTGACGTGCGTGTCAAGTGCATATTTCAAGATAATTATGCCGAGTTGTGTTGTTCCTACGTGTAACAATGCCTCTGGACTTAAGAAGAAACAGGAGGGGATCACATTTCATGTGTAAGTAACACTTTCAGCTATCATTTCACTTGATAATTGAATTTATTTTACTTATTGCAATTGTCTTAGAAACGGGCGAGTCCATTTTGTTAGTGTTGCCAATTTTTGTCGAAGTGTTTTACCAACTTTTAATAATCTCTTTAGGGTACTAATCTATAGGTAGGTAGGTACCCAAATATAAAGTGGAAAAGTTGTTTGTTTGTTTAAACGAGCGCCGCGCGGTGTCACTCGCCACCGCGACAGACAGTGGTACCTACTGCTGATGGACGGATGGTAGGTATTTGCTAAAATAAATACTTACGTTAGCCTTATTTAGTTAAAATAAACATGTAAGGTAGTAAATCGTATTTTTGTAATTAGGTACTAATGGCTTACTCCTGACTTTCAACTCAATCGGCCTATTTATTGAGGAGTTCTGTTGAACAGCTCCTGACTCCATCATCAGATCAGCTCCACAATACCAAATTATTGTAATTTTAACCGAATTACATACAAATGCAAATTTTCAAATCGATGCGACACTGGGAAGTAGGTTAAAATCGATTTCAAATATTAATAAATACAGATTAATACATACTTAGTACGTACAGAAAATTACTTCAATAGGTACCTACCTAATTTATATTTACACTAATTATATAAAGCGGAAGGGTTTGTTGGTTTGAACGCACTAATCTCAGGAACTAAACGAACTTTTGGGTGAGTAAGTACCTGTGTGAAAAATGATAAGTTTTTATTTTTAACCGACTTCAAAAAAAAGGAGGTTCTTAGTTTGTCGAAATGTTTTTTGTGCTTTTTTTTACGTAGGTAAGTATGTTCACCGATTACTCTGTGAAAAATGATAAGTTTTTATTTTTAACCGACTTCAAAAAAAAGGAGGTTCTTAGTTTGTCGAAATGTTTTTTTTTTGCTTTTTTTTATGTAGGTAAGTTTGTTCACCGATTACTCTGTGAAAAATGATAAGTTTTTATTTTTAACCGACTTCAAAAAAAAGGAGGTTCTTAGTTTGTTGAAATGTTTTTTTGTGCTTTTTTTTATGTTCACCGATTACTCTGTGAAAAATGATAAGTTTTTATTTTGAACCGACTTCAAAAAAAAGGAGGTTCTTAGTTTGTTGAAATGTTTTTTTGTGCTTTTTTTATGTAGGTAAGTATGTTCACCGATTACTCTGTGAAAAATGATAAGTTATTTTTTACCGACTTCAAAAAAAAGGAGGTTCTTAGTTTGTCGAAATGTTTTTTTGTGCTTTTTTTTATGTAGGTAAGTATGTTCACCGATTACTCTGTGAAAAATGATAAGTTTTTATATTTAACCGACTTCAAAAAAAGGAGGTTCTTAGTTTGTCGAAATGTTTTTATGTTTTTTTTATGTAGGTAAGTATGTTCACCAATTACTCTGTGAAAAATGATAAGTTTTTATTTTTAACCGACTTAAAAAAAAAGGAGGTTCTTAGTTTGTTGAAATGTTTTTTTGTGCTTTTTTTTATGTAGGTAAGTATGTTCACCGATTACTCTGTGAAAAATGATAAGTTATTTTTTTACCGACTTCAAAAAAAAGGAGGTTTTTAGTTTGTTGAATTGTTTTTTTGTGCTTTTTTAGGGTTCCGTACCTTAAAAGGTAAAAAAAGGAACCCTTATAAGATCACTTTCTTGTCCGTCTGTCTGTCTGTCTGTCCGTCTGTCCGTCTGTCCGTGTGTCACCATCGATTATCTCAGGAATGGGTAGAGCTAGCAAGTTGAAAAAAGAACGAACATTTTGGCATACCTACTCTTCCGCCATTTTGAAAAAAATCTCGATCTTGTAGCCAGTGATGAAACATGTGTCAATCGATAGGGGAAGTGATTACAAACAAAATATATTCAGTAATAAAATCTCGTAATCTTTATACTTTCCGAGATATTTGAGTTTGAAAATGTAAAAATTAAAACTTGAAAATGCTAATTATGCTGCCAATAATAATCGGTAGGTATTTGAATATGTCTACTGTGACTGGGGATAAAATCGTGAGTAGAACATAAATATTGTAAAATACTCAATAGTCATGGTAATTATCCCGTTGATAACAATATTTATAATAATAGAATTAATAACAGTAAAACAATAAAGTTTATTCGACACACTCATCAATCAAACAAACAATCAAACTCTTCCGCTATATTTATTGGTATAGATTAGTGTTAGGATAAGATATACCTATCTTATCTATGATGTTGCAAGTTTACCCCAAAAAGTGGGAAATTACTCCCGAACTAGCAACATTACGCGGGTGGGAAGTAGGGTGGGTGCGGGGCGTTCGTGACGATTTTGGACTCAGTGCCGTGCGTGAAAAAGAAGCGGATCGCGTATTCTGTCTTAATTCTGTGTTCCTAACAAGGATTTTGTTGAAAATTCAATCTATAACATTTTTACAGCTTTTTTTTTTAATTTAGAATTTTAGGGTAAGTTCTGACTATGCGAACCAAAACTAAATAATAAAATTATAAGCCCGTATATTTAAAGGTTTTGTTACTAGATAAAAAAAACATCCTATCCAACTAATATTATAAATGTGAAAGTTTAAATGTTAGGATGTTTGTTACTCAATCACGCAAAAACTACTTGATGGATTTGGCTGAAACTTGAAATACACATAGTTTATGACCTGGATAGCAGGCTACTTTTAATCACGGAAAAATACACAATTCCCATGAGATAAAAAAATAGTGGTCCACACGGGCGAAGCCGCGGGCGTTGACTTGTTTTTAATATTTGGTACGCAATATACAAACTGCTACGCATACTGTGCCTGAGGAGAGTGGGGTTTATCAGCGGCTCAGTTGTTTGTTTCTGCTACTTACAACCTTTGCACGCTGAATTCTAAAAAGAATCGTGATGTGAATACCTATTGTATGTGAGGTAGGCGTCTTCGCGGAATTTAAAACGATGTGTTTACAGATAGCAAAAGTTATTGTCGGTTTTATTTGGGCTAGGTGGAAAATAGGCCTTAGTCCCGCGTCATTACGCCTAAATTGTAATTTCTCAATGGTGTGTAAAATGTAATTTAGTAGCTTTCGACGCTTTTTCTAAATAAAAACAACAATTTCATCGATTAACGAATATAATGTTAATAACGTTATACCTTTTATTTATACGAGAATATAATCGACTTCAAAGAAAACAAAGTAGTGTTGTTTCTATTTCATAGCTATCGATTAACCAGTCCATTTCAGTTTTCACATCACTACTTCTGCAATGGCCGCGTCAATAGGAGTTGCTGACGTTTCGGACACAATATCTTGGGACACAGTGTCCCAAACGACACTTTTGATTTTAATATTTTTGTTACTGTCGTTTCGGACACCATCAAATTATTGAAGCTGTTGAGTACAGTCAGGTAAAAAAAAATTAAGCAAAATATAATAAATGATATGATAAAGCTAATCAAATTGCTTTGCGAGCGTGTGGTGACTCACATTAATGTTAAAAAAACAACAAGTCTCATTCATAGCGTATATTTGGTATAAATCAACATCTTGTATACTTAGGTACCTATCTAAATAATATATGATGACTTAAAAATATCTCAAAGATTTCTTTTATTATTCTAAGACAGGATATGTATGTATAAAATCACAGATAATCAATAGTTTAAACCAATGAATTTTTATACTAACGTAACTGGAACGCGCACTGATACAGAAAACGCGGTTTGCTTGAGAGATGAAACTTGGGCGGTGTCTTTTTCTAAAGGGCGACCATAATTTGTGAACTAAACATTCCTGATTCTTAGTGAATATCCTGAAATTTAAATGACATGGGCACATTACTAATCCAACAACGAGTGTGAAAGGGACAAAGCTACCACGAAGGCCTCTCAACGAGACCAAGAATCCTTATAACCAAGATTGAATTATAATAGAACGCTGTGTAGTAGTGATAAGGTTCAAAATCCCTTTTACATTAAAGTCGAGTGAACCATCCGGTTACGTTAGTATAAAAATCCTTGGTTAAAACAGACATAAAATGACTACTTTTTATTTGTTAGTTTTCAACATCAGCAAGGCCTATTATCTACAAAAAAAAACGATAAAACTCTTAAACAAAATAAAATATACTTAACCTACAATAATCACAGTATTTTACACAGAATTTGGCACAAATTTAACCTATTAAACATTTTAAAATCAACAAAATAAAAAAAACATTAAAAATGTTAACTAAAAATTTTCTTTTACCTATCTTAAAACATTTTTCTATCTTTCCTTACGTATTAAAAAAGTAATTATTTTAGGTACTTATGTATAAAAATCACAGACAATTTATAGTGCACTGAGAAAAATATCCCGACAACATTTACTGATTTGGCGTTATTTATTATTATTAAAAAAAGTAAGAACCTAAGTAATTATCCTAAGCGCGTATACAAGTATAAAAATCACAGATAATCATTATTTCAATCATAGACTTATAATTACTCCTAATAATGTATATAAATATAAGTATATAATATAATATAATAATATAAACAATAAAACTCTGAAACAAAATAAAAAAACTTAACCTACAACAATCACAGTATTTTACACAGCATTTGGCACCATATTAATTACCTGATAAACCCTTTAAAATCAACTAATAACTATAGATTTTCTTTCTTCATCCGACTGTCCAATGCAGCTATTTTTAATGGTGTCCGAAACGACAGTAACAAAAATATTAAAATCAAAAGTGTCGTTTGGGACACTGTGTCCCAAGATATTGTGTCCGAAACGTCAGCAACTCGTCAATAGCCGTTACTTGAGATTATTTGCTCTCAATTCAATTTGTATCGACTGTGTCATTAGATAAGTCGCGAAGCTTCCACAATAATGGTGATCGGTTTCTGTATCAATTCTTATATGGGATATCTTAGCTAATAACGCAACTGTTTGTAATAACCCGTTTTAAAAACAAATTGTTGTGTTAGCTTTAAAAATATCAAGAGAACAAAGAACACAAATTCATATTTAGAATCAATTTTATAGCTGCCAGTATCAAGAAAACAATGAACACAATCAAATTTGGAATCAATTCGTCGATAAAGGTTTTGCTCTGCAAAGGTTGCTGTCAATTTCGAAAATGGAATCACCTATGGGCAAGTCGCATTCGCACCTTGTAGTTAGCTCGGCTGAATGACTAAACAGGGTGTCCATATTTAATCGCGCCGTGGCCGCGTCGGTTAGCGTGCGGCAAACGTTTGCATAATTCAACTACAACGAGAAACTACGAAACATCTCACTTCAATTGTGACGCCAGTCGGCGGAATCGCTTATGTGCCCCAAACACGTGTACAAAAGAAGTATGTCAATCTGTTACTATTTCTGGAAGCAAAATCCTTGTCGTACTTTATTAGATTTCCAAGTAAAAATAATATACGTTCTCAATGCTATACAATTTGCAGTAGATTTTAGCGACCTATTATAAAAATATCATGTCTAAATTAGGTCTTATCGATATGTAGGCGATGTTTTATTATTTAAACTTCAAAAGAAATGCAAGTTTTACCAACACGTGTGGTAAAAATCAATAGAAAACTATTATTGGTTTGTTCTACGCCAACGTTTCTTCAATAAATGATTGAAATTACACTCGCGTTGCAATCGATTACTACATAAGTTATGGCTGTTGGCCAAAGCTAGACCTACACGTCTAGGCTTTGGTGGTTTCAGAGTCAGTGTGAGGTACGAAATTATGAATTGATTTTATTCTTGATTTAAAATTATTCGTTATGTGTTTCTGAAACCAAGCTTTTGATAAGGTACCTACATTTTAAAATATATTGAGAATATAAACACCCTGTTATATTACTTAACGCGTCTCTATTCATTTAAGACGCATTATTAAACTTCCGTTAAATAGACCGACTTGATAAAACCTTTGTTGAATGTGTTTTTTTTTTGTTCTTTTCTAAGTAGTTTAATTTAAAATACAACTGTATTATGAGTAAAATAGCTTCAAATTATTTTCTAAACTAAAATAAATACGCCAAATTAGGCTAATTTCATAACCGCGAAGTGAAAAATATAATAAACAAAATTACTTAGGTACGCCAACGAAACGGGCCTACGTTTTAACCTTATTCGCTGTAAGGCGTCGGAATCGTTTCTAATTTGATGATTACAATTTTTTTTTATTTGAAAAAAATAATGCATGGTCGAGATTTTTACTCCTAACCTCGGTTAAAAAGTTTAAAGTCCACCTAACAAGGTTTGAATAATGATACTATATTATCCCGTTTTCTAGTAAACTATTACATCAATCCGTGGGGTTAACGCGCCAATCCCCTACACCCTGTAAATCACCGTTTATTCAAAGTGTAGCTGTCTCGCGCACGCTGCCCGTATCCAACTGTCAAGACTCTGTCACTTATTCCATTTTTAAAAAGCGAAAACGTCTTTATTACTTTGAATTTAAAGTCAATATTGCTTGTAAGTCATGTTACACAAATGAAAATAAGAATTTGGCTTCTAGAAGACGATTTTTGCTTTATACATTAGAACGATTCGTCATATTTGATGATACGTCATAAAATTGATTCATCAGCAGGCTGATTGTCTATTTTGTCTCAAACCTCAAATTGGTCTCAAACTGTCAAAACGATCGCGAATGTATCTTTTGTCGCGTTCAGTCTCGTTGAGATGAGAGTGACAGAGCAAGTAGCAAGTAGCGTGGTCACTGAACTATCATATTTGAGCGTTTGAGACCGATTTTGGTCGCTATCAACGATAGACAATCAGGGGGCTGATAAAAGTTAACAATTGAATTGTCATATATTATTTAGTTCTTGTCAAAAAACGTAGCGCACTTGTCTAATAGTTTTCGTCTTTGCTTGTAAAGGCAGCCAATCGAGCGCGACTCAGTGAAGCTTTGGACCCCCTAGTAACTATTGAGTATTCCGTGTGCCCGTACACTTTCCGTTTTCCTCCGAAACTTTTAGAGTTCCCGTCTCGGAGTGGCTCGTTAAGGCACCTTTGTAGGTAGATTTCAAAGGTAAATAACTTGAATTCAACACGATTGCCCGTGATTATTTGTATTGTAAATTAGATGGCGCATGAAATGGGAAAAATGACGAGTTCTTTGGGCGCTCCTTTGGGGCAAACTTTTTTGGCAAACGATGCGTATTGAAGGATCCGGGCTTACATACGCTCGGAATTTGCGTATTTTTACAAATGCTCGTGATTCTGGCGAAGTTGACGAGAATAAAAGCAAAATATTCAAATTAACTCGCAGTGTGGATAATCCTGTGACAAGAAGTGGTGGAGCTCAGTAATCCCTACAGCGTAAAACTTGAATGAACACACACACGTCCAATTTGCAAGATTACACAGAAATCAATCGCAAAACGAGTCCAACGAAACACGAAACAAAATCTCCTGAAACCCGAAGCGTACAGTCGTACAGAGAATAAAAGATATAATGAAATCCAGCATTGGATGTACAGTCGTGCGCGAAATCACAAAGAGCCCGGGTACAGGCGAGCACATTCGGTAATTGCAAGCCCGGCCACCGACTGGCCCACTTCCACAAAAGGCAGTAATGCATTCGCAAAATTCTGACACGATTCTGTTTCAATAGTGATGGGCTCGCGCTTGGAATATCGATAGAATTTGCCGATGCCTCTCAAGTGTTCTCTATTCTGCAGATTGATGTTGACAGCCGCCGAAGCTTTGTTTCTCTCAGTGAATTTTATACACTTTTGTGAATATAGGGCATCGCTTTGAAATTTAGAACTTTATTTTTCATCTAGTGTAAATTCATATTGGCATTTCCTTGTGTTTGCATCGTGCAGCTTTTATCGATGTCGATAGATTTTGTTGCGGAAATTTCAAATTGGAGCGCTATAATGACGTAAAGAATGATAGTTACGTGCGCGATTCGTGGTCGGTCAAACGGATGCTAAACTTTTTCATGCATGCTTCAACTGCGAATTTCTGTGGAAACTGCATCACTTTGTGGTTCATTCGTTGTTACTAGAATTTACAAGTATTACCTAGGCATGTTTTTAGTTGCGAATGCTCGTCAAAAGTTAGTAGTGCTATTCTGGGAATGTCCGATGTTTACTGATATTCTGTATAAAGCTTTTAGAGATCAGTTCGATTTTAGTGTTAGGAAATGATTGCCGCCAATTTTAAACTTTTGATACAATACATGTAGAATGCGAAAACACGGTAAACTTACCTTTGCATCTTTTAGATATTTTCAATAAATCTCGATTAAGTACTCATTTAAAAAAGGCACGAAAAAGTAATGTTGTATTACGATTTTAAGAAAAATAACCAGTCTCCAATTCAAATTATTCCAATGGCTAGAAGTTACACCTGTTCCTGAATATCATCAAATGAAGGATATCTAGTAAATTGATTGCGCAGAAATCTTTGAGCGGCTGAAATAGCCGACTATAGCTAGTCAATAATATAAGGGAACATAGGGAAGTACACACAGAAAGTAAACACAGATAATTTATACAGTTTATGATTAACTATCGCAGGAGGCGACGTGTTAATATTATTAATCTTGGAACTTCATCAAACTGTGATTTGGCAGCTCTTATAAAGTGAGTAGTTGCCGTTATTACATTCGCAGCTAATGAACTTAATTACAGCCTTGATTACAAATAAATGAAGATGGAAACGTTCCTACTGTAGTTACATCTTACTTTTTACCCGACATCAGCGGAGCAAAGGAGAGTTATGTTGATGGTTTTCTATAAATGGTGTCAGTGAAAAAAAAACTTCACAAGAAAATTTAATAAATTGGCATTAATATAAGTGCTAGGCCATTATAACATTATAACGTACTAGCTTCCGCTCGCGGCTTCGCTTGCGTGGTACCCGGATAAAAAGTAGCCTATGTCATATTCCCGGTCATCATCTAATCTGTATTTTAAATTTCAGCCAAATCGGTTCAGTGGTTGTCGTGTCGAGTTATAGAGGAACAAACATACATCCAAACATCCAAGCATGCGAACTTCCGCATTTATAATATTACTAGCTTCCGCCTGCTTTTTATCCGGGTACCGAGGGAAGCCGCGGACGCAAGCTAGTATTCTTATAAATCGTAAGCGACAAAAATTAAATCATTTTCGAAAGGCTCATCGTAGACTGACGGCAGGCTATTTCTATACATCACATTACTGTGACACAATATAAAAATTAGCATTTTAAATTTCATTCCATCAACCTCCCCATTTATAAATAAATCCTCAATCGCATTGCAGTAAAGCCAAGAGTCCGAAAAGTCCGTCGATGCACGAACACTGATCGTCCGCGGTAGAATGTCACTCGCCCCGTTACCGTGCATTATGGATTCCATAAACAATGTTATATTAGAGGAATATCTTGGGACCTGATAAGGGACCACACGATTCGCTTACCTAAATCTAAGCGCTCGTGGTGTAGCTTGCCCCGTTCTTTATACATAATATATCGTTGAAGATAAGCGACGTTTTGCGCCGTCACAATTTGGATGGGTAACCTTACAGCTGCTCTTCCGTGCTTCGGAGGGCACGTTACATTTTCGGCACATACATAACTTCACTTAATGACAATGTCAAAGTCAGTCTTTCGATCGTTTGTAACTTTACCAAGGGGTACAGGGTCAGAGTCTGTTTTGATTTTTACTACGAAGAATTATCGCCAGACAAAAAATAACAGCAAAGTTCTTTCAACCTTATTTTTTATATGACAGTATCTTTTATTTTCTTGGGAAACAAACAGTATTAAAAACTAATAACAATCAGTCATTAAACCTATGGACCATATTCTAATAGTTTCCGCATATCGAATCTATCCATCCACATCCATATCCTCCTTTTTTTTTACTAATAGGTTTGCGTTTGACCACACCCTGCCTGATGTAAAGCAACAGTGCGGTCCTGTGTCCTACTGTCCTGGCCTCCTACTGTAAGGTACAGTCTGGTTATCCCACCACTTTCACCGGTCCTGCGCCACTCACAATCACTACTTACCACTTGTGTAATACCATCAGATTAACTTTTTTTATAATAAGTATTACAAAACGCAGTACTTCTGCCCTTAGTCGAATCAATCGGTCCGGTATCGAGGCACAAGTAAATAGAAGGAGTTGTTCCATAACGGTATCGGCTCCCTTGTCTCCTCAATAATGCATCGACAGGTCGATAGTACCTACGGAAGGTTGCAACGCAACACTACTCCGTATTGTTTGAACGTTTTCTAAGGCTTAAAAAAACTTAGGCCTTTACATCTTTACTAAGATGATTTATACAGTGTCAGGAGGCAATCTTTGGCTACACTTGACGGGACACTGTAGTGCCTGGGACATTGTTTGAGATGAAGTAGGCTTGCCCAACACCTAAACCATCCTCTCAGCTTAACCGGCCATATCCACAGGAAAGACATGATCAATATGGGGCTGACCAAGCCGCGGGATTCCTCACGATGTTTTCCTTCACCGTTTAGAGCTCGTGTAAATGCGGATATAAATTTTTCGAAAGGAGAATCCATTGATGCACGGCCAGGATTCGAACCCACGACCTTCGGATCGAAATTCGAGGTACTAACCAACTCGGCCAACACGGCTCTCAACGCTCACTACAAATAATCTGATAACTAGGTACTTATAAGCCGCTTCTAGACCAAGCGAAGGGTAAGTGCTCCCCATCTTGCCCTAATCCAGTTTGACCGTAGGTCCTCTATAGGTACGCACCCGATATACCAAAGCAATTAGTGGTCATTCCATTGTTCAATTTGACTTATTAGAGCGGCCTGTGCCACAGTAATTGGAATTATTGGCTGGAGCCTACCGGCACAATGCACGCCTTGTAATCAGAGGTAATCTTGTAATTCAGTGCGCAATCCACAAGATTAAACGCCACTAAACCTCGCAAGATCGATAACTTGTAAGTTATTTTGTATCTAGATATAAGTATTGCTGGTTTTCACACAGCATTATCCCTAAAGTAAGCAGAGCTTGTATTAGGAAACTTACTTACTTACTTACTATCCTGGCGCGTCTACCCCAAAGTGGGTTTTGGCCTCCGACACAATAGAACGCCACCGGCTTCTGTCATGCGCCGCCTCCGTCCAGTCCGTGGACACATGAAGTGTATTAGGGAACTACATGACTGATATACTCATTACGTACTAACTTCCGCCCGCGGCTTCGCTCGCATGGTACCCTGATAAAAAGTAGCCTGTCCTATTCCCGATCATTATCTATCTAAATTTTAAATTTCAGCCAAATCGGTTTAGTGGTTGTTGTTATAGATAGAGGAACAAATTGTCTCTGTGTGCGTTCGCTGAACGCGTTTTTTACCTGTATGTTTTTGATAGGTAACTACCTCGTTATTTTCTTGGTTCTATTATTAATGTATGTTTACCTTCTTTTATGTATAACCAGAACAGTGTCCTGGACAAACTTAATACCTATAAGTTTTTTGGATACTTACAAAAAAACCTTATGTAACTTTTTATTAAAAAAAAAAAAAAAATATACATGCATCTAAACATCCAAACTTTCGCATTTAGAATATTAGTGTGACCAGACCCAGACCCGAGTCCAATATTTGCAGATCATAAAAATATTTGCCTCGCGGCGGGGATCGAACCTGCAACTTTCTGTGTTTCAAGTGGGCCACAAGCCCACTGCGCCACAGAGGTCGTTAAACTATAAAACTTTCTTTCAAATAAATAGCATGGAACTTTCATAAGTCTCCATTTAAACAAGTTAAATTGGACGGTGTCAGTCAGTGGCAAGACCTAACTGCCCCCTGTAAATGTCATCTTATTGTTAAACGCAATTATTGTTAGAGCAGTCCTACATTTATCAGAAAACCATTTATTTATAAACAATAACCAGTATATCGAACTAGCTCCCGATCAAAGCTTAGTTTGTGTGTCACTCGTTCAAAGTAATCTGTATGCCGTATCTATTTCGAACTAATCGGCTCAAAAACTTGATTGAAACACAATGTTTACCAACATTCTCCAAATTAATAGCTGTGTATTAGTATTAAATCAATTTCAAAGTTCAAACATCCGTTACCTCATAATTTTTCACGATCAAAATTAATAAGTTTTCGTCGATTCTCATCGCGATCGATTTCATTTTCAATATCGGCGTATAAATCTAAATTACGAATCCTATCTTTGGCCATAAAAAAGTTTTAAGATACCTATTCGAAGCAAACGACCACCTCTATTAGATAGGTGAGGGTGCTCGGCGCGACTCGTACCAGGCACTGAAAAACGCCTGTAATAGCCTTTTGTTATTTAAAACGAGGAATTAAGAGGCGTAAAGCGGTTTTCATTTGCGTACGTGTTGGCTGTTGGTATTGGTGGTTTTACCCTGTATTTTAAAAATAAAGTAAATGAAGTAAAATTCAATCAACCCTAGCAGAAGCACATTATGAATCTTATCAAGTTTCAAAATTCGGCTTTTAAACATAGTTTAAATAGCGGAGGAGTAGTTTTGAAACTTCTTTTCTTCTTTAATTTAATTTTGATCTCTTTGCATACATAAAATATTACGTATATTTTTTTTGTGAAACTAGAAAGATTGAAAATAAGAAGTATTTGCATAATCTATTTTTGTACAAAAGCTCCATTGAAATTTACCAAAATGTTTAGATTTGTTGACAATTCTCAAATCTATAAGTCGTATTGCTCATTATACGGACTAAAAGTGAAGGAAAAAATGTCATTTTTCCTTCAATTTTGACATAAAACGTATCAAAACTAATCAAAATTGAAGGAAAAATGACATTTTTTCCTTCAACTTTAGTCCGTATAATGAGCAATACGACTATAGGCCTATCTAAATATTTCTAGTACTTACCTAAGTATGTGACAAGACTATGTAAGCCCATTTCGTGTTATTCAATTATGAGCTTTTATTCAAGTACAGGAAGTAATTGGTGTGCTTACTCAACGTTTCCACCTGGCCACATTTCACGGATGAAAGAGTTATTTCTTATGATTTGTTTCTTTATAATTATCATGCGCGTTCTAGATTTATTCTTCCGCTCCGATTGCGAATTGTCTACACTCGACTGCTTAGAACGCAAGCATCTTAAAGTTCTATGAGAAAATTATTTTTAGAATTGAACGACTTAGAATCGCGTTTACAAGTAGAAGGGGGCTTTTGCCCTACAGTGAGACAATAACACTCTATACGCTTTTAATTATCGTTGAGTTTAGATTTATTATTAAGTAGCTAAAACAGCAAATAATTAAATTAAATCAACAAATAGTTAAACTTAACTACATGCGACATCAGATTGGAAGTCATAAAAAAGGTCATGAAAATACAGCTTCGAACACCACCTAATTCAATCGAGTGAAATATGCGTGAATCCATACCTTCATACCCATATTATAAATCTGAAAGTGTGTTTGTTTGTTTGTTTGTCCTGCTTTAACGTCAAAACAGAGAGATGGATTGACGTGATTTTTTGTGTGGAGATAGTTGGAGGGCTGGAGAGTAACATAGGCTACTTTTTATCCGGGTACCACGCGAGCGAAGCCGCGGGCGTCCGCTAGTAGTTAATAAAACGAAAATAGAAACAAAATAAATCGATGAAACATAAATTGCACACAAAACTGAAGCTCTATCTTTTAACCCAGTCGATTATCTTGATCGCTTTCAAACCGAAAACTGCTTGACTGGCCTTGATGCAAAATTACTTGGTAGGCCAGCTATCAAACACGTAACTCAGCGTACAATAGGTTTCTGAAAACCTTTCGTGCCTCATTATCTTGCTACAAAAGTAGGTTAAAACAACCAATTGTTAAAAAATAGGACCTGCTATGATAAAATAAAAAACGAGTGTGCTTTAGACCATACGACTTAAAACTTCCGTTCGCCTCGCCCGATCACACTCTTCGTGACACTCTCATCACGCATTCACCAGCTTACTCCCCAAGTCAAGCGTGCGTAAAGAAGTTGTACTTCAAAAAAAGGTTGGTAAGATTTTCACTAATTTAAATTGATTAATTTATAGAAATATCTTAGCAAATAATAAACATAACCTTGATCTAACTTGATTTATGAAACTACTAACTGTGCTAACGATTACCTGTGACCTAGGTTACATAATCTACAATTGGCATATTTAGGCGGAAGAGTTTGTTTGTTTGGTTGATTGGTTTTTTGAACGCGCTAATCTCAGGAATTACCAGTCAGATTTGAACAATTATTTCTGCATTTGATAGCTAAAGTCTTGGGGAAGGTTATAGGCTACTTTTCATCATCATCACCATATACCATCACTATGGGGGCAACACCGCGAGGGCGCTGCTAGTAAGACATTGTTATAATTTTTTCGGGCCTGAGTTTTAAAGGTACTCGTAGGTCTATCTTGGGTATTAAGAAAAGAGAAATTTAGACAATGATTGCAATTTTTTGTTTTTTTTTTTTTCATATAAAAGTAACAAAATATAGTGCCTGAAAACCTTAATAGGTTTGAGTAGACACTCACATCCGTCGTAAATACTTAGATAAGTAGGTATTACGCCAGTTATAAATCGTCCGTCGGTTTTTAAGAGAGTTTGTGAAGGAACCTACTAGAATGTTCATAATTTTAACGATGCAAAACAAGAAATAAACGTGCATTTGCGTTTTAACAACCTCTTTGCTAATTATGATTTCAAACTGAAAAAGAAAGATTCGAATACTGCTTTAAAGGGATTTGTTTTAGCTTTTTTACTCAATTTTAGCTTGCTATATGAAAATAATACAAAAATCTTTTTTAAGTACATATTTCTGACATCTCAGTACTCATCTTTTTAATATTGCTTTAGGAATTAATTTTTGTTTACGTCGAGCTAATATCATTTTGTATCAAGTATAACAATTGAGTATAATTATCTTTAGATCATATTGCAACACTTAATTTTTGATTTTGAAAATAATTTATTACTTGTGAAGGACTGGAACCGGCTGCCAGAATCAATTATCAGTGTTCCCACAGTAAATTGCTTTAAAAACAGACTAGACAAACATTTTTAAGTGCACTGACTACGAGTAATATAATAAATTTGGAGAATAATGAATACGCTATTATAGTGTTTTTCAGAATCATTTTAAGAGAAAACTGACTGAGTGTTCCAAGGAAATGTAATGTAGATTTTTTTCTTGAGATGTTTGCAAGGGGATAGAAGAGTCTAGAAATGGAATAGAAAGTCTTTTTAGATAATATGTACAAAATAAACTGAAAGATACTTATTATTATTTAATGCAAAGGCAGCTTATAGGCTGATGAGTGCATATCCAGTAACTGGAACACTCAGTCAGTTTTCTCTTAAAATGATTCTGAAAAACACTATAATAGCGTATTCATTATTCTCCAATGCCCTTGCAGACCCATGTGGATTTAAACAACATTTTTATATGAATAAACTTTTTACCCTCGAAAACTTCCCCATCAGACAGTGACTGTTGAAAACGCACATCGTTCACAGCACGCAAACACTTTAGAACCATTAATGAAAGGCAGATATTGACAGGCCTTTCCCATTTATCTTTACCACCCCCTAATTTAACTTCAGCCTGAAGCAAGTCATGGCGGATCTTGCATTGACAACGTTATATCTGAATTTGATAATGCTTGAATGGTCTTGTCTTGTCACTCTCATACACTAGCTGTGTTCAATTGGATGGTATCTTTATAATCTTTGTTTGTAACTTTATGAATGTACCTACCCTAAAAATATGCGATGTCTACTATCGCATCGCATATCGATATATTTTTAGAAGTTGTAATTTCTTGTCATGCGACAGGATAGTAGTTCTAATCCAATTGCAACTAAGCTAGATTATCACAGTTACTGTTATTGCATAAAATGAAACAGTAAAACTTGTTGCAGCTCACTAATATTATATTCTAATCCAACTTCAGCACACGTCTGGCGCGTTCGAACGTCGCCAATCAAATGTGCATTTCAATGTAGCGTGCCAGGTGCGTGCGGTCGGGGGGAGGGCGTTCGATATTTGAATAAATTCCGCGGGAAATCGCAACGGGTAGGCCTGCATTTCCATGTCAAACGAACTCGTGTGGGGAACTAGTGAATTTTTAACGACGCATAGTTTGTCCGCACTCGACTTCGTTGTCTTGTATGGGAAAAAGTTGATTCAATCAGTGTTCGCACACAGTTCATGGTTCGCAGTTACGTTCTTTCACAAAAGCTCAAAGCATTTTGAAGCAACGATGAAAGGTGAGAGAACTGGATCGATAAAAATATTAACCGCGAAAATTCCAATAAACAAAATGGTTGATTAAAGGCCCATCAATTTGGGATACCTTCACGTCCATTTTAAAAAGGGGGGAGGCGGCTTATCTCCGCATTAATTCCGGAATTCCAGAATAATTACTCGTTCAAAGGTAACGCTGAAGACGCATTTCTACGAGCCGTAACGCCCAACATTTTGCGAACGCATTTTTTTAAGGAAAGTCAACTTTATTGCTTCCTCTGAAGGTTTGGAATGGAATGGGGGGGAGAATTGCTTAGATAAGTCTCGAGGATAAGCCGATTTCAAAAGGAACACGTGATTTGATGCTGATTGCGTTCTATCGACCCCCGTTCGCTTCGCAATCATATTTTAATATTATGAATGAATTCGCTGGATTAAATTTATTCATATACTGTAACCGCGATGGAATCCCGCGGGATTCAGACCATTATCATCCGAAGAGTACATCCGCATTTCTTCCATAGGCTCAAATATCTTATGACTTCTGCAGTGCTAGTACCGTTCTTATCGATCGCTAAATTTGACATTTAGAATCATAGACAAATCCTATTTTATTGAATTTGCTGTTTCAGTGGCAAAAAAACTTTATTCTATTCTTAGTAAACAGATTACTAGATATCAGTCATCCAGGTTTGATCAAATTTCAGTCGACTTGATTTTGTTGTAAGTACCAAAAACTAACAGCGCCCTCGCGGCGTTGCCCCCGTAGTGATGGTATATGGTGATAAAAAGTAGCCTATAATCTTTCTAAAAAACTTAGCTATTAAATAAATAAATTATTCTTCAAATCGGACTGGTAGTTCCTGAGATTATCGCGTTCAAACAAACAAACTCTTCAGCTTTATTATATTAGCATAGATTTAAGAGCTCAGCTCTTATTGGTGCAATGATGCAATTTGTTTCAAATGTTTACTTCCAATGCTAATATTAAACTTATTGTAAGAAGTCAAAAAAAAAAACTGGCCAGTGTTTTTTTTTAAATTCTTCGAAAGTCAAATGCATTTTTTTTAATGATTCCTTCGTTTTTCAAATTTTTATCTTCATACGGAAGTATGAGGCTCATAAATAATAACTGTGTAATATTGAGTGACGACTCCGGAGGGCCTGATAAGCCCTCATTAAGGGAAATATCTAATTTACCTGCGAGAGGTTGCGTACTATGAAAAATCCAAGAAAAACGACCCTCCTTTTACAGTAATAACGTTGGGCCCAAGGTAAGAAAGGCTGCGACGGACTTTCTAAATTATATTTTATGTGAAAGCGTTTTTCAGTAAAAAAATCTGGAAATCTGAAAAATCTCGGCTTTCTATCCGTAGGTTCGAATCCTGGTCGTGCATCAATGGATTTTTCGTTTCGAAAAATTTGATGCGCATTAACAAGAGCTCTAAACGGTAAAGTAAAACATCGTGAGGGAACCCGCGGCTTGGTCAACCCCACACGTATTGACCATGTCTTTCCTGTGGATATGGCCAGTTAAGCTGGGAAGAGGGTTTAGATGCTTATAATTAATCTAAGGTGCTGGGCAAACCTACTCCATCTCAACAATGTCCCAGGCACTAAGTGTCCCGTTAAGTGTAGGCAAAAATTGCATCCTGACACTATATAGGTATAAATAATCTAGTAAAAAAATTAAAGGCCTAAGTTTTTTCAAGCAAACCGCTTTAGTTTATGAATCAAACCCCGACAAATACTGGTGTGATTAAGGCACGGGCTCTTGTGCCCATATTCAAGGGTCTCAAGATTCGTTAATTACTGGCAACATTAAAATTAACTACAGTTCTCGGGATAATACAACAATTTTCGTGAAAAATATCGCTGAATTTGCATAGTGGTGTTGTGAAAGCTGTTGAGAATTCTTTATTTTGATCTTGATTTAAGTATTTTATACTTTTGTTTAGTTCGGCGGTAATACCTACTTGGGTAATGATTTTGTTCTTGGATCTTGATTTATTTTTGTACTTTTGTTTAAGGCTGTAATACTTGGGTAATGATTTTGTTTTGGAATAGGAAAGTTCAATAATGAGCGGTCGTATATTTTAGTGATCTCTTTCAGTGTCTTTGAATGATAATAAAAAACTAAAACTAATGTTATTACTACATAGTGCGCTTCTAAACTTCGGAGCTCTGTCAATTCGGTAAAGTAGTTCTTTAAAAAACCACTTTATTGTTTTTAGTAAATTGCGTCATACAAAATTTCTTGTTCATCATCAAAAATCGTGCTTCTAGACTAGACGGTAGGATTCGATCTTCTGATAGAGTCTGCCGTGTCTATGTATTTCTAAATCTTTATTACTTATGTATTTCCAAAGCCATAAACTGAAAGATTTAAAATGTCTGACAACTGAAACTTGCCTTTTACTCAAAAAGCGAATGGCTGATGTTTTTCAACGGATTCAGACGTTTCACTTAACCCCGCGCTATCAGCAGCCTAATGTAAGGCCCGCGCCACACCGCGCCGACAGAGATAAATGACTCGCGACTTGCGACGCCCGCTTTACACGCGTCAGGGACGGATCAGGAGCCGACAGTTTAAAAAAAGCGTTGCGAAAAAGTTTTTAAGCGAAAATTTTGCTAAAAAACAAATCAGCGATTTACCATTATTCGACAGCATTCGATTCAAAAATCTTCTTCGTAAAGTTGTCGTTGTTTCAGAAAAATGTTACTTTTCGAAGAAAGTCTTCGAATCGAATGCATTCTAATAAGTGTGAATCGCAATGCAGGAACGGTTTTTACTGGTAATGCTAAAATCAAAACAAAAATGTAGGTACTGTCATTGAAGATTATGTGCTTTAACAAGTGGGTAAATTAAAAATTTAAAAAAACCGACTTCAATACAAACTGTATTGGGTAAGGCTAAGGGTGAGCTAATTAAAATTAGCCCAAACATGGATGTTCCACTGTTATTCCCTGAGAAGTTCCATTGGACAGGTCCTGACTCCATCATCAGATCAGCTAGCTGTCACCATATTATTACATTATAGTCGGAACTTGACCGACATGCTGATTTCCAAGTTTCAACTCAATCAGACTATTTACTGAGGAGTTCTGTTGAACAGCTCCTGACTCCATCCCCAGATCAGCTCGTTGTGACCATATTATTACATTCTAGTTGAAACTTGACAGACGTGCCGAGTTTCAACTCAATCGGCCTATTTACTGAGGAGTTCTGTTGAACAGCTCCTGACTCCATCATCAGATCAGCTCAATGTTACCATAATATTGCATTGTCACCGATAACCTTTTAAAAAATACCCTAATCGCTTCAAGTGTGCCTATAAAATTTGAAGAGTTACCTCGATTTCTCCAAGATCCCATCATCAGATCCTGACCTGATGACCAAAAGGACCAATTGGAAAGTGTACCCTTTCAAACAAAAAAATAATTTTTGAAATCGGTCAAGGCGTCTTCGAGTAATCGGTGAACATACATAAAAAAAAAAAGCACAAAAAAAAAAAAAAAAAAAAAAAAAAAAAAAAAAGATTCCGACGAACTGAGAACCTCCTCCTTTTTTCGAAGTCGGTTAAAAAAGCGTCGCAAAAATTAAAATCAAATCAAAAGTACAAAATACTGTGTACTTTTTCTTTGTTGTTATAGATAATTATTATTTTACTACACTACATTAACGATGTTACAGAATTTTTATGTCATACGCTCACAAAATAACTGAAAATTATGAAAACGGAACATAATGAATTTTCTTGTCACAAGTTTTAAAAAACCTATTCCTAAGATTATCATTAAAAAATACTCTAGCCATCTCTTCGCGCGTAGTATGAATAGTAGACTACAGTAGTAAATACATATTTTAAACTTTCGCGACTTGAACACATTTTTAATTTATTATTAACGGGACTTAATCGCGTAATGAAATTATTTTATTTACCTCGACGTTTCGGCAACATTACAGTTGCCGTGGTCACGAGTAGACTAAGCGATTAAGTCCCGTTAATAATAAATTAAAAATACAGTAGTAAAATCATGAAAAGTCTAATGCAATACCATCAGTGATATAGATGTGAATGATGATGATATCCGACGGCCTATGGCAAAGCCAGTGCGACACCGCAGCGACGTAGATAAATGACTCTGCGACACGAGGCCAAGAGCGAGTTACACACGTCAGGAACGGAAAATCTACATTTAAAATGGCTGTCGAAAACGATAGATTTCCTTATATCTTCTATAGGTTATAACTTTTGAAACTATCATGGTTACGAACATAAATATTATTATCAACGGGATAATTACCATGATTATTGAGTTTTCTTGCTTCCCGATATTTCGACGCAGTTGCATGCGCCATGATCACGGGTAACTGAAGTCTTTGCGAGGTAGAGGCACAGAATACTAGTACTACGTACAGAAGGGTCACTTCGCGAGTAAATTTGTTTAAATAGAGACTCTCGCGGCGAAGCTATAAAGTGCAATTCAACTCGCCTATGGGCCTATTACCTATCGAGATATTTGCCTAAACATTCCCATCCTGCTCTAATGCGTAACTGTGTCACTGTCTGGCGCGGTGTGACGCGACTCGTAAGGGTTGTCGAATTTTCGCTTGCGACAACACAAATAAATTAATTTATTTTATCTGTCACAAAAACAGTACCTACTTAAGTTCTAAAATAAGTAGGCCTAAATATAATTTAATCTACCGTTACCACAGAATAAATAGTAGTAAGTAGGTACTACGTATTGTACGTAGGTAGGTGAAGTAGGTAGATACATTATTCTCTCGTTCGTTTTGTAAACAATTGCATTTCAAAATATCTATACCTTCATACCTACCTAGACATCGATCAGACACACACAATCATCATCATCACATAACTAGACCGGGAGCCGTTATCCGATAATCACCCTTTTAATGTTAGGTTTGCAATCACATTTGCAATTTAATGCACGGCCAGGACTCGAACCCACGACCTTCGTTCGTCTCGAAAGTTGAGGTACTAATCACTTCGACCAACATGGCTCTATGAATGTAATGTAACTTCTAAACACTTACAATTATTATATTAAGTAGGTTAGGTACCTACTTAATGGATAAGTTACTTTTAGGTACATATGTAAATAAACAAAACTGTAGGTACCTACCTACCTACAGTTTTGTAGGTAGGTAGTTTTGTACGTGTATTATGTTTGTTTATTTGTAAACAGGTACCTATTCAATCAAAAAGGAATCGAATAGGTACCTATAAAATCTCGTTTTCATTATGCACCTACAGTTACAGAGTAAAAGTAAGTACCTACCTAGGTATTTATTGATGATTTATTTAAATAGGTACTTACAACAAATTATAGAAAAGCTTAGTAGCTACCTACCAACCTTTCAATATCTTCCGGAATTTTGTGGAATGTTAATGTCCATTCATTGCTTTTCCTTTTGTTTAGACACCCGTAGACACAGCAGTATCTTTTATACGGATTAGATCGTTTAGTTATCGTGCAAAAATCACAAGAAACGATGTATACGAGATCACGATAATTACGCACAATGCGTCTAGTCCGCAAGCCGAGCGAGCGGCAAGTGGCAACCTATGTCGCGCGCCCCCCGAGGCGGCGCGCGTCCGATAAATACCTAAAGTGAGAAGTGAGACAGGCCTGGTAGAGGGTAGTTATGTGAAAAAGAAAACTCAATAATCATGGTAATTATCCCGTTGATAATAATATTTATCTTCTATAGGTTGTGTATATAATTATCTATTTGATCAGATCTTACTTTTTTTTTATTTAAGATAGGTTAGCTCTTGACTTCGCTCCTTGCATGGATGAAGTCGACGATGGAGCGAGCTTCCCTAGAAAATGCCTATTAACTCTCCTTTTAAAGGGTTCGGGTTATATGACGGAAACACAGACGAAGGCAGTTTATTCCATTCGACAGCAGCACGAATTATAAAAGACTATATAAACAGACTCACATCTAGGTGAGAAATACATTCTCTAAGTACTCAAAATCCTTTGAAGATGTTTAAGGAGTTAGTTTTAAGGCAAGTCCAACGTCATCAGTAACCACCACAGATAAAATCGTGTTGTCTTGTAAGTACGTATTGACATGTTATAAAACTTTCAAGAAAATTAGGGACTTCACGCAATATCGGGAAAAATAATCTCTTTAATTCTGTAAGGCGGAGGTACTTTCCCAGGACTGCTCGAAGCCCTGGGGAAGTACCTCCGCCTTACAGAATACCGCAGCCAAATAACATTCTACTCGAATGGTGTTGTGTTCCTGCGGTGAATAACGTTGCCAGTACTCTGCGAGGAATCGCTGCAGTAACAACTGGTGGAGCAGTCTTTTCCATTGTGTTGTCAGTGCAGTGATTCCTCTTTTCAATTCAATTCAATTCAATTCAATACTTTTATTTCAGCTTAGTAATTAGCAGTTTAAGCCTACAAATTACAGCCATATTAACTTTGAAGAAATATGTAAACTAGAACGGACACCGGCGAACTCACAGTTGACGCCACAATTGAAGCCGATCAGCGTCAGCTCATTCATTCACTAGCTCACGTTCATCGCAATCGGTCGCTGGCTTTATGGTGTTGAATGTTGACGAAAGGTATAAAAATGACTTTCAAAAATGCCGTCTTGCATTTTAGAATCTTACAAAAACACATCAAATACCCAAAAAAAGGATAGTGGCGTAACTTATCATCGGTAAGTAAACAAAACATCAACTAAAACCAAGCAAAACTAATTTTTGACATAATTTGCCGCCATTTCTAGAAAATCATAGAATATGAAAATGGAACTGTACAGATTGGACACGGTAGGTAATAAATGTTGGTGAACTCATAATATATGCAACTAGTTATTTTAACTCAATTAGGTATAATATACTTAACTGATTATTGTTTAGATCATAAAATACCTACTCAGCCTATGCCGTTTGTCTGTCTGTTTGTCTATCAGTAGGTACCTACTAAAGTTTATTATCAAATTGTAATGGTAGATTTTTATTTTACTTAGTATAAAAAGGATATTTTTCATCATCATCTCCTGTAAGTAGTACCTACCTACCTATAATTTTTTTTCCGTGAATTTTTTGATATTTTCATAGTTATTCTGCTATTCAGGGCTAAAAAATGGTAGAATACTTATTATTTGGAAATGCATACATAGGTACCTATAATACTATAAAATAATATAATTCATCCTACAAATGTTTGTCCTGGGTGGGAATCAAACCCACGACCTAGTCAATTTATTTAGATAAGGCAGAGTAATAATTAGTAGGTAAAAAAGCTGTGTCGCTTCTGTGCGGTGCCTAATCGGTGCCCATGTTCCGACTCATTTGTGACACGTCTATGGTTTGTACTTTCTTCTCTAGTTATTATCTCGATGCATATTAATGAGAACACAGATATCTACAGACAAACACAAGAAACATAAAAAACACGAGCCCCCCCCCCCCCCAAAGATGGTTGGAAACGAGCACCATCTGAAGCCCTGGACTTTTAAAGGGTCAGCAGCGCTAGTGTGACTCCTCTGGTATCACAGGCTACGGTAACCACTTACCATCAGGTGGGCCGTATGCTTACTACCTTTGTAGTTTTAAAATCTAGATATGAATGAGATCACTTGTGACGTTTGTGTGCTTGTACAAATATTTTGGTAACAGGAATTCATCGTGTAATAGTTGTGATCATAGAATAGCAACATTTTTCTTGTTGTTATACTTTTAGATAGATAGATAGATATTTTATTCATCAACACAAACACATTTGTCTGTTAGATAGTGTCTTAAAGCCTATGTTAGGTTTAACTAGACACTAACTTATTGGTTTAACTGGTTGATTTTGTTTTTAAATTACACGTCCCTGCAGTGTACGAGCGAGACTGAGGTTGTATAATGAATGCAGTAAATATTTGGTGGTTTAGACGATGAGTTATGAACTAAATTAGTGCTTGTTTGTAGTTCGGGCTTTGGCTTCCTAATTGAGGGATTGATCGATATTATTGGGGTCACGTTTGATCATAAATGCTCTAAAAATATAAATTATGTTTGGTGTTAATGAATTATTTAATTCGAAATGTAATACTTATAACACGAGCTAGAAACGGTGAAGAAAACACCATTGGAAATCAGATTGTATATGGAATGGTGACTTCTACAAAATGTGGGCATATTGTGTCGTATTTGAACGTAAATACTCTCTGCCTACCCCTGTGGGAAAGAGGATTGATTTTATGTATGTATGTACACTTTGGAAGATGTTTTAAAACCACATTAATGCCTAATGATCTGAAATAATATCTACAGTGCCCTACAGATACAGTCATGATATTACGCGTAAGATGTTTCAGTAGTTCAATATTATTTTATAAAAATGTAACAAATCAGAGCAATCCAACATTTTATAAAACAAATTCCGGGCTCTCCCGAAGCGACCACTTAAAAAAATCATGCATAAATTCAAAGGAATCATAATGAATCGTCTCGTGCTCTCTTATACCACAATTAAAATGCTAATACTTCGCCACTTGGGCAGCGCAAATCTTTCAACTTATAAATTTTTCCAATTTAAGTCGGCCTTTGTTAACTAGCTCCGTCTCTCGTTACGCACTGAGGGGGAAAGGGATGGAAGATATTGCTAATATATTTATAGCCGCCGTAATGTAATCAAAAAAGTTTCAGATCGCGACTGAATACCGAATGTTTCCAAGAAACTTCTAATAAAACTTCACTTCAATAGTGTAGTGTTTGCTTTTTCAACTCCGGTAAGGCGAGGCAAGTAACTTGTTCTGTAAAAACAATCGAATACCAAAAATACCATCTTATTAAACGCCATAAAAATGGCCATTATGTAACTGATAGCTATCTCTTAAAATAAGTAGCTTTCACCCGCGGATGCGCTTGCGTGATAGGTACCAATTAAAAGTTTCATAATATGTGTTACCTCAGGTCATTTACACTAAGTATTTCTTTCTAGACAGTATGTGTACCACCGACCCTAGCAAATCGAGGGTTTTGCTCAGCGAAATCACTTTAAAACACGCTTTTAAAAGAGTAATCCACTAAGAATAATAAATCTATAATTATCTGCGGCTGCGCTGGATTCGACCAAAAGTCATCTTACTCCAGAGTAGTTACTCTAGTTAGCCGACATAATTCAAAATACAATTGTTTAGGAATCGCAATCGAACAATATTATTTGCATACAAATTATCCTGGTTTTAAGGTATCAACTTTACAATGTCAAAATATTCAAACAAACAGTAGTTTACTCTCAAATAAAAACTTAATCCAGTTTTGTCGACTCCAGCCTTAGCCACATACTTTTTTTAAATTAGATTCAGACGAATATCATAACAAACAAACAAATTGTCAGATTTAATAAGCAATAAGAAAAAGGTTGCAATCGTGTCTCATTTAACCCGTTTGCCGTCGGCCGTCCCGACCGGGGCCGCGTATTTGGTAGTGGGCATTTCTGTCCCGCCAGATAAGGCAGCTGGTCTTACGAGGCCCATATATGGAACTCTTGCATTCTGCAGTCTGGACCAACCCGATTCTAGGGGGTCTCGGTAAATGAATGGTATGTGACTGTTATGCTCCGTATTAGGTTTGAACTGACATGTGAGAATGGTGTAGAAATTGATATTGTTGATTGGTCCTTTATAGAAACATACGAGACTTTTGAGAGAAAGTTTTGGATTTCTTTCCGCTGATACATTGTGCTTGACTTTTTGTAAATACACGTACCTATATGAAATGGTGACTGCAAAATGTAGGACGTATATTTCATTTTAAGACAAAACTAGATAGCCAGCTAATAGATGATTTAAGAAAATTAAAAAAAAAATTACGAGCTAGCACCAAGAGAGGTAAAACTTTACGAAGATTTTGTTATATTGTTCCTCACATCTCAACAAACGATTAAATATTAGCTCCATTCGCTTGTCTAGTTAGAAAAAGGCACAAAAAACATGACACTGCAGAACAGTCACGTCGAGAACGATTTCGGATCTCAAAGCCGAATATCACATCACATTACATCTCCCGGCTTCGCTCAGATCAACAAGTAGATAGCTGCGTCACCGTTGTGATTTACGAGATTCGGGGAATCGATATTTTCTATGATTCTATGAAGTTTTCTTGCAAGATGGCGCATTTGCTTAGAAAGCAGGTTGTCGGACAGTGCATGGAAACATTACACTAGGAGTCAACTATGGTAACATAGAATTCTTATAAAAAATTGACGTAGGCTTTGACATCTAAATGATTAGAGGGAACCTTGTGACGCTGAGTCCCTGGAACATTGTTGAAATGGAGTAGGCTTGCCGAGCAACTAAATCATCCAATTATTTAGAGCATAGGTTCTCAGGAGACTTTCAGGGGGGCAATAAAAGACCCAGAGAAAATTAGGGGGCATTGAGATGGCGCATAAGGATATGGGGATATGGGGTCCCTTTAAAAAATATATATTCTCAAAGTGAGCGGTGGGCAAAATAAGGTTGAGAAACTATGATTTAGAGCAGTGGTCGTCAAAGTGCGGCCCGCGGGCCGCATGCGGCCCGCGAGCGATATTGGTGCGGCCCGCGGACGATATTGGCCCGCGACCAAGCAAACAATTTCAGTAGATATTGATTCTACCACGTTAGAGGATAACATGTTGTGCCGACCCAACCTAGAGGGAAAAGGGCAAGGAAATGATGATGATGAATGATGCTACCTACGTTGCTTCAATAATAATTGTAATTGATTTAAAAACTTCGAGATAAGGAAGCTTTCTTTGTTTGCTTGGTTTGGAGCTCGCTTTGCTCGCATTTTAGTTTCATGAGTTGAGTAGGTATAATGAGAGCAAAGTGATTTATGTCCGACCACAAAATAGGAATTAGGAACCGACAAGCAGCGAGCCTTTCTATGAGCACCGCAAACAAAATCAAGTGCCACATGTTTAAATAAGTTAAATAAGTTGTATTAAAAAATTTGGCTCGCTTCGCTCGCATTTATCTTCATAAGTAAGGTATATTGCGAATAAAGTAAGTTAAGTCTAACCACAGAATAAGAACCGATAAGCAGCGAGTTTTTTCTTTGATCACCGCAAACAAAATCAAGTGTCACATGTTGCATTTGTTTTAAAAAATTCGGCTCGCTTCGCTCGCTTTTAACTTCATGAATAAGGTATAAATTGTGAATAAAGTAAGTTAAGTCTAACCACAGAATAAGAACCGATAAGCAATGAGTTTGTTCTTTGATCATCGCAAACAAAATCAAGTGTCACAATATTGCATTTGTCTTAAAAAATTCGGCTCGCTTCGCTCGCATTTAACTTCTTGAGTAAGATATTTTGCGAGTAAATTGAGAAAAGTCTAACCACAAAATATGAACCGATAAGCAGCGAGTTTGTTCTTTGATCATCGCAATCAAAATCAAGTGTCACATTATTGCATTTGTTTTAAAAAATTCGGCTCGCTTCGCTCGCCTAAAACTTCATGAGTATGGAATATAAAAATATTGCGAGTAAAGTACGTAGTCTAACCACAGAATAAGAACCGATAAGCAGCGAGTTTTTTCTTTGATCACCGCAAAAAAAAATAAAGTGTCACATATTACATTTGACTTGCAAAAATTCGGCTCGCTTCGCTCGCTTGGTTTGGAGCTCTATTCGCTCGCATTATAACTTCATGAGTAGGTATATTGCGAGCAAAGTGAGTTATGTACTTATATAAGACCACAGAATAGGAACCAACAAGCTGCGAGTCTTTGAGCACCGCAAAATTATACTAAGTTTCAAGTTCGTTAGTACGTAGTTAAGAGCCATTATACAATTTCGCACTCGACAAAATCAGCGCTCGGAGGGACAAAAGTTGCTAAATTCTAACACCCAATGAACAGCGCTCCGTTTCTTAGACTAAACGGTTTTGGTAATTTTCATGTGATTGATTTATTTGAGATAGTAAAAATACTTTTTGGGTAGGTACTTAGGTAGGTACCTATAGGTATAACACAAAACAAAGTCGGGTTAGTTACACTTTGAATACAAATAATTACAAAAAAATAAATGTTTGTTTTTTTGTCCCATAAACCATATTGTGCTGATCTGATGGAGTCAGGAGCTTTTCAACAGAACTCTTCAGTAAATAGTCCGATTGAGTTGAAACTTGGATCTCAGCATGTCAGTCAAGTTCCGACTACAATGAAATAATATGGTGACAGCTAGCTCATCTGATGATGGAGTCAGGACCTGTTCCATGGAACTTTTTAATGATATGGGTATCAAATGAAAGGGTTTGATGAGCGAAACACAATTCTGATCTGATGATGGAGTCAGGACCTGCTCCATGGAACTTTTTAATAATATGGGTATCAAATGAAAGGGCTTGATGAGCGCAACACAATGCTGATCTGATGATGGAGTCAGGACCTGTTCCATGGAACTTTTTAATGATATGGGTATCAAATGAAAGGGTTTGATGAGCGAAACACAATTCTGATCTGATGATGGAGTCAGGACCTGCTCCATCGAACTTTATAATGATATGGGTATCAAATGAAAGAGCTTGATGAGCGCAACACAATGCTGATCTGATGATGGAGTCAGGACCTGTTCCATGGAACTTTTTAATGATATGGGTATCAAATGAAAGGGTTTGATGAGCGAAACACAATGCTGATCTGATGATGGAGTCAGGACCTGCTCCATGGAACATTTTAATAATATGGGTATCAAATGAAAGGGTTTGATGAGCGCAACACAATGCTGATCTGATGATGGAGTCAGGACCTGTTCCATGGAACTTTTTAATAATATGGGTATCAAATGAAAGGGCTTGATGAGCGCAACACAATGCTGATCTGATGATGGAGTCAGGACCTGTTCCATGGAACTTTTTAATGATATGGGTATCAAATGAAAGGGTTTGATGAGCGAAACACAATTCTGATCTGATGATGGAGTCAGGACCTGCTCCATCGAACTTTATAATGATATGGGTATCAAATGAAAGAGCTTGATGAGCGCAACACAATGCTGATCTGATGATGGAGTCAGGACCTGTTCCATGGAACTTTTTAATGATATGGGTATCAAATGAAAGGGTTTGATGAGCGAAACACAATTCTGATCTGATGATGGAGTCAGGACCTGCTCCATCGAACTTTATAATGATATGGGTATCAAATGAAAGAGCTTGATGAGCGCAACACAATGCTGATCTGATGATGGAGTCAGGACCTGTTCCATGGAACTTTTTAATGATATGGGTATCAAATGAAAGGGCTTGATGAGCGCAACACAATGCTGATCTGATGATGGAGTCAGGACCTGTTCCCTGGAACTTTTTAATGATATGGGTATCAAATGACAGAGCTTGATGAGCGCAACACAATGCTGATCTGATGATGGAGTCAGGACCTGTTCCCTGGAACTTTTTAATGATATGGGTATCAAATGAAAGAGCTTGATGAGCGCAACACAATGCTGATCTGATGATGGAGTCAGGACCTGTTCCATGGAACTTTTTAATGATATGGGTATCAAATGAAAGGGTTTGATGAGCGAAACACAATGCTGATCTGATGATGGAGTCAGGACCTGCTCCATGGAACTTTTTAATAATATGGGTATCAAATGAAAGGGCTTGATGAGCGCAACACAATGCTGATCTGATGATGGAGTCAGGACCTGTTCCATGGAACTTTTTAATGAAATGGGTATCAAATTAAAGGGCTTGACGAGCGCAACACAATGCTGATCTGATGATGGAGTCAGGACCTGTTCCCTAGAACTTTTTAATGATATGGGTATCAAATGAAAGGGCTTGATGACCGAAACACAATGCTGATCTGATGATGGAGTCAGGACCTGTTCCATTGAACTTTATAATGATATGGGTATCAAATGAAAGAGCTTGATGAACGCAACACAATGCTGATCTGATGATGGAGTCAGGACCTGTTCCATGGAACTTTTTAATGATATGGGTATCAAATGAAAGGGTTTGATGAGCGAAACACAATTCTGATCTGATGATGGAGTCAGGACCTGCTTCATGGAACTTTTTAATGATATGGGTATCAAATGAAAGGGCTTGATGAGCGCAACACAATGCTGATCTGATGATGGAGTCAGGACCTGTTCCATGGAACTTTTTAATGATATGGGTATCAAATGAAAGGGTTTGATGAGCGAAACACAATTCTGATCTGATGATGGAGTCAGGACCTGCTTCATGGAACTTTTTAATGATATGGGTATCAAATGAAAGGACTTGATGAGCGCAACACAATGCTGATCTAATGATGGAGTCAGGACCTGTTCCATCGAACTTTATAATGATATGGGTATCAAATGAAAGGGTTTAATGAGCAAAACACAATGCTGATCTGATGATGGAATCAGGACCTGTTCCATGGAACTTTATAATGATATGGGTATCAAATGAAAGGGTTTTATGCGCGAAACACAAAGCTGGGTTAGGATTTACTTTTGACTTCGATTTTTGATGTTTGATTTTTCATTTTTAATCTTGATTTTAATTTAAAAATCAAAATCAAGAAATAAAAATCAAAATAAAAATCCGAGATCCGAGAATCGAGAAATGAGAAACAAGAATCAAGAATCACAAATCAAAAATTAAAAAATTGAAAATCAAGAATTAAGAATCCGAGATACAAGATCCGAGAATCGATAATCGAAAATTGAAAATCAAGAATCAAAATCAAGAATCAAGAACCCGATATCCAAGATCCGATAATCAAGAATTGAGACTCGAAAATCGAAAATCAAGAATCCGAGATCCGAGAATAGAGAAACTAAAATTGAAAATCAAGAATCAAGAATCAAAGTGAAAGTCAAAATCAAGAATCAAAGTCAAAGTAAACCCCGACCCAGCTTTGTGTTTCGCTCATCAAGCCCTTTAATTTGATACCCATATCATTAAAGAGTTCCATGGAACAGGTCCTGACTCCATCATCAGATCAGCATTGTGTTTCGCTCATGAAACCCTTTCATTTGATACCCATATTATTAAAATGTTCCATGGAGCAGGTCCTGACTCCATCATCAGATCAGCATTGTGTTTCGCTCATCAAACCCTTTCATTTGATACCCATATCATTAAAAAGTTCCATGGAACAGGTCCTGACTCCATCATCAGATCAGCATTGTGTTGCGCTCATCAAGCTCTTTCATTTGATACCCATATCATTATAAAGTTCGATGGAACAGGTCCTGACTCCATCATCAGATCAGCATTGTGTTTCGGTCATCAAGCCCTTTCATTTGATACCCATATCATTAAAAAGTTCCAGGGAACAGGTCCTGACTCCATCATCAGATCAGCATTGTGTTGCGCTCATCAAGCCCTTTAATTTGATACCCATATCATTAAAAAGTTCCATGGAACAGGTCCTGACTCCATCATCAGATCAGCATTGTGTTGCGCTCATCAAGCCCTTTCATTTGATACCCATATTATTAAAAAGTTCCATGGAGCAGGTCCTGACTCCATCATCAGATCAGAATTGTGTTTCGCTCATCAAACCCTTTCATTTGATACCCATATCATTAAAAAGTTCCATGGAACAGGTCCTGACTCCATCATCAGATCAGCATTGTGTTGCGCTCATCAAGCCCTTTCATTTGATACCCATATTATTAAAAAGTTCCATTGAACAGGTCCTGACTCCATCATCAGATCAGAATTGTGTTTCGCTCATCAAACCCTTTCATTTGATACCCATATCATTAAAAAGTTCCATGGAACAGGTCCTGACTCCATCATCAGATCAGCATTGTGTTGCGCTCATCAAGCCCTTTCATTTGATACCCATATTATTAAAAAGTTCCATGGAGCAGGTCCTGACTCCATCATCAGATCAGAATTGTGTTTCGCTCATCAAACCCTTTCATTTGATACCCATATCATTAAAAAGTTCCATGGAGCAGGTCCTGACTCCATCATCAGATCAGAATTGTGTTTCGCTCATCAAACCCTTTCATTTGATACCCATATCATTAAAAAGTTCCATGGAACAGGTCCTGACTCCATCATCAGATCAGCATTGTGTTGCGTTCATCAAGCTCTTTCATTTGATACCCATATCATTATAAAGTTCGATGGAACAGGTCCTGACTCCATCATCAGATCAGCATTGTGTTGCGCTCATCAAACCCTTTCATTTGATACCCATATTATTAAAATGTTCCATGGAGCAGGTCCTGACTCCATCATCAGATCAGCATTGTGTTTCGCTCATCAAACCCTTTCATTTGATACCCATATCATTAAAAAGTTCCATGGAACAGGTCCTGACTCCATCATCAGATCAGCATTGTGTTGCGCTTGTAAGGAGAGGTACCTACCTTTTTAAGAAAAATGGTAATAATCATAAAAATAAATAGTCTTTAAATCAAAATCATTGTATTTTATTATAGTGATACACTTCTTTGAAGAACTACCTTTCCTTAAAACTAGGTAAATCTTATATTAAAGTTTATTACTTTAATCTAGGACAGCCAAATAACCTTTTACATAAAATATTTGAATGTAGCGAACAGAAATGAAAAATATAGCGACAAAAATTACTTATCTTGTTTTAAGATGGGTAGGTAGGTACTCAGAGCCGGACAAAACGCCGACAGGGTGCAAAACAAGTATTCTCAGGTACTGCCTCTCTCGTGTCTTCCAACCAACTCTATCCAACAGAGTCCAACTGAGCCAAACTGCCAAACTGACCAACTATGCCAAAACTGACGAACTGAGCCCCCTCTCGACTTTGATACCGTTTTTATAGTACCTACCCTACTTGTTTTGCACCACCTCTGACTACCAATAACAATTTATTTATTGAAATAAATTGTTATTATTATTGAAATACACTTTAATAATTATATTACGAATTTTGACACATATATATCACATTTTAAATAATTAATTAAAATATATTTTTAGTTAAACGGATGTCCGTTAATAGATATCAAAATAAATTGTTATGAAGTTGAATTACATTCTAAAAATCATAGATATTATTAATTATAAATACCTATACGAAATTATGTTTCTTTTCAACAGTTATTATTTATCCAATTTAAATAACAACGGAAATGAGTCTAATATCAAATAATAAATCCGAAATACTGATACAATATTCACTTTACAATTACCAAGGTATCTAAAAAATTACGAATTGATTTATGTTATTTACCAATATATTTATAGAATCTAACACGGCCATTCTGCAAATCACTTCGTCCTCGAAGTATTATGTAGGTACAGTCAGCGTCATCAATCGGTACCGATTGACGACGCTTTCTGCACATAGCCTGTTTAGGTAGCTATACTTAACTATCATCAGACATAATATTAGAAAACAATAATCTTACTCAACACAAAATGAAGTTAAATAATAATAACCTGAATTTTTAAGTTCATTTACGTCAGTCATTATCAATCAGTACCAAAAGTCTCAGCTAAACCTGTCATGTTCAGTCCCATCACTGCTGCCAAGTGATGTCTAGACTGTTCACCAGGCAAGCTAGCAGCTTCTCACCTATCAGCTAAACCTGTCATGTTCAGTCCCATCACTGCTGCCAAGTGATGTCTAGACTGTTCACCAGGCAAGCTAGCAGCTTGTCACCTATCAGCTAAACCTGTCATGTTCAGTCCCATCACAGCTGCAAAGTGATGTCTAGACTGTTCACCAGGCAAGCTAGCAGCCTCTCACCTATCAGCTAAACCTGTCATGTTCAGTCCCATCATTGCTGCCAAGTGATGTCTAGACTGTTCACCAGGTAAGCTAGCAGCCTCTCACCTATCAGCTAAACCTGTCATGTTCAGTCCCATCATTGCTGCCAAGTGATGTCTAGACTGTTCACCAGGTAAGCTAGCAGCCTCTCACCTATCAGCTAAACCTGTCATGTTCAGTCCCATCACAGCTGCAAAGTGATGTCTAGACTGTTCACCAGGTAAGCTAGCAGCTTGTCTGTGTCTCAGTCACTACGTTAGACGTACCCAGAATTAACTTAGTAATTTTCTAAAAAATACGTACCACCTTTCACAACCCGCTCGGCCAGTACTGACATGAAACTTCACAAACAAACACAACACTATTATTATTCACGAGATAATAATGAACTACCGTGGACAAATCTCTCTCCTTGACAAAAATAAAAAGATTTTAGATTCAACGTAAACAAAACTTTGTCAATCCATCTACCGTTTTACACAATGTGGTTCTACCCTCCACTAGATACAGAAAAACGGGCCAGTGCAATCCAAATGAAATACATGAAATGGAATCGATATTATAACGAATTTTATCCATTGCCTTGCAAAACAAAAAAGTACCTTCCGAGTATAATTATAAACAGTTATTTAATAATCTGCCTTATAATCAAATATAGTTAAAAAGGTTCTGTTTCTACGAGTATCTAATTTGGACCGACTGATTTATAAAATATGATACGTTAATGTTGAGGACTACCGCTTAACATCTACATATCGCTTATAGGTAAGTAGTAGTAGTACCATACTACATACATTCTGACAATTTGATTTCAGTAAAAGCTTCCTTAGTATTACATGGTATTACGTAATAGATTCATCATTACAAAAATTAACAAAGAAATTCACTTTCAGGACTCCATGATTCGAACCAAAATAGCACAGAGCCCTTGAGGGCCTTACCGGCCTTTGCGTCAGAAGAAATACTGCTCCCTTCTTGTTGGTGAGAACCTCGATGTTATTGCATCAGCCTGCAGCAATTTTCCTTCGATGGGTGGAAAATTGGAGACGGAACATCATCATCGTCATGGCGGCGCGGCGGTGGGCGTTTTGTAGACACAGCGTTGCGAATCGCTTTCAGGCCTTCCAAGCCATTGGAATTCTTTCTGAAATTTTCAAAAATGTATTAGAATAAGTTCGAATCCCACTTCTGATGTAAGGAGAGGTACCTACCTTTTTAAGAAAAATGGTAATAATCATAAAAATAAATAGTCTTTAAATCAAAATCATTGTATTTTATTATAGTGATACACTTCTTTGAAGAACTACCTTTCCTTAAAACTAGGTAAATCTTATATTAAAGTTTATTACTTTAATCTAGGACAGCCAAATAACCTTTTACATAAAATATTTGAATGTAGCGAACAGAAATGAAAAATATAGCGACAAAAATTACTTATCTTGTTTTAAGATGGGTAGGTAGGTACTCAGAGCCGGACAAAACGCCGACAGGGTGCAAAACAAGTATTCTCAGGTACTGCCTCTCTCGTGTCTTCCAACCAACTCTATCCAACAGAGTCCAACTGAGCCAAACTGCCAAACTGACCAACTATGCCAAAACTGACGAACTGAGCCCCCTCTCGACTTTGATACCGTTTTTATAGTACCTACCCTACTTGTTTTGCACCACCTCTGACTACCAATAACAATTTATTTATTGAAATAAATTGTTATTATTATTGAAATACACTTTAATAATTATATTACGAATTTTGACACATATATATCACATTTTAAATAATTAATTAAAATATATTTTTAGTTAAACGGATGTCCGTTAATAGATATCAAAATAAATTGTTATGAAGTTGAATTACATTCTAAAAATCATAGATATTATTAATTATAAATACCTATACGAAATTATGTTTCTTTTCAACAGTTATTATTTATCCAATTTAAATAACAACGGAAATGAGTCTAATATCAAATAATAAATCCGAAATACTGATACAATATTCACTTTACAATTACCAAGGTATCTAAAAAATTACGAATTGATTTATGTTATTTACCAATATATTTATAGAATCTAACACGCTCATCAAGCTCTTTCATTTGATACCCATATCATTATAAAGTTCGATGGAACAGGTCCTGACTCCATCATCAGATCAGCATTGTGTTTCGGTCATCAAGCCCTTTCATTTGATACCCATATCATTAAAAAGTTCCAGGGAACAGGTCCTGACTCCATCATCAGATCAGCATTGTGTTGCGCTCATCAAGCCCTTTAATTTGATACCCATATCATTAAAAAGTTCCATGGAACAGGTCCTGACTCCATCATCAGATCAGCATTGTGTTGCGCTCATCAAGCCCTTTCATTTGATACCCATATTATTAAAAAGTTCCATGGAGCAGGTCCTGACTCCATCATCAGATCAGAATTGTGTTTCGCTCATCAAACCCTTTCATTTGATACCCATATCATTAAAAAGTTCCATGGAACAGGTCCTGACTCCATCATCAGATCAGCATTGTGTTGCGCTCATCAAGCCCTTTCATTTGATACCCATATTATTAAAAAGTTCCATGGAACAGGTCCTGACTCCATCATCAGATCAGAATTGTGTTTCGCTCATCAAACCCTTTCATTTGATACCCATATCATTAAAAAGTTCCATGGAACAGGTCCTGACTCCATCATCAGATCAGCATTGTGTTGCGCTCATCAAGCCCTTTCATTTGATACCCATATTATTAAAAAGTTCCATGGAGCAGGTCCTGACTCCATCATCAGATCAGAATTGTGTTTCGCTCATCAAACCCTTTCATTTGATACCCATATCATTAAAAAGTTCCATGGAGCAGGTCCTGACTCCATCATCAGATCAGAATTGTGTTTCGCTCATCAAACCCTTTCATTTGATACCCATATCATTAAAAAGTTCCATGGAACAGGTCCTGACTCCATCATCAGATCAGCATTGTGTTGCGTTCATCAAGCTCTTTCATTTGATACCCATATCATTATAAAGTTCGATGGAACAGGTCCTGACTCCATCATCAGATCAGCATTGTGTTTCGGTCATCAAGCCCTTTCATTTGATACCCATATCATTATAAAGTTCGATGGAACAGGTCCTGACTCCATCATCAGATCAGCATTGTGTTGCGCTCGTCAAGCCCTTTAATTTGATACCCATATCATTAAAAAGTTCCATGGAACAGGTCCTGACTCCATCATCAGATCAGCATTGTGTTGCGCTCATCAAGCCCTTTCATTTGATACCCATATTATTAAAAAGTTCCATGGAGCAGGTCCTGACTCCATCATCAGATCAGCATTGTGTTTCGCTCATCAAACCCTTTCATTTGATACCCATATCATTAAAAAGTTCCATGGAACAGGTCCTGACTCCATCATCAGATCAGCATTGTGTTGCGCTCATCAAGCTCTTTCATTTGATACCCATATCATTAAAAAGTTCCAGGGAACAGGTCCTGACTCCATCATCAGATCAGCATTGTGTTGCGCTCATCAAGCTCTGTCATTTGATACCCATATCATTAAAAAGTTCCAGGGAACAGGTCCTGACTCCATCATCAGATCAGCATTGTGTTGCGCTCATCAAGCCCTTTCATTTGATACCCATATCATCATAAAATTCCATGGAACAGGTCCTGACTCCATCATCAGATCAGCTCGCTGTCACCCTATTATTACATTATTAGTTACACAACAATTCAGATCATTATTCTGCTTTAACGGCCTTTTTTGCCCCGCAGAAAATATTTAAAAATAGGTAATTAATAACTTAGCAACCAATGTATCAAACGCTCCTATTTCGCTATATTCTTCGTAGCCGGCGACGTGCTTTGCGAGTCGACTCAGTACGAGCTCCGGGATGCAAAGCGATACGTCCACCCCCTAGAAGCGCTCGGCGCGGTCTGCTTGCGTCGAGTAGATAGGGTAGTAGATACGACGCGTTTTAGGTTGTTTTAAAAGATTTTTCATTGCCAATTTTTTAATCTTTTTGCATTTTTTTTTTCAGAAAAGGATTGATTTTGAACTCAAGTTTATTTCTGTTTTGTTAATTTTACGAACAAGAGTTCTAAGTCAGTTCTAAGTAGCCAAAATCAAAAGCAATTCTTTGGCCGTTTTCTCGAAATTTGGACTAAGTTAAAGATTTTTTTACTCAAAAACTAAATAAAGGTAGTAAAAAGTGATCCATTTAATAGTTTGGTTGACTATCACAGCAAAACATCGTAATTTTTTTATACCATTTGGACGTCAAAATGATTAGTAAATATGGTGATTTCTAAACCTCTTACAGCAAAAATTCACAAAACAGTCGCCGGTTTGAGGTCGATTAATCAAAAAGAAATAATAAAAATACAAAAGTAGCTCATTTAATAGTACAAAATTGAAATGATATTTCATGCTGTGCCATAATTTTTTTATAAATACAGTGTTTTCATTGAAAAATCCTGCCCCAAAACATCACGTAAATCAGAAAATTTTGTCTAATGCCTCTTAAGTACTTACTAGGATTTTACCCCATAAGTATAGGAATTTGAAAAATCGTCAAAAAGTAATTCAAGAATGTGCGGCCCGCAGTGATACCTCACATTGTCCTATGCGGCCCTTGGCCAGAAAAGTGTGACGACCACTGATTTAGAGCAATCAAATCATCTCAGCTTGATCACAGCTGGTCTAAGCATTGGGTTCCCTTACGATGTTTCCCTTCACCGTTTATAAAAATAAATACACAAAAATTAACACTATTAAGAGTTCATTTACTGCTCAAATATCTCATTTCATCGCACTAAAAGATTAATTAAGATACACCTAAAATATATTAACAAGATAAATGTTTTGATTCCACTGCAATGAGAAGCGATGCAACCCGCTTTGCAAGTAACCGGACCCCAGAACATGAGGTTCACGCCGGTTTAGCTACGAAAGGATATTACATTTCTAGATTAGGATCGCTGAACCCTCACGGCATTAGTTGAGTGCTTCTTTTGAAGAATCCTTTTGTTATGGGTTATTAGGCCAGGCAGAAAGGTCAGGTCGATGTTGTATGATTAAATCCTGGGATAAGTTGTTGAAAACTTAAATAAACCAAACGTAAACGTGTCGTGGTTGACCTTGAATGTAACCCAATTGTTGCGGAATTAGATACTGACCTAGAGAATATAAATGCGACGTTAATAGTAGAGTAAGCTGAGGTGGCGACTGATATGCCGCCTATACATGTTGGGCGAGCCTAAGCCAGCGTAAGCGAAGGCGAATTGATGCAAGGCGAGTGCTACCGTCCAAACGTTTGGCGAGTCTATGCAAACCAATGTAAATTGGCGCTTTTATTCACTCGGCCAGCTATACGAGCGTTGGCAAGGCAAGACAAATGGTGCTGTCCACACGTTGGCACTAGCGTTCATGTTGTGGATGAGAAAGAGATGTGGAAGAGGTGTACATGTTGTACCAACCACATACTGGAACCTGGGTCAAGGGCAAGGAGAATGAAGGACTAACATGTTATTCAATATGGTGCAGAAATTTAAAGAACTTTCTCTTGAATGAAACATTTATCACGCTAGATATATTAAACTTGTTTCGACAAAATTAAGAATGACTAGTGAACGTTAGCGGTTTCGCCTGCTTTTATCCCACGGGAACATTTTTCCGGGATAAAAGTTAGCCTTTGTGTTATTCCAGAACCTAAACTATCTACATTCCAAATTTCACCAAAAACGGTTTAGTAGTTATGGAGATACGTGGTAACAAATATATACGTGGTTTTTTCCGTTGGGAAAAAATAAGAACGTGTGCGGCATGTAGAACAATTTGTATTGAATGCGTGCATTCCGAATTCAGAAAACGAATCAGGAAACCGAACGTATGCGGTCGGCCTAAGTAGGATAGCTAAATTGAGGATTACGTAATTACTAAGCGAAGGCGCAAGTTGCAACGAATAGTTTTTGCAAAGCCATTTCGTTCTTCTCGTGTGTAGGTAGTACATATTTCAGTTTGTCTCCTTGCATGAGCTATTTCCTTTGCCCAAGTCTAATGGAAACGTGAAACTTTACAATTCCTTTCCAGAGAGGTTTGTCCGACAATGTAGGTCAAATAAACTTGAGCTGCCAATTCCAACTTTTGATATAGGAAATTGATAGCTACTAACGCTTATACTCAAGCATTCTTACAAGAAAACTTTGTTTAGATATTTGTTTGTGCAACGAAAACTATTGAGTACAAAAAAAAACAAATGCATATATTTTATAGGTATTTTTGGGGCACGAAGAGTAGGAGACCGTTTGCTCGTTGGTCGGACAAGTTAGAGAAGGCATCGGACACCAAAAACTGGACAGAAGTGGCAAAAGTCCGTGATCAATGGAAAGAGGAGGAGGCCTTTACCCGAGAGGGGTCCTAATTAACAGTCATCACAATAATCACACTATCACACTAATATTATAAATGCGAAAGTTTGGATGTATGTTTGTTGCTCTATAACTCGACAACCACTGAACCGATTTGGCTGAAATTTGAAACATAGATAGATAATAACCGGGAATAGGACATAGGCTACTTTTTATCCCAAAAAATGCACGGTTCCCGTGGGATAAACAAAATAGTAGTCCACGCCGGCGAAGGCGCGGGCGTCAGCTAGTCTTATATAAATCATTTACAAATAGTTACGATCAAGAAATTTTGTTAATTACGGAATAAACTGGGGCCCTAGCCATATTACACGATCTATCGTCGCTGTAGAACGATCTATCGTCGCTGTAGAACGATCTATCGTCGCTGTAGAATAGAACACTTCAAAATGTATAGGAATTGACGTTCTGACCACGTGACTCATCTACTTGAAACGTCAAATCCTATACATTTTGAAGTGTTTCTATTCTATCGCGACGATAGATAGTGTAATATGGCTAGGGGGCAACTAGGGGGGCAGGCTTTTTTATTTATTTAATTTTATTTATTTCTGGCCACACTAGTTGATAAGCGATTTCTTTGTTTGGTTATTATTATTAAGTGACCACAAAGTAAATCTAGTCTAGTTATACTATTGCCAAATTCTAAAAACGGATTTTTTATGCAATCCGAACTCTACATTTCCTTCATTCTTGTTAACTTTGAGTTCCACCGGCACACATCCTGGAAGCGGTGCTAATGCCCCGTCCTTCGTAGGTAGCTTGACCATATGTCCCGCTTTCAGGCTGTCTGTCCCGCTGTCGCCAGCGATAGCAAAAATGTCCCGCTTTTGCAAATAAACCTTTCTTACTTACTAAATATAATTCATTGCACTCGAATAGATCTATAGTCGTATTGCTCATTATACGGACTAAAAATTTATGAAAAATGAAATTTTTTCCGTCAATTTTAGTCCGATTTTAGTCCGTATAATGAGCAATACGACTATAGGTAAGGTACCTCCTATAAATGCGAAAGTAATTCTCTATTCTATTGTTGATGAAAGTTGATGAAACACGCTAATTTTTATTGAAAATGAAAAAATACAAGCTAATTTTGTCAAGAAAATAAAGATTTTTACTTATAGTCGCCCGGTGAGTGACTTTTTTTTAGTCGCCCCCTCCCCCCTTTCTACGCTGTACACAATACGTTGTACCTAATATACAAAATTCCGTACTTGCGTCCCGCATTGACACAAAAAATAAATGGTCACGTTATTCATAGGTCACTTCACCACTGGGTCACCAATGATCTTCTATATAAACTGAGGTAGATGCGTTGTACCCCGCCCGCTCTGCGTGGCGAACAAAACTCAAGCTAACTAGCTTGAGTCAATTCAGTCGCACTCTTGTCTTGCTCCGATGTTACACGCATTTACGCACGCACATAATTTATCTCTTTCTGACAACGGGGTTTTATAATATCTCTGCTATTTTTTGGTTTTCTTGAGTGTTATAAACAAAACTCCGTATATTCTGCCACACAATTTCGCCGCGTTTTAGAGCTTTTTATAATGAGTACCTATAACGTCTCTATTGGTAGTATCTCACTGTGGGTCACCCACTTTTTTTGTGGCAGCGCAGAACGATGCTTGCCTCCGACTATCATAGTCTACACGAGCCTCGAGTCGTGATAGCGGCCGATCGCCGCCGGACACGTGCGACGGATCACGACGAGCACGACTTGTCGCTTTTGTCGCAAGTTTATGATGTCGTGAGTCCCGGTGTGCCGCCGGCCTAGACGGTAGGAAGTAGCATTTAAAGCTACTTATTATAAAGTGGCTAAATTAAAAATTTAAATATTAGACTTCAATGACAAAGCTGAGCAATTATCTGCACTCTCGAGGTGCATTTCTGTTCATAACTCCGAAGATCCTCGACAGATCCTCACCAATTTTTTTCGGCACTAATCGGAAAGTACACCTTTTCAAATCGGTCCAGGCGTCTTCGAGGAATTGGAACACATAAAAAAAGCACAAAAAAAAAATCCGTCGATTGAGAGCCTCCTCCTTTTTTGAAGTCGGTAAAAAGTCTCTCTCACTCACTCACCTCATTGATTTGAAACTCTAAAAAGGTTACAGTCAGAACTCATTATCTGTCTCGCTTTCGCTTATCGCTAGCTCCCGTAAAATATGCTGGCCCTAAAGGTCAACTTACTGAATTGTCTTGTTGGTCCGATTTCGATTGTGATTTGAATCGATCACCTTACAATGCATAATAGGACAATGGTATATGCATTATCGATATTTTTGCGATTGAACTCGCATGACTTAGAAACTAAACTAGTTACAGTTTTAATATTGAATTGATATTAAATTGATGGGAAACAGGCGTGATTTTAAGTATGTATGTATGATATTAAACTATTTCGTGTACCTACATCGATTATGATCAATGCGACAGCTCGCAATCTGCATAGGAATCAGCTCAATACATTGAGCACTCGTTTTTGTATTAATTGTTCGCGTGGCGTACTGTGTTCTAGTCGAAAACAGGCTCACGATATCCCCAAGATTGGGCGACATTCACTTAGATCTTATACATCCATACATACATAAAATCACGCCTCTTTCCCATACGGATAAGCAAAGATTTGCACTTGCTACGTTTCTGACACACCTCTTTTGCCTCATTCACTTTCATTATTTTTCATACAAGCTCTTCAGCTTAGGGTACTTTTGACCTGGACCTTCTCCAAAATAGATCATAATTAAGACGAAAGAGATTTAGGATCGTAGCAAGTGGAAATGTGAGGTATTTGTCAATTCCTGCGGTAAAGAGTGGCATGAGGTAAACTCAAACTCAAATTTATTTATTCAATAAGATCACTTTGTGTATCACTTTGAAACGTCTTAAGAGCTAGGTGATTCTACTCCTGTTCCTAGTAAATTCCTTCCTGGTAAAGAGTGATGATAATATTCTCGCCGCGACTGAGAAACCAAAAACTGGATGAAGTGTTCTTGTTCCGTTTTATACATTCTAAATTTTCTCATCTTTTATTGTGGCCTTGGAGTATTTTGCTAGGAACATGACAATAAGTCGTGGCGAGAATGTAGAGTTGCGTTGACGTGTTATGACGAAGGCCAAGAATAAAAGGTCGATTTTAGTCTCACGCTCACCGGCAGCGCTGATAGGCGAGTGATCTTTATTACAATGAAATAAAGATACTGATTGTTTAGCAGAAATGGCTACGCTGATGCTCTCGTCAGTGCTGGACAATCAGTATCCTTATTTCATTGTAATAAAGATCACTCGCCTACCAGCGCTGACGGTGAGCGTGAGACTAAAATCAGCCTTAGGGATTTACCAATGATTGTAAATATAAGAAACTAGTGCCTACATCACAGGTTTATAGTATTGTATTCTGGTAGCATATTTTTGATCATATTTTATTGATGCAAAAAACGTTTCGCTAAATGCCCGTGTTATAAAAAACTCGGTAAATGCCGTGCATGCATCAAATCATGTTTTTATTAGTGAACAATTTTAAAATTATCTTTGTTTGTATCAAAAATCTACTTTTATTTATGATCTAGTTAAAATTCCGCTAGGTAAACATTTTGTTGAAATCATTCTAATCATTTTGTGCAAAATATTACGCATGATATTTGTGTATACTTATGTTAAAAATGTAAGTATCCTTTAGTTAAAAATGTAAGTATGGTTTTTTAGAACATTCTATGTGATAGTATCAAGCATTTTAGATTAAACGTAACTGTAATTTTCAAATATACCTAGAACTCCAAACTCAATTTCGTCTCAATCTCTTAGGACGCTCGCGTCGAAAAGCAACTAACAATATATCAATACTAGTGTTTAACTTGTCAACCTGTTTTGTTCTATAACCTGTCAGATACACCCTCACAAAAGTCATACATCGCGCGTTCACAATCACACTGCGCGCGACAGTACATCGTCAATACAATAAAAATATGAATATCGAAATGACAAATTCCATCTACGCAGCCTTAAGGGCACTTCCTCTAGAGCGGGAAATTTACTTTGCAAATAATAACGTAAAAAAATATTATCTCGCGGATATTCTGGCTCTGTGTTACTAGAATTGATGTGTGAGGGAAAATGAGCTATGTTGTGCTGAATTAGAATGCATTATCGAGATACAGAATATAGAATTACTTAATTTACCATCATATTTTCGTCAGCATTTGAGAAATCTATAATGCATGTGCTTTTGGAGAGAGATCGAAATACCTTATTATAATGGGCTTATAGGTTTTCTATAACTGAAATGATTACTAAATCTATTGCCATCTCAACGAAGACCAAGGTTTTGGAGTCAAGTTAAAATGAGAGAAGAATTTGGTGACCTTGTATAACACCAAAAACGAAGTGAAAAATGTACTAGATGTGATGTCTTCGAGTTTGTACTGCAATGTATTCTGCAGCCACATGTGGGGTGAAGTGTTTATTATTTCATTGTGTTCGCTGGATGGACGAGTATTTCCTCAGATATAGGGGAGGCATACATTTCCTTAGAAAAAACGTCTTCGCCTTTGTAAATTGTAGTGTGAGCTTTGAAAGTATTTTTATAATGGCCCTATTTATGAGTATTAGGAAATTCAGGGTCTAAGATAGTTATTTATGTTTATGATAAGAGTATTCACACTAAAAAAGTAAGTTTGTATGAGCACTGGTGATATAGTTTTTATTTGAATTTTGAAATTTATCTGAACACGGGATCATGAAAGTTTAAAAAGACTATTTGTATTTTGTTATAAATTGAAAAAATTGCAATCTTTCACGTATGGAATGCTAACTTCTGCAAAATGAGGACATGTGCCAAATATGTATTTGGACGTGCCTCTGGCTTAAGTAGGTACTTAGACATCTTCAAAGGACGTTCAATGCATAATGAGATCTGAGAAAATGTATAAAGCACCTTAGGAATACAGGCATATCATAGGCTTCTCTTCGCTTTTGCAATTCGCCTCTATCCTGCGCCAATCTTACCCATGAACGATCTACTCCAAACTATTTAACTATTTTTGTAAACTGGTAAACTCCCTAACATTATAGTAGACATTTAGCGTTAGTTAGTCTGTAAAAACTACCACAATATAGTTACTTACTAAGAACTTACTTACTTAAAACCTTTAATATAGATTTTACGCCCAAAATGGGTGGACTGTTGGAACTATAAATTACTGTAACACCTTTCTATATACAGTTTTACAATAAATTATTCTTTTTTTCTTATTATTCTTGTACTTGTCGGTTAAGTAAAAAGTATTTGTCTTCATCCATTCAATTTGCTCAACAGTTAGTAAAGGAAACAAATATTTATATTGACAGTTGACTTGAAACTGTATCGGCCTTATTTCACTTGTTTTGATAAGTGTACCTTCCTATTTGTTCAATCTTTTATTACGAGTCATGGGAACCTGTGATGATACAGTCGTGATCAAAATTGTTACACATAAATCTATTTTTCGTTATTGAAAAACGCTGAAAAGGATTAAATATAAGCAGAGATTTAGATAAGTAATATTATATACTCAACTATTATATTTATTATAAACTAAAGATAAAAATCGAGTTATAACACTAATGTAAACTCTTAGGCGCAGGCCAGATAGAAGAGACGGGGCGCAGACATTTGTCTCTTCCGCGTCCCTTTCATACAAAATGTCTCTCTTCTGTATGTTTTGCGGCGCGACGCTTCTATACATTTTATATATGAAAGGGACGCGGAAGAGACATAATGTCTGCGACGCGTCCTCGTCTTACGTCTTTTCTGTATGTCCCGCGCCTTAGAATATTTTCGCACGTTTTGTTCTACTTGTTTTATAAATACATTTGTATCCGGGTATTAATCACGTAAGTTACCTTTTTATTTAGCCCGACGTTTTGTGCTTTGAAACAACGTTTTCAAGAACAATTGTACCAAGGCGAGTGTACGGCCCATATGCCGATGCCCGAGGTGCTAAATGATACAAAACGCCGAGCTTCGGAGCCCGTCCAATTAGCACGTGTCCAGCCGTCGCCATGGCAACGTCCGACACACAACGTTAAACAAACTAATTGCCTATCGCTTCTGTCGGCGACTTCACCCCGGTTTTATGAATGTAAAACGATGAATGGCCAAATTGAAGTTAATTGATGAATGAAAATTTAATAGCGCACTATTATGGGCGAAAATCGTTCATTACGTTTCTTGAATTGGGTCAAACGGCCTATTGACTGTGAAATCGTTACACTTTGCTTTCGATGAGCTTAAACAATGAGTTGGTAGTTTCATTATATGTATCCTGTTAATATTTACAATCTGAAAATCTGTAGAGCTGTTTACTGGTGAATGTGGAATCGCGCTGCAACGACTGACCGATTTTGATAAAAATCAAAATACTCATAGTTTCTTGTTTTGACCACTTGCGATAATTATCCCGATTTTAAACAAAAACAAACTCACTCTTATGTTTTTTGTTTCAGGCATGCTGAGATCCACATACGACCGGCCAGACCACGAACGTAAGTACTTTTGAAGATATCAATCAATCAATCAATCATTTATTAAATGCGAATCAAGAGTAACACTTTCGAATTCAAAAAAAAAGTTAGGTTCCTTGAGTTTAAAATCGATTTATTATTTAAAGAAGTAATTTTTAACACTTTTGTTACACACAAAGGTACAAACGTATAAAAGATAATAATACTTTGAAATTTCACTCCTGTCGGTGACTGTACGCTCTGAAACGACGGGAATCAAACAAAACTCAGGCACAAAACATTCGCATTCCCGTTCTCGAATAATAGCCATCAATTTTTCCCATTCTGCGTGTGCCATATTGAGTAAATCTATCACTCTTTTACGGTAGCTGGTCGCGACTGTACTAAAGGTACTCGATTGTTTCTCGATTTTAAAGTAATTTAATAATGTTTCATTCCTCGTCCTACTTAGAGATAAGTCGCTAGCACCTCTGTCTGTATGCGCACACCGAAAATGCTAATTTGTTACGAACATAAGTGTAAAAACTCTATGACATTTTATTGATTCGCAAGGTAACTTTTATGATTCAAACCCTTCTTCCCCATGTTGCCTTTCACACAGTGTATATAACGATAATATAGTTAAAATAGTAACTATATAAACAAAATAAACGACGGTATATAAACAGCAGGCCACCGGTAGGGGAGCACAAATAATTGCGTACAGTCCGCGCGGCCACTATTCGTCAAATAAATCAACTGAATTTACATAGCATACCGCTGGTGTGTTTTGGGAAAAACGCATGTTTTATCGGTTATAAACTGCGAAAACCTTAATCGGAACATACGGAAATGTTATACAATGGTAAATACTGGTTTATTGTGTTACCGAAGTAACTGGTTAAAACTTTTATATATTGTGAGCTTCGACGCTCACAATATATAAATGTTTTAATTTAACCAGTAGATTCTTACCTAGTGAGTCGACAAAATATCAATATCATTTCTCAACGACTTTTATTTGATTTTATTAGGACGACCTGCATTGTGACTTAGACGAAATATAAGCATATTTTGTGACCTTCACCCAGATCAAATAACAGTAACCAAGTTATAATTTTGTCGATCAAATATCTTTCTAACAAGCTTTGCCAGTTTCTGTTAAGATCTTAAAGGATAGTCAATGGCTTTGGTAGTTACTTTTAATACTTACCAAACAGTATTTTATGTACAAGTAAACAAAACCAATGACTCGCGAAAATACCTCTAATGCCAGCCATTCACGATCAAGTTCACCGTCAAGTTTGCAGCGGACTTGATGCGGCGTCCAGTAAACTTGACGGTGTATGGCTATGGGTGCGCATGACAAGTCTACTTGAAGCGAATTCTGCCGACTTGATCAAGTTTGCAGCATCATGTAAACTTGAAGATGTGTGTGAGCGTTCAAGTATGCATGACGGTTGGTCAACGCGTCGTCGTCCGTCACCGGTGACGCCATGGCTTCGACTGGCTGCGCCATCAACCAAACTTGACGGTAAACTTGATCGTCTGTGTTCTATATGGACGAACTGCAAACTGGACGCCGCATCAAGTCCACTGCAAACTTGACGGTGAACTTGATCGTGTATGGGTGGCATAAGAAACAGTAAATTATTGACGAAAACATTAAAACTTTCGCTCTATCAGCGAATGAGATGTACCTACGTAACGGATAGATGATCCAGCACCAACTTTCGCGATAAAAAGAGCAATTTATTAAGCCCGTAGTTACTACTTGGTACTTACTAATTTATTTTGCCTTAGGGCGCGTTTCCACCAGAAATGTACGAGGAAAGGTCCACCAATGAGAACTAAGGCTAAGAAAATGAAGTGATGCTTTTGGTGGATTTTTTTCGACAGTAGCAAACTTTTATCACAATTTTGGTCTTGAAAAATTACTGTATTTTTATAGAATCCAAAGTGACAGAGCTTTAAATAGAACATATCTAAATATGAAACTATTATTATCAATAGCTGGTGCATTCTTAAAGAAATATCAGACAGTTACTTTAAAAATGTTACCCAGTAAAATTTTGTGTTCAGTTCTGTCCGCAACTATAGTTTAATAGAAACTCGACTCTAACATTAGAAATTCAGTATTCAAAATCATAATAACTTATACCATCGTCAAATAACGGTACAGTGTTCAAGAAAAGTAAGGTCTTTTACCAAACGAGGCAAACAACAGCTCCTAAGCAAGAAGTTCAAGTTTCCCAACTTTCTTCTACGCTTTCACTCACGAAACTACCTTATTACCTAATGAATAGAGACTATTTTGCGATACCGACGCCGATAGGGTATTTCTCATGTATTCCAGTATGGAAGTGATTGACGGTACAATAGCTATAGAAGCCTATTTATGGAGGGAGATACCTAGTTTCATGATAATGCGTGTACGTCAGATATTATCGACCTAAGTTGGAAACTACGCACAATTCTAGCATAATGGCAATTAATTAGAAAAATATAAAATTTTCGGAAACGATCAAAAAGTAGAGCAAGTAATGAGATATTTCAAAACCCATGAAATGAATTTAAAATTATTTAAGTTTTATAAAAGAAATATGTTAGTTTTAAGGTAAGTATGTATTTCTATGGGCCGTAGATTAAGTAAAATAACATCTTGTAACTAATTCTAAAGTTGCCTGAAATTTTATTATATTTAAAAATAACACTAAAAATGAATTTCGACACTATTATCCATTTATCGTTGTTATCAACTATGATTTCAACATATAGAGACAATTATATAGAGTTGTATTAAATTATCTGGTAACTTCTATCAGTCCTGCTGCTAAGTTTGGAGTTGTCATGTGAAATGGCTCCAGCCATGCGGAGCCAGGACTGGCAAAGCGCTCATTACACCGCGTTCATAACCGACGAATTACGAAGAGGTATCGTGGTACAATCAGTGGGGATGGGAAGCGAAATTCGGAGTTTTCGGAATTGATTGTACAACTTCTAAAAAAATAAAAGTTTAACCCCACTTATTCATCTCTATTGTCACTTTCACGTCATGAAAAAGAAATCGATTTATAGTTCGAAGTTTTTTTTCGCAATTGTGACATTAGCGGTTTATGAACAAAGCGTTTCCAAAAGAATTGTTGTATCCGAGTAGATCTTGAAAAGAAGCCTTTTAATTTGTCTAGGAATGAAGGATCACTGGTAAAATTAAAGCGTTTATCAACAAATATTGTACAATAAACACTTCACATTACATTCTAAAATAACGATTAAAACTGAAAAAAGTTAACGGGCGGTATGTCATTTTGTTCATTCATTAATTTATCATTTACTTACACATTTTTACTGAAACAAAGAAACACACTCATTAACATATTAATTCACTTCTTAACTTACAACTAAATTAAAAGGATGTTTAATTAATTTTGATTAATTGTTCATTTCGGAGTTTCAAATAATTTTGACGGAGTATCAACTTTTCGGAGTTGATGCATCATAAATCATGTCGCATCTCTAGTTTCAAGCGATTATTTACTAGTTAGATAGTTGGTGATTTTCGAGGCAAGTTCTAGTGGAGCTTGATAACTGACAGGAAGTTTGCGCGAACGAGTTTGCACTTGAGGGTATTCGAAACATTAATATAGTAATATAATATAATAATATTCCAGAATAGAACATCTGAGAATACACTGAGATACCTAAAATATATTAGGTATTAATTAAATGATCAAATAAAGCGTGGAAATGGGAATAATCTGTAGAGAAATTGTACACGCATTGATTTGCGCTCAACAATTAAAAAATATAGTGAAATTTCAATTAAAATATGGTGTTGTTGTTAAAGTGATTGTTAAAGAATCTGGAATATCTGAATATATGTAAATATTATCCCAAAAATGTTACCCAAAAAATTTCAATCATGATGTCGATTGCCCAGTTGCTCAGCTGGTAGAGCGTCTCAGGACCAAATCTCGTCTGGGTAAAATTATTGGAATATACTTCAAAACCTTAAAAAATCCCTAGGTGTGAGACTAACATTACAAAATGAAAAATGTCTACATCAAAAGGAGCAAAATAAAAAACCTAAAGTGGGGGATTTCTACAGTTCTAAGGATATAATCGTGAATGCGTTAAAGTAACGTTTTCACTGTTTATTTTGATAAAGGTATTGTACTCGTACCTCCAGTATCTATTATGAATTACAAAGGATGTGAATACCTTGCGATCCCGACACAATAGCTGTCGGTGCAACAGCCCTAAGCATATGATTAATGTACAGTTATTGCCATTATTTGCTTACGTTATTGATTTTTTATTGTTATTTTCAAGAATGAAATTTTCTGAATAGAGTAATCGTTTGTTTTCATGAAAAGAGAATTCTTGTTTAACAATAGCTACTTGAAAATGTAAATAGAAATGTTTTTATTAGATATAAATACATCAGTATCCGGGTATAATACCCGGTAAATAATTTACCACGTAAATTACCTTTTTATTATTTACCATTTAGTACCATTATGTGTACTCTAAAGTAAGAGTAAACTCTGAAAAAATACTTCACCATTTTACGTGACCTACTTAACCAACACAGTTCAATATAAGTAATTATTTGATAACTCTTTATTAAAAAAAAAACTTTCCTGCAAATGACTTCACTCGATTTCCTTTTAACGCTAAAATAATTCAAACAGCAACAGAAATTAGGCTCATTCTTCCGTCGCGCTATCGCAACAATACAAAAAGCTCATTTCACAAGACATTCTCTAAAATACCTTTCTACAAATGAAAAAGAGCACTCCTCGCAAACGACTACCTGAAACACTTTCAAGTTTAACGAAGGGCAGTTTAAGAGGCGCGATTTAACGGAAAATAACGGAAAAACTTCGTTATCAGAGTAACGATCGGGCGTTACGCCGGGGAGGCGCGGCTAAACTGCTCGCGACTGTAATCGGACGAGCATTTGTTTCGTGAAATGAGGCGAGAAGTAATAGGATTTCCTTATAGCTTTTATAATTGCCTCGGTGATTCTTCTTGCCTTGTTGGCCTAGTGGGAGATGTCGCTTTCGATCCGCCTCAAATCTCTAACATTAATTTTTTTTTTTCGGTAAAATGATTGAGACTCGAGCATCAAATACACGCGCAAGGATAAATATTTAGAACAGCGAAAAATACAGAAAATAAAAAATTAAATAAATAAATAAAAAAAACCAAGTAGGTTGAGAGGACGCTATACTTGCTGAGTAAGTAAGTTCTCTCCTAAGCAGTGTCCGATTCACTACTAAGTCTCATTCTGAACTTTATTAAGAGAGATTAAAAAAAAATATTTATACTATGACATTTTCTTATTCATAAAATCATCAGAATTACGACATACTTAGACTACTTCAAATAAAGCCATATTAATGTCTCAAAATCGATAGAGTGAATTTGCATTTTTTCATCGCTTACTGTCATGACACTTGACACGCAGGCTTTGTGTCGCCGACAATGAAACGTGAATCTACGTTTTGGGACGTGAATCTACGTGAATCTACGTTTAGTGACGCTGTTTTTGCGCGTGAAAAATTACTCTGTTATTGTAGGACGTTATCCACGATGGGGCATTTGATGCTACTGAATGGATGAGTTTGCTGTTTGGTTGTTTACATTCAAAGTACTTCCTTTAGTGTGTCTGTTTCAAAGGAAATAGACTAGGAAAGTTGAAATAGTTCAGATTTTTCTTTGACGAAACTTTATGTCAAGTATACGTTACATTTCCTTACGATTTTTAAATTTTTCTTTTCGAGTTTACCCCGAGATTAAATACATTTATACCTGCCCCTTCGATGTCTTTAAAAGTCAAGAAAAAGATAAATTAAATCTCTTTTTAGAGACCAATAGCAAAAAGTAAAAGCAAATGGTTTGTCAAAAAGTAGTATATTTTTATTCTACCTACTTACTGCTGGGCAAGGTCTCCATCATATAGATATAATGTATCTAACATTTACGTACATATTATTCATTTATATAGTGATGCAAAAAGAAAGTACAGCGGTGAATTTGATTATGTAGAACAAAATTCTATTATAGTCAAGCTTGAAGGTCACGGAAAAGTCTTGGCATTTCGTATCTTCAAGGTTAAAACAAAAAAGAAATATCTAGGAAAGCTAAATCTAAACAAATATTATAAAGAGGTAACGTTTGTGTGTATGTAGGAGGAAATCTCCGAAACTAATCATCCGATTCCAAAAATTATTTTACCAGTATTTAGAATGAACTTTCAGGATAAACATAAGCATGTTATGTAGGTACCTTACGGGCAACGCCGCGGGCGGAAGCTAGTATAAATTACATTCTTTCAATTCTCATAACCTAAACTATGAAACAATATGTTTCATTTGGAAATTGTTGATTTATGTTTTCGCAAGTCAAGATACTTCAAACACCACAACCAATATTAGATGCACCTAGCCTAAATATGTTTAAGGGTAAGCTTAAAAAACTATTATTGGAAAAGGCATACTATTCAACAAATGAATATTTGAATGATAAAAAGTAATAATTTATTGTACACATTGTTATTTTAATCCTTTTTTTCTATTTTTATATTATTCACAATTTGACATTTATTTTTAATTTTGTATAACGCATGACACTAAATTTAAATTTTAATAATAATGTTGGCTATACAAGACCAGATTATTGACACTCGTAACTATAGAAAGTACATCATTCGAGATAGCACACTTGAAACCGATCTCTGCCGACACTGCCGTAGCGGCTCGGAAACTATACAGCATATCACTGGAGCATGCAAATCCATCGCACAGACAGACTATAAACACCGCCATGATCAAGTAGCTTCTATCATTCACCAATATCTAGCCCTTAAACACAAACTAATTAAAGATAAAACAGTGTACTATAAATACGTCCCAGAAACCATTCTAGACTCTACCGATTACAAACTCTATTGGGATAGAACAATCATTACTGATAAAACTATTCATTACAATAGGCCGGATATCACTCTTCACGACAAAAAAAATAAACTAGTGTTCCTTATTGATATTGCTATACCTAATACCCACAACCTCGCAAAAACACACACCGAAAAACTAGCAAAATATACAGACTTAGCCATAGAATTAAAAACCCAGTGGAGAGTAGATACAGTTAAAACCATACCAATCATCATTTCATCAACTGGGGTCGTTCCATACACACTTCACACAAGCTTGCAGAATCTTGATATTCACAAGCTCACATACATACAATTGCAAAAAGCAGTTATTTTAAATACTTGTCGCATTGTCCGAAAATTTTTATCCCTAAACCAATAACGATTTATCGTTTGGCCAAAAGCCCGCGAAAGTCGTAAAATCCTTGTCTTAAGATGAGAGACTAGAAATGAAAAAACTGAAATAATAATAATAATAATGTCTTGTTGCCCCCTTGTTGCGATATCAGCGACTGTTTTGGGGGGGCCCAATTGTGAGTAGGCGAGTCTCCACCCGCCATTTGATACATGTTCGTTAACATTGTTTCGGCGGGTGCCATAGTATCCATAGTTTTCCCGGTAACCAGTCCATTACCATCCCACCCCCATAGCCCGGTAGTAGTTGTCCATACTTTACAATAGTCCTGCACAGACCGGGGCTGCCCTTAAAAGCATTTTTATAGTGTCATACAGGGTAGTCACCGGAATGTGTATCCATCACAAAAGATCAAAATTGTCAAAAGGGCCTCTGTGTGTTGGCTTCGGCCCCATGCATGCCTGTCAAAGGTCCGGGACTCCATAGTCCCGAGATGTTCAAATTGACATACAAAATAATAATAATAATAAACTTTATTTCAGGCAACATTAGAATAAGTTACAAGATGTTATTTTACTTAGTCTACGGCCCATAGCAATAAATACCTTACAACTAACATACATATTTTATAAATAACACTACACTAAATTATCACGTATTATCTGTACGCACTAACGGTAATAAGTAGGTACCTAATATTGCACGCGCTAGACGCTGATTATGGACGAACTGAAATTGTATTACTAACCATCTGTTACTAACCCATAATACGCAATAAATGAATTGAATTGAAATTGAATTGAATTGAATACCAAAACCAGATTTTCAAAAGCATAGTCGCGAGGGACAGACGAGTCACTTTATTGAATTGCCTATTGACTTTGGCTTTGAAAACCTTGATCAAATATGTTCAATTTAAGATTACTTTTAAAAGATTAGATTTTAGCTACGTCATCTATATATTTTGTACATCTGCCTTCTGTCAACTCTCCTAAAAAGGTCTCCTTCATTTATTCCTCCAGACAGACATCGCATTTTTTTAAGATAACTATTTTCGTATGCAAATTGGTTCGCAAGAACGGTCTAATTATCTTGACGCGAAAATGAACTTTGAATAGTGACGCGTTGATTGCTTTCTGATGTTTGCATAGGTGTTTGTCTTCACTGTCTCGTCTCAAGAACAATAACTTGGTGTTGAGTAGAAAATTACTCCAAAATTCCTTTACAATAAAATAGCAAGTCTTGAGTGTATTATGACTTTAACAATATATTTCATTTTGTACAAAAATTGTCAAGAGTGGTTGTAATGTAAGTGTTAAAGTTAAAGTACCTAATAATGTAAGTGTAGGTATTACATAAGTCTCCTTACGTGGTAAGTCATCTAAAACTGACATAAGTAATAGCCGTAAGTTCTTGTACAAAAATACAACAATCATAATTCCGTTTGCTTAGATCTTATACCAATATCTAGAAATTATTTGCAGATAGCTTTCCGATTGGCAATCAGTTAGGATCCCCGAGGAGTCTGAGCATACTTGGGCTACCACGCTTAAAGATTAACGTAACAAACTGTGGCAGCAAAAATGTACGAGCTTCGATTTAAGAGCTCCAGTCAATTTAGATCCGTAGATATTGTATTGATCGGCACAAGGTATGCACTGCAGGCGAGTGTAAACGCTATTATTAACGGCGAAAGATTTAGTTTGCTACAGCTTGTGTCTGGTTATCTATTGTCTTTCGTCGGACAAGGATGTTGTAGCTTTCAGGAAAACTTCCATTAAATATAATTTAGTGGCCAATTATGTTTTATGGAGTGCTCCAATCTTGAGTTTTGGGATTTTTTGAAAACGAAGCTGCTGCGATAAGTACCACATTATGGCCTATCAAAAAGGGCATTAGGTAGTATGATGAGTAAACTTGAAGAACTGCAAAACGAATTCGTATTTATTGATAGATTTCCCAGTTTGTGTTAATGGTTTATTTTTTTGATTTTTATGCTTTATCTAAAAAATGGTAGGTACCTGTATAAAATGCGGAAAATGGACAAGTTTATTTACCTAAAATTGTCCGAATAGAATCTTCCGCATCGTCCAATAAAACCCTAGCTCAGTCTGTAATGACGTTAAACAGCCGCTTGCCTCCGCCGCGTCCGCGCTACCTCTTCTCCCCGCATTCGCGCCATTTTTAGCTCCAAGATATTATTATGACCGCCTAAGGAGCCGTTTTCCGTACGCCCACTTATAATTTGCGGGTGTTCGGTATCTGCAATCCTCACCGGAATACTCGCGGATCCAAGCCAAACGTACTTTATAACCGACCCTTATTGATATTTTTTTAGGATTCCCAATATTGTGGAATCGCGCCTCCGTGCGAGGCGCGCGTAAATAATCTAGTAGAGCTAGATGAGCGGTCGTGTTTATATTGAAAATACTGAGTCCCGCGAATCTGCAGAATTGGTTTATTCATGTTCCCAATCATCAAACTCATCAGAATTTCATTTCGCCGTCGGAAATCCTCGTAATTTAGAAAAAGTCGCATCCCGAAACAATTTGGCGAAGTTCGGCGTTCCGAAAGCAAATAAAGAAGTAAGTATTTTAAAAATATACCTACCGAGTGAAAAAAATGTCGGCGAAAGTTTATTGTAGGGAATGAGAAATTAGAGTTTATCTTGCGACCGAGCTGCGGGCGACCAACTTCACAACTTCGGAACAATATTATCATTCCGCCATTTCCGAGCAAATACCATCTATTTGTGTTGTTTCATTATGTATTTTAATAGTATAAACAAAATTATACTTATAAAAAACAAATACAATTTCTAAATTTCCATCACAAACAAGGAAGACTATGAGTGCAATTTCATTTCATCTTTTATTGACATTCAAATCTAATCTTTCAGATCATCATATAAGACCTACTTTATGATAAGTACATAAGCAATTTTCTTAAGGCAACATAGTACTTTATCGTTGCACTTGATAAATTATCTACATAACAAATAAAAATCATACAAACACAAAGTCCTAATGCGACCAACAAAACAACATTGTATGTCGACAACTTAATTTTAACTACCATTTTAAGCATTTACTTTTATTGCCTCCTCCGTCCTTGTCTAACACTATAAAATAAAGTCTGTTCTCTCTTTCCACTAAATAAGTCTGCACTAAACGTTAACTGTGTAAAGTTTTTAGTGTATTTGAAAAATTGGCAAATCGTGAGTAGACTGCGCTAGGTTCCGTACAAAAGTCGATATTTTAGAACGATGTTGCGCATTTTCTATACCTGAAATTCAACTCTGCTATGAAGAAATAAAGATTGTAGCTTGCACTGCATGATATGAAATATCACCGTAAAACTAATTTGCTGTGAGACTGAGGCGGAATGTATAGTTCAAGCTCTTGTTGGCATGTAAATGTTTATTAAAACAACTTTAATATGACAGATTTCGGATGACAAGAAAGACAGCATGGCTAACAAAAGTGTAAATGCTGTATAGACGTGGAGAATGGAAGAAGAGAATATTTTATACTTACGTAGATAAGAGAAGAGGAATAATTAAAAAATGTTGTAACAACTTTAAACTTTGGCATAACTTATGTCACATCACAACCTTATCCAATTAAACCTGATCTGTAAATATTACCACACAATAGTGTACATTTTAAGTTTTTTCTCTAGAAGATTTATTATTTTGTGCCTACATACTCGTACTTATTTTTATTTTGGTTTTGTTTAGTATGCAAATAAATCTTTTTGTATTTGTATTATTGGATGAAAAAATATTAGAAACCATTTATAGTGCATTTTGAAATACTTACCAACATAGATCTTTGTTGGATAAATATATAGCATTTTTAAAGGTTTACGAATCGTACAAAGGACCCCCAAAACAGTTGACATACTCTCACTGAAAACGGAGCGTTTTTACGAAGTAACTTTATTTAACGCTTCGTTTAATTGTTTCAATTAACTAAGTTACATCGCCCAACTTTTTGTATCACGTGAAATGTATTAGGTAACTTTGCCGCTACAGTTCATTTTATTTCACAAATGTTGTTGTAGAGTTCGTTTGTGGAGATTTTTGTTCAGACAATATTAATACAAAAAACTTTTTTCCGTAAAATGCGAGGGCTAATCTATAACTATTATGCAAGTAATTAGTAACTAAATGTGTACTTACAAAAAATTTACTGTAAAAATATTCTCAAATTTTAAATGATTTTGGTATTACGTTTGTATGGATAATTCTTCGTCGCCAGCCTCATACAAAAGTTGTAAACAAAACAACCGACTACACTGAATTTAGTTGCGTTACAATAATTTTTGGATGAGCGAGTTCACCGCAATTAAATTGATCCGTATTTTATTCGCAGTGAAATTGATTCAGCTTACTAATGATGCGATGTCTTGTTCAAAGGTTGAGCCACTTTGAGCCACGATAATGAGCCCCGATGCCTTGAGCGCGGTTTCATTTGAAACTCGTAAACTTATTGAGCACTCGGATAGTTGAGGAGATTTCTAAGCAATATTATTTGAAGTTTTCTCATCATGAATTTGAAGACTTCAAAGTGATTTTGAATGGAGTATTGAGCGTGTAATCAAAACAAAGGGTTCGGGTTTAGCACGAGTCGCTTACGCGGTCGGAGCGACCGCGAGACACAAGAGTAAAGACAACTCAAGATAAGATAATAAACACAAAAGTAAGGAGGATTCTAGTTACATTTAAGTTCGCATGAGAAAGTAGGTAACTCTTATAAGGCTTTCATGCCAGCTGAAGGTATGATTTGGTGATTTGTTTTATATTCAAACTAGCGACCCGCCCCGGCTTCGCACGGGTCACAACAAACATCACATTAGAGACCTCTAAAATTATCAGTGTTTCTCTACTATATTATGCATGTATTATACATATAAACCTTTCTCTTGAATCACTCTATCTATTAAAACCCGCATCAAAATCCGTTGCGTAGTTTTAAAGATCTAACCATACATGGGGACAGTCAGCGGTAAACGACTTCGTTTTATACTATGTAGTGATTTTATAAAGTAATTTTATGTGCAATTCTTTATGCAAACCTAGTGCTAAAGGTACTGGTTGTTTTAGGCATTCAGTTTAGTGATTTTGTGGTGGGTTCCAAGTTACAATAACTAGATTAAAATCTTGTCTAGACCTACGTCCATCAAAGTTTATATTGGTTGACCTTATGCTTGTTCACAAATACATGTAGTTTCTAGCAGGTACAAACTATGAATGTATTAAAACAACAATTAAATAATCTGATTTTAGCACGTATTAAAAACATTTAAAGATTCAGAAGTGTTAAGTTAATACTACAATAATGAAAATATTTGGTCAAGTATGTAAGCTTAAGGGCTCGGCGAACGTATCTACTTACCTAGGAACGTAATACCAAAATAATTTAAAATTTGAGCATATTTTTATCACTTTACGTTATTATTTGGATAAAGGCAGTATTTATCTAGGTTCCTGTTAAACTTTTGTTTCAAAAAACGTACTATAGAACAAATGAAAAGAAAAAATGGCATTTTTGGTGTACCTACAAAGCTTTCAATTCAATTGGCTTACATTTCTTTTTAGGTAAGTTTTTCGGAACAAAAGTTTAACAGGAACCTAGATAAATACCTACTCTCTTAATCTAACAACATAAACTGATATAAACATGCTTACATTTTAAATGATTTCGGTATTACGTTTTTATGGAAAATCGCCGGTCGCAGCCCTCTTAAAACGGTCGCTTTAAAAGAATCACAAAAGAAATTGAACTATATGCCGTCTCGTTTCACTCTCAGTCAGTGAAAAGCGACGGCATATAGTTCAATTCCTATTGTGATTCTGTTAAAGCGACCTTTTTAATCCCGAGGAACGAATTTTATAGCCGTATTGCTCATTATACGGACTAAAAACATATGAAAAATGTCATTTTTTCCTTCAATTTTAGTCCGTATAATGAGCAATCAGACTATACATTTACTTTTAAAATCATTCTTTATATGACCGAAATCTAAGGATCGTTGCAAACGAACTATAAATAGCTCAACTGATCCAAACTACACCACACACAGTCAAAAAGTTAATTTACGCAGTTGTTTAAAGTACTTTACACAAAGGACCACTCCACTTAAAAGAGGAAAAATGAACGAGGAATAAAATTCGAAATTATTGGACAATCGTGGCCGATAATAAGGCGCCGAAGTTTTGTACCCCAATATTTTCATTTCATTTAAAACTTTTCCATTCCTCGTACCAGCCTATTATAAAGGCTATGTAGATACTTTTTCGTTTCATGTACCGGTAAAGCCAAAATCCTGAAATACAGAGTAAGTAAGTTCTAGCCTATATCTATTATTCTGGTGACAGAGTTGGACGAACTTATAAGTTCGTTTGAATTATATTAGAAATCATGGGACATAACATTTTTTTTTTCATTACTACTTGAGATAATATTATAATATTATGCCTTTAAACCCTTTTGAAAATGGTGGGATTAGGCTTGGCCAGCACCTAAACCGTTATTCGTCCATGTCCACTGGAAAGACATGGTCAATACGTGTAGGGCTGAATTAGCCCTACACGTATAGAAAACTAATAAACGAAATGTGAGGTTTTATAACAATGACAACCTTTCAGCGGTCTTCAAGGCATTTTCTTGTTGTGAAAGCCGTTAAGATGATTTCTCTTAAATAAAATAACATCACTATATTTTATTTAGACCACGACTTACAAAGAATGTAACTTCTAGTTTTTTATCAGACTTCATCAGCAATATTTTTTCTATTATTCGCGTCTCTCGCCTCAATTTTTGTGAAATGAAGGTTTTCTGATATAATTATGTTTTGTGGTGAAAATAACTAAAGGTAGGCGTACCTAGGCTGGAATGAGTGACGTTTCTAATATTTTTTTCATTTGCGTTTGAAATATCTTGTTTGTTCTTTAATATTGTTTCAAATTAGACTGCTTAGCAATGGTATGCTTATTAAATTACAAGAAAATTGCTTGTTTTATAAACGAAATTAACTAGATTTGTAAATTACTAGAGATTTAGCGGGGCCCGGGGTACTCAAAAGGCAAGTTTTATCACACGATTGTTTGTTTGTTGATTCCAACAATTTCCAAGTAGGCACTTACGTGACAGGTAGCAAGCCCATCACCGCTTATGAGATTACTATCACTATTCTTTCTTAGACTTGCAATTAGTATTTTGACGATAAATTAAAAAGATGCAACTAAAACAATAAAATTATCCAAAACAGTCAAATATTAGAACACTTGCAATTTTTAACCCTACAGGAATTGAACCCGTTTCCCATTTAATTCATAATAAACCGTAACTGAATAGTGCAAATTTTAGTACAATACAATTATTTATTGCATTCTTCAGTTTCGGTCAACCAAACCATATCAAACACTAGTAGAAAACTTCACTAGCATTCTAACATCAATTGCTACAACGTAGCACCAGACGTAGCAGCGTAGCAACTTCGTAGAACCTTCGTAGCTCCGTAGCAAGTTATTACACGTAACATTTGGTTTACGAGTAGTGCATTTTTACGCCTATGTACACCGACACTTTCGCATGCGGCGAATTAGCGAAAAACTGTAGGTTATTAGCGGCGTTTCGCGTATGCTATATCTCACTCTAATTATAGCGAAGAGATATTGTTTCGCAGGTAACTGCAAAATTGTTGCTACACCGACGCAAACAATTCGCTAGTCGTTTTTCGCATCGCAAGACGAATTTCGCTTCATGAAAGCTGATAAAGAAACATTTTTGAATGTAACTCGTTTTCCCAACTAATTATGCACTTAGCCACGTAGTTTACAAAATAGAATAAGCATTGTTTATTTTTTGCAAGATTCGTTTATCTGTAGTACATTTCGTGCTACGCTTTCTCTTAAAAACTGACGACTGCAACAGCAATTATTCCTCTTCAGAATGTGAAAGCGATGACCACATCCTGAACAAAGTATTTTTACACTCATAGTCCACGAAAGCGCCATACAGACTGAAATAAAAATATTCGTACACAAAGGTTTGGTTGCACATTCATCATACGTACTGCCCATGAGTAGAAACTCCCTGCCGCCCAATTTTTTTCCTGAAAACAATAATCTAGGCGCCTTCAAGGTAAGAGCGAATAGATTTCTTATAGATCGATGTGATCCATCCTCGGCCACACCGTCGCTTAACATCAGGCGCGTTGGTGGCCAAACATAAATAAATAAATATAAATAAATATTGGTGGACATTTTCACACAGTGCCATATAGCCACAAATAAGCAAAGCTTGTAATATAAACAACAAAAACATAATCATAAACATAATAATATATTGTAAACATAGATCTATTTCCTGTGAAAAAAAAAATTTGCGAAAAAAGCAGATTTCGCCACCGCAATGGTTTCGCAGAGATTCTCGACCGCTAACTGCGCCAGTGTAATAAAGGCGTTGAAATGTTATTTATGACGTCGGTGAGTTTAATGATGATGCGCTCAAAGTTTATGTAATTATTTGGATTTTACACAACTGCTCAAATGAAAATGTATGCAATATAACAAAGAATAGCTAATTTACAGTTGATATTACTATGATCAAGTTGTGTGAAATGAAATTTTAAAATTAAGGTTGTATTCGTTATATGACTTTGCTCTTTATATTCGGTTTTATTCGTTAAATGACTTTGATCGTAATAATTCTTATAAATTTATAACGCTGTCTAATATTTTCGTTATAATTTTCTCGTAAAAGAGAATAGTCGGGTTAAAGCTTTATTTGCGAAATGGGGTAGCAGAGTTCATAATACCACGTAAAATCGAAGTTAAGAGTTCGCTAGTCCTCCATAAAAATGAAGCTCCAATAACAATCGAAAAAAGTAAGACAAAAAAATATACAAGTATCTGTTACATCGCAAGCGTACGAAATTATTAATGGTATGAACTCTTTCTTGCGCTAAAATTTCACCTCGAAAAATATCACGCGCCTCCTAAATAATCCCGTGTAACTGCGCACAGATGGCGCCACTGAAATATTAAGTATATATACCTACAAGGTGGAATACGTCTACTTCCTAAAACGGGAGATTCAAAAACGTGAGTCATATTTTTACCAAAACGGGATTCATAGACGGGAGTTTTGGTTTGAACATATTTTCTTGCATTTATTGGTTGAAAAGAACAGGAATTGAATCACTTAGAACTTACACGTGTCAAATCACTTTGAAAATATAAATCACCTAGTTGTATTATTGTATAAAAATACTTTGATTGAGTTCAGGTACCGACAAGCTAAGGGACACCAAGCTAATAATAAATAATAATCATCTTGACAGCAAAAAAACTGGCTAGCGACTCCTCACATTTACATCAAACCATCAGTTTCCATTAGCATTGTTTCGCTCATTATACATTGTTTCGTAGTTTTATTATAGGTTGTATTTCGTAGTTCTCAGGTGTGCTATAATGTATTTTCATTTATTCATTCATTCAGTTTCCGCGGGTAGCAATGTTACACCCTTTAGAAACGCACCCATTCCATAGAAAGCGAGGTTAACGATGCGTTCAAAATTTAGTGCTGCGTTTGGCGATCGCCGCATTTCTAGATTGTTATGTGATTTCCGTCAATATTTATATTGAGGCACTGACGCGGAATAAAGTATGCATGCTATTATGTGACACTATGTAACGTTTTTGTAACTCTATAAAACATTGTCAAATGGAGTGACTTATTTTTCACCAAACTGGCGATGCTATTGACGTTTTTGTAACACTATGTAACGTTTTTTTAACTCTATAAAACACTGTCAAATGGACTGACTTATTTTGTCACCCAAACTGAGTTTTTAACAAAAAAAAGACCTTACTTATCAACGCCTCTCAACTTAAACACTGGTTAAACCATACTCAAGTTTCGCTCTTTCACTATTTGTCACTATCTAATAAAAAAGGATGGCAATATTTAAACGGTGTTTCAATTTTGACAGAAGTTGAGAGGAGTATTTAAGTAGAGTGGAAAATTGTGTCGTTCGATTCGTCATGTGTAGGAGTGACATAGGCTACAAAATTGTTGTACATACAAAATGAGACCTACCTATTCAAAAAAAGGTAGGCAATGTTTTTTCACAATTTTTGTTTGGAAAATGCATAGAGTATGTTCCTAAAAGTCTTCAAAGTGGTCAAAAATTGTGTTTCGACTTGACTATACTTTTCACTGTCTAATGAAGGTGTAGGTACTCTCAGCACTCAAACACTCAAAACTGCGTTTATAAATCAAAAATAGCGAATAGCAGAAAAACCACAAAAACACAATTAAAGCGAAACTGAAGCGCAAAAGTGGGAAAATTCCCATCAGCCGGTTGTTGTCGGAAAATGAATTCTCTATTTAAGCACCAATTAATGGCGACGGCGTCAGATAGCGAAACTCAACTCAATCGCAATTATTTCGAAGAAAACTAAAGCCGACGGTAAATGTGAGCGAGCCGGGGATTATTATGAGAGCAGGGACGACGACGGCTCCGGGACGACTACGGATGAAACACTGATTATTTTTCATGGCTTTGAAGTTTCATCAAAATCACATATTATATTACAAATGTAGGCCTAAAGCGTTCGTGACTTTCTCGTTCTTCATGGATCATGGTCACAATTTTTCAAAAATCCGTGTTGGCCGAGTGGGTTAGTGCCTCGACTTTCGATCCGCAGGTCGCTATTTCGAACCCGGGCGTGCATCAATGGATTTTTCGTTTTAAAAAATATATATGCGCATTAACACGAGTTCTAAACGGTGAAGGAAAACATCGTAAGTTAGCTTTCTAGTAGCGTTGATGGGCTTGGAACCTTTAATGTATGTAATGCTAACTTCCGCAAAATGGGCATGTACCAAAGATGTATTTGGGCATACCTCTGACTACCCCCTTAGACGTCTTCAAAGAATCTTAAAATGCCTAAAAAAGATCTGAGAGAATGCCAACCGCGTCGTGATCATATTTAATTTTCAATTTCAAAAAATGTTTCACGGATTTAAAACTGAAGCCTTTGCACGACTAAGTATCCCTCAATGGCTGTGCTAGTACGACGTGAGCAACAGACAGTAGCTAGTAATTTACTATTTATAATTAAACATCAATTACACAATTTAAAAAGTGATTATCACAGAACTCCTGCGTGGTATAAAACGCATTGGTGACGTCATCAACGCCGGCTGTGCTCGCGGCAAATTGACGCAATTATGACGAACACTTTGTTTGGTGTCCGCTTGTCCCCTCACTGCACGTAATGTGTAAGATGCGACTTTTTTGTCGCGATGAAATGGTTACAGCTTAACTTATTACAGTTACAGTTGGTGGTAAGGTTACTGTTTTTTAGCAGTGCAGATGTGACTTCTAATCGCGATGTTTAAAATAGGAGTTTTGGTCGCGATGGCGGTTAGTGCCTTTTGGTGGCGCAGTGTGCGGTGCGGCTTTTGGTTGTGTTTAAATTTAAATAATTACATAAATATTGGCGAACATTTTCACACAGCGCTATATAGCCCCAAACTAATTAACCCATTTCATCCGTTACAACTATATCTTTAAAATACAAAGATAGAAAGTCCTTAACTGACTTTCTAGCTTGTATTCTTCAAGCCTAAAACGTCTAAACGCCCATCTAAAATCCCACAGCATTTCTGAGTATTACGATTGTCCGAAGTCGTATCAAAATGTCGCGTCCGCCAAATTGTTTCTAAATAAAAGAGCGGAATCGAGGTGATTCAAAGTGGCAGTTTATTAAAAAGGGTGAAAATTGACGTGCAATCAGAATGACTGCTTAGCGACTATTATTAAAGTCGGGGTTAATTGGGCATCCTTGCGCGACACCTTACTGTCAATTTAGCTCTTTGATTATTTAGCTTTGAGTCAGTTTTTTATCTTGTTGGTAATAAAACGGTGTTTCAAGTATAATGTAAAAACTTTAGTTGTTTTTATTCGTGTTTTAGGTTACTATTCGTCACTCTTGAATCTTTTGACATCTATCAAAAATTAATTCAAAGGCATGACTAAGTATAATACATTTTGTTACAAAAGCCATAGAATCCCAGCTAGACTGCAAAATGAACAGAAAAATTTGCTTATTTATAAAGTACAAGAAATAGTTTGAACTCTTCACTTTATATATACCTACCTATTACAATATAGAGTACGCTTTCATAAATCAATTTAGGGTGGATTCTACCAAACTGTCATCTTACTCTCAGAGTAGTTATTCCATTAGCCGACAGAATTCGAAATACATTTGTTTAGAAAGCGCAACCGAACATTATTAGGTGCATTCAAATTATCCTGGTTATAAGGTGTCAAGTTTACAATGTCAAAATATTCATACAAACAGCAGTTTATCTGTGGTTTAATCTCCAGATAAAACTTATTCCAGTTTGGTAAAATCCAGCCTAAGTATAATACATTTTGTTACAAAAGCCATAGAATCCCAGCTAGACTGCAAAATGAACAGAAAAATTTGCTTATTTATAAAGTACAAGAAATAGTTTGAACTCTTCACTTTATATAGGTATACCTACCTATTACAATATAGAGTACGCTTTCATAAATCAATTTAGAAACTTAAAAAAACGTGAACTCTAACCTCGCATCCACACGTTGGGGCCAACGTTGGCCCCAATGCCTCTCACCAACGTGTGGAGCTGACAAAATTGCATTGGCCCCAACGTTGGGGCTGATTTTGCTAGATCCACACGTTGGCGAGTGACATTGGGACCAACGTTGGCCCCAACGTGTGGATGCGAGGTAAGGCTAGCGCCACATCGAACGGATTTTTCGTCGCCGATTTTCCGCGAAGTGTGCCCGCTTTTAGTAATGCATACGCAATAAGATGTAGGTAATGGCGTTCCGCCGCGAAATATCAGCTACGGAATATCCGCTCAATGTGGCGCTAGCCTAAAAGATATTCTCTACTAGTGAACCGCCCGCGGTTTCGCCCGCTTTACGGACTACTTTTTATCCCACGGGAACCATATATTTTTCCGGGATAAAAAGTAGCAAATATGTTATTTCAGAACATAAACTATCTACACTCCAAATTTCATCAAAATCGGTATAGTAGTTTTGGAGATACGTGGTAACAAACATTCATACACACACGGACTTTTGCCTTTAGTGTCTCATGTCTACGTGTGTATAAGTGTGATTATACGTGTCTCGGACGCGAGTCGTAAAACTTAAAAAACTTAAATAAAAGGACCTTCGTAATAATCACCTCGCTATTTTCAAAAAGTTTCAGTCTAGACTTAAAATTGCAGCTTTAAAAGCTTTAACTTAAAAAATAATTTGCTCATCTTATAAAGTGCACAGTACCCAAAATTATCTCCACCGCAGTCTCATATTTCAAGCTTTAGGACCTTGCAATAAGGTTCATGTTAGGAATAGGAAATTTAGAAGTAGCTTGATGTCCTGAAAATTGTCGACTGAAATAACTAGGGATGTCAACTGCAGGACAATTGAATTAGACTATAATAACGTCGAAGTGGCAAACACGCTTCTGGGACTAAAATCAGACGTCTAAATGAGGAACCTCGCATAGTACTATAAACTTAATAGATATATTTAGAAGAAAAGGAAAGTAACTACTTACAAAAATTAGGCATTTGTCAAATTCTTCGACGTGTCTCTGACAACCTCTTAGACGTGTTATAAGGATCTTAATGGTCTGAAACATTTTGAAATACACTTTCCTTTTTATACTTTAATATCATATTAATAACAAAAACAATTTTAATTATTGAAATACAATCACTAATTAAATCCAACTTAAAATATGTATTATTTATGTTTATTCACTTTAAACCACAAATCAATAGAAACCAACAACAATACCCGAATTCCAAAATAATCCCACACATACATTCATTAATTAATTATTTAATTCATTAAATGAAGCTTGTCTCCAAATAATTACAATTGGGCTCACAGCCAATTAATGCATATTTAAAACCGTGGCGGTAGTAAGTCGCGTTAAATAATTGAGTGTATACACCACAGGGTATATCGGAGAGTATTACTATTTAAGCATTATACGATATTATTAATACTATAGAAAAAAGTTAGTTCGTATGAGCAAGTGGCCAACTCTGGTGACGGAGTTTTTAGGCCGCCTAAAGGCCTCCATCATGGCTTAACGACTTAAAAGCCGGGACCGACAATTTAACGTGCCCTCCGAAGCACGGATAAATACTATTACAATCATAAACATTAATTTTGGAAAAACGCTTTAAAAAAATTGGATTTACCAAAAAAGTATTTCATTCTGAGTCTGATTTAATGAATTTTAATTTGTCACCAAAACTTATGGTATAATAGTGTAGCTTTTATGTTTGTATTAAATAATGACTACTTATAAACTTCACCAAAAACTATATACTTATTACAATTTAACCGAAGTACCTATACCTATTACGGAACAAAACAAAAAAATGGTTGCCTGTAAAGTCGGTTTACGAACGATAATTTTACGTGATAACATCATAAGAAAACAGTGATGAACGATCGTGCCTCTCTATCGCTTGTTCCGCGCTCTCGCTTGCATGCTCGGCTCAGACGGAACGTGACACTTATTCGTGCGTGCACGTGCAGCCGGCGTTCATCGATTTTTAAGACGTTATCACGGCCTTTAGACGGCCTAAAAACTCCGTCACCAGAGTTGGCCACTTACTCATACGAACTTACTTTTTACGACAAAATAATGTAAGAATCAGATCAGTAATTTTAGACGTTACGTAAGTACGTTTAATAACATTACCTCCATAGAAACATTTATGGAAGCCATTGAAATTGTATCAAGCGAAATTAACACAAACATGTTATGTGAACTACTAAGCCAACGAATACGGAACATGTTCTGTTACCAATAAATAATTCCCGAATTGAATTTCCGGACTATAACTGGATAGTGCCGAATACTTCCGAACAATTCCGATTTCAACCGAATCAAATAGCCTAATTTTCGATACTTCAGACGATACTGAGAATTCTTAACCGCAACTCTTCAAAACTGTCTATTTACAGCTATTTTAGAATAAAGGATGACTCACGCTAGACCGTCTCGGGTCCAAGCCGAGCTTCGGCCGTAGCACGGTCACAGAGCCGGCTTTGTCATTTGCTCGGCCGTCACTCGGTATAGCGTGTGTTCATACAAAGTGTGTGCTACGGCCGACGCCGACGCTCGGCTCGAACCCGACACGGTCTAGCGTGAGTCATCCTTAAAGCTACAAAAATATATAAGTAATTGAATCTAAGTTGTCAGTCACTTGTTAAAATGATCTAATGATCCGAGGATTGCTTTTATTCCTCGTGACTGGATCTAACTTTTCAAAAGTTAACTCTATTTCTGACTAGTTAAAGTACACTGTGGTGTTTGTTATTTTCAATTTAAGACAATTTTAGAAAATGATTGACTGACACACAAAGACAACCTGGAGTTTAGGCTCTTATTATAGATTGTCACTCAAGCATTAATCTCAGTTTAAATAGGTATACTTAGTTTAAAGTTTAGTTTAAATTTTAAAACTTTGCTCGAGTAGTGAAAAACCACTCAAAACTGATCACACTTAAAATTGACAGTTGTGACTGACGTTTCGCAAAATGGATGCATTTGAATTAAGTTAAGTGGCGTTTTAAAATACCTAAGACAAATAATGCTTGAGACTAATAAATTCAAAACTCAAGCAGAGTGATTCAATCAGGTGAATTGAGTTTAAACTATACTTGAGTAACAATCTGTAATGTGAAAAAAAAATGTTGAAATCACTAAGAAAACACTATTTTCTATCGATTGGTTGGTTATATTATCAAGGTTCCTTTTTTCAAGAGCATACGATGACTTTACTTTAAAGAGGGGCCTAGTTCCACCACAAACGAATAAATTGAAAGACTAGAATCACGGCATCAGCCCCCCTAGCCAAATTACACTATCTATCGTCGCTGTTAGGCCCCAAACCGTGTTTGTTGCCCTGGTTCTTCACGGTCTTGGTCGCGAAGGAACAGGAGTAGAATCACCTAGCTCTTAAGACGTTTCAAAGTGGTACACTTGTGATCTTATTGAATAAACGAATTTGACTTTTGACTTTTGACTTTTGGCTGTAGAATAGAAACACTTCAAAATGTATAGGATTTGACGTTTCAAGTAGATGAGTCACGTGGTCAGAACGTCAATTCCTATACATTTTGAAGTGTTCTATTCTACAGCGACGATAGATCGTTCTACAGCGACGATAGATCGTGTAATATGGCTAGAGCCCGTCTCGACAGCACATCGGACGGACAATGCAACGCTACATTAGCTCCCTAAAACTCGGTCAAACCAACCATTCCGCATTTTTATACCAAAGGAACGTGTTTGATGGCTCTTTTAAACTTCTAAAAGCGGATTAAACCAGTTTTGAGACCGGCAATAAAGCAGGCGGGTTAATTTTACCCGTTTGGCATCCGAAGTGGTGTTAAAAACTAAACCAATATAGTTGTTAAAGTGCTCCGGGAGGGTTATGTAACGGGACGTGACCGGGACGCTCTTGGCAGGCGACCACAGTCGGGTAAAGAAGGCGACACGATTCCTTCTTAAATGTTTAAGTTAGATTTTTGTAATGTGAGTTTAGGTGAGAAAGTTAGTCGACTTGTGCTAGGGATTAGCAAGTTTAGCTAGACCGTGACCAGAGTAATATTCTTTAAAACACTTTTAAATTGTCTTTAGTTCCGGTTCTATTGTCATAATTCCATGCTAAAATTATATAAACCTTTATACATTTTTTTAAAGACACCTGCTATAAACAAGAGTACCTAATGTTTTAAACGTACCAAATTTTTTGTTAACTTGGTCAAACTTCTTCCTATATTTTCTACTAGCTGCTGCCCGCGCCTTGGTACCCGGTTAAAAAGTAGCCTATGTTACTCTCCAGCCCTCCAACTATCTCCACAAAAAAAATCACGTCAATCCGTCGCTCTGTTTTGACGTGAAAGCAGGACAAATAAACAAACAAATAAACACACTTTCACATTTATAATATGGGTACGGATTACATACTTCCGCACTTGACGTCACAGCCAAACTACTAAATTATGTATTGTAGATATAAAGAAAATATGTTTATACTACATCAAAATTACACGGACAATCAATCCTGAATTTCATTTTATTTCAAAGACATTTGACCACAGCTGACCTGCCAATATTATCAAATTAAAAAGCCTAACACCTAGTTTAACCTGGCCCAAACGAATCGCATTCGATTCGAAATTGTTTTCACAATCGCGCTTGGCGCGCTACTCGCTACGTGGCCCGACTACAGACCCGACCCGTCCTATCAAAGTGCTGGACAGCCTCAGATATGTAGCCAGGATTTCGAAAGGGGGCAAAAACCCTCCGAAAAATAAGGGGCAGGGGAAGGAAAATGAACCCTAACAATCACTCTGTTAAAGTATTTTTTTTGTCATGGCTTTTGTTTGTTTTTTGTATATTGTGACAGAATGATTTCCTGAGCTAATCGCCCCTTCAAAGATTTGGTTCGGCCCTGGAATGCCAAGTCCAGCATAGCACGAAGCCATGCGGAAGAAGCGTGTGCCAACTTTTCGAAATATCGCCGTTTTTTCGATTTAATTTCTTTCCGATGCCGCTTTATAGGCAGTTCAGGATGAATTATGTAGAGGAGCTAATGGCTAGTTTCGTAACTTTCAGTAGAGCACGGCGCTATTCATTAACCCGATATAATCCTACCGATTCGCTAGAAGCTTTAGGAATTCATCTGGAATGATACAATCTGTTTCCACGAATAAAACAAGCAATAAGGTGACATCCACGATATTGCGCTCGCAAATTGAGAAATCTGCGTCTTGAAAGGAGATCTCTTCACTCGAGTCTAGGGCCTCACCCTTTGCGAGTTTTGCCTACTGCCAGGCTAGAGACAAAGCTGTACTGATTCGATTTAGTTACGAACGAACGGGATCTTCTTTGATGTGTCGAATGAAAGGCACCGATCCGTCTGTAATACACTTAGCTGGGCCATTTCAGCCTCCCGCCTCCCGGGCGCGGGGAGGGGCGCGGGGGACGGGGGGGCCCCCAGATGCACTCGTACCCAGTTCAATAAGATTTTCATTAAGCGTTGAAAAGTTTTAATGAGCACGGATTTGGTACAACCCTTGCTGAGTGCCGGAGTATTTTCGGCTAAATATTTACCGGTATTGCTATTTTTTCGCTCGTTAATCTTTTCGAGAGTTTGCGTGGATTGATGTTTTGATTGTCTTTTGGTATTGTATTGAATGGTCCTCGCAGATTTGGGTGAATTTTGTGCACGCGGCAAGAAGCACATTCATACGTACAGACAACATAACATAATCCACACTACATAGATCACCCCAAACTTTAAAAATAAATCTATAATAGGCAACCCCAATATTTCCAAGTACAAAATCGAAGTTCCGATCAAAAATCGCATTAAAATTCCAGTAAAACAATTCACTAGTGAAAAATTGCATTGCACATGCTATGAAAATGAAACACTATAACTGCTCGGTGTTCGGAAAACAAATCTATATGCGGAAATTACTATAAGTAGCAGCAAATAAGTTGAAAATTGGCTACAAGACGCGACCTACTTGGGAGACTTTTGGTCGCGACTATCGCTAACTTTCTGCGGTGTTGACTATTTTGAACCCTGAATAATTTATGTTTGCCGAATGAGAAATATAGGATAATTGAACTGTAAAAAATATTTTGTCACTAAACGCGGAACGAATATTAAAAAAAACTTAAATGTTTACCATGCCGTAAACCTGTTTCATATTGTAATGATAGTCTCTAAGAGTCTTCGTATAGAGATTTGTTTCAAAAAGTCGCATTTGAAAGTCGCGTTCTATTAGTCTAGCAAGCAAATAGGGCCACATCTGATAACGACCGGTAGCTTTCTTCAGTTCACGCCACTTGATTGATGCCTTCATCGCGTACTGCAATTACACGCGCAGTGAAACGCTCTATTTTGTTTCTGAAATTAAAATTTTGCACTTACATACTGTATCTGTAGTCTGTAGTGGTACCACTGAAAACCAGCACTTCAGCAGTTTTTATACTGCTGTAGCAAATGCTGAGGGGCTACCTTTTTTTCTGTCACGTGTGTATTTATATCTAATACCTAATTTATAAAATTCTATGTAAGTACTTGTGATGAAAATATTTTCTATTTCTACCTGCATAAATTTTTGTCCCATCTAACAGACAAGTCGGAGAGGAAAGTAATCAATGTTCTCGATACAGCTTATAGTAGATAGTTACGGGAAAATTGGGAAGAAAAAACCCAAAAGATATTGGCATCACAATTTTGATTGAAAGTTTAGAATTTTTTACCTGCTTTAGCTAATAGCTCCTTAGACTTTTCAAAGCAATATTAGAGGTCTTATTTTAAACAACTTTTGACTTTCATTACTGTTACACCAGAGAACAAGTCATGGTTATATAAAAAGCTTTAAAAGTTCTGAGAAGCAAAGCTTTTTTCTCAAGACCTTTCAATTTTATTTACAAAGAAACCTTCAGCTATTCCATCAAACCACAAACCTTCAGCTTATCAGAATAATCCGAAGCTCTGGATCGCTTAAATGAGCCGCACTAATAAAGCATAAAATCTAGCGAAAACATTTTGCCAAGACGTAAAAAGCAAAGAAATCAGATACGCCGCTTTACTTCAAACTGCACGCACTACGGACGGAAAGCAGGTAATATTTGTTGCAGGATTACATCAAGAGAGTTTTCCTTCACCTGGATTAATCTGGATTGTACTAATTTTATAAATACAAATACAAAATGTTTATTTCTTCAATTTAATCTAAAATTTACATTTCATGAGATTTAAGTATAAAAATAACCTGTGCTAGGGTATCTCGCTCTTCTTTTTTAATCTCTGAATTCCCTTAAAAATACTAAAACTTTAGTAATTTTACTAATCATATTTTTTCGCCCGAGTATGAATTAGACTAATCTAACTATCTCTAGTATGGTAGACATTTTCTAAATCTATCTAGCTAGACAGACATCTAGACTAGAATTTTTATTGATCGTAACGTTTTTTTTTAACCTGTAATATAGTATGGAAATATTATCTAAGAAATTGCAGAAGAAAATATGCAACCTCGTTTATCAGATGCTCATCGCCTAACTTGTTACATGAGTCAGAATAATGTGGTGAGGACTGTGATTTTTAAATTTTCTTATGGTGCCTCTCCCACGAAGGTTGGCGTCAATATGGCATGATTGTTCAGGATCTTTAGCGAAGCGAAATAGTTCTTATAGATTTCCTCTGACCAACACGCCCTTGCCGGCGACTGTTCCCATCATTATCGGTTATGTTAAAAACTGCTCGCCGGTAAATCTAGGTGGTATCCGCTTTCTGCGTAATCGTTAGTAAGGTGGGGGCCCCTCCCTCGGTAGCACAGCCTGGTAGGCCGGCCATTTCCTCCAGACTAGGGATATCAGACATGCCACGTTAATGCAGTGGCTTGCTCTGAGGACTTGCTACTTTTTATGTTTTCTTAGCTGAAACCGCTACTGTACATAGTTTCTGACACAGATTCGGGACTAGATGAAAATTATGGTATTGATGAAACTGTTTGGTAGGTACGCTTATTACTTAGGTAGGTACCTAAGTACTTATATTTTTTTACTGACTGTTTCTATGTTGTAGGTATCTATTACTTATGTAGTTTTGATTACTGTGGTGGTGTAGTAGATATTTTTGACATCACACATACCTACCTACTTTACATCTGTAGGTACTAAAAAGGTAGGTAGATAGAGTGCCGAATATAGTGGCCGTTAGTAGATAGGTACCTAATAAATATCTAAGTAAGTACTTACCTATTTACTTAAACCTATTTTTTTTTTGTCATTTTACGGATGAAATAAAAAAAATGACACATTTCGAATTAGGAAAACTCATGTATTGTAGGTAACTTAGGAATAAATAAGATTTGACCCTAACAAACATACATACATACATACATTGCAAGTTAAATAAAAGCTTTTAGAAGATAAGTAAAGGTTCTTCTAAAGTCCAATGGCATTATGATTAAAACGTTTGTAACAAAGAGGCTCTCTAAAGACGTAGTAGGCCTATTTTAATAACGTAGTCATACATGTTACAACAATGTTACTTCCCCTTTTGTAACAATAGCGGCAACTATTATTCCTTTAATAATAACAGAGGCATACCTTTTGGTACTGTATAGCGGCAAGATTTACCATTCATAATTTAGTATCATGACCCCACGCCAGATCCGGCCTCCAGTTCTAACGTTTGCCAAGTCTCCCATAGACATATAAAAATTAAAATTTGTCTATGGTTATCTTTACAATTATTCAAAAGACGAATATTTTTAAAAATCCTAATTTGAAAAGAGAATTTTAAACATAAAAACATTTATAAAAATGAGTTTGAATATCGAATGGTAATAGTATCACCGACGTTATTCAAAATAATTAATGTTTTGGATAAAGCTGTACATTCATGCAATGTATAATACGTATTAAAGCTAGACCCATCCGTGTCCTTGGAGACCTTGGATTCCATTATAAGACGTGTCTATAAGCTTACATACGAAATTAGAACACGTCCCGACTCGAATATCACGAAACTTCTACTATACATTGGTTTTGCGTCTAGCGTAAATATGATGTAGGTATATTTTGTAGGTTTATTAAAGCTTCTCAGTGTCCGACAGTTATAACATAATTATATACATTATAGCCTCTTTACTTTCAAAAAAGGTTTATTTTCCGATTTTTTTTTCTAGCTTTTTCCCACCACAGTGTCTATATTGGCTGCCAAGTAATAATGCTCACATTACAGTGTTCCGGTTGGCTGGGCGAGAAAGGCGTAATCGCAGGCGTTAGTCTATACAACTTAGGATATACGAGTAATATTTTTAATGGATATTACGTAGAATGGCACTTTGTTACATGGTATTTTTGAAAGAACTATGCAACAAGAATTTAATGTAAAATATAGCGCTAAACGTATATTAAATAATGTTCCAAAGTTTTTAAAAATCGAATTGTGATTTTTTTTCCGAAAGCTGGCCACTAAGAAATTTAAATTTCTTAGAACTGTTTCCACAAATACTGACATTGGCAAAGTAAAGTACAGCTATTCATCCAGCTAGACGACCCGCGGTTTCCTATCGCAGACTATTGTAATCGGTCACTTCCTACTCTGCACACCACAGATTCCGCAAGAGGAAATAAGTAGTCGTGAATAAGCTACTGTGGCTCATTACTTATTTACAGCCGGCAAAAAGTGGGAACCGCTTTGTGAATGAAAGTAAACTGCGGTATTCTTCCGCAAGTTTAACCTAGGGATTGCAGGAGCATTGTTTATAAGCTTGTTGTTCTAGTACTTATTTTTATTAAATCGGCCAAAGGTAAGAATAATATTTACTTACTAGTAAATACTGTGTACATGTACAATGTGTTTTATTTTACAAATATTTGCAATTTCACATATTGCACTCAAACTTAACATGACTAAAATACAAAAAGCTGAATTTCAGACTTTAATTTATATAAAATGAATGAGAGCCGTGTTAGCTAGTGAAATGTACTCTCGCATGCATTAAAATATTTTTGCGTTTTGAAAAAAATTTAACGGTACAGTAAAACATCGTGAGTAAACTACATTTTATAAATAAAATAATATGTAAGTATTTCAACTGCACCACAGCTTCACAAATATACTTACCACATAAAATATTGAAAGAAATTTTCAATTTTAAAATTCCAGAGAAGCGACAATCGTAACACCATTTTAACAAGTTAAATCTCTTCCTCAACAATGGTCTGACGATAATTAACAACACTTGAAATTGTGATCAATTTAGTTGCATTCCAATTATTGTCGGGTCTTTGGGGGCTTGGTCCGGGGCGAAGCCCGGGCTCCTTAATTGCAGCGAAGCCCCGCGACGTGGTAAATTATGCTTCCACTATCAAGATAGAATTCAGGCGATGTAAATATTGGCAACACTGGAAGTGATTTTGGGATATGATTTGGTTTTAAGTAGGTACTTATTAACCAATTATTACTTCTCCACTAGACACTTTTGTGAAAAAATAATTATACTTGACCAGGTATTTATTTGATTGATATATTGATTAGTATTTGATTGATTTATCTGATTCATATCAATATCAATATCAATAAGTGCACTGTTTTAGAATAAAATAGTGCTGCGTCAAGTACTTGGTTATAATTTAAATATTGTCTATGGATCGATAAGGCGGGAGAAACTTTGACAGCTGTCATGTCATTTATTTTTAGAAAAGCGCGCGGCGCGAGTAGTTAAAGCTAGTGAAAGAATGAAAAGCTGTTAATTTCGTGAAAAGAAAAGATATTGAAGCAATTTCTGCGCTGAAACGATTAAACGTAAACAATGAGCGCCCTTCGGTGTCCAATCACAAAGCGTATTGTGCTTCGAGACGGAACTTAATGTTGGTGGGTGCGGGTCACGGCCATCTTTTGTGAATCCAACAACAGCGGCGATTAACGCCTTACTGATACTGATATAGGACTGCTGTAAGTCGATTTGGATTTATTTTTTGACTGTGGCATAATTTCACTAAAACTTCGCTCTTTACCTATCGTAGCTGTACCCCAAGAACTTCATATTTTATCACCGTTCTCAACCTAAGTTTTATATTTTAGTAGCCAACTATTTATGTACCTATAACTTTTGGAGTACTCACCAGTTTTTGCCAAAATATTAAGTCTATTCAATATGCTGTATAGATAAACAATTTATTATTTAAAGTCGTATTTTTGCAAAAAGTCTTCCGATGTTTTTATGATAACCGTACCGTTCAAGTTGAACCAGCCACTAGATTAATCCAAGTATTTTTAGTAACTTGTTCGAGCTGTTAAACTTTTGTTTGCAAGAAAGTTCAAGTAATAAGATTTCAATGTTGTCTTTGTTTACTGCTATCTCAGCTGTTCAAGTTTCGATACTCACGGGTCAAAGTCTTTTGAGTTTCAAATTACCGTATCTTAAGACCGTTTGACACCGTCCGTCCCTCAAAGTTCAAATTTGAGTTGGAATAGGAGTTTGGGAACGTTCGCTTTTAGCCTTACTTGCGCCAAGAATTAAATCGTGAATTAGTCGGACGGCGGCGGCAAATGGCGCTGAAATCAAGGTGGGTTTCAGTAATTTGAGGTTAAACTCTCGGTGCAAGTGAGCCCAACTGTCAACAAACTGGAAACTTCGAGACGCCGATATAAAGTTAACAAAACGACGCGTAAAATAACATTTTCGTAAACAAACTCGTTGCTTAAGTATAGATAAAATGGGAGCTTACGATGTCGGCAAGAAATTAAGCGGTTGAACGGGTACGAGACGCTGGGAACTTCATGCTTGCTGTTATCAAATTAGGGCTAATGGACAATTTTAATGGTTTTAATCTCGTCCTAATATCTTGCTACTTTTAGGGCTTTGGCGCAAAATGTCTCCTAGTAATAGGAGATATGAATTATTTATTTTATAACCAAAGATTTAACTGTCCGCTTAGACATCAAGGTTTTAGTTACAAGACATCAAGGGTTAGGCTGTTAAAAAAACTAATATCTACGACATCTGAAAGAATACGTAGGCCACATCTAGATGAATGAAGCACAGAACAATGAAGAAAAGTTCGACCATGTATAATGATGATGATAGAATGGACCTATATCATTCAATCTACCTGTCTACTGATGTGTCACTAATGGAAATTGAACTTAGAAAGTTACGAGCCCATTAATAATTCACATTGTCTACATATAGCTAAGTAGCTGTCGGTAAAACAAACTCAGGCTATAATTTACCCCCTTCTCCCGTACTGCACCCTCGTCGGACCTCGATTAAGCCGAATATTACCTTGCACCTAAGTTACGTTAAGTGTTTTCCCAACTGAGCTTACCCTTATTGTTCGGTGAAAAATGTTTGGAGCGCGGATTAAGCTTTAGGCTATTTTATGCTGAAAATGTTACATTGAGGCGTCTCAGCCAAAGTGAATGCATAAGTGGAGCCAAAGTGTCCTCTTTTCCTTTTGTTAAAAAGTATATGAACACACTCGTATCAACGGTTCTTTACTTATGCACTGCCTTGTGATAGTGTTCGAAGTAACTTTTTTTATAAATAATTTCTAAATGAACCTATTTGCCCAAAGACAAAAACTAAAATAATATTTAAGGTCGTAGCTGACCAGTCAACTCCGCATCCGAACCTCACCGCCTCGCCTCGGTATTCTTTGTATGGAATTCTATGGACCAACGCTCACTACATCAACCCGCATCGCAAGCCAAATGTGAAGGAACAAGTGATGCGATGCGGTTCGGGTGCGGAGTTGACCTAAGACCTTTACAAAACATCTTCATGTAGCTTATAACCAGACTAAAACGGACTAAGACGGTTTCTAATATTAGGTACCTCCTATTTCTAAACACACAAATAAACTGTACTTATCTATCTGTAGTAAATATCTTATTAAAATTTTAATTGGAAGCTATTATTGTCACTGGCAACATTGAAGGGTTTCGATAAGCAATACCTCTAAATCAGAGGAGATTGTGTCCCCAAATAGATCAAACAGATGAAACTACAGAAAATCTTACCTGCTCAATGAGACTTGATACGAATTGACCGCCCCTTTCAGATTCCTAGTGTAACGATCCCTATTTTTAGACTATTATTTAACTCAAGGAATTAATATTTTTTTCATCACTCATACTTCAGTCTACTTGAGAAAGAGCCCTTGAGCTTAATTTATTGAGATATTTCGTTTAGTGTAAAACTTAAAATTTCACATGACCATAAATTATAATCATTTAGATTGTGCTGGCGACAATATTTTTTTACAACTCTTGGAACTCATGGGCATCATACTTTTTGTGCGTCTGGAAACTGAAATTAAGAAATAGGTTATTCCCTTTATTTTTTATATGCGTTGAATATTTGAACGTGATTGGGGGAACGCGTGGTGGTCTTTGACTAGACACACCTCATTTGGGAGGGGATGATTTTTTTAACAAAAGGACGAGACTCTAGGGAAACAGGACAGAAGGTTGGAGGACAGAAAGTGGGAGAGAGGGTCTGAGGGGAGTCGGAATTAGAAAGTCTGAGTTAAAAGTTGACTAGATTGATCGGTAGTTCAAACCCTAGAATCAGTGTTGGTTATTATTAGTAGTTGTAAATTAGATTCAGTGTAAATTGAAATAATCTAAGTATTTTACGGTATCCACGTTTAATTAAAGTTTACTTATAAATTCAGTGAGCAGTCTTTGGTAATGTATCTTAGAATAAGATAGTAAAATAATAATTCAGAGGAAGGCAGTCTAAGGGCAGGGATTCAAAGAATAGAAAGTTGATATTTAATTCCTCACCGCCATTCTATTTTATTTATAGAAATTACATTTAATCTGATTATGTGTGCATGGTAATTAAGTTTCCATACAGGTTAGGTGGTTGCTGAGATCGAGACAATTTATTAGAGTTAACTGATCTATGCATGCTATTTTCTGTAGATATCCACAGTGAAGCTGAGAACGAGCTAACTAACACTGGCTTTAGCTGACGCTTACAAACATATCCTTTCCTATCCTAAATTAAGCTTTCAGTGTAACAAAACAACCCAACAAGCACTGAATTCACTTTCACTTTAACTAGCTATTAATTTGACTCTTTTTGTTAGAGGTCTATTATCTAGGCGCTTGAATGATGTCTGTGGTTATAGTGCATACGTTGTGACTTGTGGATTCCTAGTATGAAACGACGTCCTGAATAGCGCAGTACTATTAATCATCGACACGAAACAAGTGCTTCGAGTCTTATGGATTTCATTAAATTGTTTTGGATAGAAGGTCCATTTATTGCTCGGCGCTTAGGTTAGCTCAGATCTGTTAGATAAATCTTGGTGCTTGGAGCATGCCCAGCGAGCCAATAGATGCGTCAGGATGAGATTCTCCGAACACAGCGCAATGTGTTCTGGGGATGTCATGCGTATCACGCCGAGCGCCTCACGCTAACGCCTTCGAACAGCGCAGTTTGGTAAAAACGCAGCCATGATACAAGTACCTTGAATCTAATAGCATCTAACAGTAAATGGACCTTTGTTTGATTGAAATCAATAGGATTTCAATATAGGTAAAATATAGGCGCCTTCCCTTCCCTTTCCCTTTCCTTGTTTGCGCTTGCGGGCTTCTGTAGTTAGAACCAGGAGTTTTCCTCATCCCTAAGTCGCAAGACAAGACATTCCTGGGCACATGACTCTAGGTCCTCGGGATTCTAGATGACTGTGTTGGGTAGGGGATTTTGCATGAAAAATAATAAATTATTCTTGATCCTTCTGATCTAGATTCCCCACATACATGATGACATGACCAATTTAACATTGGTCCTGACTGATCTTTTGTGCATTACATGTAATTATTCGTTTATTTTGACAAATTCACTAATGCAATCAATTTGTTTCCCTTACAGCTACTCCGGGTTCCATGGGCTCATTTAGAATTTAAGATTCTTATTTTACTTGTTTTATAATTTAAATTTAAACACCTTAGTCGTTGACTTGTCTATTGTGATTAAACGTTTTCGGTAACGAGATTATTTATGTAACTAAATTGCAACAAAATTAAATGTGTGTGCAACTTAAATATATTTTATTTTACCTTCTTGGCTTTCACATTTCATTAGGAATATTATTTTACACGATTAAATCAGGGTAACTGATTAGCAGGTAGATTTCATTAGCTTCAGATTTACATTTATTTTTAGGTCAGGATTGAGTAGCGTTACAGTGGTGCCGCGTGACCAGGATATAGGCCATTAAATATTGAATTATTAATTTAATTCAATAGCCTGTAAAAAGAGTTTTGGGTTACTACAAAATTAAATCACAACGTAGTCTAGACCAGATCATGTGCCATTCAAATGTGAAAGCCAGTTGGAAAAAAAAAAAAAAAAAAAAAAAAAAAAAAACAAACAATAGACAAGACAAGTCGTAAAACTGTTGCGTTAATGTTGGGTATATTTTTTTTGTGTGCTGCGTCTTTAGGTAGAAGTTTTAAGTCTGTAGGTAGGTGTTTCAAACAGTTTAACAAAAGCTTGGGTCATTGGTAGAAAAACGAATCCGCCACACGTGCGACTTCGGTTTGTTTTTGTATGAATAGACTTAGAATTTTGAGACGGTTTAAGCAATAAAAAAGGGATACTTCAATAGAGTAGGTAGGTACTCTTTTGGCGTTCGTTAGTAAACGACTCTTTATTTCAGGAAAATAATAACAAAGCTAGGGGCATCATAAAATAAATTACTAGTGCAGGCCTAGTTGGTTGAATTATTATTAGGTAGATTAATCATGTTTTAGGGATAATATGAAGTAAGAGTTAAGTTTTATTTATTTGGATGTTTGAAATATCATCAGGTTCTCACTTAATTGCATTAGAAAGTTTGGTTTTCGGATGTTTGTCAAGAAAATATTGTACTTTAAGATAAAGATCAATATTTTGTCGGTTGGTTTACGTTGGAATATTTTCCTATTTAGAAAGAAAGTTAAGTTCGTATGAGCAAGTGGCAACCTCTGGTGACGGAGTTTAAGGTCGCGTAAAGGCCACCGTCATGGCTTTACGACTTAAAAGCTGCAAATTAACTTATAAAAATAAAAAAAAGTTGTAGAGGCGAGCAAATAAAAATATTCTAATTCATGTAACATGTTGCATTGTAGCAGGTATAACTACGAATCGTAGGGGCGTGTCCGACCTTTTTTTTTTTGTGTGAATGTCTTAGATTTTGAAAGCGAATGAGTGTGACAGTTATAAAAGTAGAATTTTAGTTAGATTAGACAAGAGTCATAGGGGCGTAGGTGTTATCTATCAATAATTAATGTTTATTCACAAATGGTAATTTTAAATTCCAGTGTTTCGATGACAACGCTGAAACATCCTGAGGACCGTATGCTTCGTCTCCGTCTAGACTTCGTGGGGAGCCGTTGGTTTCTACGTGTCGTGGGGATCCGTTGGTTCATACATCATGCGTGAGAGCCGTCTCCTTTCGTGGTGCAGGTTGAGCCGAGTGAACTGCTCCGAAACAATGCTCTGAGCTAAGTAGTCTTGTATTTATATTATAGGTTTACACCATTTCTTTAGGCCCGCTTGTTTTAATGTTTATCTGTGTTGATCTAGAAAATCAATATCATCAACATTTTAGGTAATTACAAAACTTTTAATGAAGTTATAGAGGCATTGACAGTTTAATGCCATACGTTTTGTTTCTCTTGTTTACTCGATTGCCTGCAGAAGGGAGGGTTATGTTTACCGAGTGTATGCATGTGTGTCTATTTATTTGTACAACTCAACAGCCTAAATGACTCTACGGATTTCAACGTAAGAGGTATCATTAGATTTGGTATGATTTGGAGTACTAGGCTATATTTTCGTCGGAATAATGAGAACTCGCAGTCGAGTTTTGTTTAGTTAATCTATACCTACTAAAATAATAAAGCGGGAGAGTTTGTTTGGTTGTTTGTTTCTTGTTTGTTGTTTGTTTGAACGCGCTTATCTCAGGAACTACCAGTAGGACATGAAAAAAAAAAAATGTTTCTCCATGTGATGGCTAAACTCTTGGAGAAGATTATAGGTTACCTTTCATCATCATCATCACCATAAACCGTTACTACGGACGCAACGCCACGATAGTGGAAACTAGTCAAAAAATAAAATCGATTCATATCTGGTTTAATTACTTTCGTGGTTCACCAATATTTTTATCAGATGTATTTACTCCTAAATTTATCAATTTCAGAGCTTATTCATCCGACTACAAATGCAGAGGACACGTGGGGACCGTAGCGACTCGTTTAGAACATCGGTCGGTAGAGACATCCCGACACAGGGGCGTCTCGTGTTGAGGGTGCCTACGCGGGTGGAGCTAGGGCGGAATAGCTTCATAATAATATCCTGAGCTAAGTAGTTTATTTTATTTGATAAGATTATCATCATCATTTTTAGATAGGAACTGTTTTCCGCTGCTACACAAAGACGCCGCTTATAATTATATTTGAATGAATGCATGGGTTGTTTTGATTTAGTTTTAGGATGCTTGGAAATGACATTACTTGTGTATCTGATCTGGGTTCGATTCCTAGATGTCATGATAAGCCATATTACGGTGAGATTGATTCTAGAAATAGATTTTTCAAATAGGTAACGTTATCAATAAACGCATTTTAAGTTTAATCTGGTATAGGTCTGGTATAGGTAAAGGTAATATTCAATAATCTCCAAAAGGTTCATAAAAGCCTATCTAATTAGATTTTAGGGAGTAGAAACATCGTCAGCACAATCATTTGAGACATCATTTGGGTTCAATTCCCACAATATGATTTGGATTAAATAAATAATAAGGGATGATAGGATATATTCATAGTTCATTTGGTGTTGAAAATAAGAAAACTTTAAGTAGGTAGTAATTTTACGAAATTATTATCAAGTTGAAACTATTTTAGAGTGAATTTCTTTCAATTTTCTCGGTCTGCACCTTAAAATATCAATAAATTCAAGGGGCGACTGTAACGATCCCTATTTTTAGACTATTATTTAACTCAAGGAATTAATATTTTTTTCATCACTCATACTTCAGTCTACTTGAGAAAGAGCCCTTGAGCTTAATTTATTGAGATATTTCGTTTAGTGTAAAACTTAAAATTTCACATGACCATAAATTATAATCATTTAGATTGTGCTGGCGACAATATTTTTTTACAACTCTTGGAACTCATGGGCATCATACTTTTTGTGCGTCTGGAAACTGAAATTAAGAAATAGGTTATTCCCTTTATTTTTTATATGCGTTGAATATTTGAACGTGATTGGGGGAACGCGTGGTGGTCTTTGACTAGACACACCTCATTTGGGAGGGGATGATTTTTTTAACAAAAGGACGAGACTCTAGGGAAACAGGACAGAAGGTTGGAGGACAGAAAGTGGGAGAGAGGGTCTGAGGGGAGTCGGAATTAGAAAGTCTGAGTTAAAAGTTGACTAGATTGATCGGTAGTTCAAACCCTAGAATCAGTGTTGGTTATTATTAGTAGTTGTAAATTAGATTCAGTGTAAATTGAAATAATCTAAGTATTTTACGGTATCCACGTTTAATTAAAGTTTACTTATAAATTCAGTGAGCAGTCTTTGGTAATGTATCTTAGAATAAGATAGTAAAATAATAATTCAGAGGAAGGCAGTCTAAGGGCAGGGATTCAAAGAATAGAAAGTTGATATTTAATTCCTCACCGCCATTCTATTTTATTTATAGAAATTACATTTAATCTGATTATGTGTGCATGGTAATTAAGTTTCCATACAGGTTAGGTGGTTGCTGAGATCGAGACAATTTATTAGAGTTAACTGATCTATGCATGCTATTTTCTGTAGATATCCACAGTGAAGCTGAGAACGAGCTAACTAACACTGGCTTTAGCTGACGCTTACAAACATATCCTTTCCTATCCTAAATTAAGCTTTCAGTGTAACAAAACAACCCAACAAGCACTGAATTCACTTTCACTTTAACTAGCTATTAATTTGACTCTTTTTGTTAGAGGTCTATTATCTAGGCGCTTGAATGATGTCTGTGGTTATAGTGCATACGTTGTGACTTGTGGATTCCTAGTATGAAACGACGTCCTGAATAGCGCAGTACTATTAATCATCGACACGAAACAAGTGCTTCGAGTCTTATGGATTTCATTAAATTGTTTTGGATAGAAGGTCCATTTATTGCTCGGCGCTTAGGTTAGCTCAGATCTGTTAGATAAATCTTGGTGCTTGGAGCATGCCCAGCGAGCCAATAGATGCGTCAGGATGAGATTCTCCGAACACAGCGCAATGTGTTCTGGGGATGTCATGCGTATCACGCCGAGCGCCTCACGCTAACGCCTTCGAACAGCGCAGTTTGGTAAAAACGCAGCCATGATACAAGTACCTTGAATCTAATAGCATCTAACAGTAAATGGACCTTTGTTTGATTGAAATCAATAGGATTTCAATATAGGTAAAATATAGGCGCCTTCCCTTCCCTTTCCCTTTCCTTGTTTGCGCTTGCGGGCTTCTGTAGTTAGAACCAGGAGTTTTCCTCATCCCTAAGTCGCAAGACAAGACATTCCTGGGCACATGACTCTAGGTCCTCGGGATTCTAGATGACTGTGTTGGGTAGGGGATTTTGCATGAAAAATAATAAATTATTCTTGATCCTTCTGATCTAGATTCCCCACATACATGATGACATGACCAATTTAACATTGGTCCTGACTGATCTTTTGTGCATTACATGTAATTATTCGTTTATTTTGACAAATTCACTAATGCAATCAATTTGTTTCCCTTACAGCTACTCCGGGTTCCATGGGCTCATTTAGAATTTAAGATTCTTATTTTACTTGTTTTATAATTTAAATTTAAACACCTTAGTCGTTGACTTGTCTATTGTGATTAAACGTTTTCGGTAACGAGATTATTTATGTAACTAAATTGCAACAAAATTAAATGTGTGTGCAACTTAAATATATTTTATTTTACCTTCTTGGCTTTCACATTTCATTAGGAATATTATTTTACACGATTAAATCAGGGTAACTGATTAGCAGGTAGATTTCATTAGCTTCAGATTTACATTTATTTTTAGGTCAGGATTGAGTAGCGTTACACTAGTTTATTTGCAGAACTAGTGGAACGCATACAACTTTACTTCTTTAGAAAATTTCTCATAAACCTTTGTCTTTTAATTGTTACGATTTATTTTTTACATTTCGTATTTTATTCTTCGTTTTGATCAAACGTTTACATAATTATCGCTGGTCCTAAATAATGTACATTCCTCAAACAAAAGTTATTCGATGATTGATAAAAAGCAGGCCCAGTGTCTCGCTGTAATTTAAGACTAATAAAAAAGAAATAGAAGAAAGAATTGACGACCACGAAACAACTGGTTAAGGTGGAATCAGACGGTTGACTCAAGTGAAAGATCACTCGAATGAATGCTGGGGCTTTCTAATGGTGCGTTTAAACGGCGCGCCAATACGCGAGCCGAGCCTGGCTCGGCTCGTGACTCGGCGCGCCACGCGCCGTTTTAACAGCTACGCTCGGCTCGGCTCTAGCCGAGCCGCGCCTCCACGGACGCCTCGGCTCACGTAGGCTCGTGATATCCCGCGCCGTTTAAACAGCTAAGCTCGGCTTGGCTCTAGCCGAGCCGCGCCTCCACGGACGGCTCGGCTCGCGTAGGCTCGTGATATCCCGCGTCGTTTAAACGCACCATAAGACACTTTTCTTCCATTTTATGTTCAGATAGTGTCACTTTGAGTGAAATATGTAAAATGAACGAAAAATGGACAGTCTGATTCTACTTTACTCTTGAAAGCGACACACGATAGCGATAGAACGCCTTAACGCTGAACTACCGTAATAGTCACGATTGTTCTAACATGGTAGGCCTACAAGATGATGATATAGAATTCTATAAATTAGGTAACTCAGACGGGCCTCTCCCAAACAGTGAAAGAAACCATACTGCGGTTAATAATCATAAAAAATGGCTAAATTTAGACATCAACCTATTTTTCTGTTGTTGTTTTAAAATAAACGATCTAAAACAAACTCAAGGGCCTCGATAGTAGGTACCAATAGAAATAGTCATTTCATTTCCATTCTCTTTAGGGTGAATTACTTATGAGTTTTTGCGAAGGCTTTATAGGAGGTTTAAACAAACACCCGCAGCGTTTGCGTAGGCGATTATCGCGATTTTTAGCACTGAAACCTGTAATATTCTGGGGGCGTTTTGTTTGTGGGAAAGGGTAGTGAAGTAATAATTTTTGGCTTTTAGGACACGCTTAACCAGACTCGGTGTCTGGCATGATCTACCTACATAAATATACTTACTTCTTTATTAAAATTAAATAACTTTGTGTGCTTTTTAATTGCAATAATAATTGCTGGAACTGGTATCCCTATTTAATTTTACTGACAGCTAAGTGATTGTATTGAAAAATTACCAATTATCTTTTTAAAAAAATGTATGACTTCTGACAGAATCTGAAATTTCACAACTCAAATTCTTTATGTAGGCCTCCAAGCACATCCAAAATTTCAAAAGAAGTCAAAGAGAATTATGTTCATGCTTTTTCTGCCATATCCAAAAACCATTAAATTCATCGCTGATTAACAATCCACATAATTTCACATCAAAAAGTTGTATACGTACTTATAACGCTATCTGTATAGGTAATTCCATATGTAGATGAACTGAACAATACAACAATAGCACAAGCGCACATTACCGCGTATTGTGCGCTAACGAGCAACCCACTGATATGATAAGCGGGCGATTCTCAAAGGGTAACATTTTATCTGAAGCGATAGGCAAGTTGTCACTAAGGGGTTTGTACAATGCTCCTTATCACTTCGGAAATTCAATACGTTAGCTTATTCGTCTTTATTTTATGCTGGTTATCGTATGAGAATGGTTTTTGAGAAGCTTTGTGTTCATATTTGTTTGTAGATAGGTAAAAGTTTATTTTACGATAACCAGTGGTAGATTATAGCTGTAGAATAAACGACAACAGAGACCGTAACAATTGAACTAGCCTCGATTGTTGGCAATAAAACCAGTCAGTCAAACATTGAACCTATATATTTTTTCTTAGAAGAAATAAGGTGAGAATATTTCACGTTGAGTATTTTTGGGATCAAATTAATACTGTTCTCGCTTATTTCTATCACTTAAATATTATTGAAATCACATAAATAAACTTCGATGTGATTCTTACCCTAAACGACAGACTAAATCTCTTCGAGGTGAGATCAAGATAGTGTCTACTAGTGTATATTCAAAATTACCGCTAAAATCACAGCCGAATACCCAACCTACACTCTAGGCACATTTAAGCCTCGGCCAAAAATAGCAACAAAAAGTTGCGCTAAGCCGGTATTACGCTCACGACTTTTCCGGCAGTTTTAGTACATCTACAACTTACGGATTTAGTATTCTTTTCGCGCTCGCTATCTAGCAGTTTTTGGGAATAAGCATTTTGCTGTGTAGCAGTTGCGAGCGCACCTTCTGTGGCGAAGTTAGAAGATTTGATTTCGCAGCACCGCGTAGCTTCAAACTAAACTTATTCCAGTCTGCGGGATCGAATCTTTTCAAAAAAGAAAAAGATCATTCCTTGTTACGACCATCTCTATTCTTGAATTTAGTCTCATTTTTTAGAAAATATTTTAGTACTTAAGTACTATTTAAATTTTGATTGCGTTTTATTCCCTGGTATGAGCTTAATAATGTGTGCTCGATTGCGAGTAAACCATGACTCAATCTCTGCTAATAATATACCTACTGAAAAATCAATGCTTCAGAACCAAATCTTGAATCTACTATAGGAACAAAATGAGATAGCTCATCAGTGTGCTCCCGCCTTTACGCAGCAGAACTCGCGGTCTCCGTCGAAATTAGTAAAGTTTACGCCGTCATTATTGGCGTGGCTGACAAAGGCGAGTCTTCGCAAGCTTTGTCGTATAATTGCGCCTGCCACTTAGTACTGCTGCGAATTCCAATGTTCGATGGGAAAGTTGCGACGGACTGGCATAGAGAGAAGAATAGATAGAACAACTACTTAAATATAAAGCGCAGATTGAGCTCAGAGTAAGAAGTTACTTTAAACTTTCCTCATTAGGGTAAATCATGTGGCAAATTAGGTGTGCCTTATCCAAAAGGTTAAAGGACCCAATATCAAAACTTAAAGTTTGACGGTTACTCTAAATTATCCACATCCTAGGCAATAGGGGTCAGAGTAACTGCCGAATTAACCCGGACACATCCGGGACTTGGGCAACAATAGTTAACCCTCCAGCGGCGGCGCTGTCGAAGGTCGACTTTCAAACGACTGCACTTTCCCAACTTCGAATGAACATCGTCAAAATTCGTAGCGATCACAAATTTCGTAACCGCAAATTACGCGTCTTTGAACGTCCGAAGTGCAGCGGAAATAGCCGAAGTCGCTTCGTTAGAGGTCAGATTGGAGCCATTGTAGTGGGCCGTAATCGCCGCCGGACAATGGCCGGTGATGCGACGTAATTGTCGCTAAATACTCGCTGGTGAATCACACTCGCTTGGATCGCTTTTAACCGGTCCGTAATCGCGTTTTGCAAATCGCAGTTTTTCGAGTGCCCCATGGAATGATTTTACGCGTTGATTATTGTCGCCCAAATGACGCGTTCCGAATGCTGAATTAAATTTCGTCGACGATCGCTTTATACCGTCGTAATTTTCGCACGATGAATTTTATACGCGCGCTAATTTACAGTCGAGTTTGTTGCCCAATTTTTTCTACGAGAATAACAAAAAATATTCTTTAGAAAAACCGTTCTTTACATTCTAATAACGAGTTACAGCGGGCAGGGGTGGCGCATGCAGAGCCGCTAATTGAAACTATAAATATAAACCTCCAGCATTTTCCCCGCCTCTATTTTCATTTCACTGTTTTTGCCTTTAAAACATGCAAGCGTCGTAAGAAAGCATTTCTCAAGTTTGACTTCAAGTGAGCCGTCGCTTTACCTTACTACTTACCGTTGAATGCCGAACAATACGCAAATAAGACACATGTGTTGCCAAGCTACGAGTGTGTCCCGCCGCGAAAGCGTACATCGCTCGAAGCGGAGTGCGTTGCGAGGTTTCAACTGTTACGCGATACAGTTTCGGTAACAACACGGCAATGTACTTAAAACAACCTAAAAAGTTGCTCCAAAGTTATTTCCACTAGAAAGCGCATAGTAAGGCCCCGGTACCCGCTCCCCCAGCGCCGGGTGAGGGGTGGCGCTCGCGATAACCGCTTTTTATACGCATAATGCTCGGGATCTCGTGCTAAGCTGATAGAATTGTGGTGGAATCAGCAGGCCTTTTGAAGTTCTATTAAATTGTAACACTCGCGAGTTCGCGCCAGCGCGCACTGCGCCCGTGAAATTGTGGCTTTATTGAAATTGCTTCAAATTATTTATCTTTTTTATGTGCGTCGGTGTACGTGTGAGGGTTCTTTACTTCTAAAAGTACCCAAATAATTTATTTTATTCACTTAAAGAGAGCTATTTGGCAACCCTAGCCCATAGATCTTACCTTAGCTTATCTTCAATGCACCAATCGAGTTCAGTGTTTTAGTATGTTTTCACAGCAATCAATATTGTAAGTATTTGTGTAGACAAACAACATCGTATGGTACTTGAAATGCATATCCGTTGTGTGTTCAATGAAATTGTGGACAAACAGACAAACAACAGGTTTCACGCGTTAGACTGATAAAGTGCTAGCTCATTAACATAATACAACAATGGGCAAATATTCGTATGAATATAATTAGATGGATGTTTCGCTACAATGGGGATTAACTTATGATAATATTAAAGCTGGGAGTTCTAAAGGCATTTTTCTTTATTATGCTGCTTGCTAATTCGGTCGCTTAGAACCTGAATGAAAAGCATTCGGTATGACAATACATATGACGCCTTAATCGTGTTTTATTAAAATGAGCTAATCCATTATGACATGATTGGTTCCTTCATTCACATTTTTGTTATATTAGAAATTATACTTTTTAAACAAACTATAACTATGTTTTCTATTAACTTACAAATCGGTTATTAATTAGTATAACAAAGGAACTCTCATTTAATAACTGATTTGATTTTTCAATTGAACCAAAGGGATACTTCAAACCTTATCAAAAATAATCAAAGTTGATTGCGTTTTAAAAGATGATTATTAATAATCACAGCTCTATATTTTGTAAGGTTCATTAAAAAGAAATGCCTACTGCTTGTTTCACTGATCTCACTGATCAAACATGATGTTAGTCGATCGACTGAAGAAGCTCTGAAGTTAGTTAATTGACGTTTCCAAATTTTAGATCAAATGGCTGTGATCGGGGCTGGCTTTGACATTTCTTGTCAATTTACCTACACGTAAATAACCTTCAGGTTGGCTGTATTTAAAATCGGCTACAGATAATATCCGTACCGATATTATAAATGTGAAAGTGTGTTTATTTGTCCTGCTTTCACGTCAAAACAGAGCGACAGATTGACGTGATTTTTTGCGTTGAAATAGTTGGAGGGCTGACGAGTAACATAGGCTACTTTTTAACCGGGTACCACGCGAGCGAAGCCGCGAGCAGCAGCTAGTTTGTATAAAAATCCTGTGTTATTGTCATGATCATCGTTACCATTCCAAGTAAATTTGAATGGTTGTGATAACAATTAAATAAGCAGGACATTAGCAAACTTAATTATACTCATAATATGAGAAGAGAACAATCTACAATTTTACATCTATTATAATAATGATACAATGTTTTTATGAGATAAATTATCTTATCATTATTTGTATATTATAGACGTATTTTTATGTATTTTATTTACGTTTATAGTAGCTTATATCCGTTTGAATGCGAAATGTAGTAAATTACGTCATCTTAAGCCTAACAAAGTAAGACGCCTACACGCCAAGCCGATACCAGCCGTACAAATGGAGGCCGTTACCGCAAATCTACAACAAGTGACAAATCCCACTATAAATGTATCGTAGGAACTAGTTAACGCACAGTGGGCACCGTCCGTACACATTAGTGGTCGCCGGCTATAATTTATTTGCTGGAGTAAATAGGATTAGCAGAACGCCGGGCGGCGCACAGTGGGTCATTTTTTGCGGTGCGGACAAAGCGCCACAGGCAGCCGGCTCACTGTGCGAAGTTTTACAATATTCCAGTGAACCTGCGCGATATCGATTTATTTTTCCTATCATACCGGAACCGGTAAATTATGCCCTTGTTGAGAATTTTCCCCTTTGTAGCTGCCGAACTTTATACAGAACGGTTCGCACTATTGTTTGTTTTCGGAAGTTTTAGTGTTCCAACAATTCTGAATTCCAGTTTCAGTCATACCTAGCTAAGTCCACTATAGCATAACAGAAATGCGAACATACCTACGTGTGACAGGTGACAATAAAATCTGAGAAAGATATTGCGTAACGGTAAAGTAATCCGGCCATCCCTAGTTATCCCAACTCCCGGACAAATAAAAATACTTATCACGTAAGCGCGCCCCGGACGACGCGCCGACCGACGGGGATCGAGGCAAAGGTAATAAACTGTCGCGACCAATCAGCGCATCGCGCCGCCTTGCCATTGGATTTGACCGTCACGACGCGCCTCGCTGACAAATCTCACCAGAACAAAACAAACCCAGTGCTTCGCGGACGTGAGCCGTTTAGGGTTAAAAACACTGTTTACCCACTACAAAAGCTCGAACTCGAGAGCGCTACGTGATAACATTATTCGGGTGAAAAATGTATCGAAAGGTACAAGTGGCGAATCTCAAGAGGGCCACATCCGAATAAATAAACCGTGGGGTGCGGCGCGAACTTGCAAAAAAGCCCCATTTACTGCGGTGCCGGGCGCGAATATAAAATATTGATCTCAACGGAAATTTATGAAAACATAAAAATGCGGAGGTGCGAAGTCGCCCTGATGGAATACTCTTGTCGGCGCGGCCGCCGCTGTCTCCTCACGCCGACATTGTGAGGGATTAATCCGCACGAGTGTCGGCACTCTTCATACCTAAAGATTACCCGAATTATTCCTGAAAAGGATTTCTGGATTCTATCTCGATTCCGGCAGCGAGCAGGAATTCAATTCGGATCACTTATATCATTCGCATCATAGAAGTTCATAATGGCGTTTGGTTCAGAGAAAATTTTGCAAATGAAATTCCGAGTGCGAGGGATCTTGTCCGCCGGGAACCCTCTCCACACCCGGTTATTGCCCATTTTTTATATAGAAAAGTCCATTTTAATCCACGCAGCGGCAGTCATAACTCTCGCCTTTATTTAGTCACTAGATTACGCTTAGCAAGAGCGCGGTATTTCTGCTTTCTTCCTTTTCTATCTAAATGAGACGATTGTGTATTTATTTGTACTTCAAAAATATAAGTAATGTGGTCGAGTTTGGCTAGCGGCCACGTCAGCCGGATTTGGAAATGAGTGATTTCACACTTCACACTTGAAACGGTAATAGGTTTACCGTGTGATTACCAGCACTGGATTAGTGCAGTGCTCCGCTTGGCAACCTCGCCCCGGCTGGATCCGTGGCCTAGACCTGATTCCACCTAATGGAGAACGAAATTTCGCGAAGCAAATTAGATTTCAGGCCGGCACAGTGAAATGTTATAAATGTTGGTATAAAATGAAAATTCAGCTCAATGATGCGTATATTTTTCAGTTGCAGTTACGTTTGAGTTGGTTTGTTCGGCCTACTTTTTACAATATATCGTATCACTAAATCCGCGTCCAATGCAACTGCGCTTCGCTGTCAACTTGACGTGATGGATGACGTCATTAATGCCCCGTGATCGAAACAAAACGACCCCATTAGTGAACCATACGAGGAGCTTCGGCTGAATCTTGGCTCAACAGTAACATGGGACATCGGCATAATAAAGCAGATACACAAATCGTCGAGTCAATCTGAAGGAAAATGGGACAGGGCACATCAATCGTTTACGCGTTTGCATCAAAAATGTACGCAGATAACCGGCAGCGGTCCGCGGGCGAATAGCAACATGACACATTCCCGATATAACCCTCATAAAAGCCTCGATAAAATATGGAAAGAAGCAGCGAGCAAACTATTACCGCGAGTCTTAGAAGGAATGGATTCGGGGTCATCGCATTGTGTCATCTCCCATATCGAAGGGCATCGTTCGTCAATGTAACATTCGGACGCGCCGGGGCACAAGATGGATGGGTTCGGAGAGGGCCCGCCGCCGCCTCATGTTTGAGCAGCGGGATCGTTTACATTTGTAAATGGATTTTAAATTCGTCTCCTAACCACACACTGAGCGCTCTCCGACAGCCTACATCCACTATAATATGGTTCACTATTTCTATTGTGTACATCATAAACGTCCAAATATGATACCAATTAATTAAGCTCATTCCATACACGCTCCAAACTATTTACGCCGCATCTGTTTGGTTAAAGCGCTTTTAATACATTTAATTCACACACAAATCTCACAAATGAGAATAACAGCACTGGCAGAGCTTGATGTGTAATAATTGTGTGTATAAATCAAAATGACATGCGTTTAATCGCGGCCTCCCGCGGAACCCTCGAACGGCATCCGGTAGGGTTCGGCGCGTCTTTGAACGAAAAAAACGGTAAGAAAAGCGACCCTCGCTAATGCACAGGCTATATCTATTTGGGTACAAAGGGCCGTAAGTGTGCTTGACCTCTGTAGGTAGAAGGAACGGGTCTGATGTTTGTATGTTTTGGTAAATCTCTCATGTAATGCTGACGTGGTATTAGGTTACTTTTCATCGAAGAATGTTACACTTGAACCCTTTGAAATAGGATAGGCCACAAAAGGCATATTTATTTGTTAAGTATTCAAAAATAGAGGTGTAACGATTTGGTAATGTGCCAGAAAAGAAAACGTACCTACCATACGAAAATGAGAAGGTGGACCCTATCTAACAGGCTCCCAGGCGGCCAACATACGAGCTCGTAATCTCTAAGCAAAAATTTAATCAAGGAATCAAGTGAGCGAACAAAGCTAATTTGCGTAAAATCTGCGGGCCCATTTCGTATCAGTAGCAATTAATCAACCCCAAGCCAGCGATCCGTATAAAAACAAAAACGTGGTATGACAGCGGGCGCACCTGTCAACGTCACGTCAAATCCCACCGCGGCCGCCATTTTATATCGGAATGCAAATAACCTCACAAATCGGGGGTGTAACGCGATCCGTCCCGGGGCACCCCGGAACAGCTGATTTATTTCATACGCGATATGGTTTTACCGCAATTGAGAGCCCTCGGCTTAACCGCGTTCAGATACGCTTCAAGATACCTATCGGTCGCTACGCGTGACGTCGGCAATATTTCACTTTTTTGTGCAGGAGAAGGGTTCGCGCCCAATTACGCAAAGAAAATGCACGTTTTTTACACGCAGCAGGATAATAGCGACACTTGTCTGTAGGCGCGTGGATGGGCCACTCAGTCGGTGTCGAATGCCACTCGGGATTCAAGATGGCGGGCGCTGCAGCGCGCGTTGACAAATGCGCATCCCGCGCGTTCGGTTCGCGTCTCTCATTTGTTTATTTTATCAAAACAGCCCCAGTAATTAGCCGACGATGACTGCCAGATTGAGTTACGCATCGGGACTCTGCAATGAATGATGACACCCTCTCACAGTTGGACTGATTTGAATTCTAAGTACTAAAGTAATACTTTTTTCCATGTCTCCAGTAAAAAAATAAGTACCTACATACCGTGAAATGATATTTTGATGAAATAATTAGGGAACGATAATGTTGAACTAATGTTGCACGGCGTGGCGCATGACTGGGCTAACGTGATTTACCCATCGACACGGGTGGGATTATCACGAGTAGTTATCTAGGTAAGAAACGTCCATCACCGGCGTAATTTGGATATATGCGAATCCCCTCTGGCCTGGTGTAATCGGGTGAGCTCAATGACCCGCGAGGGGCGCGGGCAGCGCGGGGTGGTCGCATCATCAATCTCTATCAGGGCATCGCCGTCGGCGGTTCGCAGCATTTCCGCTGAAAAAAAAACCGGCGACGAAAAATATGACCGCTTTCGTGTGGCGTGACAGTGTGTCGCAGCCGCCTAATCCTCAGGCATACGTCTTCTTGTCAGAGGGATGAACTTTTGTGTCAATGTTACTACCAGCTGACAGTAGCTGGTCCAACCGCACGGAATTCGTAGAAACGAAGGCGATGAAAGCCCACGTTATCACGCCAACAATAATTCTTCAACATAATTATAATTACCGCGATTTGTCCGCCTTTCATTAGGAACAGCGACACAGTCTCACGAAGCAATTACACAAAACATCAATTCCCGACGCCGAATCTCATTTGTGAATCGTTCATTAGCGGAAAGGGGAGGAATGGAAACTTTTGACAAAAGTTAAGACGTAAACGCCAAATGAATCTGCATTATTCGCCTCCCCACTCCGCGAGATAAGACAATTAAATAACTATCTCGGCCCATTTATCTGTAGATGTTTTGTTTTGTTTGTTTCTATTAGGGGTAATTAATGCTTGTGGAATAGGCCGAAGGTTAATGAAGTCGGTTATCGGACATCTGACGGACTGGTTCGAGCGGGCCCGGGGGTCGCCCGCTCGTCCCGGGGCCCGGGGGTCGCCCGCTCGTCCCGCCGCCGCCGCTGCTACCGGCTAATGGACGTCCTAGCCCAGACTAGACTCGCTCATGCACAATAGATAAAGCGAAACGAGACGGATTCGGAAGCACTCTTTGTAACTAGTTAGCGAACTTCAGATTGAATACATGATATCTTGACTTTGTGGTCGTTTATTATACACACAAATTGCAAAGAGCGTTACAAGTATTTCAGTTTCATAATAAAAATCAAGAGGAAAGTTTTACTTTGAAGGTCGTGATTGGCGGCATTCATTCGGAACCTACCGCAACCCTCTTCCGATTCGTTACACACCTCACGCGATTGTGCCCGCGCTTTTTCATCCCACCTCAAGTAATATCGCTAGGAATTTCCCAATTTCAACACCCCTGCCCGATGACACCTATGAATCTAAGTCGCACTTTGTAACCCCCCGGAATCCATCGACGGGATCCGTCACCTCGGTAACTGCATTCTTCAGTAGACAGCTAATTTGGCCCCCCATTTACGTGTAAGTAGAGCATCGATCACGACGTCTCGGCATTTCTTCCAATCTACCGAGCGCCCGTCTATCGGAAGATTCAATGAATGATAACGAGCCTAATAAATACGGAGTCGGCTCACCAAATGGCTGTAATTAATTTAATGGATTTAGACAAAGAAATATGTACAGTGAGATAGTGAGATTGATGGGGAAAGCACCGCGCTGTTTTGACCATTAGCTATTGTGTCGAACAGTGGGTCAGTGCCCGCGACATTATGCACTGCCGAAGATTTATTTCCCTACTGGGTTACAATGGTAATTAGAAGTAATGGGCATTATCTGAAAGCACGTAATGAGTGCTCAAATCAATGAGTCTCTGTAAAGCCGGCTGAAAGAGGAGCAGTGGTATAATTGTACGGGTATCGAGTTGCGGGGCGACGCCGCGCTGCGCCTCTGCGGCCGCTTTATTTTTCTCCATTTACTTGTAAACACTAATGAAGCCGCCTCTAACGAGCTCTAACGTTGCACTTTCCGTTTATTATCCAGTCTGTAATCTAACATCCGTAACCAGCAGGACCCTGCGAAGCAAACTCTCTTTTCACTTTATGTTTATTTTATTTAAATTCTGCAACGAGTTGATTGTAGCTTTAGAATTCCATGAAATCGACGAGCGGACGGGCTCGTTGCGTAATTGACTCGTGAGTTTTACATGCGGTAAATGAAGCTCGCTGAAACTTTTATGCAGCACCTATCTACTTACAACAGTGACGTGAAGCGGTATGCAGATATCGCTGTCCTCGCTGTGGTGCGGATGTTTGCGTAGACAATGCATTATCATAACGGCCCATAAAAGCCTCGCTAGTCCAGTCGTTGGGACCCGGGGAAGGGTTCCGTCTACCGCTTGTATCTCGAAATCAGCGCAACATAAATTAGCGGACAACTCGCGTGACGTACCGACTTACGTCTCCTTATCGCGGCCAGGAAACCCGACCAACTATGTGTACCACGCACTAAAAACCAACCCTAAGCTCTGTCGCAAAAAAGACCACTTTCCCCTGACATAGGTTACTTGAACAACGGGACGAGATTCCAACTCCAACTCTATTTGTAGAGCAGCAAGGTCTAAATCCGGATCCGGACAAAGCGATAGTCGACAACAAATAAGGTAACATTGCCAGTATGTCAACATAAATAAAGCTGAGTGTCCTTTAACGAAGCAGACGTCGACGTCGGGACACTAATACAGAGCATTCGAGACGATTTAGACCTTATACGCAGAGAAGTAGAATCGAGAACCGAGTATCAAACGAAAGGGGTAGTAAATGAAGGTTCGCATTTAGCGGTCATAGCGGTAGTGATATGGGTGGACTTCCTTTGTCTGGTAATCTTATCAGACGGGCGAGTCTTGACATGATACATGGACCGAGGCACACGCTCGGCACTAGTTGGCGACACAATGCCGCACAAGGCTCAACGGCGTGTAACCTGCCGCTCACTAGCGTGATGCTAATTGAAGCTCAGCAAAGTAATCGATCAATTTTAATAGAATGAATCCGTCTATGTACCGGATAAGCCGGAATATATATCGCATTGGGAGTCGGCCAACCGTGAGAGCCATCGATTAAAATGTACGCATAATGTCATTACGCGAGCCCATTCCACTTGTAACCGGGAGATAGCGGCCTTCCTTTCGAGCCTTGAATTTCGTTAATGTCCTCTGAATTTTTCGATAATGCCCCCGAAACCTTCCGCTATAGAAAATGTAAAGGAAATTATAAGAAGGCCCGTCGAACGCCAGCAGAGCGGAGTCGCGGCGCGCCCATTCAACAAGGAGTAGTTTTATTTTATGGAGCTCATAATAGACGGGAGACAGCGCCGAGCATCAGAATGTAAGGTCTACAAAAGCTCCGCTGCGATCCGCTCGCAATCGCAAAACTTTGAATACACCTCTTTCGACTATCGAAAAGTTCCCGATAATGAATTTGTTCGAGGACTCGATTGTTCTGCGATGAATGGGTACTAATTAAAACGAAGTCACGACGACGCTGGACCAACTTCCCGATTGTTTCCCAACTATAAATCGCAGCGGTGTTCTCTCATATAAATATTGTACGGGGTTCCATTCCCGACGAACTTTGGTGCTAAATTTAAAATAGAAATTGGGGAATCGGCAGCTGGAATGTACGGCTGTGCAAGTGTTTTGCGCACAACACAACTATACCGCACAGATGATGTACGACACCGCGATATTAATCGGCATGAATAAGTACCTACCAGCTACTCGCGTGAGCGTCTCGTATTCTAGTTCGAATCAAGATTAAGGGGTAAATTCTAAATTGCTTCGGGAACGTTCCCGTAACGAGCTTAAGATTGTGGGCACGTGTTGCCTCCGCGTCTCCAACGCCAGAGAGTGTCCCAATATGTCTTATTTCTATGGGCGCGTGGTCCACGCGAGCCGCAAGGTGCTCCGCTTCGCATACATCAACGTCGCGCTGTAGAACGTACCTGGGATGAGATATAGCGCTTGACAACTCACACGGCTTTGCTGCACAGGCCTCCCTCGCTTTATAAAGTCGTCCAAAACGTATTTTATTTGAGGTAAACGGAATCCGCATTAACGTTAGGTTATTTATCCTATTAGTGAAACAGACACGGAATTAACCTCAGGAGCTTAGGGCGGGCGAGCCGCAGTCGCTTTATTACCGTTCGGTTCTTTTACTGCTCCCAATAAGAAATCACGTTAGATCGGACCGGAGCTCGGCCGCAAATGAGCCGAAACACACCCCCTTTATCTTCCAATAAGTAAGTGAGCTTTGGTTTCCCGGGAAAATGCCAACTCTAAACGGGTACCAGATCGGATGCCAGATGGCTGGAAAAATATAAAGCTAAACGAACCGGAATATGGATAGTGTATATCTGATTGCTATTCGTTTTTACGCATAGAATAGTCTCAACATATACGAGATAGTAAAACCCAGCGTCGAAAAGTCTGCAAAAAGTTCGAGTAAACAGAAAAAACCGATCGTTGGAATTTGGAGGGAAAAAAAAGTGAGTTTGTTCCGGTACGCGGCGACAAATCCCAGGGTGGCGTTCAAAATCGCGTTCCCTTTTTAAAGTTGAGACGATTCGCGTAACGAGTGTCGAATTCTGGACCCCATGGGTCTTCCGGAGACGAAGTGGCCCCCGAGGTGGCTCGGTAATTACCCACCATTACAGACAAAGGACGACTGCTCCGATTACCATAATTCCCAGCGCCGAGAGCGAGATATAAATGGCCCACATTTTGTAGTAGCACGACGACTGACGTGTGTATTAATGACTACGCTTGTCCTCTTAAATTAGGCGAGGGATTTGGTGATTCAGTTTTTCATTGGCGGCTCCCGACACCCGCCACTTTATGCCGAGCAGTTATCCTTTGACATCGGATAGTTTCCTTTAAATTGTTTCACAACTTTCTTTGGATATCTTTGAATAGGTATTGACTTACGCTTCTCAGTTGTTTCAAGGTAAATACGCAAAGTCTTGCACTTTGAAAACGAAAATGGTTTCTATTATAAATTACTTCAACATAAAATATGATATTTAAGTACTGCAACCGTAACATGAAGCTGTTCGTGAATATTAATAATAACGGAGGTTCCCATAAAGGTATAACTTTCTATAAACAAATAAATAATTGCGCTTTGCCGACTTGTAGGTAAAGGTAGTGAAACGCTCGAATAAATTCATTAATCTCTAATTACTACGAGTAGAATGGTTCTCAAAGGGCGCGACCACAAAGGGCCTGACGATATTATCGGCAACTTCGCCATTTTCTTTCGTGAGCTCATGGAGGGGGGAGATTTGATAGCGAAGAAAAAAAACAACACAAAAACCCTTTTAAAATTAATTGAGTTTTCTTGCGGCTACATCGGGCTGTACAATAAATTAATTAACGCTTCGAGAAATCCTTAAAATTTGTCGAGGATCAAAAGTTGTTATAAGGCCTGATAAGAGCCGAGGGGAGGACAGATAATACTTCGATTTTCCATTAGCTTGTATTAGCGGGAGAGGCGCGCCCCGCGGTTTGAGCGATGCCCGCCATCTAATATATATTTCCTTTATGAGAAACTACCGAAACACGCGATCTTTGATCCATTTGCATGGCCGCTCCGTCGGCTATTTGTTTACGGCCATTACGGCAGCCAATATTCGCTCTTAATTGAATTTCGACTTGTAAATTTTCGTGGATGGAATTAATTAAATTTTTCCCTGTTCTAATGCTTGCCGGGACCGCGGCCGTGGGCTGATTAATTTCGTAAAAGCCTTTAACTTTGCAAATAATGCTTTTGATAACAATTTATAGACTGTTAGCTTCGTACTTGGTTTAGTTAATTTTAGCTTAAAAGCTCCGGCGGGTGAAATCAAGCGATTCGTATTTCGATTGTTGGCAGTTCTCATTGGACTCGATCAAATATTTTGGTAAAGATTTACTACCAATTTATTTACATTCTGGTCTCTACAGACTTTCATAAATTTTGAAGATTTTAATTCAAAGTTATGTTTCGTGTTGTCTGCAGGTTGTCTGCTGGAAGGATCCCGTCTCCCGCCCGATGTGCCGCCTCGGAACCCGACCATGTCTCGGCTGAACGGCCGTATCACGGGCAACCCTGCCGACCTGGGCGACTTTGAGCCCTCGTGCCTCGTGCGCACACCTTCGGGCAACTTCTACGTGCCTTCAGGTGAATGTTAGACCTTTTTTATACTTTGGACTACTTAGATGGCTCAATCTCAGATTTAGCTGATGAAATAGACTGTGAGCAGACGAGAACAATACCGGTGAAATATGGCCTAACTCGGTGACACATTGATAAATGGTACGGGGTCGAATGAGCTTCAGCTGTGGAAAAAGAATGATTACTACAGGAAAAAGGATTTGTGAAAATGAAAAATGTAAGTGTAGGTATTTAAAAGTTATCAAAAATGTTACTCGTTAGTCACACACAAATAGCTTTGTGCAAGTGTAACTCATGATTCAGTATTGTATAGCATAATGCAATAATTGCAAAGCTTTCTTTTTTGAAGCTAAAGACAACGACTAAACAAATGACCAGACAACCAAGCGGTGAAGAATCAAGCAACACATGCGCCTTCAAATTTCTAGAGACAATACGCAACAAAACGCTAACCCAATCACATTTCCAGGGGACATCCAAAAGAATCCATCCATGGACTACAAGTCGAACTCATCGTGCAGTAGTCCAGGGAAGGACAAGAGTACTCTAGAGAGGATGGACCGAGGCGAGAGGTCGCACCCCGCCTTCGGCGCGCCCGTGCCCGTCCTCCCCGTGAGGAACAACCTGCGCTCCTCGCACTTCCCTCCAACCGCCTCCAGGTTCCACTTCAGGAAAGGACTCTCTTCGAGGTGCTCGTGGAAGTGCACCGCCATAGTCTTCATATTACTCTTCGTTTTACTCTTAGCGATCGCGTCTTATATGTCCGGTGAGTTGATTTTGTTCGTTAAAGTTTTGAATAGACTAAATTCCACGATCCAATCAATAAACAATAATTTATATTGGAAATTATTTAAATTTTAGTTAAAGATTTCTAAACTAACACGATTGTAATATTTTTTTGTAAATAAAACATAATCGTGATATTATTTCAGTCTGGGCCGATGAAAGTCTCCAGACGATCATAATTAATTTGTTTGTTTTAACTTCAAGTTAGACAGATACAAACTCCCAAAAGGATCGTTAAGCTTGACTGGTCGCTGAATTCATTCTAAACTAGAACAAATTTGAATATTACCATCAATCTCTTGGAACTATTTAACCTAAAACTTATAAATAATTTATTTTCTTTGTTCACAGCGTCATACTTCGTCAACTGGTCATATCAAAACTCAAAAGCGTGTACAGTACTAGTTGGCGAATCAACGGAATTGTTCCCAGCATCGAAAGCGACGACTCTCGAGTCGAACAAGTCGCTAGCGAGACCGCACCAAAGCTCGCTGGCCACCACAGGTAATGGGACCCACTCGCGCCCACGTAGAAGTGTAGACGTAGATGGGCATGCTTCTGATACTTCTGTTCCTATCTCTTCTTTGGAACCTGTCACTGTAGATAAAATGCATGAAATCACTACGCCGTCTGGCGATGTAAGCTTAGCGCATGGTGTGACGTCGGCTTCCGGAGTCATCGAACAGGGTTTTAACGCTTCTGTGGGTAGCGACGTTGTGTCTAATACTGGTGATCTAACAAAGCTTGAGAGTACAACGGCAAAGGAACTTGTGGAAACTACAGTCGTGACAACAACTGAAAAAGATCCAAAATTAACATCAACTACTATAAAGAGTGAAATAACAGAAGGTATTGTAACTGAAAATGTGACTAACACAACACCACATGTGGAATCACCGCTTGAAGTACCAGATACAATATCAACCAAAACAGAAAAAACTAATATCGCCTACGAGCCTGAAGACATGCAAGGTGATTCTTTTCCATCGATTTACTCTTATGGCGCACAAAAACTTCAGTACCTAAAATTACTAACAAGAATCAACAAAATTAATGAAGAGCTACATATTAATCTGAAAGATACTGAAGTATCTGATAGTAACCTTAAGAAATTTAAATATGAGAGTGAAAAGAGTACCACTAAAGTTCATACTACAATCGCACCTCCATTCATGACTACTGAACCGATCACAACAACAAATTTACCTATAACTACAAAATCTACTGAGCACCTAACACTTATCACAACCAACAAATTCGTCGCACAAACTGAGCATGTTGTGACTACACCGACACCGATTGTCACTAATAATAACCCCGCAAATACTACTACAGTAGAACCAACCACTAAGGCTTTTGATGAGAAGTCGGCAAACACACCTGAAATGAAAACTACTGAACCCAATAATCCTAAACATGTGTTGATTAACCTTACCATATCATCTGATGACGCTGAAAATTCAGCGTATAAACCGATATACTCTTTAACCTTGACAGTACCGACCTTAGGTGATACAAATGAGATTCCAACTGTCAAAATAACTCCAATGGACGTCGAGCCTACCCAACCCTCTAACTTCAATAAGCCAGTTACTCTAGAAGGAACAGCAAAGATAAACAGAGAAATGAACACTGAAGATTGGGGAGGAACGTGTGAATGTGCTTGTCCGATTTGCAACAGCAATGCAACAGATGACTTTTATGATGAATACACAGATGCGTCGACTGAATCTGCTGTTACTAAAGATGTTTCGAAAACAGAGCGAATGTTAGAAACTACTGGAGTTAGTACAGATGTTTCTGAGACTGAAATACCATCAACAACGGATATGTTATCGAGCACTGACGAAATATCTTCGTCAACTGATGGTATCATTTCAACTACCGATGGTTTAATTTCAACGACTGATTTCACAACCGAAACAGAAACTGAAGTTCCATCCACAACAGAAATGGCATGTATTTGCCCAAAGATAGAACCTCCACCCATTCTTATTTTGGAAGGTGAGGTCGATTTGAATACGATCAGAGATAACTTACTAACCGTCACGACAACCATCAACGGATAGGGTTTCCGTGATCACCGAACTTTCAACTTAACCTTACTAATTTGCATGCTTATTAAACTGGGAAATCTTTCGGTGGGGTCTTTAGTTGCATGTGCTTAGGGAACATTATGGTGATGTTATTCAAAGTATTTAGATTTTTATTATTCAGAAGTTTAGTAGTTTTATATCGAATGTCGTAACTTTTTCAGTTTCAGTTGAGTTTTTAGTACTTACTCAAGTTTCTGCAAATGTCTGCCTCAGTAGTATTTTCATCACATTATCGCATGAAATTGATTTTAAAAATGTCGATAAAAATATTTAATGAACTTGTGTTTCGTAGGTGCCCGGACATTCCCCGCCCAGTCGTTTCCCCCAGACGGGACGACGTTCAAACAAATTACTTTAGGTGAAAAATTATCAAAAGAAATCCCTCCATATAGTTACTGGAACATGCAGTTCTATCAATCTCAGGCTTCGTACGTGAAATTCGACTACATGATCCCCAGAGGAGCCTCGATAGGGGTCTACGCGAGGCGAAACGCTCTGCCTACCCACACGCAGTACCATTTCTTGGAAGTACTCAGCGGATTCAAAGCGCGAACCACCCGGGCTTCACATGTAAGTTCTCTACATATTCCGAAAATATTATTTCATCTCAAAAATAATTTCGCACAAGTCTGAATTTACAAATAGTTCTCAGAATTTCGAAAGGCATTTTCATAATTTTCTTTTCAAAAACAATTTCTACAGAATTCGCTTCAGAATTCGAAAAAATAACCACTATTTAAATTTTCATTGGTTCAATTGGTTTCTCAGAATTTAGAGCAACACCTTACTTTTTCTAAAATTAATTTTGAAGCCATCTGTGAAGAAAGAAGTGACTCACTACATGGAGCAAGGGCACTGGTTCCTCTCGGTGTACAACGACGACGGAGATCCTCAGGAGATAACCTTCATAGCCATGGTGGCCGAGGAGATGACACACAACTGTCCGAACGGATGCTCCGGCAAGGGCGAGTGTCTCATGGGACATTGTCAGTGCCAGCCTGGGTTTGGTGGTGACGATTGCAGCAAAAGTAAGCAAAATATCATAACTTCTTTACACTACTTTTCTTTTATTTTCTTTACTTTTTTTTTTCTTTAGTCTTACTTTATTACAATACGTTTTGAAGTCAAGTCAAATCCTGTAATGATCACGGTTGAAATGATTGAATGTTTTGAAATCCTGTAATGATCACGGTAGAAGTGATTGTCACGTTATAAGTAGGTAGGTACTTATATACCAGATTAGGTAACAATATTTAACAAAACACTTACCACAGTACTGATCGCAACGAAAGCTATACCAAAATGTGTTTCAGCACTGTAATGAGGTTATACTTCTATTTTAACAGTCTTGCGTCTACATCAGCCCTTAAAAATCAAAACTATTCCAGGCGTCTGCCCAGTCCTTTGCAGCCAACGTGGCGAATACATAAACGGCGAATGCCAATGCAACCCCGGATGGAAAGGCAAAGAATGTTCCCTACGCCACGACGAATGCGAAGTTCCCGACTGCAACGGCCACGGACACTGCGTTAATGGAAAATGTTCCTGCGTCAGAGGGTATAAGGGGAAATTCTGTGCTGATGTCGACTGTCCCCATCCAACTTGTTCCGGCCATGGGTTCTGTATCGAGGGGACCTGTGTGTGTAAGAAGGGATGGAAGGGCCTGGATTGTGTGACGATGGATAAGGATGCGTTGCAGTGTCTGCCGGACTGTTCCGGACATGGAACTTTTGATGTGGACACGCAGACTTGTAGCTGTCACGCGAGGTGGTCGGGAGAAGACTGTTCTAAGGGTAAGTGTTTATCTCTGAATTATTAGTTGTTTCAGAATAAGCCTTTTGAAACCTTTATTTTATTCATTGTTAGATGGATATACAAAATGCACAAGAATGATGGGATGCCGCCTTTTGGTTTGGAGACGAGTTTGCCTCGCGAGCCAATTTGAACATTGCCTTGACTTACTGCTCAAACGAGCAGACTCGCGAGGTCTATACGCGCCCTTAGGCTCGTTACATACGATATATACCGTAAAGCAATCGTGAAAGCTAATCTAGATAACTGTCAACAGTGCTTCGATGCTGATCTGATTTCTCTTAACTTTTTGTGAAAAAGTCTATGAATCTCTTTATTTACGAACATACTCGTAATACATTTAGGCCCACTAGGATCCAATGAAAGTCGCTGAAAGTTAAATACACAGTCAATAATAAGTCAGTTTCACTTTACACTTGCACAGGTTTGACTTTATGCGTATATGACCTTCCGCGTATGATCCCATATTTCTTCTTGCTTCATCATATCATCAAATAGTAGGTGTCTCAAATGCACATTTGACTAAGGCTGAATTCGACCAAACTGTCATCTTACTGCCAGAGTAGTTATTCCGTTAGCCGACAGAATTCGAAATACAATTGTTCAGAAAACGCAACCGAACGTTATTAGGTGCATTCAAATTATCCTGGTTTGAACTTTACAATGTCAAAATATTCAAACAAACAGCAGTTCAATTTGTGGTTTATCTCCAGATAAAACTTAATCCAGTTTGGTAAAATCCAGCCTATCATTACAGAGGTGTGCGACCTGGACTGCGGTCCGCACGGGCGCTGCGTGGGCTCGGCCTGCGTGTGTTCCCCCGGATGGAGCGGGACCGCGTGCGGTGCCAGGCTGTGCGACGCGCGTTGTGCTGAGCACGGACAGTGCAAGAACGGAACCTGTCTCTGTGTGTCCGGATGGAACGGGAAACACTGCACTTTGGAAGGTAAGTGTCAACTTGTAAACATTGCTTTCGAACGGAGTTGGTAAGTTTCAATAGATTTCTTCTGCGCTGTCTTATTTCAAGTGTTTATAATTATATTTTTCTGGTTTTCAGTGTTCGTTTATTAGTTGTCATACACATTCAACAAACAATCATTATTGCAATAGATCAATGATATCGATTGGACACCATTATAATAATCTTCTATAATTTTATTCCTAAAAATCTTCTGGAAAACCGAGCTAATTTCGCGTAAGCTAAAGTGAATGCAAGACCCATCATAATCATCAACCACATCCCATAATACAATACTACTTTTTACGCAAATTGCCAACGATCGAGCTGTGTGTGCTGTTTGTGTTGCAACTTGTGTTTAAGGTTGTCCTTCTCTCTTGTAATATAAAATGAATTCATTTGAAACTGTTATAGGATTGAAAATGAAAAATCTTATCAAAATTTTCCAAAACCCGCATTGATACAAGCGATCCTCCTTATGCCGGAGTGCCATTACCAACTCTGCCACAGAATCCATATTCGTCAGGTTGAAAATCTTGTTATACCATTTATCGATTAAAGCATCGATTAGCGCCATCCCTTTACCCTGTAATACCTAAGTGTGGTTAACATTATAAAAATTAAAAACTGTTCCAGGTTGCCCTCGTGCTTGCGCCGGGCACGGCAGCTGCCGCGTCGCCAACGACGGTCGCTGGGAATGCAAGTGCTTCGACGGATGGGACGGACCGGATTGCACCACGCTCAAGGAACAGATCTGCGATGACGCCAAGGACAATGATAAAGGTGAGTTTCAATAGAATAGAATAGAAAGGTTTTATTTCGAGACACATATACATTAACGATAATTAAATAAGCACCTTAAAACTAAAACTAAACAATATGTGACGCCGAAAAAGATCATCACTCAGCATAAGCTATATTAACTTCGGAAGTTATTAGTATTTAGTTTGACTACTACAATACGTGAAAGGTGACCTTTGTATATGCGCCTTACATAAAAGGTGAGAATGGGAGCGCGGAAGATTATGATATACAATTTTGAGCATGTTATCCATGTATTTGGATGAAAGTAGCACAAGAACGGCAAGGAGGGGCATATGCCTAACATTGGGTGAAGTCGGACCGCGGATGATGATGATATTTTGCAACAAATGATAACGTGATGTGTGATGATGGAATTGTAAGATAGTAATTGTAAGATAATAAACAACATAAAGTAAAATAACCACAATCAAAATCAACTCTTATTGTAATACAAAGCTCATGTTTTGTATTTTTAACCGAACTTCAAAAAAAGGAGGAGGTTCTCAATTCGTCGGAATCTTATTTTTGTACTTTTTTTTATATATGTTTACCGATTACGCAAAGAAGCCTGGACCGATTTGGAATATTATTTTTTTGTTTGAAATAGTTTTCGATTAGTGCCTCAAAAACTTGGTGAGGATCTGTCAAGGATCTTCGGAGTTATGAACGGAGATGCATCTCGAGAGTGCAGAAAATTGCTCAGCTTATTGAAGTCGGTTTTTTTTTTTTATTTAGCCACTTGCTAAATCATCTTAACAAGCTCTGAAATAAAATATCATTGAATATTTCTCATGCACAATCCACAGACGGTCTAATAGACTGCGAGGACCCAGAATGCTGCCAAAGCGCCGCCTGCAAGGGCAGCCAACTCTGCGTCTCCTCCCCCAAGCCCATAGATATCCTCCTCAGGAAACAACCTCCCGCCATCACAGCCTCCTTCTTCGAACGGATGAAGTTCCTCATCGACGAAGGTAGCCTTCAGAACTACGCGAAACAGGAGACCTTCAACGAAAGGTGGGTTTTTGTGTTCGGTGTTGTGTGTTTGATCTATCTGATGGACACGATTCGTTAACTTTACCGGAGGGCCTAGCCAACCGGCATTCGCTATGAAGCGATTCGATTTCTATAATTCGCTAACACTCGAACGTGACGTTTCATTGGTCGAACGTAAGGTCACGTGGACTTCGTTTCATTTATCCACCAATGAAACATCGGCGATAGTAAGCGAAGCGAAGCGAATTGTAGAAATAGAATCGATTGATGACGCTTGGCTAGAGGCCCAGATCATTTTTTTTATATTAAATCTATGTCTATTACTTTTGAATCATATAATTAATGATTCAAAAGTAATAGATAAATGCATAATATACGAAAGTAATGATTCAAGAAGAAGAAAAACAAATTATTCAAAAGTAACAGAATTCAATAATTTTAAATTATCTTTCAAAGTATAAATATTGTCCACAGTAAACGATTATGTTGAGAAAGATAATTTTAAACTTATTTAGCTGTGTGAAATTATACCAAGATTTAACGAATCGTTTCCCGAATTGAATATAGTCTACAATTGAAATATTAACAATATCTGTTATATAAATATGCAATGTTGTGCCCCAGTCAATCCTGATGTTTTATTTAATGGAAGTTGTAACACGTTGCTTTTTCTTATTTTCTTACACAAAATAACAAAGAAACGATTGGCACTTGCATGTTCTGACTTTACTCTACAAAACGATATATCGTGATATATCGTGTAACGATGTATCAAATCCTACTTTTACTAGCATTCTAAACAAAAGATACTTTGACAACAATGGATTTATTTCTAAAACAATAAATATCGCGATCATTATTTAGAATAGGTTAAGACCTAATAAGCACGAATAGTTCTAAGTAATTCTGAGTCGTTTTGCAGAGTACATCAAATAATTTAACATGGTTTTCGTTTCTTCCTTCTAAATTAACAATACTAAGGATATTAACTCATTATGTGTCATTTCTCTCGGTTTTCTTACGCTGCGCAGTATGTTTTGGAACCACTTCAACACTAGGTAAGAATCGAAGAGGATCATTTTGTATGTTCCTTGGTTATTAGACTGCATTATATTAATTATTGGCATTTATATTTTATATGTGTGCATGCTCGTGATCTGTGTGTTTACCTATTGTGTCCTGTGAAATTGTGTTCGCTTTTTATGTATAATGTGTATGTATATCACTTGTATGTTCACCATCATATAGAATCGGAGATATATTTTAAAGTAGTTCACTTAAACTGATTCTGGTTGAAGTAGAATCAAAATTAGAGAATAATCCTTTCACAATCCACTAGTAATCTTAGTAACTCTCAAATCACAAACTAAAATTTGAAATTTAATTTAGAAAGAAATCATTTCGAATTTTTCACGTCAGTTGCATCCTCATTTTCATCATCGTCATCATTACCTTTGTTACAATCATCATCATCATTTCCAGTCGTTCCGCCGTCATCCGCGGTCGCGTTGTGACGTCACTGGGCTCGGGGTTGGTGGGGGTTCGAGTCTCGACCTCGACTCCACTGGAAGGGTTCACTCTGACTCGAGATGATGGATGGTTCGATCTGTTGGTGAATGGAGGAGGCGCTGTGACGCTGCACTTCGGACGGTCACCGTTCAAGAGGTCTTCGCAAGTCGTCTTCGTTCCATGGAATGAGGTGAGTGATACTTACAAAACGTTTTCATTACATTTATTTTAAAATTTTTAAAAAGAAAGTAAAGTTATTTTTATGAATATACTTTTATAAGCCAAATATGTATTTGAACGTGGTTTTGACTACTCTTTTAGACATCTAAGAGAATCTTGAAAATTTGAAGATTTAATCTGCTGAATTCACGTTTTAGTTTTATTCACCCTGTATCTCCTGTTATATAAGATACCTATATATAACACATATAACATGCTTACATAATCTGGGTCACAAACTTGTTGAACTTACAAAGGTCGAACGTAACAAGTCTAAGTTCGCAACTCCGTGTTCGTTACCTTCATGTAAATAAGTTATCTTGTATGTTATCCCGAATTTTGAAACCTTGGCGTAATCGGGGGTTAAGGCCCTACCCTGAGCTAAACACTCTACTTCCCTGTCTATAACCTCGATAAATAAAGTAGGTGGAAAGTACCTAACTGAAAAGCCAACACATACCTTTGACATTTACCCCCTTACTTATGAAAGATCTTTAAAGTTGAACACTGGTTAAACAACGTGCTGTCTCTATTCGTCATTATCCACAAATAAAGACAGGACGTTGTTTAACCAGTGTTCAACTTTAAACATCTTTTATAAGTAAGGCCCTATACCCCTGTCTATAACCTCGATAAATAAAAAAGCAGAAAGGAACTGAAAAGCCAACATGAATGTTTCACTTTAATTTTATCTTCTAATTCCCCGTTAAGAAGAAGAAACTTAACTTCACTTTTTCGATTGGTAGGTATAGTGATGAGAAATCTCCAAGAAACTAAATTTTTGTCGTGTGTTGGATCGAGCAGCTGTCGTAAGCGCCGCGGCCGAACGCATTATAAATTCATCTTTGTTTTAAAGCTAAGACAAATATTTAAGGTTGCACTTATCGATGTGGTAATTTTAGCTCGGGGTAGCGTCTTAAGAATCCTTATTTCGAAGTTCTTGACCAGCTGCCCTAGACAAATTACAAGCGCTTCGTATCGAATCTCTTTCTATCATCGCTAGTCGTTTGTTCAACGGACCTAAAAAGGTTGCTAAAGCTGAATCACAATTTGAAATGAACTATAATGCCGTCTCTTTTCACTCTCAATCAATGAAAATAAATGGCAATAGTTCAACTCCTTTAATGCGATTCTGCAATAGCGACCTTTTTAGTTCCGCTGCTCACGTGACTTATCGTCATTGAATTATAATTCCCATACATCACTCTGTTATCTTATCTATAGCGTTAGCGATTTTAGATAAGTAACTCGGCTAGGGGGGCTGGTTCTTAACGGTGTTGGTCGCGAATGAAAATGCGTAGAATCATTTTTAACTATTCAAAGAAAAAAAACCAAACATCAGGAAAACAAATCCAAATCGTATAAGAAAATGTGTGCTACAAAGTTAAAAGATGGCATAACTTTCGGTTGGCGTGTTCTAATGAACTAGTATCTAAATCTACCTGCGGGGCTAAAAGGCCGTCAAAGCAGAATCATAATCTGAATTACACTATATGCCGTCTCTTTTCATAGGCATGAGAGTGACAAGAACAAAAACAATACAAATCATTGTGATTCTGCTACAACGGCCTTTTTAGCCCCCCTGGTAACATTTTTAGGCAACCCAATTAGGCCATGACTTAACTATAGTCGTTACGAGTAATTAGTAAGACTTAAAACCCCCGCCCACTTCAGAAAAATCGATGTCTGAAAGGGCCTAATGCTACGAAACCGCTACGAAGGTCTACGCCAAAGCCTACGGCGTAGCTTTTAATAACGGAACGACTTCACTAAACTCCATATGAAGCAATTTAAAGTTTTTTGCTAGTCGAGACATGCAAACCGGCGATTAAAGTGGCATTACACTTTTTACGAGTCAATTATTACGTTTAAAACTTTATTTCCCGCTGATTCAGGTACTAGAGACATTTTTAATCGCACCTGTGAAGAATAATTAATAGTTAGTATTGGGTTTAACAGTAAAAGCTAGAAGTATTACTTGCACGTGAGATCTGACACGTAAGTTTGCAGTGTACTGAATTACCTACTGCTTTTTAAAGACTTGTTACTGTTATCGATGGCAACGTTCCGCGCGATCATAAATGGATAAGTGATTGCTAGTGGCATTCATAATTTAATGCCTTCAGAGAGTGTGTTCAATAATCGGTTCCGACTGTAAAGTTACTGAATAACTTAATTAAGTCGTAACTAAGTCGTTGAGGCGTTGCGAAAACTAGTCACTAGAGTTGACCATTAGCTCATATGAATTTAGTAAGTTTAAGAAAAAATCATGTCCATTCAAAATGAAGTCTTATCAAAATTTCAAAAAAAAAGATTCGAACCCGCATTCCGTAATCAACTTGGCCACGGAATCCACATTCATCAGGTCGAAAATCTTGATAAGCTTATTTGTCGGTTAAATCAGATCGAGTGATTAAAACGTGATTGAAACGCAAACAATAGTGCGTATTTATGATAGCTTTTGTGAAAAATATACGAGAAATATTGATATCTATTCATAAAAATGCATTAAAAGTTTTATACCTACTTAATTCAATTTAAAGAATGTGTTTTTTGTTCTTTGCCTCAAATGTTCAAAACGCTAAAAATGTGAAAAAGTGAAACGCAAAAGATGTAAAAGCCTAATAAATAAGTTGTAATTCCAGGTGGTGATAATAGATGAGGTGGTGATGACGACAGCCGATGAGAAGCTGGGCATGGGTCCACCCCAGGCGTGCCTGGCACACGACTACGATGCTATGAAGCCGGTGGTACTGGCGACCTGGAAGCACGGCTTCCAAGGAGCCTGTCCCGACAAGAGCGCCATACTGGCCGAGTCACAGGTTAGTCTTAGCTGTCAAGTGATTGGTAGTTTCTAGGCGTTTGATTCTGATGAGAAGCTGGGCATGGGTCTACTACAGGCGTGCCTGGCACACGACTACGATGCTATGAAGCCGGTGGTACTTGCTCCATACTGGCCGAGTCACAGGTATGTTCCCTTAGCTCTAGTGATTGGTAGTTTCTAGGCGTTTGTTTCTGATGAGAAGCTGGGCATGGGTCTACTACAGGCGTGCCTGGCACACGACTACGATGCTATGAAGCCGGTGGTACTGGCCACCTGGAAGCACGGCTTCCAAGGTGCCTGTCCCGATAAGAGCGCCATACTGGCCGAGTCTCAGGTTTGTTCCCTTAGCTCAGGTGATTGGTAGTTTCTAGGGGGTTGGTTTCTGATGAGAAGCTGGGCATGGGTCCACTACAGGCGTGCCTGGCACACGACTACGATGCTATGAAGCCAGTGGTACTGGCCACCTGGAAGCACGGCTTCCAAGGAGCCTGTCCCGACAAGAGCGCCATACTGGCCGAGTCACAGGTATGTTCTCTTAGCTCAGGTGATTGGTAGTTTCTAGGCGTTTGTTTCTGATGAGAAGCTGGGCATGGGTCCACTACAGGCGTGCCTGGCACACGACTACGATGCTATGAAGCCGGTGGTACTGGGAAGCACAGCTTCCAAGGAGCCTGTCCGGACAAGAGCGCCATACTGGCCGAGTCACAGGTATGTTCTCTTAGCTCAGGTGATTGGTAGTTTCTAGGCGTTTGATTCCTGATTATGAAGCTAGGCTAACGTCCAGCTTATGTAAGTCATGAAAGGATGAAAAGTTACTTAGAGCATACCTTACAGGGTGTGGCAAACTTTTATGCACTTGAGTTATAGAGGAACAAACATACATCCAAACATTCAAACTTTCGCATTTACAGGGTGTGGCAAATTTTTGGGCACGTAAGGGTCACCTTTCCTTTTGTAGTTAGAAAGTTTTGTTATTAGGATTTTAGATTTTTGAAAAAAAAAAAAACAAGTTGGTCTTAATCGACTTTATTCCTTCCCAGAAACACTTTTCCCAAAGTTACCTACCAAATCCAATCGTAGGTTTTTGCAATAATTCAAAAAAACACCTCTGTGGCGCAGTAGGTGAAGGCCCGCCTGAGACGGCTGAAGCTGCGGGTTCGATCCCCGCCGCGGGTCAAATATTTGTATGATCTGCAAATATTTTTCCCTGGTTTGGGTGTTTGTATAATAATGTATATATTTACAAGAAAAAAGTATGTAAATAGAATATCAGTCATGTGGTTTCCATAATAACACAAGCTTACTCTGGTGGGGCTACATGATGCTGTGTAAAATGTCCAGCTTAATCATTTAAACTTTGATTTCTCTTCCCAGGTGGTACAAGAAAGCCTGCAGATCCCCGGAACAGGTCTCAACCTGGTGTACCACAGCTCCCGCGGCGCTGGTTACCTTTCAACCATCCAATTACAACTGACCCCAGAGAAAGTTCCCCCAACACTGGCCCTCATCCATCTCCGCATCACCATCGAAGGAATCCTCTTCGAAAAGACCTTCGAAGCAGACCCGGTTATAAAATTCACGTATCCATGGAACAGACTGAACGTTTACAGACAAAGAGTGTACGGAGTCACAACAGCGCTGGTCAAAGTGGGCTACCAATACACGGATTGTAAGGATATCATATGGAACGTTCAGACGACGAAGCTGAGTGGCCATGATATGAGTATTTCCGATGTGGGCGGATGGAATCTGGATATACATCATCGTTATAATTTCCATGAAGGTGAGTTGAGTTTTGCTTGTAAATGTTAGGTTACCTGCGACCTATTCAATTGTCGGTCCCAGCTTTTAAGTCGTCATGCCATGACGGAGGCCTTTTGGCGGCCTAAAACTCCATCACTAGAGTTGGCCACTTACTCATACGAACTTACATATTCTTTCTTTTTAAATTGTTCCTGCTAGTTTTATGACAATAGATAAGCTTGTTGCCTTCGTCTTTCATTACAAGAAACAATTTTCGAAAAATTCAATGAGAAAATAACAGTGAAATATTGGTATTCATAGCCGTGTTGACCGAGTTGGTTAGTTCCTCGACTTTCGATCCGAAGGTCGTGGGTTCGAATCCTGGCCGTACATCAATGGATTTTTCGTTTCGAAATATTTATATGCGCATTAACACGAGCTCTAAACGGTGAAGGAAAACCTCGTGAGGAAACCCGCGGCTTAGTCAGCCCCACACGTATTGATCATGTCTTTCCTGTGGATATGGCCGGTTTAGCTGAGAGGATGGCTTAGGTGCTGGGTAAGCCTACTCCATCTCAAACAATGTCCCATACAGTGTGTCCCGTTAAGTGTAGGCAAAGATTGCCTAAATGTAAAGATAATTGATAACTGTAAAGATGGAAAGGCCTAAGTTTGTGTTATTTTCCAGGTATTCTGCAAAAGGGAGACGGTGCCAATATCTACTTGAAACATAAGCCTCGTCTCATCATCACGGCGATGGGAGACGGACGGCAAAGGGAGCTCGAGTGTGGAACCGAATGCTATGGTAAGTTGTGTTATATACCTACCTATTAACTACAAAGACATTTATTTATTTATTTATTTATTAGACAAAATCCACAGCTCTTAGTAGTAATAAATCGACTTATTTATGTTTCTTACAGCCAATGACGGATTTACATTTTTTAGAGTAAGACTTATATTACGACAGTCACTAAGTAGGTAGTATAGGTTTTAGAGAAAAGTAAATAACAATAAGAATAAAAATAGTTACAACCAAACACTTTCGTGGTGTGTGTGTGCGTGGATGTGTGTGTGTGTGTGTGCAGTGAAAGCTACATGCTACGCACTAAAAGCTACAGAAAAATTTGCGACACAACAGCATATCTAGATCGCGTAAGTAATTTTTTCGGGATCGATCGACTTATATAAGACCAACCAACAACTGTTGGTCGAAAGACCTAACTCGTTGTTACCTATCCAATGGCGTTATCCAAAAACATATTTAACATCAACTTTAGAAGAAGAGTGGTCATCTTACCCGTCTTTCCATCGACAGCATGGTCGCCACAAGGTCGTTTTCCGTGTAAATTGATCGAACTATAATTATCATTTATTATTCAGGTACAGCCAGCAAACAAAGGCTATTGGCTCCGGTAGCATTAGCGGCGGCGCCCGATGGATCCATCTTTGTAGGAGATTTCAACCTCGTTCGGAAGATCAGTACTGATGGCACCGTGCGGACTATGGTCAAACTGAAGTGAGTATTTCAACTGGCCTTACTTTTTAATAGGCCTTACTTACAAACTTGAACACTGGTTAAACAATGCGTATAATGCTATGTAACAAAAAAGGATGGCAATTGTTTAAACGGTGTTTCAATTTCAATAGAACTTTATAAGTAGAGGGATATATCACTAATTTTTTATTTGTTATAGTGTTAAATCACACTTAGGTATTCCGGCTTAAGGAGGATCGCTTGTATCATTGCGGGTTCGAATCCCGTCGGAATTAAAAATGATAAGATTTTTCATTTTCAAATATATCACTAAAATTATAGTAGTTGGTGAAATAGGACAGTGAGCTTACGCACACTTTAAAACAAACGGTTCCCGTGGTTACTAATATTTATGAACAAATAGGAAACTTTTTGAAGCACTTTTTCTGTTTTCGATCGCCACAATCTGTATTGTATTCCATTATCATTAATCACAATAGATGACATCACATAAGTTTAACAGTAGATAAAATAACTTGCACTACTACTCAAACAAAAAATCTGTAATTAAAACTCAGTAATGTTTTTCTAAATTAAAACCTTTTTTTCATCAATTCCAGCGCCACTCGAGTATCCTACCGCTACCACATGGCGCTGTCCCCTCTCGACGGCACCCTATACATCTCAGACCCAGAATCCCACCAGATCATCAAAGTACGGAACACGGACGACTTCAGCGACCCCGAACACAACTGGGAGACCATCGTCGGCTCCGGAGAGAGATGTCTTCCTGGAGACGAAGCACACTGCGGCGATGGGGCTTTAGCTCGGGATGCGAAACTGGCCTATCCCAAAGGAGTGGCCGTCTCCAGCGATAACGTTCTCTACTTCGCCGATGGCACCAACATCCGGATGGTCGACAGAGATGGCATCATCACAACGGTCATCGGAAACCACATGCACAGAGCCCATTGGAAACCTATCCCTTGCGAAGGAACGCTGAGCGTCGAAGAGGTCCATCTACGGTGGCCGACGGAACTGGCGATAAATCCTCTGGACAACAGTCTACATATCATCGATGACCATATGATCCTTCAGATGGCGCCAGATGGAAGAGTCAAGGTGATCGCTGGAAGACCATTACACTGCCCATCGCCGTTGACTGGATATGATATGGAATTGGCCACTTATGCGACCTTAGTGATGCCGCAGAGTATCGCGTTTGGCGCAGCCGGTGATCTATATGTGGCTGAGAGTGACTCCCAAAGAATCAACAGAGTGAGGCTCATCACGACCGATGGAAAGATCTCACTGTACGCTGGAGCGGAATCGAAGTGCAACTGTCTGGAAAGAGGATGCGATTGCTTCGAGGCTGACCACTTCTTGGCTTCCAACTCCAAATTCAACACAATCTCGGCGGTCATCGTCAGTCCAGATGGCATCGTCCATATCGCTGATCAGGCCAACTACAGAATCCGTTCGGTCATGGCCAGCATTCCTGACGCCAGTGGAGCCAGAGAATACACCATCTACTCCCCCGATACACAGGAAACTTACATCTTCAACAGATTCGGCCAACATGTCATGACCAAGAACATTCTGACGGGAGAAAACAACTACGTTTTCACTTACACGGTCAACACCAGCAACGGGAAACTGAGTACGGTAACCGACGCCGCCGGTAACAAAGTCTTCCTACTCCGTGACTACTCCAGCTTAGTCAACTCTATCGAGAACACTAAAGGCCAGAAATGTAGGCTGAAGATGTCACGAATGAAAATGCTTCAGGAGCTCAGAACCCCCGATAACTTCAACATGACTTTCGACTACCACGGCACTACCGGTCTGCTCAAAGCCAAATACGACAGCACAGGTAGAAGCTACATCTACAAGTACGATGAGTTTGGAAGACTTACGTCGGCTGTTACTCCTACTGGAAGAATCATCACTCTGACCTTCGATCTCAGCGTGAAAGGAGCTACGGTCAAAGTCAGCGAGAATAATAGAAAACCGATATCGATTCTGATCAAGGGATCCTCGGTGAACACTAAAGTTGGTGAAGCTGAGAAGAAAACGATAATTTCGACCGACGGAAGCATTTCGTCGAGCATGCCTTGGGGACACGTCATCTCAACCGACACCGTTCCTTACACGATTCTATCCGAAATCGATCCGATCTTGGGAGAGAGCTACCCCGTACCCGCGAAGCAAAGAACCGAAGTCGGTGGAGATCTGGCCAACAGATTCGAATGGAGATACTTCCTTCGACGACTGTTGTCGAACAAAGGAAAGACCAGTAAAGCGGTCGCCCAAATCGGACGCAAATTACGAGTGAACGGAGAAAACCTTCTCACTCTCGAGTACGACAGAGATACGTCTACTGTCGCTGTATTCATGGACGATAAAGTTGAACTCCTGAATGTAACCTACGATAGAACAGCCCGACCGGTCAAATGGGGACCGAGGAACGACATATTCGCCGAAGTTGAGCTAGAGTATGACAGATTCAACCGCCTTACAAGATGGAGTTGGGGAGATTTGAACGAGACCTACGGATTCGATAGAGCAGGAAGACTACACGAGATCCGATATGGAGATGGTTCATCTCTCGCGTACTCCTTCAGAGATATGTTCACAAGTTTACCTCTCAAAGTGACCACGCCTAGAGGCAGTGATTATCTCCTAGACTACGATGACTCTGGCGCACTTCAGAACCTTACAACACCAAGAGGTCACATCCACACATTCGCTCTAATGACATCCCTCGGATACTTCAAGTATCAATACTTCTCTCCGATGAACCGTCATCCTTACGAAATCCTGTACAACGATGATGGCCACATCCTGGCCAAGATCTTCCCTCATCAATCCGGCAAGATTCTGTACGTCTACGACAGCACTGGAAAGTTAGAAACTATCTTAGCTGGAGCATCCGCTATTCGATACGCCTACCACGAAAACACACATCTTGTAAAGAACGTCGAAGTCACCGACTCGGATTACGAGCTGAAGCAAGACTATAAGTATCACGCTGGTATTCTGAAAGACGAGAAGATGAAGTTCAATTCGAAGAGCGGTCTGAATAACGCTCATTTCAAGTATCAATACGACGGCAACGCACGGCTTTCGACGATCGATGTGAACATCAATAGCAAAGAGATGCCGCAACTCCGCCTCAAATACAATCAAAACCTAGGAATACTCGAGGCCGTCAGCGATCTGAGGATCTATAGAAATACCTTCAACCGTTCCGTCATGCAAGATACGAGCAAACAATACTTCACGATAATCGACTACGACGATCATGGAAGGATAAAGACGGTTCTGATAAACATAAAAGCTTTCGACGTATTCAGACTCGAACTCGAATATGACGTCAGAAACAGGATAAGGTCCAAACGCATGATGATCGGAGACACCTCTTCAGTTGCACGGATCAGTTACAATTACGATGGGCATCTGATGGAAGTTATCGGATCTGAAGATGACTGGAAGTACAATTACGATGAGAACGGTAACGTGATTGGAGTTATCGAGCAAGGGGAGAAGCGATACCTCGGCTATGACATAGGAGATAGAGTTGTCCAATACGGCGAACTAGAATTCAGCAGCTACGATGGCAGAGGATTTGTGATCCGCCGTGGAGAACAGAAGTACAGATACAACTCTCGAGGCCAATTCGTCCATGCGTTCGAACGGGACAAGTTCCAAATGTGGTATTACTACGATGATAGGAGCAGACTGGTCGCGTGGAAGGATGACAAAGGAAACGTGACCCAATTCTTCTACACAAACCCTCAAACGCCGAATCTGATAACCCACATGCATCATACGAAGACCGAAAAGACCGTCCGGTTCCTCTACGATCAGAGAGACTTCCTCACTTGCATCGAAACAGAAGACCAGCGTTTCTACGTCGCAACAGACCACAACGGTTCTCCTTTAGTCGTATTCGATGTCAACGGAGAGATCGTCAAAGAAATCAAGCGCAGTCCATTCGGAAAGTTCATGAAAGACACCAATCCTAGCTTCTACGTTCCCATAGACTTCCATGGAGGTATCTTAGATTACAACACGAACTTGATCTACTTAGAAAACCGATTGTACGACCCTGTGGTCGGTCAATGGATGACGCCAAGCTGGGAGCATCTCGCTACCAAACTCAGCCTTCCAACAGACATATTCATCTATCGTTTCAAGAACAATGACCCTATAAACCGGAACCAGAATGTTCCATACATGACTAGCTTGGGCAGTTGGCTTCAGCTGTATGGATACGATTTGGATAAGATGATGGGCTCCAAATACATCACGGATATGATCTTCCAGCCGAAGACTTCGGTGACCACGGCTCAATTGGCACCGGACTTTGGTGTCATGTCTGGACTCCATTGCATTATTGAGAAGGTAAGTTTAAGATTATGTTTACGTCTCTTTTTCAGTCTACATTTCTTTCTGTTACTTGTCGCAAAATAGAGTAAGTTTCTTAATACGAGTACCTATATTAAGAATATGGAAATGAGATGATCTTTTCCTAATCGTTGCCTATAAAGTTTACCATCAAAGTTGTAGAGCTCACATTATTATAAACTTTATAGTGTAGTTTGTCCAATCATTCTCGATAGATTGCATACACTATACGATAAATGCTGTACTTACCTTTGGATATTAACAGCCACCTTCTCCACAGGTCAACGACAAACTCTCCGATATAGACTTCGTCCCAACTCCCCTTCTGAAGATGGAACCTATCACCCGTAACCTCCTCCCTCGCGTTTCGTACAAACGCGGCGTTTTCGGCGAAGGCGTCCTTATCTCCCGAGTCGACGGTAAAGCCTTCATCAGCGTCGCCGACGGCGCCAACAGTGTCGTGGAAGACGTCATCACAACAGTCTTCAACAACTCTTACTTCCTGGATGTCCACTTCAGCATTCACGATCAGGATGTCTTCTATTTCGTGAAGGATAACACTCTGAAGATTCGTGATGATATGGAGGAGTTGCGCCGGCTGTCCGGGAAGTTCAATGTTTCACAAGATGAGACCAATGATCAGGGTTCGGAGGTAAATATGACATTCGATTTTTTTTTTACGTTTTTTTAACGGTTTGCGTTTGACCACACTCTGCCTGATGTAAAGCAACAGTGTGGTCTAAGATGAAGCACGCTTACCTAGAAGGAACCTAGTATAATTTGTAAATTTTCTTCTTTTCTGGAAATACAGACCCCGGCAAGGAGTTCCACATATTATGTATCTAACACACAGTTTACTATATGTGAGAGTAATAACGGTCTTTTGCTGAACTTTCTTACATCTTTCTTGTAATTTGTAATTAACAAGTACAATTGCTCTCAGAGCAGGCTCACAGCATCTCTCATAAAATTCAAGAAAAGACAAAAAATCTCATCTTTTTCCATCTTTGCATCTCAGAAATTTGACCTTCCTTTTTCATCATATTTTCACAACATTCCATCAATTCCCAGGTCCGCGTACACGCAGTGGGCAAGGGTTCAGCTCAGGCCGTGATAGTCCTCCGCTACGGCGTGGACCCCGCGCAAGAACGTATCAAACTACTCAAGCACGCGCACAAGCGAGCGGCGGCGCGGGCGTGGGAGCGGGAGAAAGCGTTGGTAGCCGCCGGCTGGGAGGGGAGAGGGGCCTGGACGGAGGAGGAGAAAGAAGAACTCATCTCTCATGGTATCGTCGACGGCTGGGCAGCAAGAGATGTCCACTCTCTCTCAAAATACCCTCAATTAGCCGACGATCCCGCCAATATAGTCTTCGTCCGCGACGGCAGAAGAAAACGGAGAAGGAGCGGCCGCGCCCGACACCGCTCGTGACTCTCCAATCGTGCCATTACGCCATGAACGTGGCATTCGAAATTATTTATTAGGACTGAGATTTCGGCTCTTGTGATCGGTATTACTAAGTTTCTCTAGGACTGAAACGCGAAAGGTTAGAGTAAGCGGACAAAAAGTTGTGAATGCTTTTTTTCGGCGATGAAGCCGTTTTGATGCTTGTTAGTTACGTATCCTCTCTTTTTGATGAATCTCGAATCATGCTCGAATCTCACGACAGGGTAACGAGTCATTGTGTGAAGCTTAATGAAATAATAATAAAACCAAGCATAATAATGAACAAACGGAACCCATAATACTCAATACGATCACAATTTTTTATCTCGATTTATGATATTATTATTTTGTAATGAATTTTTTACTATTTTTATTAATCCTATACTAGTTATCCTATACTTAAATCACGTAGAATTCGTATGATTTATCATCATCACCAACATGTATTCCTATCACGTTTTAGCCAAATATTTCGTTCTATCCATAATTTATTTAGGTATTTGTAAATAATGAAAGTAATGATATTTTATTATATAGTTGTTCCTTTTTTAATGTTAGACCTAAGGTCTTTTTACTTCGCAATACCTTGTAAGCAATAATTTTATATTGTTTTATATCCTTAGATTCTTCCCCATTGTTATTCGTGTATTGAGTAGCTTGTTTTTAATGCGCCAGAGTCCTATTTAGAGTTATTATAACCCCGTAAAGTAGAGCGGCCTCGTTACAATAGGTCCTTGTCACACCAAGCCTAATCTTACAAAGAAACATCTAGTCTAGACATTCAATTTATCACTACAGTATTTGCACTACAACACAACGTTTGATCAATTAACCGGATTTCGAGATACAATTATCATGTCTGGTGTGACATAGCCCAGCGGGCTTAAAAGGTCGCAGAATCACAATACGAATTGAAAAATAAAAAAAAGACGGCATATAGTTACCCTGCTATAGTGACCTTTCTAAGCCCGCTGAACAAATATTTACATGAAACGTCTATACGTACTTCAGCATGTGTTGTGCAATAATCGAACTCTAGGTAATCGATTAGGTGAACTTTTCGCTGAGTTACCATTATTCTATGGTTTCTAGAGACTGAATTTTTTTGTGTGTGTCCTTTGCGTAGCTGCGTACAATCGTTGACAGAAAAAATAGTTTGTATCTCAAATCGTTCTACCACTGAGTAACCGCCATTTTCTTTCGTTCTCTTTCTAACTTCATTGATCAGAAAGAGAGGACGGTAGAAAATGGCGTTCTGTTCGGGATCGGATGTAGGAAGAAAATTCTGAGCTTTTTTATAAAATGCACAAAAATCCGGAAGATTAACGCAGCTACCATGTATTGTAAACACTTTCCGAATGATAAGTCAGCGAGAAGAGTTTGTAATTAAATAATAAAAAGTAGATATTTTATAGTATATGTCCATGAATGTGTATCATTTAAATTGTGGTGTCTATTCTGTGTTAGAGGTACTAATTTAATGATAGTGACTGAGTGACAGGTGATACGTGGAAGATATTTTTTACTAAAGTGAAGTATAGAAGGGAAATTTTAAACAATGAAAACTCCACGGGCACCCGCTCGATGACCCTTGAAGGTGATATTTTTGCAAAATGTGACTAAACGAAGCAATACATGTAATTTAATACGTCTTATCCTTATTTAGTAATATTAAGGTGTATTTTAATTTAAATTTAATATAATAATATATATCTATTGTGAATGTAGTTTATGATTTCGCGGTGATATCTAGAGCGGTATAGTTATCTTTTTTATGATGTATAAAGAATTCTAATTTGTAAATAGGTACTTAATTATGTAATCTGTAAAAATATTGTACATATCTTTATGCTTGAATTATTTATAATGTAAACCGTTAAGGTATTAGAGTAATGAAATATGTAAAGGGGGAGTAGGGGCGAAGTATCGCGCCTCCAGTCAGAACACCAAACGGTGGGTAGTGTTAGCTCGCCTTAGTATGGCCACTCATACGTATCCATAGACCAGCTTAATAGACTTGTTAGGGGCTTTCATGTCGCGTTCTTCACAAACGAGCATTTATCTTAAAAACTCATTTCCTCTGCATTTACACTGAAGTTCACCCACTGACAGTCAAACCACCCTTAACAGAGATTCTCATACAATTCTGCTATCTTTTTTGATAATTTTATTATAGGTACACTAGAATTATTATGCAAGTAATTGAAATGAACCTCGTATCAAACTCAGCCGGATTTTCTAGACAAATTAAAACATTTTTGAAGTACACTTGTTCCAACAGATCTTGGCATTCGTGAAGTTACAAGTTAGCCGTTTCGATGCGCAGTGCAACTTTTTCATATAACATTTTCTACTGCGCAGCGAAAAGCCTAACATCAGGAATGCCTAGATCCATTGTGACAAGTAGGCAGTATTTTTCGTGAACGATTTTCGTGATAATATTATTCAGTGTAACAAAAAAAGAAAAGAAAAAAAGAATAAACGTATCGCCTCTCAAAACGTGTTGTAATGACTGTGTTGGTGAACTTTGGTATTATTTATTTGTAGATACGACGGTAGGCCAGCTGTGTGTAGACACACCTCGTAATAGATGGGTTGAGTGCGTGCTAATGCCCAATGTAAGCATGTACAATAATGAAGTATAGAAAGTATTCTATTGGAATATGTAATAAAAACATAAAATCATTTGTTTGTTTCATTCATCAAACCTTGACGCCCAAATATCCCAGTGAACATAAGTAAAACATGCAAGTGTTTCTATCGTTATAAAAGGCTTACTTTTTAATTAATGCGAATCTAGTATTACTCGTAATTTTTTTAATAGCGTTTATGAAGCCTTCACACAGGCACAACTTATAGTTTTAGGAAAATAAATTGAAAATATCCATATATTTTGGCACTTCTAATGTTAAGTGACGACTTGTTATTGAGACGCAGAAGTGGCCTTAACTGGTTATCTGTCGGAGCACGGGCCTAAAAAGGTCGCTATTGCAAAATTGCAATAGGAATTGAACTATTTGCCATCTCTTTTCATTGACTGAGAGTGAAGAGACGGCAGTATAGTTCATTTCATATTGTGATTCTGCTTTAGCGACCTTTTTAAGCCCGTTGCACAGTGTGGGATTTGACGTGATTTTCGGACATGGTCTTTTTATTGTAGAATTCGTTAGTATTAACGATTTAAAACGTTAGAGTAGAACTCCCGTGTTTCAGTTAAGTTTAGTTTCAGAGATGTGAATTTTTGAAAATACCTATATTTTTTGTGCTAAAAAATTTTAAAGCGTTGGTGCGCCTACATTATAGGATTATTTAATAATTTGATTTCTGTATACCTAAGGATGTTTCAAGCTGAAATTTTAGAAATTATTTTGAATCTTCTATATGCTGTAAAACGCGAGTAATTAATTATTTTATATTTTTGGTTTTTATTTTTTTACTCCGAATTTAGGTCGTTGTAGCACATAATTTCTTCATAACACATAGCCCCAGATCCTAAGCAACAATGTGGTAAAAAAACGGAAAGCTAATCTCGCGTGGATTGGAAGTTACAGTGACTTAAGTTTTTTCGTTATGGTTGTCACAAATATTTGGTCAAATTTTTAACGTTTTTGGCAAAAAATTTAAAAAAATTGATAGAGCTGAAAATCTCAGTGATACCGTGCCTGTGGATATTTATTTACCCCTGCAGGGTAATTTTGTTTTTTTTGGGTAATAGAACGAAACGAGGTATTTATAAAAAACAGATTTATTTATCAATATAAAATGTAGATCATGCTATTTTCCACAAAATTTGTCGTTTATTCTTTTTCCTAAGATTCACCATTTCTGAGATTTAGCGATTCTAAATGTAAAAAAAGTGTTATCCTCAATAATATGCACAATAATATAATGTAATTGAGAATAGCATAATCTAAGGATCGTTGTAAACGATCTAAAGGAAAATTAAAAAAAAAATAAGTTTCTTTATTTTTGGCAAAAAAATTATTAGGTATTTAAAAAGTGACAACCCCGACTGTAAAGTTTTTGGCAAAAACGTTATTATTTAATAACTTCCAATCCACGCGAGATTAGCTTTCCGTTTTTTTACCACATTGTTGCTTAGGATCTGGGGCTATGTGTTATGAAGAAATTATGTGCTACAACGACCTAAATTCGGAGTAAAAAAATAATAACCAAAAATATAAAATAATTAATTACTCGCGTTTTACAGCATATAGAAGATTCAAAATAATTTCTAAAATTGCAGCTTGAAACATCCTTAGGTATACAGAAATCAAATTATTAAATAATCCTATAATGTAGGCGCACCAACGCTTTAAAATTTTTTAGCACAAAAAATATAGGTATTTTCAAAAATTCGCATCTCTGAAACTAAACTTAACTGAAACACGGGAGTTCTACCCTAACGTTTTAAATCGTTAATACTAACGAATTCTACAATAAAAAGACCATGTCCGAAAATCACGTCAAATCCCACACTGTGCGTTGGTCGAGATACAAATGATTTTCCATTGTGTCTGAAATCCCGACAGACTAAAGGTTAATTCAATAAAACAGATTTCAAAGTTATAAAAAACAATATATTTCTACAACACAACATTATTATCTTCAACACATCTTTGAATAATCATAATACATATTTTACAACTATAACATATTTAAAACTAATGATATGTCACATTGGAATAGACAAGCAACTATTTCTAAATAGGTACTTAATAGTTAATTATATAAACACAACATACAAAAATATATTCTTCAATGTAACGTTCATTAAATAACTATATTATTAAGTTGAAATGTATGTCAAATCAGGTGCAATTCCAAGTAGGTAATCATAAAACGCACTAAACTTTGGTAAGCCTTACGCCTTTAAAAAATATGATGTAAAATAAATCGTACTTTATAACCTAAGGCCGGACATACGCTTAATTGCATCATTAATCATTTACGTAAAAAAAAAAAAAAGTCCGGCATGTACCGTCGAAAATACGTTGCTAAAGATTAGACAAAATGTCTTGCTATTATACATTATTTTAGCTACGTCTGTAACAGGCTTTAAATACATTAATTACCTACATAAATACCTAAAAAATTTAACTAGACATATAGAGTACAAAAATAGGTTTAGAATGAAATCGGACGGATAGACGTAAGTACTACGAAATAACATAAAAATAATTATCTATGCAAAATATAGATCCTTAAACCGACGCAAGACGACTCAAATTATTTTGGCAAAAAAACACTCTACTAGAGTTATTTCCAAAATGGAACCAACAACGTTTGCTTAAAAACTACAAAAAATAAATTATTTACGATGAAGTTCATATCACACTTCTAAAGACTTAAAAGACAGGGTTCACAGTTCACACAACTGTCTTGTACTTGTCACTCTCAGTCTATGAAAACAGACGGCTTAAGGTTGTCGCACACCTATCTGCGACGAACGCGCCGAACGAATCGACCGAAACGAATAGAATAGGCATGATGACTAATTTTCAAAATCTCTTCTATGATATTCAGAAGTATCTATTATGTCTAAAATTTATCATATTTCTGTAGAAAATTAAGGTTTTTGTGCAATAAAAGTAAGTACATTTAATTTTAAATTTTCAAATTCACGTCATGGCGTCTGTCATTACGTCACGGCTCAGTATATCAACCAGTGATGCCTATATAGCTACTTAGAAACAAAATGACGTTTACTTAGACGTGACGCAATGACAGACGCCATGACACCGGCGAGCGTTTTGGCTATCATGGCGGATTGTTGTATTTTGTAGATTTATTTTAACAAATAAATTAGTAATCTCGACATTAATAAGAGAATAAATACATTTTTCAAAATCTTTGAATCCTATTTCATTAGATCAGATAAATATTTTGGCGATACTTGATTACTGTCATCATGCCTATTCTTTATATGAAATCGTATGAAACCTCGCACCCCGCGTCGACCGAATCTGTGCATAGAGAATTCGGCGCCTATAGGTGTGCTCAGCCATAAAGTGCAACTCCTTCTGTAATTCTGCTTTTTAAACCCTCTGGCAACAAAAACAATGTTTTTAAATGACACTCTTATGCCAATAGATATAGAGACGACAACAACTTTAGCAGTCCTCAAAGCCCCCCGGACACTTGACGAAATCTCTATGCAAAAGCGGCGTCTAACTACCTATTTATACAGACACTACACAATGTCATTTTTGTATACGCGCGTTTGTGTGCGTGAAGTAAGGTTGTCACCGTATGAATAATTACTGTACACTGTGGTCTCGGTCTCGTCGTCGTGTCTACGCACGGGCGCGTCCCTAGCTCAAAGTCAGCCCCTCGCCAGCCCAAATTCAGTCGATGAGGAAGCCCCGATTGGTGGGAGGACAGTGGCCATTTTATACGTAGTATGTTACCTTCAAGGAAGTTATTCTACGTAACTGGAATGCTAACTGACATTTAATGTACAAAGGATTTTGAACCTTATCACGACTGCACAACATTCTATAATTCAATCTTGGTTATAAGAATTGTCGGTCTCGTTGAGAGGCTTTCTTGGTAGCTTTGTCTCTTTCACACTCGTTGGATTAGTAGTGTGCCCATGTCATATAAACAGGATATTCACTAAGGAATGTTTAGTTCATAAATTATGTTCGCCCTTTAGAAAGAGACACACCGCCCAAGTTTTATCTCTCAAGCGGACAGCGTTTTCTGTCTCAGGCTGGATTCGACCAAACTGTCATCTTACTCCCAGAGTAGTTATTCCGTTAACCGACAGAATTCGAAAAACAATTATTTAGAAAGCGCAACCGTACATTATTAGGTGCATTCAAATTATCCTGGTTATAAGGTGTCAACTTTACAGTGTCAAAATATTCAAACAAACAGCAGTTTCATCTGTGGTTTAATCTCCAGATAAAACTTAATCCAGTTTGGTAAAATCCAGCCTCAGTGAACCTTCCAGCTATACGTTTAGTATACAAATTCCTTGGTTACCTTCTACTCTTCAACCGCCTCCACAGGGCCGGTGACCCTTCCCCTAGTGGTGTCCCATTTGTCCATCATGTTATGGTTGACAGTATCAATGGTCCACCGCTGGTTGTCGTGTCCGTTACATTTGTTGACGTACAAGGCTCGGGTTCCCGCGTCGAATTCTACGCAGTCGTCGCTCTTGCCGTGGATTATTTGTTGTGTGGCCTGGAAAGGATAAATAATTATAAATACTTACATTTACGTCAGTCAAACCTACCCCTAATTTTAATTTTTATAGTGTTAAACCACACTTAGGTATTATTACATTTGAAAATGAAAAATCTTAACAAAATTTTCAATTCCGACGGGATTCGAACCTGCAATGATACAAGCGATCCTCCTTAATCCGGAGTGCCTTTACCAACTCGGCCACGGAATCCATATTCATCAGGTTGAAAATCTTGTTACTTATCGATTAAAGCATCGATGAGCGCCATCTACAGGATAACTACTAAGTTAACTCGCGTTCTATTCTTTTATTTTTTTCTAAAAATAGCAAATGGTCACATCATTTCGAAATGAAATATCCGTAGACAATGTTGAGGTATGTATGTATGAATGTATATTATGTCTATTTCTTTGAACCGCTCTGTAGCCTCGATGGGCGAATGAGGTGTCATTAGGTTTGGCTTGATTGTGAGTGACATGGAACATAAAAATTTCGTCGGAATAGTGGGGTGGGGTTAAAATTTTGGGGTTTCAAAAATTTGGGTTTTTTAATGTTTGCTTGTTCACGATGGAACTTGAAACTTACCGGTTTATACCTCCACAGCTGATTGCCCCCTCCTAAATGACAGCCGTAGAGTAACACCGGGCTCTTAGGCGACGATTGCGGCAGATCCCAACACATGTTCCTGTTTTTACATCTGAAAATTTTGTAGATTTTTAGTACCTACTTTGTAGTAGCTACGTTGTATATCATAGTTTCATAATCATAGCATGTTTGACACATCAGCAGGATTTGATGATGAATCATTCGAACATAAATAAAATATGAAAGCTTATTTTGATCCTAATAAAAACGCAAAAAAGTGTTAATTTTTTTGCCCCTAATTAGCATAATTATTATTGTTCAAGACTTATTTGGACAATTAGTAATTTTTTACATAGCCTAGTTCTGCGATAGCAGCGCTGCGTCTATCGGACTTCAGTGCTGAATCCTACTCTACGCCGATGCCCAAGGTTAATAAGCTCTATAATATATTTACTTGATGTCCTTATGCCAGGTTAGTATAAAGTCCATCTCTCCGTCTTTAAGATCACAACTGCTTAGTTTGAGCGGGTCCATTTGAGCGCCGTGGTGTGCGTCTATACAGAAGTTGTTAAACGATGCTGGGCGGAACTGAAATAAATATGTTTTTAAATTTGAATGAAAAATCTTATCAAAATTTTCAATTCCGACGGGATTCGAACCCGCAACGATCCTCCTTTAGTCGGAGTGCCTTTACCAATTTGCCCACGGAATTATTAGACGTCTGGCTTGAAAATCATGATAGGACCATACTATCGATTATAGCATCGATGAGCGCCATCTACAGGATAACTACTAAGTTAACTCACTGCTCATTGCATATAAAATATGTTTTTATATATAAAACTTTCGTGAGTTGATAGGACATCGGAACCGGGTTTAACCGGAACCGAAAGAACCAGGAATACCCGGTTCTGGGGGCTAGAAAAAAAACGGGTTCTCAAAATGTTATCACTAGTGACTCTGTGAGCTGTAGACCTCGCGAGTCTATCTTTGCCTAGCTTAAAACAGAAGAAATATTCACAATTCTCTAGTTTTGTGACTGAATTCTAAAAAAAGAGTGAATTCTAAAAAAATGAGATTCAGTGGTTGCTATTTAACAAAAAATTAAATGAAATGAAATGAAAATGAAATGAAATGAAATGAAATGATTTATTTGTAACATAAACACACACAATACAAGATTACGAGTACTACAGTAGGGCCAACAATTACGACACGAAATTATGTATTGAATGCAAGCCAGTATTTCACCATGACGAGCTAGCGCAATAGACATACTTGGCAGTAGTAGCACATGAAAGTACTTATAGGGGTAGTCAGAAGTCCATCTACGGTGCGCGAGATTTCAGTTTGGTAACTACTAGTAACAATAATCATTATAAGCTTACCCGTCCCTCCGCATATGCCTCGGGCTCCACTGTTGGATATTTCGCAGTCAAATCGAAAGCAATCTAAAACAATAAATCATTATAATTATTTTTTTATGACACAACCTTGTTTTAAAACGTATAAAACTACAAAATAAGTCTTTAAAATAACTTACAATCAATAATATTACAATCATCTAGGTAGATGTTGAAAAATAAGTTCTTACAGAAACCAAAAAATCCGCTCAACAGCATTGCCCTGATTACGTAAGACTTGTAATAGCAATCACTACGCGACCGGTCCAAAACTATCACTAAAAATTTTACTTAGGAAACCAATGGCACGTCTATTGCTCGCCTGTTGCTAAATGCACTTTGGTCATTTTGCGACCGTGATAGGATTTTTAGTGATGACCGGTCGCGTAGTGATTGCTGTCGCATTGCTATTGCAAGTCTCATGTAATCAGGGCACCATTTTTCTATGTTTCCTTAGTCCATTATCGAGAACCTAGTGTTTAGATTCTTCTTCTTTCGTATGAGCAAGTAGTAAAGTAAGTAAAATCCGAGACCGACAATTAACGTGTCCTCTGAACCCATCCTAAAAGTGACCGCGCACACCGCTGCTTAACTTCAACGATCAATCAAGAACGTCCAAGCAAGCTACGCCACGAGCGCTTCGAGTGTTAAGATACACCTTACATAGGCTTAAAAACACTAATCACAAGCTTGTAACATCTGTATCTTGATAAGTAAATACTTTAATTTAAAAAAATAAGAAAATATTGTACAAACCTGAGTCATGAACCACTTGAAGCTCTTGCATTTGAGTTTTTTCCTTAGCGCCAGCTGTTCCGTTATATCTCCCGTGTCAATGTGCCGGTAGTGCGGCCGTCGATTGTATAGGAACTCAGCGTATTCATCCATCCATACTTCGGCCACACGTCTGTAGTTCTGGACAATAAGCTTTAAATGTATTACCTACTCAATCAAAATAAAAAGATCATTATAAATTTTCAAAAATCCGATTACTGCAGGTTCTACTAGGATTTATTTTCAGATTATTTTTTATATAATACTAGCGGCAGCCCGCGGCGTCGCCCGCATGGACTACTCTTTTTTATTCCACGGGAACCGTGCATTTTTTCGGGATAAAAAGTAGCCTATGTCCTATTCCCGTTCATTATCTATCTATATTTTTAATTTCAGCCAAATCGGTTAAGTGGTTGTCGAGTTATAGAGGAACAAACATACATCCATCCACCCAAACTTCCAAATTTTCGCTTTAAGTAAGTAAGTAAGTAAGTAAGCTCGTATGAGCAAATGGCCAACTCTGGTGACGGAGTTTTTAGGCCGCCTTTATAACATTAGTTTATAAGTGTGATGTAATACTTATTAGTGTGAAGTGATATCTAAGGCTGAGACTCCACCAAAGCGGAGATGTGTGGGATGTGTTTTAAACAACCAATAGAATTTCGTTATTCAAACATGTCATCTCGTCTTTTGAAATTCTATTGGTTGTTTAAAACACAGCTCACACATCTCCGCTTTGATGGACTCTGACTTATCTTGTCAGCTAGTTATTATAAGACGTTTTTAAGCTTACTTTGCCGACAAAATCTCCCCGTCCCGGGTTGGGAAAAGGCGCGAACTTTCTGTAGATGTGACCGACGCGGGAACACGGCGCGTCTAACATACGACCGCCGCACTGCCAGATCTGGATCAAAATATACAAGAATATTTAGTAATACTAATATCAGCCCACAGCTTAAAATAAGCCTATGTGTTAATCCAGGTCATAAACTATGTATATTCAAAGTTCCAAGTTCTTTTTTGCGTAAAAGAGCAACAAACATCCATCCATCGACTTGGATAACAAAGTTGGCGGAAATCTGTCGAAATCGGTCAACAAAGTCTCACAACAAAGTTGGCAAAAATCAGTCGAAATCGGTCAACATAGTCGGTCGAAGTCAGTTTGAAGTCGGTCAACAATTCGGTCGACTTAGTTGGCCGAATATAAAAATTATACATACGAAAAGAGTAATGACGTAAACAAACAAGCATGCTTTTTAGTAGGATGTGTATTGCAGGCTTAATTGAGACCAAAGTGAAACAAGCGCGCGACGTAAAACCATTCAATTCGCAAATAGCGGAAGAGTTTGTTTGTTTGAACGCGCTAATTTCTGGAACTACAAGTCATATTTGAAGAGTTATTTTTGTATTTGATAGCTTAAATTTGAGGAAGGTTATAGGATACTTTTCATCATCATCATCACCATATACCATCACTACGGGGGCAACGCCGCGAGGGCGCTGCTAGTATATTATATTTCTCACTTTAAAGCTGAGTTCATACTGCTCCCCGCCCCAGATGTCCAGCCCGGGGTCGTAACCTCCCAGCTCCCAGAAGAAAGTCCTCGAGATCGCGAATAGTCCACCCGCCATCACTGGACTCCTGAAATTTACATTATTACATTTACAATTGACCAGAATAACTGAACTAGTTTCACAAGATGGTTTGGATGATGATTTTTATGAAACAGAAAAAATTATAATAGTTAGTTTACAAAATAGTTTATTATTGCGATATTTTTAGAACTATAACCAGAGAATACCTACCTAATAACACTACGTATAGAATGGATACTTCGTCCCCCACCAATCAAACGCATTTTAATTACTTATAAGCAAAATTTTGATTAGTAGGTACTTATCACTTCACGGGTCTAAAACTGTAAATGTTAATACATTTTTGTAACTGACGTCCTCTATAAATCTGACCATAAATTACAAGTGGCTAAATTAAACATAAAAAAAAACTGACTTCTATGTAATAATATCATAAGCTAAGCAATTTTCTGCACTCTCGAGGTGCATTTCTGTTCATTACTCCGAAGATTCTCGACAGATCCTCACCAAATGTTTATGGCACCAATCGGAAAGTATACCCTTTCAAACAAAAAAGAATTTTCCAAATCGGTCCAGGCGTCTTCAAATAATCGGTGAACAATAAAAGAGCACAAAAAAAAGAAATCCGAAAAATTGAGAACCTCCTCCTTTTTTCGAAGTCGGGTAAAAACTCACTCAAATGGTTCAGGCATGTTCTCTTCATCTTTAGGCAGCACTGGAAGTCGCTTGTAGAAGAACTCCCAGTCAAAAGCACCCCTAGCGCCTTCGTCTTGGGCGCGGTACTCAAACGTGTCATACGCCACTACGTCGATAAACGGACAAACCACCGTCCGGTGGTCCAATGCTATCGGTTCTGTAAGTAAATAGTACTTTATACCATTCCCCCTCTAAAAAGCTTATTTTAGTCCCTGAAAACAGTGAACAAAAAGCTCTTTTTTTTTTAGTTTCACTTTTACTCACTGTGAGATCATTGGTCGACATTTTCGTCGTTCGTTATATCTAGAGCCATGAATCAATCGCGTCGTTCAGGATTCTCAAGTGTTAGAATCCTTCACTTACTCGTGACTCATCTATGGCCTTCGTTTAAATCCGTCCTTTCACTAGTTGCATAATATACTATTGTTTGTATGGGTGTGACACGTGGACGATGACAAAAAAAGAGCAAAGATATATTGGAGGCTTTTGAGATGTGGTGTCGCCATAGAATGGATAGAATCAGCTGGACGGAAAGAGTGACCAACATTGAGGTTTTGCAAAGAGTGGAGGAGGAAAGATTGTTGTTGTAAATTGTGGAGAATAGAAGAGGGAAGATGATTGGCCATCTCATACGACATGACAGCTTCATTAAGAACATGAAAAGTGGAAGGAAGGAGAGGAAGAGGAAGACCGAGGACAGGCTACATGAGCCAAGTGAAGAAGGTTGCTGTCATGTCGTATAGGGAGGTCAAGGAGGCTGCTCTGGAAAGAGCTTTGTGGAGAAAGAGGCATCAATTATGCCGACAAGGGCCAATCCCTTAAATTGAAGACAATACTGCTAGATATAACATCGATACATACACACTGACACTGGATTCACATAGGAAATGTAGAGGCAGAGAGGAAAAGCGGGAATATAGAAAGTGTGTAGAATATAAAACTGAAGCAGATGGAGCCAGATCTAGAAGAAATTAAAAATTATGGGCAAATGATGGCCTCAAGACAATACTGCTAGATATAACATCGATACATACACAGACCTAGCAGTGGGGGCAGCCAGTTGACGTTGGCCTCGGTGTGAGAGTCTAGGAACAGTAGGACATCGCCCGTGGCTTGCCGCGCGCCGGCCAGTCGAGCCGTGATAAGACCAGAGCGTGAGCCGAGTCGAATCACACGGACTTTGGGCATGTGCCTCGCTAGGTATACATCTAGCTTGCTCTTTAGGAAATCTGGAAAAAAAGCCATAATCTGACTAGGTATACAAATACAAGAAATACAAATTAAAATATAATGATAAAGATAGGCGTAAGACGTGGTAGACATATCTCTCAGATTTTTAGGCATTCCTTTAAGATATCTAAGGAGATAGTCAGAGGACAGCAGGTGTCCTAACACATATTGAGTACCTACATGCCTATACTTTGAAGAAGTTCGCATTACGTGTTAGGTTGCAAGCCCATCGCCGCTATTAGTAAGCTAACTGTTTCTTCACGACGTTTTGCCCATTTAATTTTTAGAAGCGAAAAATCGATTCGAACCAAATTACTATTTATTCTGTTCTGTGTTTTATCCAAATAATTAAGTAGGTACATTAACTGTATTGTGTAGTTTTTTAGGCACCCATCATAGAACCAAACATTATTTTCTATTCGGCAAAGCGATAATGAAGTTTTAATAGCGAGGAATTTTAATTAATTGCCTCCGAAAATTTATTTAGAAGTAACATTAGCTGATACGCGCGGTTAAACCTGAAGTTCTACAGGAACAGCGGGGTTAAAATGGTCGCTATTGCAGAATCACAATATGAATTGCAATACATGCCGTTCTTGTCGCTCTCAATCTATGAAAAGAGACTGCATATAGTTTAATTCCTACTGTGATTCTGCTCTAACAGCCTTTTTAAGCCCGCTGGTCACTGTTAGGACAAATTCATGAAGTAGTTATTGGTGAAAAAGTTTCGAAATATCGGTACAATAGTTCCAGATTTTACCTCACTAACGAAAAACAATATCACCTTTTATGATGAAGAGGTAAGTTTGTAGGAGGTTATCTCCGAAATTACTCGTCTGTTTTTTTCGAGTAGTGAATTTCACGGGTAGAAACCTGTATCTGTATCTCGAGTGTCATATGCTAGGAGTAATATTATTCTATGGTCATATGTCAAAAGCGACAGCTAGTTAGAAAACAAAGGTCATTTACCACAATATAAAATTAATAAACCAAAATTTCAGATTAGTGATTCATGCTAATCTGACTCACTTTATTCTAATCGTCACGATACTTACAGAGGTCATTAAAAGTAAATTATGTTTTTATTTTCTTCATAAATCATGTTGACATTCACAGTTATTTGTATTAAGCATGCCTTTATTACCTAGCTATAATAGGCTATACCACCTGTTTCAATAACTACAGTAAGGTTCTGCAAGGTTAGAAGTACAACTAATTAGTCACACATGCAATGCGCATTAAGACTGCTCATTAAAACTCGAACTGTAGGGTTTAAACTACTTCTAAGTCGATAGGTTATACAAACATTTGTGGGGATGGCCACACTTTCGGGCAACGGGCGACTGAAACGGTTTTGATAGAACTTTACAGTAATATCCGTACCCATATTATAAATGTGAAAGTGTGTTATTTGTTTGTTTATTTGTCCTGCTTTCACTTCAAAACAGAGCGACGGATTGACATAATTTTTTGTGTGGAGATAGTTGAATAGTTGAAGGGCTGGAGAGTAACCTAAGCTACTTTTTATCCGGGTACTACGCGAGCGAAGCCGCGGGTAGCAGCTAGTAGTTTATAAATCAGTATAACATATTAATAGTAGGCTTTTATTTATAAAGATACATAAGCAGACGAACCCGCTATTTGGTATATTATGTTTTGTCGAAAAAAACGATTTAACTAATACTTTATCGAGTCGAATGTAACTTAAAATTCAAGGACGCGTTGCTATGGTAAGTATTCTGATGAGCGATGGCCATATGCATTCAACTTTATCGTGTAATGTAACTAACTATAATTGGAGTTTCCTGTGACTACCATTCACAACGATAGAGTAGGTGATATTTTAAAGTATGTATCATGTTAGTAGCGATCTAGAAATTTTAGTCTGCATTACCGAACTACAAAAAAATCTGTTTATTATACAAGTTGCTACATTAAAATTTAAAAAAAACCGACTTTAGTGTATGTGCAACTTTCTGTGCTCTCGAGGTACATTTTTGTTCATAACTCTGAAGATCCTCAACAGATCCTCACCAAATTTTTATGGCACCAATCGGAAAGTATACCCTTTGAAACAAAAAAATAATTTTCCAAATCGGTCCAGAAGCCTTTGAGAAAACGGTGAAAATAAATATAAAAAGCATAAAAGAAAAAAAATCCGACGAACTGAGAATCTCTTTTTTTTTAAATCGGTTTATTAAAGCATTAGTTTTCGAACTACCACACCGAAGTCATAAACTTACCCTTAGTACTAGCGTCGTCAACCAACAGAATCTCCTTTATAAGATGTTCCGGTGATCGATAGAGAACAGAGAATGCAGTTCTCAACAACGTACTCCAATGTTCATTGTGAAACGGCACCACCACACTGACCGTGGGTAGAGATGCTAGATATAGCTTTTCTTTGCATCCCGCGTGTCTAATGTCGGGTAACGAACGGTTTAAAGGGATCTTATCACTTAGCGCTCCGTTGAAACCGTTGACGGCGTACAATTCTTCCTCTAACTTGGCGTCGGATTTCGGTAAGTGCGCTGGAATACCTTGTTCGCCGATACCTGCAAAGTATCGTGGAATTATTAGTTGTGTATCAGTGCCTTCAAAGAGTAATAAAATTAAGATTAATAGCAGCCACCCACGATCAATTCTATCGTCCTTCCGATTGGATCCTATCGGCAGCTCACCACACACGTTCAATTCGAACTGTCCATTCGGCAGTTTATGCCGATCCACGTCCACACACGGTCCATTTGGCAATATCAAACTGGCAGTATCCAATCGATTGGACGAAAGATTGAGAGAAAAAATAGAGGTCTGCGCCCGATAAAGAGGAATAAGGCTAACACATTCTCAACCTTATTTTGGCCACTGCCCACTTTGAGAAAATATTTTTTCAGGAGCCCTCCCCTCCCCATATCTTAATGCGCCATTCCAATACCCCCTAATTTTCTCTGGGTCTTCTGCTGCCCCCCTGAAAGGCTCAAACGCCCACAAGGGGGCGTTATCGCCCACGTTGAGAACCTAATGTCAGTTAAATCTTAGCTATAAACGCTTCTTTACCAACTTCTAAACCAATTTAAATTGGTGGTGGCATTATCATAACGTTTCTAATCAGTCACTGGTACTCACCCACACGTTTCCTCTCCATGCTTATCTGCTTATAGTCGTGCCAGTCTATATTCTGAAACAACCCAAAAATTATCTAAATATTTCCATTAAATAATTACCACAATGTGCTCAAGTATAAATCCTTTGATTGTGTTCAGAAAAAAGAACAAAAAAAACTGACAAACAAAAATAAGAAAATCTGCCATTGAGATTCGAACTCGCAGCCTTTGGCGTTGCATGCCGATACCCTAACAGTTAGGGTCCCTGCAGCTGTTGTCGGCAGATCGAAATTACGAACCACATTGCACGGGAAAATCTTTCTGTTTGAAAAATATCGAGAAAACTAATTTTCCCAGAAATGATAATTATTCCATTAACTTTTTGACAATTTTATATTTTTATTGACGTTGATGTAATTTTAATTAATTTAAAGGAATTTAATTGAAGCTGTTATTTTAAAATTATGTATTACTTATCTTGTTGTTTTAAATTATTGTAATTAAGTAACTTATAATTAGTGTAATTGGTCTAACCGTTCTAATTATCAATAAATAAAAAAAAAAAAATGATACTTAGATCGATTTTTCGCCCCATTAAAACCCCACATAGCAAAGAACGTTGCGACATTTTGGGCCCCCTTGTCCAACAGTGATGAAACATATGTCATATGAAAGCTCTTGGTATGTACTTTATTTCATTCTACCACAACTAAGTTCAAATCGAGCGCGAAAATGGTGTTTTGGTGCAAAAATGGCGCGATAATGGTGGTTTCTTGAACGAAACTAGAAAGCTGAAACTTGGAATGTAGCTTTCTTTTCTAGTAAAAATACCCACTAAGGCATTTTATTTTCGAATTTCAACCCCTAAAGGGGTGAAAAGTAGTGAAAACGTCTATATGAAACTTTTTAACGCGTAGTATGATTTGCTTGAAACTCGGTTTGCATACTTAAAATGCAAAATAAATGAACACATGTTTCAGGATTATTCAAAACAACCCTTACAAAGGAGTGAAATGGGGTGTCAAAGTTTTTATGGGTACCTACTTTTTAATAGGTTGTGCGATTTGCTTGAATCTGGGTTTGAATACTATTGATGACAAATAAATGAACACATACGAGGGTCGTTTGATAAGTTCTTGGCCTTGACAAGAAAAAATGGTTTTTTAATGTATGAATTATTTTATATTTCAACATAATCATTTTTCAGGGCTACATACCAAGCCCCATTGTTTTCTACCTTTTAAAACCTTTCTAAAAATTCGATTGCTCCAACCCTTAAAAATGAGCCTTATTTTCAGTAGTAAACTCATCGTGAGAGCAATTTTATTAAAATCTAAGTAAATTTTTGATGTTTGTTTACATTAAATCGTTGCTTGATACTAAATCTTACGAATAAAATAGAGAAAGAGGCAATTCGTACCTTAATTTATGAAATTTTGCTATGGCGGGTGTAGTGTCCACGATATGTGGTGTATACTCGGCTCATCAACGCTTCATCACTAACACAAACACAACAACCGACATGACCGCTCGGCATGACAGCCGCGCTCGGACTCCCCGGTGGGTCGGTCCGTCGGTGGTGACGTAAACGCTTGAGACGGTAGTTGTACTGTACACTACATCCCTCTTTTGTTTTAATTGTTTTAGTTCTAGATTGTATTGACTGATATTTATTATAAATAAACTTAGTATTTAAATCAGTATTTTTTTTCTACTCATCTAATCAGTTTTATTTTACAGATTTTTTATTTTTTTATTTCGTATCAGCAATGAATTATTTAAACCAATTGGATTCACAAATACTAAAAGTTTTCCTACTATTCCACAATTCCACAGTCTCTAATTTGACTTATAAAGTTGATTACTTAATCTTTTTTTAATTATGGTACTGGGTAAAGTAGTGTAATATTCTTATAATCATTGTCTTCTGTTTTTTCTATATTTTATTTTGATTTTGAAATTGTTCTCCATTCGCCTTCTATTTCTTTCATTTTTTTTTTTTTTTTTTTTTTAATTGATTGTGAAGAAACGAAACTGAGGATTTACTCAGTTTGAAGTGCTAGTCTCACCCATACCTAATCATATTCTATTATATACTTAGTAGGTAAATACCTCATACCATCAGTGTTCTTAAGTGTATTCTGCTAGGTATTCTTGTTTTGTTTACATCCTTTTGTGTTCACTGTCAGTTACTTGTAGGTATATTTAATTCTAATCTTTAAACAAAAGAGTTTGAAACTGTCTCCAGGGATTTTAAACATCTATAGGTACTGTTAATATCTATAGGTACCTACTTCTATACTAATATGACAACCAGACTACTTATATACAAGCTTCCTCGATACAGGGTTAGCCTAGTGAGGAATCTGACAGAATATAAATATTGTTATCAACGGGATAATTACCATGATTTTATGTTCGTAACCATGATAGTTTCAAAAGTTATATCTGATAGAATACTTTGGTGCCCAAGCTTCCTCAATACCTACAGGCTTAGAGAGGAATCTGACAGGTATTCTTATTCCTAAATTTTGTTGTACTTACTTGTACCTACCTATTCTATAGCCAACTAGGTACCTACATAATTAATTAAATTTTGACAATTTGCTTATCCGCTATAATAAATATTTTCCATTTTACATCTTCAATTAATTCAACACGTTCGGTTCCCTCAAAATAAACTATCATACCAATTATTGTACAAATATAGATTCGTTTACAAACGTTGCATAGGTAAGTACTAACTATTACTATTGAGAATACAATAGTTCTAATGGTCCAGGATTTGTTGCTAGGATAAGAGAAACCCAGGAAAATCTAATCGGATCACTCATTCACTTGTATAATAGGTACCTAAATAATTCTTACAATAAAATTATACTTAACACATTTTAATCTATCAAATAACAAATCCATATCTACAGAGTTTTTAAACCTGTGTTTTAAATCATAGGTGTCTCCGTTACAAATACAAAGCCATGTACACAGCTCAGTCGAAGAGGCTGCTACTGACAATTACTCGTTGTTATTTACTTACCTATATATTGTGCATCAATCCTACAATTCAAATATAAATCTGATTGTACTTTTTTTTGTATCATATTCTTAATCTGCATAGGTGGTATCTACCCACACATAATGTTTATGTAGGTACTCATACTTATAATTTAAATCAACTGTAGGTACCTTTAAAAAGTACCGAAACCTTTTTTATGGCACAGTCATAGTTCTATAATATGAAAATTTATTATACAGTGTATTGATATAATATGAAATATCCTACCTACTCATATTATATTTATGTAATTATTTACATTCTACAAATTACAACGTTTCGGTAGGAGCATAATTTTTTATCTTCTGAATTTAAAGCCTCATAATTCAGGTTTATTTTCTAAGAATGAATACCTACTCCTACAGGTTTTCAATCCCGCATCAAATTGTTTAATATCTAAAGCTCTTTGGTCAAAATATGTATGTTAGACCAGTGTTCCGCAAACTTCCTGTGTTCAAGGTACATCTAGGAAATCGGAATACCTTGGAGGTACACCATAAATTAAAAATAATCTTTTCCTATGCGAAACATGAGCCTGTTCAGTTGAGCATATGGGATTCAAGTTTGGAGTAACTGAACTGAGACAGGCAACGCTACCTTTCCGAGGCACACCAACCACTGACCACGTCACACCAGTGCGCCGCAGCACACCCCTTGCGGGACACTGTGCTATACGGTATATTCATATGAGCCGTAGTTTTAAGTACCTATTTTACATCTTTTACTTGTTTAACTATTGTTGCCTGAAATAAAATTTTTATTATTACCTATTTACTCATTAAAATTTACTCATCTAAATACCCTCTAAAATTTGACACAACTGAAATGCACTAAGTACCAGATTACAGTTACTTAATAATAGCTACGAAATAACCAAGCTCAAAAAGATTAACCAATCTTAAACAGACAGATTACTTTCAGTAAAGGCTATTTTAGCACTGTGTGATATTGACATTATCTACTAGCTAAAAGCTGCTCGTCTAAGATCGATCTCGATGAAATGAGTAGGTACTTAGGTACCTAACTTACTAAAATAAAATTATTTATTTTCCCATATTATTTATTTAAAGTTCACACATTTGTTTGCTATCTGGAAATCATTGACATAATCAATGATTTGTTCAATTTACACAAGTAATTTGCATTATGTACCTATTCAAATTATCACGTTTCAGGAATCATCGTGAAAATTTCCTGTTTCAACTCGCTACTTAGGAAAGTGGTCTTTACATTGAAATAATAATATAATAATAATAAATCATTTATTTCAGATATAAATCCATACAAATTGTTAGTTAATTGACTTAAAAACTATGTTAGCTTATTTTCTAGTTTAGTTTAGTTAGGCAGGCTTAATTCATAAGTACAGCAATACTGTGTTTGTATAGCGGTCCGTCCAGTTTCTCCGCTATCATCTTCAGGATGGTGTTGGTGCTCCGGCGAAGTCTGCACATCAGTGAGGCTGTTTTTTTGCGCATACAGGCGGCGAACCCGTCCGTACGCGCCTCAGCGAACATGCCGGATGCGCTGCAGAAACGCGGGAGACCCAACAACATCCTGAAGGCATTGTTGTACTGGACGCGAAGAGTGTTCACGGATTTTCGCGTATAGGTCAGCCACAGGCTGCTCGTGTAGAATGACTGACAAAATGACTTGAAAAGATTTACTTTTACGTCCACTGAGCAACGAGCAAACCTGCGGGCCAACATGTTAGCTCTCACCGTCAACGCTCTTCGCTCCCTTTCTAAATCCTCTTCGTCTCTTAAATTATCCACAATTATATGTCCTAAGTATCTAAATTTATTTACTCTATTTATTATTAACCCATTTAGCAGAATAGGGGGCACCTCAGTAATTTTTTTACCAACAGGTCCAAACACCATAAATTCACATTTTTTGACGTTATACTGCAAGCCATGGCTCGCAGCATAAGTCTCACAGTAGCTTAATAGGCTCCTCAAAGCCCCTATAGATGGCGCCAGCAGTACCATGTCGTCTGCATAACTAAGATTATTGACAGACACTCCGTCAATAGTGCATCCGACCGGTAGACTGCTGAGGCCAGCTATAAGGTTGTCAATAAACAAATTAAACAGCTTCGGTGAGGTCACCCCCCCCTGCCGCACACCACACTCCAGTCCGTATACGTCTGAATGAGCTCCTCCCCATTTAACAACATTGCTTTGATGTTTATACCAATATTCAAGAACAGAACCGAGTTCCCTCGGTAGCGACGTGTCACGGAGCTTCTTCCACAGTATGTCGTAGCACACCGTATCAAATGCCCGTGACAGATCCAGGAAGCATGCGTAGACCGACGTAGAATGATGTGTACTACTTACTCAACAAATTAGGTATGTTGATCTTCAAAACTTATTAAAAAAAATTTAAACAGCAATTAGCAACAAGCACAAAGGTTTAATTGTAGTCCGTCAGGTCACTCAGGTGATATTCTGAAACCTCTAGCTACTAATCGCGCTCTGTACCTAACGGAATGGCTATGAGAGAAAATTTAATTTATTTATTTATTCAATATAACATAACACCATAACAGCATATAGCCAAAGCGACGTTATATTAACAATGAAATAAAATTAATTTAGTGTACAATAAGTATAATTATCTATCTACTTAAAATGTACACCTTCGATTATTACATTTTTTAATTAGGTATTTCCTTATCGCGCCTTAATAGTGATTAAGATCTGGCAGTATGAGTTTTATTATCTTTTCGAATGATTTAGGTATTTTCCGAATAACTGACTAATTATATCAGATTCTTATGCTACTGTATAATTTTACTAGGGCAGTAACATTACCAATTACCATCAGATTTCAAAGTACCTACTTACTTATCTGATTTTAAGCCGTCAAAGTTCTGAGACTTGGTTGACAATGATTTCAACCTCTCATCTCTCTCTCTCTCCCTTTTTTTTTTTTTTTTTAATAAGCCTGAGTCTTTTGATTTCTTATTTGTAAAAGTAGAGAGTTCCTACTTACCTCTAATTGTACGCGTATTTATTCGTGTTAGAAAGGTATTCTATTCTACCTAGCTATATAGGAATAACTTGGTTTCTAACCTTTACGCATGTTGTGATATATACTTTACTTACGGGAGCACTGGAGGACAGCTTACTGTATATATATTTTCTTAAGTTTAATGTAAACCTGTGTTCCATACCCTTTATTTAAGCAAATAAATATATAACTACAATACTTAACCATCCACTTAGCAACAGCGTTTAATAGGGAAGCTATTATAGGAATTGTCAAATAATAAGTGATTCCTGTGTAGAGAACACAGCAATTTTCATTCCAGTATGTAGATTCTTTTTCGCCATCGATAACAGAATATAAGTTACTTAGGTACTTTAAAGTTGAATTTAGCTTCACTTTTTTTTTTTTTTTTTTTTTTTTTTTTATTTTGCTACAAAATCTTTGAATGCAGGTAGCACGTTTGATTTATAAGTTAGTAGGTAGGTACGTCACATCACACAGTAATGCGCGTAGTCTTAACAAGGGTACAGAGCAATTTCCTTTTCCAACAGTTGTAGGAGTGATTAGGCCAAAACAATTGAATGTACAATAAATAATGGTCGCGTTACAATGATTTACTTTCAGCGTGATTGAACGGCAGTGGTTGTACCAGCCCACAACATAAAACGATCAATTTAATGATTCAGATTGAATAAATCTGCTGTTTTATCTCGCATTACTTCATTTAACAATTTAATGTTCAGATATTATCTGCAAAACCAATTTAGTGTTTAGATTAAGTTATCTGTTAAATACCAATTTAATGTTCAGATTAAATTATCTGCTATAATACTTTGATGTTCAGATTAAATAACTTCATTTAACAATTTAATGTTCAGATGTTATCTGCTAAACCAATTTAATGTTCAGATGTTATCTGCCAGACCAATTTAATGTTCAGATTAAATTATCTGCTATAATACTTTGATGTTCAGATTAAATAACTTCATTTAACAATTTAATGTTCAGATGTTATCTGCTAAACCAATTTAATGTTTAGATTAAGTTATCTGTTATACCAATTTAATGTTCAGATTAAATTATCTGCTATAATAATCTTATATTCAGATTAAATTACTTCATTTAACAATTTAATGTTCAGATGTTATCTGCCAAACCAATTTTAATGTTTAGATTAAGCTCTCTGTTATACCAATTTAATGTTCAGATTAAATTATCTGCTATTACAATTTAATGTCCAGATAAAATTATCTGCTAAAACAATTTTTTTTTATTTATATTAGGTAAGTTACCTGTTATACCAATTTAATGTTCAGATTAAATTATCTGCTATTACAATTAAATGTCCAGATAAAATTATCTGCTAAAACAATTTTTTTTTATTTATTTATATTAGGTAAGTTACCTGTTATACCAATTTAATGTTCAGATTAAATTATCTGCTATTACAATTAAATGTCCAGATAAAATTATCTGCTGAAATAATTTTATATTCATATTAGGTAAGTTACCTGTTATACCAATTTAATGTTCAGATTAAATTATCTGCCAAAACAATTTAATATTTCATAACCAGTTGGCATAATAGCCACTATTTTATATAGGTACTTGTGCTTGTAAACACTTATCAGTCTAACACTGATTGCAGTTCGATTCAACGATCAGGCATAGCCTGCTATCCTCCGTTCCGTTCAAATAGGTAACTACAGGCATCGTAAGCCTGGAAGGCTTAAATGGCAGCTACCGCAATTCCTTTTATGAATCATATTATTACCATTCGTAAATACCTATGTCTTTCTCTTGTTACTCTCATGATTAGGAAAAGATCCGAGACGGCCTTCTAGCAAGCCTAGATTAGCTCGCTAACATTTTCAATTTAAAATTGTATTAGGCAGGCATTGTACCTACTTGTGTTTTATTTCATCTTATTTTATCTGTATAAGTACATAATATCTGTGACTAAGGACTAGATCCCGAAATAAAACATTATTATTACTTTTATAATACGATTCATATTAGGATTCGGCTAAAGTGGCCCTTTTAGGCCCGCTCTCATCCAATTTAATGGTCGGATATTTTCCGCTAGTCACATAAATAAATATTGCTGGTCACCTCACACAGCGCCATCCAGCCCGAAACCAAGAAAAGCCCGCACCACGGGGATCAGACAACTGATTAAATGCGTAGGAACATAGAATACTTTATGATCAAACGAACTTACCCATACGTGAAGTTCGATCATAATTATGTGAACAGCTTAATTAACCCAGACACAGAACAAACATCTATGCTCATCACATCACACAAATGCATGTGCCGGATGGGAATCGAACCCACGACCCACAGCGCGAAAGGCAGAGCCACCACCAACTGAGCTAAGAGCCAGTTGACATGTTCATAACAGCTTCAATATATATAAATGTTTCAATACTTTAACAAATAATTCCAATTTAGTAGTCAGGATATTTCCTGCTTATTGGTGCAGGTACAGTCCAGTCAGACTGAACAGTAAAGTTCTTAGTAGTGGTTCAAACACTGGCACTGGTCACACTTAAAAGCTTATTAAAATACTTATTACAATTAACGTAAGTTTGCGGTAAACGGGTTCGTCACATGTAATTATCGCAGCGCGATCAGTTGTGCCAGGGTGTAAAGATGGTAATTCACTAAAATCAAACACCTTGTAAATGTACGTCTTCGTACAATGCTAAGTTGGTATAAGTACACCTTTCACTACTGAGACACTAATTCCATAAACAGGAACAACAAAACTTAAAGATAAAAACTTAGTATTCATCAACCCTTGTTAATACTCAGGTACATGTATGTATACTTGTAAATACTGTATATAAGGAGCATATTTTGTAAAAAACCACCAATCAGAAAAATCAAAGAAAGGGTAGGTTCACAAGCAGTAATCCAAGAATGCGGTTTAGCAAAAGTGTGCAATCATTAAATTCTTTGTTGTAGGTACTAATTGCATTTATAAGTATACCTAGTAGGTATGTCTTTGTTGGTAGGTTATTTCACCATCCCGACTATTTGCTAGAGTGGTCCAAGTTTACCATTCCACTCTTAAGTAAATGATAAATACTTATATTTTAATACTTTAAAGTACCCACATTGTATAATGCAAAACGATGAGTCAATTGGTTATTTTCCGATTTACCCATTGGTAAAATAAAAGATAGAAAAACCTCAGCGTAGGTACCTACAATAAAATTTGTATCAATCTACGCATTGACAGTTATGCTAACTCAATAGATAACACGCACTAAACCAATTTCTTGTGCCAACTGGAAACGAAACTCGTCACTCCCATTCCCTTTTTTTTTTTTTTATTAAGTATTTACTCACGTTTTGTCCTCGTCGCCACATGTAGTGTCCACGATATGTGGTGTATACTCGGCTCATCAACGCTTCATCACTAACACAAACACAACAACCGACATGACCGCTCGGCATGACAGCCGCGCTCGGACTCCCCGGTGGGTCGGTCCGTCGGTGGTGACGTAAACGCTTGAGACGGTAGTTGTACTGTACACTACAGCGGGTACGCAAGTGCGTATTTGTGTTTATTGTCAATTGTGAGCAAACGCGGCAGCCATATTTCGGAAAGCATTTTAATGTCTAAATGGGTTGTTAAAATATTTAACTCCCATTTAATTAAGATGTCCATAGACTCAGTAATCTAACGCACTTTTACTCTCCGGTCGGTTATTACTAAATCATAGATTTTTTAATTAATTTCTGGATCGGGGGCATAATTTGAACGACCAGAACGGTCTTCATCAATAATGCTTATAAGGTCACATTTTAATTCAGCTGTCCAATATTTTATGGTTTTTAACGATGGAACAGAGTCCTAAGTATACTTTGGAAAACTAAATTTTATTCATATCACTCTTTTTCTATTTCAAAAACAAGTAGTTTATCACCAATCGGTGTTCGATTTTTACCATTTTTGTAAAATCACAAAAGTTGGTTTGTTTAAATGGCTGTCATATAAAAACTAAACCATCTAGAAAGTTCAGAATTTGACAGTATTACTAAAAAAAGTTAAGTTAGCGAAAAATAACACATTTTTAATATTAACAGTGTTTTATCTAACTTAGGCCAAGTACTTATCATACTGCCCTCGTATTTCAGGATTTTTCGAAACAACTCTTAATAAAAAAATATTTAAAAAAAACAAAAACCCGACTGCGTCAAAACTAAAAAGAAAAAAACAAGCCTGCAAAGAATTACTCACAGTCGGTACCCATTCATTTTATTACCAATCAAATCTTCCCAATGTTATGGGTCCCGACTGTGAGTAATTCTTTGCAGGCTTGTTTTTTTCTTTTTAGTTTTGACGCAGTCGGGTTTTTGTTTTTTTTAAATATTTTTTTATTTAACACTTTTTAGTTATGATAAAGTTGATTTTAAAATACCTTGATTAACTATTACCTACCCAACAAGAAATTAATAAACCAACTAAACTAAGTAACTTCGTATCGCCCTAATTATTTATTCAATTTTATTCTTCAAATCCATCCAATCCAATTCCCCATCAGCCAATAATTCAATCCAATCCAATAATATCAAAAACTTTCGATAATGGCCTTCAAAAATTGATAGAATAGGTAAACTTTTCAAAACGCAACGATAGCGCGATCTAGGATTGGTTCAGATTTAGCAGCGACATCTAGTTGTGTTTTTGGTAATTAATGTAAATAAAAAATAATACTGAGGGTTGCGATGTTTGTAACTTCTGAACTACAAAACCGATGACCTTGAAATTTTTACAGAACATTTTAAAGTAGGTACATACCTACTTTCTAACAAAATTACCCTTCCTTTGCGTTGCGCAGTCGGGTAAAAAGAATCAATAAAATCGTAGGTACTATGTGTTAATGAATTACAACCAGATACCTACCTACTCATTTTGATTTTCATTTCCTCTCCCAAGGGAACCGTCTTGAATTTCAGTAAGTAAGTAGGTATAGTAATCAAAAGTATCCTATTTATACCTCGTAGTAGTATAGTATGTATGCACTCAAATAATACCAAGTTTCATTTAAGAGCCAGTATACAATTTCGCACTCGACAAAATCAGCGCTCGGAGGGACAAAAGTTGCTAAATTCTAACACCCGATGAACAGCGCTCCGTTTCTTAGACTAAACGGTTTTGGTAATTTTCATGTGATTGATTTTTTTGCGATAGTATAAATACTTTTTGGGTAGGTACTTAGGTAGGTACCTATAGGTATAACACAAAACAAAGTCGGGTTATTTACACCTTGAATACAAATAATTACAAAAAATAAATGTTTGTTTCTTTGTCCCATAAACCATATTGTGCTGATCTGATGGAGTCAGGAGCTTTTCAACAGAACTCTTCAGTAAATAGTCCGATTGAGTTGAAACTTGGATCTCAGCATGTCAGTCAAGTTCCGACTACAATGAAATAATGTGGTGACAGCTAGCTCATCTGATGATGGAGTCAGGACCTGTTCCATGGAACTTTTTAATGATATGGGTATCAAATGACAGGGCTTGATGAGCGCAACACAATGCTGATCTGATGATGGAGCCAGGACCTGCTCCATGGAACTTTTTAATGATATGGGTATCAAATGAAAGGGCTTGATGAGCGCAACACAATGCTGATCTGATGATGGAGTCAGGACCTGTTCCATGGAACTTTTTAATGATATGGGTATCAAATGAAAGGTTTGATGAGCGAAACACAATTCTGATCTGATGATGGAGTCAGGACCTGCTCCATGGAACTTTTTAATGATATGGGTATCAAATGAAAGGGCTTGATGAGCGCAACACAATGCTGATCTGATGATGGAGTCAGGACCTGTTCCATGGAACTTTTTAATGATATGGGTATCAAATGAAAGGGTTTGATGAGCGAAACACAATTCTGATCTGATGATGGAGTCAGGACCTGTTCCATGGAACTTTTTAATGATATGGGTATCAAATGACAGGGCTTGATGAGCGCAACACAATGCTGATCTGATGATGAAGCCAGGACCTGCTCCATGGAACTTTTTAATGATATGGGTATCAAATGAAAGGGCTTGATGAGCGCAACACAATGCTGATCTGATGATGGAGTCAGGACCTGTTCCATGGAACTTTTTAATGATATGGGTATCAAATGAAAGGGCTTGATGAGCGCAACACAATGCTGATCTGATGATGGAGTCAGGACCTGTTCCATGGAACTTTTTAATGATATGGGTATCAAATGAAAGGTTTGATGAGCGAAACACAATTCTGATCTGATGATGGAGTCAGGACCTGCTCCATGGAACTTTTTAATGATATGGGTATCAAATGAAAGGGCTTGATGAGCGCAACACAATGCTGATCTGATGATGGAGTCAGGACCTGTTCCATGGAACTTTTTAATGATATGGGTATCAAATGAAAGGCTTGATGAGCGCAACACAATGCTGATCTGATGATGGAGTCAGGACCTGTTCCATGGAACTTTTTAATGATATGGGTATCAAATGAAAGGGTTTGATGAGCGAAACACAATTCTGATCTGATGATGGAGTCAGGACCTGCTCCATGGAACTTTTTAATGATATGGGTATCAAATGAAAGGGCTTGATGAGCGCAACACAATGCTGATCTGATGATGGAGTCAGGACCTGTTCCATGGAACTTTTTAATGATATGGGTATCAAATGAAAGGGTTTGATGAGCGAAACACAATTCTGATCTGATGATGGAGTCAGGACCTGCTCCATGGAACTTTTTAATGATATGGGTATCAAATGAAAGGGCTTGATGAGCGCAACACAATGCTGATCTGATGATGGAGTCAGGACCTGTTCCATGGAACTTTTTAATGATATGGGTATCAAATGAAAGGGTTTGATGAGCGAAACACAATTCTGATCTGATGATGGAGTCAGGACCTGCTCCATCGAACTTTATAATGATATGGGTATCAAATGAAAGAGCTTGATGAGCGCAACACAATGCTGATCTGATGATGGAGTCAGGACCTGTTCCATGGAAATTTTTAATGATATGGGTATCAAATGAAAGGGTTTGATGAGCGAAACACAATGCTGATCTGATGATGGAGTCAGGACCTGCTCCATGGAACATTTTAATAATATGGGTATCAAATGAAAGGGTTTGATGAGCGCAACACAATGCTGATCTGATGATGGAGTCAGGACCTGTTCCATGGAACTTTTTAATAATATGGGTATCAAATGAAAGGGCTTGATGAGCGCAACATAATGCTGATCTGATGATAGAGTCAGGACCTGTTCCATGGAACTTTTTAATGATATGGGTATCAAATGAAAGGGTTTGATGAGCGAAACACAATTCTGATCTGATGATGGAGTCAGGACCTGCTCCATCGAACTTTATAATGATATGGGTATCAAATGAAAGAGCTTGATGAGCGCAACACAATGCTGATCTGATGATGGAGTCAGGACCTGTTCCATGGAACTTTTTAATGATATGGGTATCAAATGAAAGGGTTTGATGAGCGAAACACAATTCTGATCTGATGATGGAGTCAGGACCTGCTCCATCGAACTTTATAATGATATGGGTATCAAATGAAAGAGCTTGATGAGCGCAACACAATGCTGATCTGATGATGGAGTCAGAAACTGTTCCATGGAACTTTTTAATGATATGGGTATCAAATGAAAGGGCTTGATGAGCGCAACACAATGCTGATCTGATGATGGAGTCAGGACCTGTTCCCTGGAACTTTTTAATGATATGGGTATCAAATGACAGAGCTTGATGAGCGCAACACAATGCTGATCTGATGATGGAGTCAGGACCTGTTCCCTGGAACTTTTTAATGATATGGGTATCAAATGAAAGAGCTTGATGAGCGCAACACAATGCTGATCTGATGATGGAGTCAGGACCTGTTCCATGGAACTTTTTAATGATATGGGTATCAAATGAAAGGGTTTGATGAGCGAAACACAATGCTGATCTGATGATGGAGTCAGGACCTGCTCCATGGAACTTTTTAATAATATGGGTATCAAATGAAAGGGCTTGATGACCGAAACACAATGCTGATCTGATGATGGAGTCAGGACCTGTTCCATCGAACTTTATAATGATATGGGTATCAAATGAAAGAGCTTGATGAGCGCAACACAATGCTTATCTGATGATGGAATCAGGACCTGTTCCATGGAACTTTATAATGATATGGGTATCAAATGAAAGGGTTTTATGCGCGAAACACAAAGCTGGGTTAGGATTTACTTTTGACTTCGATTTTTGATGTTTGATTTTTCATTTTTAATCTTGATTTTAATTTTAAAATCAAAATCAAGAAATAAAAATCAAAATAAAAATCCGAGATCCGAGAATCGAGAAATGAGAAACAAGAATCAAGAATCACAAATCAAACATTAAAAAATTGAAAATCAAGAATTAAGAATCCGAGATACAAGATCCGAGAATCGATAATCGAAAATTGAAAATCAAGAATCAAAATCAAGAATCAAGAACCCGATATCCAAGATCCGATAATCAAGAATTGAGACTCGAAAATCGAAAATCAAGAATCCGAGATCCGAGAATAGAGAAACTAAAATTGAAAATCAAGAATCAAGAATCAAAGTGAAAGTCAAAATCAAGAATCAAAGTCAAAGTAAACCCCGACCCAGCTTTGTGTTTCGCTCATCAAGCCCTTTCATTTGATACCCATATCATTGTAAAGTTCCAGGGAACAGGTCCTGACTCCATCATCAGATCAGCATTGTGTTTTGTTCATCAAGCCCTTTCATTTGATGCCCATATTATCATTAAAAGTTCCATGGAACAGGTCATAACTCCATCATCAGATCAGCATTATGTTTTGCTCATCAAGCCCTTTCATTTGATACCCATATGATTAAAAAGTTCCATGAACCAGGTCCTGACTCCATCATCAGATCAGCATTGTGTTTCGCTCATCAAACCCTTTCATTTAATACCCATATCATTAAAAAATTCCATGGAACAGGTCCTGACTCCATTATCAGATCAGCATTGTGTTGCGCTCATCAAGCCCTTTAATTTGATACCCATATCATTAAAGAGTTCCATGGAACAGGTCCTGACTCCATCATCAGATCAGCATTGTGTTTCGCTCATCAAACCCTTTCATTTGATACCCATATCATTAAAAAGTTCCATGGAACAGGTCCTGACTCCATCATCAGATCAGCATTGTGTTGCGCTCATCAAGCTCTTTCATTTGATACCCATATCATTATAAAGTTCGATGGAACAGGTCCTGACTCCATCATCAGATCAGCATTGTGTTGCGCTCATCAAACCCTTTCATTTGATACCCATATCATTAAAAAGTTCCAGGGAACAGGTCCTGACTCCATCATCAGATCAGCATTGTGTTGCGCTCATCAAGCCCTTTAATTTGATACCCATATCATTAAAAAGTTCCATGGAACAGGTCCTGACTCCATCATCAGATCAGCATTGTGTTGCGCTCATCAAGCCCTTTCATTTGATACCCATATTATTAAAAAGTTCCATGGAGCAGGTCCTGACTCCATCATCAGATCAGCATTGTGTTGCGCTCATCAAGCCCTTTCATTTGATACCCATATCATTAAAAAGTTCCATGGAACAGGTCCTGACTCCATCATCAGATCAGCATTGTGTTGCGTTCATCAAGCTCTTTCATTTGATACCCATATCATTATAAAGTTCGATGGAACAGGTCCTGACTCCATCATCAGATCAGCATTGTGTTTCGGTCATCAAGCCCTTTCATTTGATACCCATATCATTAAAAAGTTCTAGGGAACAGGTCCTGACTCCATCATCAGATCAGCATTGTGTTGCGCTCGTCAAGCCCTTTAATTTGATACCCATATCATTAAAAAGTTCCATGGAACAGGTCCTGACTCCATCATCAGATCAGCATTGTGTTGCGCTCATCAAGCCCTTTCATTTGATACCCATATTATTAAAAAGTTCCATGGAGCAGGTCCTGACTCCATCATCAGATCAGCATTGTGTTTCGCTCATCAAACCCTTTCATTTGATACCCATATCATTAAAAAGTTCCATGGAACAGGTCCTGACTCCATCATCAGATCAGCATTGTGTTGCGCTCATCAAGCTCTTTCATTTGATACCCATATCATTAAAAAGTTCCAGGGAACAGGTCCTGACTCCATCATCAGATCAGCATTGTGTTTCGCTCATCAAGCTCTGTCATTTGATACCCATATCATTAAAAAGTTCCAGGGAACAGGTCCTGACTCCATCATCAGATCAGCATTGTGTTGCGCTCATCAAGCCCTTTCATTTGATACCCATATCATCATAAAATTCCATGGAACAGGTCCTGACTCCATCATCAGATCAGCTCGCTGTCACCCTATTATTACATAATTAGTTACACAACAATTCAGATCATTATTCTGCTTTAACGGCCTTTTTAGCCCCGCAGAAAATATTTAAAAATAGGTAATTAATAACTTAGCAACCAATGTATCAAACGCTCCTATTTCGCTATATTCTTCGTAGCCGGCGACGTGCTTTGCGAGTCGACTCAGTGCGAGCTCCGGGATGCAAAGCGATACGTCCACCCCCTAGAAGCGCTCGGCGCGGTCTGCTTGCGTCGAGTAGATAGGGTAGTAGATACGACGCGTTTTAGGTTGTTTTAAAAGATTTTTCATTGCCAATTTTTTAATCTTTTTGCATTTTTTTTTTCAGAAAAGGATTGATTTTGAACTCAAGTTTATTTCTGTTTTGTTAATTTTACGAACAAGAGTTCTAAGTCAGTTCTAAGTAGCCAAAATCAAAAGCAATTCTTTGGCCGTTTTCTCGAAATTTGGACTAAGTTAAAGATTTTTTTACTCAAAAACTAAATAAAGGTAGTAAAAAGTGATCCATTTAATAGTTTGGTTGACTATCACAGCAAAACATCGTAATTTTTTTATACCATTTGGACGTCAAAATGATTCGTAAATATGGTGATTTCTAAACCTCTTACAGCAAAAATTCACAAAACAGTCGCCGGTTTGAGGTCGATTAATCAAAAAGAAATAATAAAAATACAAAAGTAGCTCATTTAATAGTACAAAATTGAAATGATATTTCATGCTGTGCCATAATTTTTTTATAAATACAGTGTTTTCATTGAAAAATCCTGCCCCAAAACATCACGTAAATCAGAAAATTTTGTCTAATGCCTCTTAAATCCGTCCAGTAGTTTCGTTCGACCGAGACGTGATGCGCGGCCAAGATACACACAAACAGAATTTTAAACCGTTATATTTCCTAAGCTATTATTTAAAATGAAAAATAGTAAAAGAAACCTAACATTGATTTTTAAATACCTATTCAACGATACCCCACTTGACATAGTTCGTCAATTTTGAGTTTTTCAATTTTGACAATATGGCGTCTGGTTGTAACACTGGTTAATTTTGATTACTTTCATGTCTTTAGTGACACTCGCAAGGTTGAGACAAATCGATTGACGTTAGAATCATCAAAATCGGTCCACGCGTTTGGCCTCTAGAGTGCCACATAGAAACATCCATAGCGAGAATAATTATTAATCAACTTTAAACCGTTATTTTTCCTAAACTATTACTTAAAATGAAAAATGGTAAAAGAAACATAAAGTTGATTTTAAAATACCTATTCAACGATACCCCACTTGACATGGTGTGACGATTTTGATTTTTTTAATTTTGACATTAAGGCGTCTGGTGGTGGCACTGGTGAATTTTGATTACTGTCATGCCTGTAACAACACTCCCAAGGTTCAGACGAATCGATTGACGTAAGAATCATCAAAATCGGTCCACGCGTTTGGCCTCTAGAATGCCACATAGAAACATCCAAACATACATACTTACATACATAGACTGATAAACACATTACCCTTCCTTTGCTTTGCGCAGTCGGGTAAAAAGGGGTAAAATGGGGTGTCAGAGTTTGAATTGAAACTTTTTGAGGGCGGTGCGATTGGCTTGAGACTCGGGTTGTATATTATAAATGCAAAATAAACGGACATGGTGTTTCAGGACTTTTCGAAACAACCCTTAAAAAGGGGCGAAATGGTGTGTCGAAGTTTGTGCTGGAACTTTTTAAGGACAGGGCAGGCAAGTACCGGTGTCACTTGCATACACTTCGCCACCGGCTACCCGGCACTGGTTACCCGGTCCTTTGGTCCATTTTCGTAACTATTTTTTACAACCAGTTATGAAAGAAGATTTTTTTTCACTGATTCTTAACTGGGTATTAAAAGAAATATTCATTCCATGTACGTTACCATGTTTTATAGCCAGCTATGAATTTTATTAGTAAACTTTATACAGTACTTCCAGATAAATAATGGGTATCGGAAAACATCAGAAATAATCGCATAGTTGGCCATTATTTGGAAAACACGAAATTAGCCAATGCCTATTATTTATCTGGAAGTAGTACATTATTTATTTTATTTTTTCAATTTTAGGAAAACTTACAGCTAGACAACAGATTAAAAGAAGACATAGATACTTAAGGCTAATAACAAGTTTTCACATATAATTAATTGAATAGTATAAACAAAACAGTCTCTATTATCGTAGACGGCGTAGAGTGAAGAAAAAAAAAACAAACTATAATTATATTGGTACATTTAGTACCTACTAATAGATTCAGTTCAACATCGACATCATAATATCAATCGTCCTAAATGTTATAAAAAGGAGAAAAGAAGCATCCTTTTTTGTAGCTAGATAACAGTTACGAAAAAAGAAAACAAGGTTCCATTTTAGTAGCTAAGTAGTTACGAAAAATGAAAAAAAAAACCAACCATTTTCGTCACTGGTTACCAAAAACTGAAAAAAAATCATATCTGGCTATGAATCATGGTTACGTACAGTCAGCGTCATCAATCGGTATCCCCCTATTGATTTTAACAAGGACCCTTTTCATTTCAACTTTGGATTTCAGTCGGATTTGCTAGTATAGGAACTCGAGCGAAATTAGATATCCATAAGTATACTAGCAAATCCGACTGAAATCCAAAGTTGAAATGAAAAGGGTCCTTGTTAAAATCAAAAGGGGGATACCGATTGATGACGCTGACTGTACATGGAATAAATATTCCTTTTTAATAACCAGTTAAGAATCAGTGAAAAAAATCTTCTTTCGTAACTGGTTGTGAAAAATAGTTACGAAAATGGACCAAAGGACCGGGTAACCAGTGCCGGGTAGCCGGTGGCGAAGTGTATGCAAGTGACACCGGTACATGCCTGCCCTGTCCTTAAAAAGTTCCAGCACAAACTTCGACACACCATTTCACCCCTTTTTAAGGGTTGTTTCGAAAAGTCCTGAAACACCATGTCCGTTTATTTTGCATTTAGGTATAATACACCGTAAATTCTGGGTCAGTTTAAAGCCAGCACTCACTGCTTGTATTGCTTAATCGTATTCGTGTCGTTGGTTTAATTTTTGAATTTGATAAGTATTTCATACGAAACGAAATAGTTGAAAAGATTAAAAAAAGTGAGGAAAACACTTGGTAAGGTGTCGTAGGTGCGCAGAGCTAATGACCTAGGTATGTATGTATGACTACGACATAGCGTAGACTCTACGCTGTAGCAACAGCTGAGCATAGAGCACGTATCTCCGTGATTTATCCTGTCTATGTTTCGTGATATTATTAATTGCAAAAAAATAGATCTCATATTTATCATTATTTTTGAGTAAGGTTATCAATATAGATTACGTAGGCGCCGGCTTTAAACTGACCAAAAATAAACGGTGTACATATACAACCCGAGTCTCAAGCCAATCGCACCGCCCTTAAAAAGTTTCAATTCAAACTATGACACCCCATTTTACCCCTTTTTAAGAGTTGTTTCGAAAAATCCTGAAATATGTGTTCATTTATTTGTCATCAATAGTATTCAAACCCAGATTCAAGCAAATCGCACTACCTATTAAAAAGTACCCATAAAAACTTTGACACCCCATTTCACCCCTTTTTAAGGGTTGTTTTGAATAATCCTGAAATATGTGTCCATTTATTTTGCATTTTAAGTATGAAAACCGAGTTTCAAGGAAATCATGCTACGCGTTAAAAAGTTTCATACAAACGTTTTCACTACTTTTCACCCCTTTAGGGGTTGAAATTCGAAAATAAAATGCCTTAGTGGGTATTTTTACTAGAAAAGAAAGCTACATTCCAAGTTTCATCTTTCTAGTTTCGTTCAAGAAACCACCATTATCGCGCCATTTTTGCACCAAAACACCATTTTCGCGCTCGATTTGAACTTAGCTGTAGTAGAATGAAATAAAGTACATTCCAAGAGCTTTCATATGACATATGTTTCATCGCTGTTGGACGAAGCGGGTCCAGTGTTCAAGCAATGATGCCCATGGTTCTTTCATCTAAATCATTAGAGTCGTTTTCAAGAACGAGAAAACAAATAAATAAGCATTAATACACAAATACTTATTCAAATATTGCTCGTTTAATAGTATAGGACAGGATAGGAAACTTACTTTTAAACTTATTGGCACAAAATACTCCTTGTACTCATCATTCAATGAATGTGACAGCGGGCTGATGTGCTCCGCTTGGTTCAACGTCTTTATGAGATACAGCAATACCACTATAATGGTGAGCATGAGTAAGTTGCGCAATCGCAGCAGTCTGGATACGTGACGCCGCATCGTATGGGCGGGAAAGAACCTGTAAATCATGTAACATATTAATTTGTTCTGGCTTTAATATTAAGTTTAATATTTATCTAAAAAAAAAATGCGCCTTCACATCATTTCAAGTGCATTTGTCTTTGAAAATCAGCTCACTTCGCTCGAAGCTCGCATAATAGCTTCATGAGTAATTTTGCAAGCAAAGTGAGTTATGTCTGACCCCCCCACCTCACCCCTATAATCTCATGTGACCCCCCCCCCCCAAAGTCTTGGTTTGCAACCGCACCTATATAAAGGCACTAATGTTTCCCATTTTTAATAGTGCCATTAGTATTCATAGATAAGCTGGAAACCTAACACATGAAATACTAACTTGGTACTCTGCAATTCTTTTACTGAACTACAATTCACTTATGAACTGGGTCCTATTATAATATTAGGAATATTCACTGGGCAAGGATTAATCAGTAGGTAAACATTTTTAATTATTATTTAGACATTTTTATTTTTAGTTTAACTGATGCAGCAATAAATACTTCTGAGGCCTTTTTACCTGAATTTGGAGGGACAATTTGAATTAAAATAATAATACTCTACAATTTTTTTCTTTAGTAAAATGTGTTGCAACGTGACCCTTACAAATAGAAAGTTAAGCAATTTGCATAACGTATACCTACTCGTAGTATATCAAACTGATAAATGATGTATTTTTGAGTTGGGAATTAGAAAACTAATAAATATTGATGAGTTTATTCAAACTGATAGAACAAGAAAATAATAATTTTGTGACATAGAGTATTTTTTTAAATATTATTTTACTATAGGTCACAAAATTTAATTGAGCTATGATCACGTCTATTTACGTGTACCTACCTAGCTAGAGGTGCAGATATTGTTATATAAAGTGCTATTCAACCAATCAATGTTGTTTGAGAAAAGCTTTAGATATTACACTGTAGTACTATTGCTAGAAACAGGACTTACTTTCTTTTCATAGCAAAAAATATCAGATATTTGCGGGAATAAAAACTAGATTGCACTAGAGCTAGCCGCGTATCGAAGTGGGTGCGACAATAATTTCTACGATAGACTGAAGGTATCTAGGTACTACACGGCGATGAAAGTTAGTAGGCAAATAGATTATGTAAATAAAATGCAGGTGTCATTTAGATAACAAAATACTCACAACTTAGTGTAAATACTCGCCGAGAAGCGAAAAATAAAAACTTGTTTATTTACACACCTTGGTACTTAGATACACAGAACACTACAATAAAAGTATAATGAGGTAATATTATTAGTCGCAAAATAAAACATTTACGAATATTTTACACACAAAGGCAAAGGCTATTCTTTATTATTTACATTTTAATGTTGATCACCGCAAAATATAAAACACGACCACCACCTTGCCTTGGCAGTGTTTCCAACTCCAATAAATCGTAGTCGCGAGATTCAATCCGAAAAGTCGCTAAAAACTGATTCTATTTTGATTTTTTTTTTTTTCAAGTTGTCTTTTCCACCTTTCTATTATTTTTCATAGAACTGTTTTGATTTGCAGGTTGAAGTCCAAAAGTCGCTAGATAAGTTGTGAAATATTATTTTGTCTATCGCTAAACTAAAACTGATTTTAAGTCGCTAACACTACAGCAAATGTCGCTATTTCTAGCGACAATCGCTAAATTGGTAACACTGAACCTTGGTCACTAACTTGTTTGTCATCATTTGTCATTGTCAATGACTGACATTACATGATGGATGACAGTCCGGCCGGCTGTCTGTGAATCTAACGTCCACTCAATAATTAATCTGATGATGCCCCCTCTTCACATACTGCATAATTTATCCTATCCTATTATAATAAACGAGCAATATTTGTTTGTTTGTCTGTACTCACGTTCTCGAAAACGGCTCTAACGATTTCGATTAAATTTGCGGTACGGGTGTTTAAGGGAGCGATAAATCGATCTAGCTAGGTCTCACATTTGAAAAAATCTTTTTCTTGGCGTTTTCACGCAAAAAGATTTACCAGTGCCATGTGGTTCGTGGTTTCAAAAAATTTGTTGAGACCAAAGTGGCCGAGTAGATTGGGTGTCCGCCTATCAGCCGAAGGCTTCGAGATCGAATCTCAGCCAGTGATAGTTTTTTTTCTTTTTCTTTTTGGGAAACATGGTGGAATCTTTCCCCAAAGGCAGAGTGGGTGGTTCTGAAGTCCGATAGACACAGCGCACAGAAGTAGGTTATGTAAAAAATTACTAACTGTCCAAATAAGGCTTGAACAATAATAATTATGCTAGTTTGTACGTTCGTTAGCTCTACACACCAGAACAACTGAACGACCTTGAATAAAAGAGCTTATTATAATAAATAAAACAATTAGTTCCCACTCTTTCCGTAGGACTTGAGTGCTGAATCCTACTCTACGTTGACACGCATTCACGTATTTCACGTGTGTGGACATTTTCACGAAAAAAAGCCAGTGACGACTAAGAAACTAATCTTTCCACTATTTGAATAAGTACCTACACATTTTATTAAACAACACAATAAAATCCTTAGTAAAAAGAGGACGCGGACGTATATGTGTGAATGCTTGCACGTTGAACGTGGCACATATCTTGCCATAGACAGACATTCACGCACGCCGTTAGTAATGCCATAGATGAAGAAGAGGCATTATGTGACTTTACCAACCACCAAAAAGTTTTTTGATTGATTGAACGCATCCGAAAATTCTCGACCGCTTCCTTGACAACTGTTTGTTTTTGATTGGTTGAAAATTTTCAGGAAAATCAAAATCATTCCTCGATTTTGTTTGAAGTAAGGTTGTGAAATTACCGAAATCCTAACAAAACGGATCAGACTTACTTGTAAAGTGTACTTTTATGTTAGAAAGGTAAGCAACTCAGTCATAAACTACATGCAACAGCTTAAAAATTATAATAATTCACACTCTTGTGTAAATTAGGATATCCGTTATCCGGTGATCGCAACCCCTCAATAGAACCAAACCCAAATTCCAATCTCGCTACGGAGTGTCCACTTATCTATTCTAATTAAATTAACATATAGTACTGAAGAAGCGTGGTGGTAGCGCGGAGGTTATTGCATTGCTAACTAAGCTAGCAGTCAGTCAATTTTTTGTGTAACCTTTTGTCATTCTTTCAGATGGCTCCTTTCAGGAGTAAAGTCTTTTTCGGATGTTTGTTAGTGTTTGTAAGTGTCGCCGTACTGGTGAGAGCTGAGGACTCGGATGATGAAGCCACAGTTGAGGTTAGTGTCACTAATCTACTAAGTTCAGTATCTACATACGGGTATCAAAAAATGTAACCTAGATTTCAGTGTTATCAAGATCTTTAATATCTGTAGGTATTGTATCTGTGTCATGGGTACAAGGGAAGAACAATCATTGCCAGTTTTTTTGCAGTATTGAGTTAACAATGCCATCCAGTAGAAAATTAAAAGCCCGTTGGCCCTTTACCCCAATAACGCTAATCGGTGTCAACGTAAGGCTCAAGAGAAGATTGTATAGCTGTAGTAAAAGTATCTAGATCATTTGTCAATTTTTGTTTGATCATTTTCTCAAAATGAGTTGACTGTGACAATGATCGTTCTTCACCTGTACCCTACTGTTATTTGAAGAAAAAAAACTTAGGCCTCTACATCTTTACTAGATGATTTATACAGTGTCAGGAGGCAATCTTTGCCTACACTTTACGGGACACTAGTGCCTGGGACAATATTGAGATGGAGTAGGCTTCTGGTGGTTATTTGAACAGCCTAGTTGATGACCTAAATTCTATTTCTCACCAGGTGGAAGAAGAAGTAGAAGAGTACACCAGTCCTGAGATTCCAAAGAGAGTGTATTTCGCTGAACATTTTGATGATGTCAAATCTTTTGGAAAGAGATGGGTGAAATCTGAAGCTAAGAAACAGGGTGTTGATGAAAACATAGCCAAATATGATGGTAAATGGGAGGTAAGATTCACATCTTCATGATTTTCTCAAGCAACAGAAAAATTCAAAATAAAATTATCAGGGTTGATATGATTTAAATCACTTGATTTTAATCAGTGATTAAAATCGCGATTAAAATCAAATGATTTTTTCAAAAAAATCAATGATTTAAATCAGTACGTTTTTACTGCGACCAAATCAACAAAAATGTGTCCAATGCTGTTTACCTACACCGTTCGGGGGTTCCCCGATATTTCAACTCGCGATTGAATGAGCCTGTTTAGCCTTTGACCCGGCCATTCGTTATTGATTATAGTCGGATTGCTCATTGTACGAACTAAAAAAGACATATATGTCAAATCCAATGTTGCCGCTTTTTAAAGAAAAAAAAATAGTCCATCAAAAACAGTCCAAAAAAAATGTCCATTATAATGACAATGTTTTTTTAAAAAAGTGATTTGACTTTAGAAGAACTTTTTGATTTTTGATAATTTTAATTTAAATTTTGTTACATATATATGCCAAATATGTGGAACTATTCTGTTAAATAAATGAACGATTTATTAAAATAAAATGTTTTTGTTAATACTATTAATAAATGTAATGTGTTTTTCTTATTTAACTAACTTCCAAATTTAAAGAGATCAGAAAGTAAAAAAATCAAAAAAATCTGATTTAAATCAAATAAATCCGATTAAAATCAAATAAATCGGATTTTTTTGATTTTTTTAAAAAAATCATGATTTTTATCAACCCTGAAAATTATCATGATTCCTATTTTGAGCTAAACAGAAACAGATGCATGTAAATGAAATTGTTTCTAACATCTAATAAAATAAAGCTAATTAATAATTACTGCTTATTTTTATTACTGTATTGTACACAGCACTTTTTCTCACATCGGAGTAACACAATTATCTAATGTTTTGCTGATTTGCAAACAAAATCTAGGTCATAATAAAACTTGTTTTCAGCTCAAAACCCCGTCACGGAAGATCTTCAAAGATGACCTTGGCTTAGTGCTGACCACGGAAGCTAAACACGCTGCCATCTCTGCTCTGCTGGACAAGCCATTTGAGTTCAAAGACAAGCCATTTGTGGTTCAATATGAAGTTACTATGCAGGTATTTATGAAGTTCTCATTTTCTGCTCATAATCATCAATAATTTAGAACTGACCTCACTGACCTGTTATTCATAATTAGTTGTAAATTTAGTAAGGCTGAATCATCAAGTTTTTTTTCTAATCATTCATGTTTTACTGAAAAGTTATGGCAACAGAGTTGGCAGCTCTAGTAAACTTAGCAGTCAATTATGAATAACATGGATTGTTTAATTTTTCTATCTTATAGATTTTTCCTTTCTTGTCTCTGATTTGGAGTCTTTGTGGTGGTTTCACACAATAATGACTCAGAACCAGAGATCCACTTATACTTTTTCATAAAATACTAGCTTCCGCCCGCGGCGTTGCCCGCGAGGTACCTTCATAACATAACCTATGTTCATCCTGAAAGTTCATTCTAAATACTGGTGAAAGGATGTTTGAAATTGGACGGGTGGTTTTGAAGTTTACCTCCTACATACAAACCAATTTTTACCTCTTTATAATATTAGTATAGATTTGAAAAATACCTACTTAACTCCTTTTTGAAATAACTGCAACTTTGCAAATATACAAATGTAAATCAAAGTTGACCATTTACAACATTGTTAATGTATGTAACAATTGATTAGTCATTGTGAAGGTACTTTCTCCGGAACCAATAGTTACTGCTCCACTAATTGGCTTATCACAATGTGTGAAGGTTCATATTTCTGTACTGGCTTGACAATGTTACGTCACATAATTGCATCATTGAAAATTGGATTCTATTGATGCCTAATCCAATTTCTATGTCTGGGGCTTATGAATGACATGAATTATGAATGACTGAAATGTAAGCAGCTTATGAGCTGAACCTATATGTTTGTGGATTAGATTTTTTACTTTTACATTTTTTTTTTGCAACTGACAACCAAAGAAACCAGTAAGTAGTGTTATATATTGTTTTAGCATCGCTATTTCAGAACTGCTCATATTGTCATGTTGGTAAAAAACTAAGGTAAGTACTTTGTGTTTCTTGTAAACATTGTTCCTTTTATTTTTGACTTTATTTAATTTATTAATACTTGTTGTTGTACAGTCATACAATCTAAACAAATGTCTATCTATTAACTTTCAAAAGAGTCAGCCCTGTGACAGACAAACGGACAACCCTTTACATTGAGATCCTACAAAATATAGTTTATTGTGAATTCAGAGAGATGTGTAGTTGAGTTCAATGCAGCTTGGCTGCTATCCAGATATTATTTAGGAAACGGTTCATCCTGCTTTCTATAAAAAGCATGATGCTTCTCTGTGTTTACGTCAATATTTTATTAATGGCGTTTTCGCAACATTAATCGATTTTCCACAATGTAAATAAAATGTTGATGAAAAATTTGAACTTTAGTCTCCATTATTTCAAAAATTAGACAAGGTGAATGACATGTCCTTGCACCAGTTTTGAATGGAGAATGCCCATGATCCATGATCATTGCCATGGTCTATCCTGTGGGCATTATATTGCTAGAGGTCGCGTCATGTAAAAAGAACGCTGGAAGATGGGGGTGTGTTTTGTCTCATGTTTGCGCATGCGTTACCTATTCGCAAACATGAGACAAACACACCCCCTCCACTTTCTTCCAGCGTTTTTTTACATGACGCGACCTCTACTTGGTTTATTCTGAGGATAACATATTCTTTTAAGATCCATGTTATTAAATACAAGCAGATTGATTCAAATAGGTACTATTTTATTATGTATGCAATAGCTATCAACTCGCTCAAGCTCATACAAACATACATACATAGTGTAAGTATGAAATATGCTCATAAGGCAATAGAAATGCTCTAACCAAACATAATTATAAGGTTAATCCTATTAAAGGTGAACGCATACCGAAACCGAACGCGCCGAATAATTCGACCGAAACGAATTTTAGAATTCTTTATATGAAATCGTGTGAATCCTCGCACACGTCTGCCAAGAATTCTAAAATTCGTTTCGGTTAATACTTTCGGCGCGTTCGACTCCGCTATATGTGCGTTCACCTTTATCCTCCTATTTGAAGTAGTCATACTATTTTACTTATTTTTTTGGATTATTGTACCATCTACTAGCTAAGGCCAATATGGAGAAAGCTATGTAAATGTAAGCTATTATACAAAAGCTAGCCCTCTCTTGTGCTGGGATTCCAAACACAATAGAAAATGTATCTCGTTGAGATCTACGTTACGGCATGTGGGTAGTTAAGCAATTAGATTTGGCAACTTATCCATATCATTACATTCACAAAAGCGCTCGAGGCGTAGCTTGCTTGGACATTCTTGATTGATCGTTGAAGTTAAGTAGCGTTGTGCGCGGTCACTTTTAGGATGAGTGACCGACCGCAAGTGGTATTACGAGCTGAGCGGTTCCGTGCTTCGGAGGGCACGTTAATTGTCGGTCCCGGTTTTTAAGTCTTTCAGCCATGACGGAGGCCTTTAGGTGGCCTAAAAACTCCGTCACTATGTACTCCGTTGCTCATACGAACTTACTTTACAGGAGGGTCAAAACTGCGGTGGTGCGTACATCAAGCTCCTATCCAAAGGAACCAACACCAAGGCTGACCTCAGACAGTTCCACGACCAGACTCCGTACACCATCATGTTTGGTCCCGACAAGTGCGGGAACGACAACAAGTTGCATTTCATATTCAGACACAAGAATCCCAAGAATGGAACTATTGAGGAGAAGCATAGCAAGAAGCCTACGTAAGTTAATCACTAATGAGTGCCACTATTACTCACTTTGAAGCGCTCATGGCGTAGCTTGCTGAGACGTTCTTGATTGATCGTTGAAGTTAAGCAACACTGTGCGTGGTCACAATTTGGATGGGTGACCGCAAGTGGCATTTCGAGCTGAGCGCTTCCGTGCTTCGAAAGGCATGTTAAATTGTCGGTCTCGGCTTTTAAGTCGTTAGCCATGACGGAGGCCTATATGCAGCCTAAAAACTCCATCACCAGAATTGTCCACTTGCTCATACGAACTTACTTACTCACTTTATGATCTGTTTTTGGCCAAGACGAATGGTACCTCGACTTTCGATCGGAAGGTCGTTGGTTCGAATCGGCCTCATAAATAGATTTTTCGTATCGAAAAATTTATATGCGCATTTACACGAGCTCTAAACGGTGAAGGAAAACTTCGTGAGGAAACCCGCGGCTTAGTTATACACAGATATTTTTTTTTTATATAAAGTTCTTGAATATATTGTCAACTAGCTTCCGCCCGCGGCTTCGCCCGCGTGGTACCCGGATAAAAAGTAGCCATGTCCTATTCCCGGTCATTATCTATCAATAATTTAAATTTCAGCCAAATCGGTTTAGTGGTTTTCGAGCTATAGAGGAACAAACATACATTCAAATATTAAAACTTTCGCATTTATAATATTAGTGTGATGTGATGTCCTTAAAATATTCCAGGCAACGTCTGGACGAGATCTACAAAGACAAGCAGCCCCATCTGTACACGCTGATCGTTCGTCCGGACAACACGTTCAGCGTTCTAGTGGACAGCAAGGAAGTTAACTCCGGATCACTGTTGGAGGACTTCACACCGGCTGTCAATCCACCGGAGGAGATCGATGACCCCAATGATACTAAACCTGACGATTGGGATGAGAGGGAGAAGGTACTGAGCTTTTCTTTAGCTTTTACATACTTCAAAAATTCAAAATTCAAATATCATTTGCATTTTGGACGCCTTTAAAGAAAACTAGGGAGAAACCGCACAAGATCGCGATGAGTGGAAGGTAGCGGGGAGGCCTTTGCCCAGCAGTGGGACAGTTTAGGCTAGTAAAAAAAAATATCTTTTATTCAGTAAGACCGCTATGACCACTTTGAAACGTCTTAAGAGCTAGGTGATTCTACTCCTGTTCTTTAGAGACCAACACCGTGAAGAATCAGGGCAACAAACATAGTATGGGGCCTAGCTTTCTTTTCGGTGATCCATCCGCTTAATAATACTAGTTAATAATAATACTGAGGTATATTATACACTTTCAGCGGGCTTAAAAAGCTCACTCTAGCAGAATCCCAATAGGAATTGATTATGCCGTCTCTTTTCATTGACTGAGGGTGAAAAGAGACGGCATATAGTTCAATTGCTATAGGAACTGTATGTTTTAGTCATAGGAACTGTATGTTTTGTCTTAGGAACTGTATGTTTTAGGGCTGATTTTTCAATAACTAGATAACTTTTATCTGAGGAAATAAAATATGCGAGTTGACAGATATTGTATTGAAAATATGTCATAACGCCATATTTATTCCTCAGATAAAAGTTATTTATCGATTGAAAAATCAGCCCTTAATCATACGAACTGTATGGTTTAGTCATAGGAACTGAATGTTTTAGTCACAGGGACTGAATGTTTCAGATCGTAGACCCGACCGCGCGTAAACCCGACGACTGGGACGAAGAAGCTCCGGCTCAGATCGTTGACCCCAACGCGGTGAAGCCCACCGGCTGGCTAGACGATGAACCTGAAAACATACCCGGTAATACTATCATTTTGTACAAACTAAGATATAATGCGATTTTTTTGTATTTCCGTAGTCACAAAAAAGTGCTCCATGCCACTGACCAAATAAAACTATAAAGCTACTGTACTGTTTTTAGGGTTCCGTACCTTAAAAGGTAAAAAAAGGAACCCTTATAAGATCACTTTCTTGTCCGTCTGTCCGTCTGTCTGTCCGTGTGTCACCATCGATTATCTCAGGAACGGGTAGAGCTAGCAAGTTGAAATTTATACCATATACTAAGGTCTATAGTCCCTATTGTGAGTATAAAAATCAAGGTCCTGAGTCAACACTATAAAAAGATATAGGCAAATTTAGGTTTTCGTGAAAACTTGTGAGTACCAAAACTTACCTTAATTATCAACTTTTTTTATTTTTCGGAATTTTTCCTTTACTTGTGCTGGAAGACCTTGCTTGTAACCAAATTTGACAATTCTAGGTCAACCGGAAGTACCCTAGAAGTTTTGGGTCGAAAACCTAAATGGTAGTTCCCGTTGACCTAGAATAACGAAATTTGGCAAAAAGCAAGGTCTTATAGCACAAATAAAGGAAAAATTCCAAAAAATTAAAAAAGTTGAAAATTAAAGGGTGTTCCCATACATACATAGTTGACGCCTATTAAAAGTCCTCCGAGTTGTATGGGCGCTCATACAATTAAGCGGACTAGCTTAATTGGCACCATGGCTAGGTACGGAACCCTCGGCGTACGAGTTCGACTCGCACTTGACCGGTTTTTTTTGAAAGATGATTATGTTGGATGTGCCGCTCTAGCCCGTCAAAGAAGAAACGATATTTGTGCAATTCATATGTTGATCAAGCTACAACCTGACACAGTTCTGCAAATTGCAAAAACCACAAGAAAATTTGAATTTCGCGGATTACACACACATCCTAAAAGATACCTGCCAAATGTGTAAATCCAAGTTTGATGCTTCTAAATTCGGAAGCTTGTTTCTAATATTTGTAGTATTTTTAATTGTTAAAACCTTACGTTTGGTCCCTGCAGACCCGGATGCCAAGAAGCCGTCTGATTGGGACGAGGAGATGGACGGGGAGTGGGAAGCCCCGCTCATAGACAACCCGCGCTGCGCCGCCGCGCCCGGCTGCGGACCCTGGACCCCGCCCACCATACCCAACCCAGAGTACAAGGTACTATCGACTAAGCCAGCGCCTTACCACCTTAAGGGTGATTTTTCTGTGAAATCAGAAATTTATTGACAAAGATGATATACGTTAACATTGGTTAAACAAATGATAAGTGGAATATAATGAAAATGATAGTGAATGACTAGCAGTTACCCCCGCCCTTACTATTTGTCTACAACTGTGTGAAATGTCCAGCAATATTTATTTAACTGACTACGGTCAACTAAAGGTTTTAATTAATTAAAGGTTTTAGTGTAAAAGTCATAAAAACTAAGGGCTGTCTAAAAAATAAACTGATGTTTATGTCTCCGATTGGTCAAAATAAGAGACAAAAGGAAAGCCGCTGCGGCCCGACACAGTGTGCGATAGTTCATACATATTGTATTCAAGCTATTTGAGCGGATTTTTGCGCTGCGCCCCGACACGCTGCGGCCCGGCATAATGTGCTCGAACCTATAACCTTCCTCAAAAGTTTATCTATCAAATGCTGAAATAATTTTTCAAATCCGACTAGTAACTCTTAGCGCGTTCAAACAAACAATCTTTTCCGCTTTACCTAATTGTTTGTACCTAATTGTTGAATAAACATGTTTTCTTTCTTTCTTTTCTCTCTAAGGATTTTGTATATTTGTTGTTTCCCCCAGGGTGTGTGGCGCGCGCCTCTGATCTCCAACCCTAACTACCGCGGCAAGTGGGCCCCGCGCCGGGTACCAAACCCGCACTTCTTCAAAGACGAACAACCCTTCCGCATGACGCCCATCGTGAGTACACACACACAATACACCAATAACCAATTTAAAGAAAAGGGGCTCTATGTTCGACCGTATGTTTTTGACCGAGCGAACGAAGCGTGTATGCTTCAGCTTGGACAAAAACGCTTTCGTTTGATATCTCCGCCTTATGACATCGCAGGCTGATTGTCTAACTTGTCTCAAACCTCAAATTGGTCTCAAAATGTCGGATAGGTATCTTTTGTCGTGTTCGGTCTCGTTAAGATGAGAGTGACAGAGCTATTTGTGTGATCATTGGTATTTGAGAGTTTGAGACTGATTTTGGTCGCTATCGAAGATAGACAATCAAGGGGCCGATTTCGATGGTTCTTTTTAGGGTTCCGTACCTTAAAAGGTAAAAAAAGGAACCCTTATAAGATCACTTTCTTGTCCGTCTGTCCGTCTGTCTGTCTGTCCGTGTGTCACCATCGATTATCTCATGAACGGGTAAAGCTAGCAAGTTGAAATTTATACCATATACTAAGGTCTATAATCCCTATTGTGAGTATAAAAATCAAGGTCCTGAGTCAACACTATAAAAAGATATAGGCAAATTTAGGTTTTCGTGAAAACTTGTGAGTACCAAAACTTACCTTAATTATCAACTTTTTTTATTTTTCGGAATTTTCAAATATTATTTGACAAAAGGTAGCTATTATCTATCGAATTTTGACAAACGACAGGTAGCTGTTTCGCTATCTTATTATTTTAGTATAACAGCCAAAAACTTGGCTACTAAAACAACTGCTTCTATTGAGCAGCAAAATGACATTCCAAACATGACTCTGGAACTTTATCCAAGTCATTTAAATTAAATTTTAAGACAACAGAGAGAAAATTCTCTAGCATTCAAATGAATGATAATAATAACAACACAAAAAACAGTCAAACTAATACAAAAATAATAAAATCAAATTTAAAATCCTCTAGCTTTCAAAAGTCAAATAATAGTGATAATACAAAAAAGAGTCAAACTAAGAAAAAAATAATAAAATCAAATGTAAATCATACTAATCTGGTGCACCAGAATTTCGAAGGTTTACGCGGTAAAGAATTACAGCTGGACTTATACATGACCTCGAATAATATAGACATTGTATGTATTACTGAACACTGTCTGCAAAGCCATGAGGTTATGTTTAATTTCAGTGGTCACCAGGTTGGTAGTGCTTTCTGCAGAGTTAATTGTATCCGAGGTGGCTCACTAATTTTAATAAACAAGAAAATTAAATTTAAAGAACGCAAAGATATTGTCCACCACTCTGTACAAAGACACATTGAAATTGCATGCGTAGAGTTGGAGCAGTTCATCGTTGTAAGCGTTTATAGCCCGCCTTCTGCCACATTTAATATTTTTGAAAAAGCTATGGAAGAAGTTTTGTATAAAATATGTAAATCTAAGAAACAAATTATAGTATGTGGCGATTTTAATGTAAATCTGTTAGAAAGAGACTCCTCAAGTACCAGATTAATTAGTTTATTTAAATCATTTAATCTAGAACCATCTTTTATGGAACCGACAAGAATCACAGCTACTACTGCCACTTGTATAGACAACATTTTTACAAATGTAAATGTAATATATAAAAGTACCATAAGTTTTGTTCAATCAGACCATCTCGGTCAGTTAATTAAAATTAAAACAAAACCAAGACAAAATGTAAGAAGAAAAATTACTTATGTACCAATGACCATTGATCGATTGGAGAAATTTAAATCAAAACTCATAAATACTTTACCAAACCTTATTTATAATAATGATAATCTAAATTCCTTATACAAGACATTTTTTAATGAATTTAACAAGCAATTTAATGCAATATATACATCCAAATCGATCATGGTTACAGAAGGTTTAACTTTTTGTGAGTGGGCAACAGCAGGAATTCATAAAAGCAGACAAACTTTATATGAACTTTATGATGAAAAACAATATAATTTTAGTGAAGAGTTTAAAGATAAAGTTAAGAAATATTCAAAAGTTTTTAAAAATGTTTGCCGCACAGCAAAATCATTGTTTATAAGTAATAAAATAAAAAACAGCCAAGATAAAATAAAGGCAACTTGGAGTGTGATTAATAGTGAGACTGGAAAAGTCAAAGATCACTGTAATACATACCATCTTAAAATTGGTGATTCCATCATTAACCAAGATGATGAGGTAGCCAAAGCATTTGAAGCATTTTTCACTGACATTCCAGTCTCTACTACTAAATCTTTGAAGTCATCCCACATAATCGCGGAGTCCTTGTTAAAAGATAATTTACCAGAATGTAACATTCAATTCACTTTCGATTATGTGGATAAACAAGATATCATAAAAGCCTTTAAATTAATCAATGTCAAAAAAACCAAAGACCTCTGGGGGATTTCCGTTAGCGTTGTAAAACCATTGATTGACATCATTGCACCTGACCTAGCTTTAATATTCAACCAATGCATTGATAGTGGTATGTTTCCGGATTTAATGAAACATAGTAAAATATCACCCCTTTTCAAATCAGGTAGTCATTCTGACCCCAGCAATTTTAGACCTATATCAGTCTTACCAACGTTTAGTAAAATATTCGAAAAGCTAATCCTCATACAACTTCAAAGACATTTTGATCAAAATAACCTACTTGACAACAAACAATTTGGGTTCACAAGAGGTCGGTCAACCACTGATGCCGGTGTTGAGCTAATATCACATATTTTTAATTCTTGGGAAAAATCTCATGATGCGCTTGGTATTTTTTGTGATCTATCAAAAGCATTTGATTGCGTTCATCATGAAACATTAATAAGGAAACTCCACCACTATGGTGTTAAGGGTGTTGCTCTTAACCTTCTCACTTCTTACTTAAGTGACAGAATACAAAGAGTTGACGTAAATGGAAAATGTTCTCCGGGGTCGTTGGTAACAATGGGTGTGCCACAGGGATCAATACTAGGTCCATTTCTCTTTTTAATTTATATAAATGATTTACCGAAAATAGTAAAAAATGACCATGAGATTGTACTGTTTGCAGATGACACTTCACTTTTATTCAAGTTGAAAAGACAACAGGTTAACCTTGACGAAGTAAACAATGCTATCTCTATGGTTGTAGAATGGTTCAATGTGAACAATTTATTACTTAACGAGAAAAAAACTAAATGTATACGATTTATTTTACCAAATGTTAAAGAAGTAAAATGCAAAGTCACAATAAAAGACGAACAAATAAATCTCGTGGACACCACTACATTTTTAGGCATAACCTTAGATAATAAGCTTCAATGGGGTCCGCACATAGATGGATTGTCGAAGAGACTTAGTTCTGCAGCATACGCAGTCAAAAAAATACGTCTATACACGGACGTAGATACTGCTAGGCTAGTCTACTTCAGCTACTTTCACAGCATCATGTCTTATGGCATTCTGTTGTGGGGGAGTGCTGCAGATATTAACACCGTGTTTGTGCTGCAGAAGAGGGCTGTTCGAGCAATTTATTGTATGGGTCCCAGGGAGTCACTTAGGAATAAGTTTAAAGAAATATTTATAATGACTATGCCTTGTCAGTTTATCTATGAAAATCTAATGTATGTTCGAAAAAATATTAAACTATTTAAGAAAAAAAGTGATAATCACAATGTTAATACCAGAAACAAAGATAAACTCGCTGTTCCCACAATTAGGCTTAAGAAAGTTAGTAAATCATTTATAGGGCAATGTGTACGCTTCTACAACAAAGTCCCAGGCGAATTGCAAAACTTATCAATCAACAAATTTAAGACATCAATTAAACGTCATCTCTATAAAAAAGCGTATTATAAAATATCAGATTACTTGGATGACAAAAACGCCTGGGACTGAATATGCTCCAACTCCGTTATTATTAAATCATAAAAATATTGTAACAAATAATAATTGTAACATTTGTAATAATTGCTTACATAAAAAAAAATATACAAAAAAAAAAATTACAAACAAAAAGTGTGTCACCGAAAAGAGTGTTAGGCCCCAAACCGTGTTTGTTGCCCTGGTTCTTCACGGTCTTGGTCGCGAAGGAACAGGAGTAGAATCACCTAGCTCTTAAGACGTTTCAAAGTGGTACACTTGTGATCTTATTGAATAAACGAATTTGACTTTTGACTTTTTGACTTTTCCCTTTATTTGTGCTGGAAGACCTTGCTTGTAACCAAAAATTGACAATTCTAGGTCAACCGGAAGTACCCTAGAGGTTTTGGGTCGAAAACCTAAATGGTAGTTCCCGTTGACCTAGAATAACAAAATTTGACAAAAAGCAAGGTCTTATAGCACAAATAAAGGAAAAATTCCAAAAAGTTAAAAAAGTTGAAAATTAAAGGGTGTTCCCATACATACATAGTTGACGCCAATTAAAATTGTCCTCCTAGTTGTATGGGCGCTCATACAATTAAGCGGACTAGCTTAATTGGCACCATGGCTAGGTACGGAACCCTCGGCGTACGAGTTCGACTCGCACTTGACCGGTTTTTTTTTTAATTTGAAAGGTGATCTGACCTCACAGAGCCACTAATATTTAGCTGAATAAAAACTACAGTTTTTAGGTTAAATGTGTGAAAATGGCTCTAGTTCTTTGATTCTTTATTTACAAAACATAGCTATAACATTACAGAACAATTCCAGATCATACACATAAAATAAACATCAGAATTATAGACACAGAGTAAAAGGCTTATTTATTTCATGTCCTAGCACGCGGTGGGTTTGGAGCTATGGTCGATGTCTCCACAACTGCTGTTCGACAATCTTATAATAACGGACGACACGTTGGTGGCCGAGCTGTGGGCATCACAGACATTCAAACTGAAGCGGGCAAAGCTCTCTCGAGACTCGGTATGTTCTATATAATTTTTTTTATTTAATTTAAATCTTAGGAAGTGGGCACACTGCGTTTTTTGCAGCGCTTTTGTATCAATAAACGCGAAATGCGCTGCTCAAAAATGCGCTTCAGAAAACGTCGTCTGCCCCCTCTCTTAAACGGCTTCCACACATCACAATTCTATGACCAATTTGATTAGATTCTCATTAGAATTGGGTAGGGTTGATAGAAAAAGGACAGTCAAGGTCATTGGTTGGTAGGGGCCGCTCGACTCAATTGTGTCAAATCAAATCGGGTGGTGTGGATGCTAGTTGGTCAAAACCAACCATAATTTTAGCTTCTTGCCAGGAGGCATCTTGACCGCAAGTCCGTTCAGCAGAGGCATAATTATTCAATTTTGGTTTTATTTTATGAAACGAAATATTCTCAAAATAAACTTTCACAATAAATTGAGGGTTCGGGTTTTCAACTCGAAATGGCAAAATCTTGATAGACATAAATTCGTTAGATCGACTACTTTTATAAATATGTGCGATTACCTAAAGTTCCCTAAGTTAGGCATATAAGAGTTAATTATAAAAATACTTGATGAACAAAGACCTATAACTCGAAACATGTTGATCAGAAAACATGGTGGGGCAAAATCCAGCGTCTAACAAACTACAACCCCGGCTACTGGGCAATGTACGCCGTCTACTGTTCCATCCCCATCGCCGTCTACATCGCGCTACTAGTGCGACGAGCCAGAGAGGTCTCTGTGTCTATAGCTAGCTATAAGGGCTCCCACACATAACTGCGAATTCGCATCGCATCGCAAATATCTGCGAGCTTGTACGAACAAGTTCCTGGGATGCGGCGTCATATCGCATCGCATCGCTTTGTGTGGGAGCCCTAACTCTCACATCGGCTCCTTGCTCTTATCCTACTGTACACTTGTTCCAACGGATCTTGGCATTCGTAAAGTTAGCCGTTTCGATGCGCAGTGCAACTTTTTCATACAAAATTTTCTGCGCAGCGAAAAGCCTTCACGAATGCCTAGATCCATTGTGACAACTGTGTGTATGTTCGTATGAGGTACTCGCTAACTCTGGTGACGGAGTTTTAAGGCCGCCTGAAGGACTCCGCCATGGCTTAATTAATTCAGGCAGCCTAAAAATTGCGTCACCAGACATAGCCACTAGCTGATACGAACATTTCAGCACTTACATACTTAACTAAACTGTTAGACGTTCACTGTGAAATTTCCTACTGCCCAATCGTAATGTTACTACAGCTAGAGAAACTGAAATGTCTGTAAACTTGACTATTTGTTTTACTTTTTATCAAAATCGTTTACGAGACTGCGAGTGTTTTTCGCTATTGCTATAATGCTCGTTTGAGATTTGGCCTTAGAGGCGCTCTTGAAAATCTCACCCTGTATAACTCGATTCTGACTGAGAGAAGATGTATGTACTTATACTGTTCTCACAAATATTATTCGTTTTGCTCCCAAGACTTTAATTATTTTAATGTTTGGTTGATGGCTGCGCGAAAAAAAGCACCACTTTTCTGCATAGGCTTTTAAACTTAATTAATTGCGGTACCCATGTTGCGTGAATCTGACTCCCTCTATTTTATCAAATTTATGGTAAGTGTACAGGTTCGTGTATGCCTTCACACAACCGTCCAGCACTTATATACCTATATAGGTAGGTATCAGGTAGTTGAAATAATACACAGGTTGCCAGTTGTCTGTCAGGTGTGCAGGGACTACCGTCCTACTCGCGTGCCACAGCACGACTGCCCTAACAACCACTTACCTGCACACCTTGACAATCATTTATTCAAACACCCCAGTGTTGCCCACTACATTATCCAAACCCCACACTATACGTTACAGTAAGCTTGAAGGTTTTGTGTAACTAGGTTCCTTAAATCCTCATCCATGTGTAGTAGTGCTAGTGTGTAGTGGCAGCTATATTCCAGGAGTCGTTCTTCGAGCGCGCGCTTCAGTTCGCGGGCGACAATCCGTGGGTGTACGCGGTCGTTATCTTCGGCACATTCATCGTTGTCGGCGTCGGCGCATACTTGTGCTGCGGACCTAGATCTGTGAGTATTATGTATTAAGATATTTAGATATAAATTACACTATAAATTCCCATTTACCCTATGTAAATGAATATCTAAGTAGTAAGTGTACTGAGATAAATGATAGAACATTTTTTTTCTCAATACAACGCGATACAACAGCGTGTACGGATAACGTGGTTTGCATAGGCCCTAACAGGAATTGATGAGTTGAAGTATGACATCAGCCTTGTGTCTGTACATACGAGTACTACATACATGCATAAAATCACGCCTCTTTTCCACAGGGGTAGGCAGAGACCACGGATTTCCACTAGCTACGATCCTGTGTAAAGTGATATAAAATTTTGCGATAAATTAAAGAACTGACGTTGAATCGAAGCAGTAAACATCAACTAAGTGTCTGTACTAACAAGTAACTCTAACAGGACACAGTCGGCGAGTCTAAGAAGTCCGACGCGGTAGCAGCGGACGATCCTCACGAGTCGGAGCCCGAGTCTGAAGTCAACAGCGACGCCGAGGAACCCACCACCGACGCCAAACCACGAGGCAAGGCCGACCTCGAGGGACCGGACCGAGAGACGCAGACCGAGAGCGATAGTGCCGAGGTGAGATACTACCATCATCCATAGAGACCGAGTCTGAAGCCAACAGACGCTGAGGAACCCACCACCGACGACAAACCACGAGGCAAGGCCGACCTCGAGGGGCCGGACCGAGAGACGCAGACCGAGAGCGATAGTGCCGAGGTGAGATACTACCATCATCCATAGAGACCGAGTCTGAAGCCAACAGACGCTGAGGAACCCACCACCGACGACAAACCACGAGGCAAGGCCGACCTCGAGGGGCCGGACCGAGAGACGCAGACCGAGAGCGATAGTGCCGAGGTGAGATACTACCATCATCCATAGAGACCGAGTCTGAAGCCAACAGACGCTGAGGAACCCACCACCGACGACAAACCACGAGGCAAGGCCGACCTCGAGGGGCCGGACCGAGAGACGCAGACCGAGAGCGATAGTGCCGAGGTGAGATACTACCATCATCCATAGAGACCGAGTCTGAAGCCAACAGACGCTGAGGAACCCACCACCGACGACAAACCACGAGGCAAGGCCGACCTCGAGGGGCCGGACCGAGAGACGCAGACCGAGAGCGATAGTGCCGAGGTGAGATACTACCATCATCCATAGAGACCGAGTCTGAAGCCAACAGACGCTGAGGAACCCACCACCGACGACAAACCACGAGGCAAGGCCGACCTCGAGGGGCCGGACCGAGAGACGCAGACCGAGAGCGATAGTGCCGAGGTGAGATACTACCATCATCCATAGAGACCGAGTCTGAAGCCAACAGACGCTGAGGAACCCACCACCGACGACAAACCACGAGGCAAGGCCGACCTCGAGGGGCCGGACCGAGAGACGCAGACCGAGAGCGATAGTGCCGAGGTGAGATACTACCATCATCCATAGAGACCGAGTCTGAAGCCAACAGACGCTGAGGAACCCACCACCGACGACAAACCACGAGGCAAGGCCGACCTCGAGGGGCCGGACCGAGAGACGCAGACCGAGAGCGATAGTGCTGAGGTTAGTCAATAGACCACAGGGATCACTTAAAATGTCCAAGAACTAGATTATACCCTCGCGGCCAATGAACCTGGGCTGCAATTAGACTGAAAGCGATATCGTTGAGGTGAGTCAGTAGGCTGATCATCAAGACTAGGATTGTCTAAGAGTTAGGTGATTTTATTTCTGTTCACAACCAGTAAATTGGGGCAAGAGAGGGTTTTTCGCAGGAGATGCAGACTGAGACTGATAGTGCAGAGACGAGCCAGTAGATTTAAAGTAGTTGTAGATATTTTGAAATGAGTACACTGAATATTATATTAATGCTAAAAGAACTGGCGCAGCATCCTACTGGCTGCGCTAAATATTACTCCAATAAGACGTTTCATTCGTGCCTCTCAAAATCTTCAGATCTCAATAAAATGATTACATGTTATTGTTTAGACTGCGCCGGTAGACACGGAGGGAGCGGGCGACGGCCAGAGAAAGAGGAAAGCGCGCAAGGAGTGAGCGAGACGGCAATATGCGCGAGCAGTGCAGGTATATGCGCGTACACACGTAGAAGCAAATTATTTAGACAATTACATCGCAAGTCCAGGCTTGTCATGTATATGGATGTAGTTTTGACTGCAATATTGATCTACGGCTCTCTGCCCCTTGATTGTCTATCTTTGATAGCGAATTAGCGACCAAAATCGGTCTCAAAATCTCAAATGTGACAGTGACCACGCAAGTAGCTCTGTTACTCTCATCTCGAGAACGAACGCGGCAAAAGATACCTACGCGATCGTTTTAACCATTTGAGACCAATTTGAGACAAGTTAAACAATTAGCTTGCTGAATTATCTTTGACAAAAATCCTTTTTAAGTCTGTTCTAAAGTACAAAACGGTACCAGGGAAGTATTAATAAGTATGTTCTACGAAAATGTGATATACCTACTATTACAAACCATGCCACACTTGGAATGTTCATTTGTTCTCAGCTCTTCAAACCCTCATGAAGTGTATAGCAAAGTAATTGAAATGGACATTTACTGAAAACCACATAATATAGTCGATAGAAGAAAAATATTCCATACCGTGGAATATTGTTTTTCTGTCGTATCAAAATCTACCCTCCCATGGTGCCACTTTCAGAGAGTCAGACTAGCCGCGCTTTCACGTCACTGTATATTGCAGTCAAAAATACATTCACATAAAAACAATAAATATTTATATATAACATAATATATTTCTGAATCTATAATTGCATTATCCAAAGTATTATTATAATGTATATTTCTAACATTGATAGATTTCTTCCGTTTTCTTAAAATTCCTTTAATCCTTTTACCTCATGTTCAGTGACTTTGAACGCTTCAAGCATTTTTAATAATTTTTTATTTTAGTTTGTCTCAAAATTTATTTTGAAAATCTTTTGCAAAAAAAATAGTCTTAAATGCACCAAAGATATATTATTTCGAAGACTACATACATTATTGATCAAACTTTTTATATTTCATCCATTCATAAAACAAAGTAAACTAAAAATTGCATGTCCTCTGCATTTGATATAAATATAAAGCCCTTATCCACACTTACCTATCTTTATTTGTGTTGTCTCCCAAAAAATATGGAGATGGCTTATTCTAGATCTCAAACAGGATACATTTACTAGACAGTTTCTTTTGAATTATTGCACTTTTTGCCAAGAACATTGTTTTATAACTAACAAGGCCATTAATAGATACGGCTTAGTTTAAATCTGGCATTCTATACAAATGATTGTTTAAAACTCAATGACTTTGTTTTCATTCAAGTTATGATAATTTGGAATTGTTTGATTGGTAAGAATGCGTTTCGTTATTTATTTTTACTGTGTGCCTGTTATTACTGCAATATTCTGTTTACATTATATTTATGTATAAGCGATTGTAAGATAAATAATTCATTTTCTCTTAAGATATTGCATTTTATTGTATTTTCTATAGTTTTAAACGCATGTCGAAATGCTGTAGATAATTCTGTGTGTTCATATGGGTATAGTTAGGTGTTACTTGGACCATACATTTGTGTACTTAACGTCACATAAAGTCGCGTTTCGTGTACATAAGTACAATATATTTACTCGTATCACATAATGGAGTAGGTAAATGGTGTTTTATATAAAAGCAATGTTTGATTGGTTTGTTTTTTTAAGAGAGTATGTAGCCCAATATAGATTCGTTCAAACCTTGTGGTGCGTAGGTATCTGTGTTTTGTAATAAAAATGTTATTTGCATATAACGGGCAACGACCTGTTTAGTCGGCATACTAGATTCACATGATAAATGTAAATTAAAAACACGATTCATGGTCAACTAAAGATGTTTTGGAGATTAGATTTAGGTATAGATTGACACAGAATAGGAGTAACATTGGAAAAGCTCATCAAACTTTTTCCAAACATCTTTCGAATAAATATGATTGAAATTCATTGACTCCTGAAATAAGGCGGTTGCATTGATTCTGTTATTTTTACAATCAATAAAGCAATGATTGATCAGTATCTTCTATCATAGGTCAATCTATACCTACTCTTTACATAGTGTATGTATGTATGCACCGCAAGACATTATCGGTTGTTGACCGGCAGCTGATATGTACAAGTTTTTTGTTATCTCGAAAAGTTCGTTCTAAGTACTGTGTGTTATAATTAGTTACTGACTTGTAACTTATAATAAACTAAATTATTTATATTCACTTTTGTTATTATTTCAATCTGATTATATTCGCCGAAAATGACAATTTTCTTCACATACTGAAAATAAGGCTACGGTTTACCCTTCTTTTCAAACTTATATAATTTTTAATTCTTATAGTGAAATCCACACTTAGCTAATATTTCATTGAAAATGAAGTCTTATCAAAATTTTAATGTAATCTATTTTGCCTTTCCTTTTGACGAACGAACAATAAAGTGCATTTACGTAACGTAAAAAATAGGAAACTTTTGCCCTTAAAATGAAACTTAAAGTGTATTAAAATTATGGAATGTTTTGTTACAAATCGTCAAAAAAAAATTACAAGCCATTTTAATTAAATTTGATACTGTTTATATTATGATTCAGCTAAAGCGGCCTAAAAAGACCCGCTGATAACTCGCTCAGTGTCGTAGTACAAGGTGGAGACAATAAAATATTGTTATTCAATTGCACACCCCACTCCATAGGCCAATCTGCATAAACGTAGATAAGTTTCACCGGTCATCGTAGTCATTGCGTGTCGCGGTCACTGCCGCCCGCATTTTTTTTTCTATCTTGTCTTTATTTTTATATATAAAACAACATTGAAATTTAAACATTATTCTCACTGAAGTATTTCTGAAATTCGCTTGGAGAAATTCATGGTAAATGATTTTAAAATCAGTTCATGTAAATTAGTGTATAGCGGTAAAACAAACGGTTTTCAAAGAAAGTGTTTTGTCGCGATGTGGTTAATCTGTTTGTGTTCGGCGTTTGTGTTGAGTGATGCTGCTAAGCCCAATGTGGTGTTGTTCCTGGCTGACGATTTGGTGAGTATACTATTTTTAACACGTTTTTTTATGTATTTTATTGCCTTTGAAATTAATTTAAAGTTAAGTAGAAAGTAACCAATTTATTACCTACGTACCACTTACTTTTAATTATCGTTGGCCAAACGTGGGGCGGGCACAGGTCATAGAAAACTTACTTTTTGCTGATAACTTACTTTACTATTAAGTATCTCAAAAGTCTTCAAAAGCAAGATTTATCACAAGTTATCTTCACTAATGGAATCAGTAATAAACTAGCTGGTAGTATTTCGACCAGTTCTATGTCTTTATGGTCTAATGGAATTTGATAAAATTAGTTTGAATTATGAACATTACTTATCTACTTTTAAATTTAATTAGATCTACTTACATAAATTCAATTGGCGAGTAGGTAACTATAACTTCTAAGAAATTTTGTTCCTAGTGGTTTTGGTATGAACATATTAGGAATCTGCAAATATATTGACATCCATGGCTGGGCGCTAGACTGGCTCCACAATTAGTTAGCCAAGTCATCCCCACGCTTAAAGGACCGCCTTGTCTAAATGCGGAGAAGGGAGTCTCCATACATACATTGCCATCCATGTATTGGTTGAATTATACGTTCGAATGGTATTCGAAACTTATCTCAACAATTTGCCTACGTAGAATTATTATATGATTTGCCTTACAGGGATGGAACGACGTCGGTTTCCACGGCTCCAACGCCATATCCACGCCCAATATAGACGCGCTGGCGTATTCCGGAGTAGCGCTGCAGAACTACTACGTCACTCCGATATGCACTCCGTCGCGGGCGGCTCTGATGACCGGCAAATATCCTATACACACTGGTAAGCCTACATCTACTACTCTAATCATGCTAGCGAAGAGTCGAAGCGCATCGAAGCGTCAATCTAAATTCAAGAATTTAAAATTATTTTCAGTAGGACCTTTAAGATCACTTTGAAACGTCTTAAGAGTTAGGTGATTCTACTCCTGTTCTTTCGCGACAAGAATCAGGGCAACAAACACGAGAGGCCTAGATTTATTTTCAGTGATCTGACATAAAAAAGTTTAATCCATAAAAGTTAACTATGTGATTCAGGGATTCAGGAACACGATTTATTTGATTTCAAAAAAAATATGGGCGGAACAGTCCTACACAAACGTTTATAGTCGGAATTAAGATTTAAGCATCATCATACTTATAAAATTCTTTCACGAGCACAATAAGACTAGCCAAAATGTATTTATTACATCCAACATAAAATGTATTTGCTGAATTGCATTGATACCTAGTACTTATTGAAATCTAGTGTATTTCTTACCGTGTGCAGAGTAGACTTAACTAATTTGTTTAACAAAGGATAATAATGGCACAGATGTATAGAGCTCTGGCCATGGTTAAAAAGGGTATGGCCGCAAGGTTTACACAGAGTATTCGATAGAGCAAAAATCGGGGTTTTTTCAATCAAAGATTAATATCAGTAATCAAAGATCAACATTTTCCACAGGCCTTTATATCAAGGTAAGTACTTATATTTTCTCTAGTTTTGTTTGACATTCCGAATTTCTTTTAACATAAAATATTGTCGTCTGATTAGAATTAACTCAATCCTACATAATGGAATTTCTGTTCTCATACAATAAAATGTAGCGCTCCTCCAATTACTGGTGAGTAATCGAAATGAATCAATCAATCAATCAATCGAAGTTAATCGAATATTTACTGGTATTTGTTACGATGGCTTATTGTGTATAGCGTTTGTTGTAACACAGATTATTTTTTGTTTTTGTTTGAAATATGTACTAACTTTATGTTGCTATTTACAAGTCAAAGTTTCTTGTTTGAAATAGGTACCAACTTACTAATTATGTAGGCTTATTTTATTTTATAAGAGACTCCCAAGCATGCGGACAAACCGTTACACGGTTTTTGCAATGCTTTTATTCTAAAACATTATTTTCTGTATAATTAATAATTGGATAGGTAACTCTTGTCAAGACGTAACGTTACTGGTAGCGACACAGTTTAATACTATTGCCACCTATTGCTGTCATGTCAGTATCGTTTAAAGGTCGTTGCATACGTAACGGGATAAAACCTCGGACGGGACGGAGACGTCGTCCTTATCACAGAACACTAGGGTCCTTATTGATGTTTTTTCACCTGTCCCGTCCCGGACGGGACCTTTAATTATAATTTTCATTCCATCTATTCGAAAAGGACGACTTTGTTCGCCTTTAAGTGCGCCCAAAGTAGATGATTCCTCTTCAAGGAACTTTTAGCGGGCAGTAATGAGTTTTTAATCCTCTTTATAAATTTAGCGGGCAGTAATGAGTTTTTAATCCCCTTTAAGTGCGCCGGAATTATCTTTGCCGCGCACTTTAGAGGTACAACTACTTTCCACATTCATTCATCTCGAATCTACCAAGATGAATGAGGGAGGACTCTTAGCACTATAGCATACTATAGCATAGCATAGCATAGCATAGCATAGCATAGCATAGCATAGCATAGCATAGTATCCTATAGCATAGCATAGCATAGCATAGCATAGCATACCATAGCATACCATAGCATACCATAGCATACCATAGCATACCATAGCATACCATAGCATACCATAGCATAGCATAGCATACTATAGCATAACATAGCATAGCATAGCATAGCATACTATAGCATAGCATAGCATAGCATAGCATAGCGTACTATAGCATAGCATAGCATAGCATAGCATAGCATAGCATAGCATAGCATAGCATAGCATAGCATAGCATAGCATACCATAGCATAGCATAGCATAGCATTCAAAAATTGTAATTTCAACTTCATAAAATCCTGTGCGTTTTCGATCTCAGGAACTACCAGTCGGATTTGAAAAATTATTTCTGTATTTGATAGCTAAACTCTTGAGGAAGGTTATAGGCTACTTTTCATCATCATCATCACCATAAACCATCACTACTCGGCGCTGCTAGTATCAGATAAAAAGTCTAAATAAAAAAATTTAATCCCCGATTACTCTTCTCAAGTGGAACTTCGTCGATTTAACACATTCTTTTCTCTTCCCTTTTATTTTCTCATAGATTGTAATGAAAAGTAGAGTGTATCATTCGGGCGCAAAATATATTTTTGGCTCGGGCGACGTACTTTAAATCCCTCGCTACGTTCAGGATTCTACTAAAGAATCCCTCGCTACGCTCGGGATTCTACTCTAGAATCCTTCACTTCGCTCTGGATTCAAAAAAGCGCCCTCGCCGTCAAAATATTATTTTGCCCCCTTATAATACAATCTACTATTGTATTTGTAAACATATTTGTATTTACTTGTGGTGTATAGGAATGCAGCACGGCACGATATACGGCGCTGAACCCCGCGGCCTGCCTTTATCAGAGAAGATACTACCACAATACCTCAAGGAACTGGGATATAGGACGCATCTTGTCGGGAAGTGGCACCTTGGATCCTACAAGAAGGAATACTTGCCTTTGAATAGAGGGTAAGACTCATCATCTCGTCTTATCCGACAGAGGTATCACACTAATATTATAAATGCGAAAGTTTGGATGTTTGGATGGATGGATGTATGTTTGTTCGTCTACAACACTACAATCACTGAACCGATTTGGCTGAAATTTAAAATTTAGGGATTAGAAATTAGTTAATGACCGGGAATAGGACATAGGCTACTTTTTATCCGGGTACCACGCGAGCTAACCGCGGGCGGAAGAAAGGAATTTTACAATAACTTTTAAGTTCCACTCCTGTCTTTCCAACTTTGTTTTCTAGCGATCTTCCAGAAAATTAAAAAAACAAGTACTCAAGTACCTATCTTATAGTGTTTGATTTAACTTTTCGTGTAGTATTACTTATTGGAATTTTAGAAGTTTGAATGTTTGTATGACCTAAGAAAATGTCATTTGTTGATTACAATGAAAACAAAGTATTTCAATCGTGAATCAAGGTGAGGCACTTGCACGCATTACCGACCCCTCCTATCCTCTATCTGTACCTATATCTATTGACCATCAACTTCAATCAATGGATCAATAATAAAAGTGTTTCTGCACGTAGAACTAGGATTGTAGTTTGAGAAAGCGTATCTATCAATATGGTATGGACCCTCCTAGATAATCTAGCTAGCTAGACCATTCATAAACAAAAAAAAACTTAGGCCTTTACATCTTTACTAGATGATTTATACAGTGTAAGGAGGCAATCTTTGCCTACACTTAACGGGACACTTTAGTGCCTGTGACATTGTTTGAGATGGAGTAGCCTTGCCCAGCACCTAAGGGAGTGTACACATTGCGTTTTCTGCAGCGCGTTTTTGAGCTGCGCGTTTGTATCGATACAAACGCGCGTTCGCAACGCGTATTTTTCCATACAAAAGCGAACCGGGAGGGGCTGCGCGGGGGGCTGCGCGTTCGCATCGCGTTCGAATCGCGTTTGTATCGATACAAACGCGCTGCAAAAAACGCAATGCGTACACTCCCTAAACCGTTCTCTCAGCTTAACCGGCCAGCATATCCACAAGAAAGACATGGTCAATCCGTGTGGGGCAGACTAAGCTGCGTCTCATAAACAGATAAAAGTTATAAATATGCACCATTTTACAGGTTTGAAACCCACACAGGATTCTGGACTGGAAAGATAGACATGTATGACCACACTAACATGGAGCATGAGTCGTGGGGCTTCGATTTTAGACGAGGTATTTCTCTTAATTTTGTTTAAATTATCTTAGAAGTAATTATGATAAATCCCCACTCTAGAAGTAAGTAAGTTCGTATGAGTAAGTTGCCAACTCTGGTGACGGAGTTTTTAGGCCGCCTAAAGGCATCCGACATGTCTTAACGACTTAAAAGCCGGGACCGACAATTTAACGTGCCCTCCGAAGCACGGAAGCACTCAGCTCGTAATGCCACTTGCTGTCACCCATCCAAATTGATCGCGCACGACGCTGCCTAACTTCAACGATCATTTTTAATTTTTATAGTGTTAAACCACATTTTGTATCATTGCGGGTTCGAATCCCGTCGGAATTGAAAATTTTGATAAGTTTTTTCATTTTCAACGATCAATCAAGAACGTCTAAGCAAGCTAAGCCACTAGCGCTTCAAACTTAGAGAAGATTGCAGTAGATACTAGAAAAATCCTGAAGCCTCCCTATGTCTGATAAATCTCTAAAAACATAAACTATTAAACACAGAATAAAGAAAATAGAGAGATCTTAAACCCCATTATCTAAAACAGGGTCATAAACGTATCATTCTGCTAAAGGTTATCATTTTTACAGGGTACGAAGTTGCACACGATCTCTTCGGGAAATATGCCACAGATGTCTACACAGACGAGGCATTGAAAGTAAGTAGGTTCATTTTGGATCATAGTTCAAAAACGTCAAACAACCTATAGTCTAGTTATACAGTTACAAAAACCGTGTTGTATTTATGACTAGTGAACGCCCGCGGCTTCGCCCGTTTGGACTACTATTTTTTATCACGGGAACCATACATTTTTCCGGGATAAAAAGTAACATAAGTGTTATTCCAGAACCTGCACTGTGCCTAAAACTAAATAATAGTATGCCTAAACTATCTACATTCCAAATTTCATCAAAGTCGGTTTAGTAGTTATGGGGATACGTGGTAACAAACATTCACACACACACGATCTTTCGCCTTTATAATATTAGTAGAATAGATCTTTATATTCCAACTTGAACCAGTAGCTAAGTTATTGAATTTTGAATTCAAAGGGAGTTAAAAATAGGGCTAGTTTAATTCCATTCCAATTCCATCATTTACGAAAGAATCTAAATTTTTATGGAAAGATTTAGCCAAAAGATGACATAATGATGGTATTTTTAGATACATTTACAATGAATTAACATGAATCTTCAAACTCAAATATGTTTTTATATACAAACATAGGTATAATTTAAGCGAACAGAGTTTGGTTTGTTATTTAAATATTTGCAAAAGTGGATGTGTACAAGTCTCCTAAAAGTTTTTCAATGTAGAAATCAGATTGTATTTGGCAAATGCTACGAATAATTCACAATGTTTTAGATGTCTATGTATCTTTACTTTAAGTGTTTTTTTTATTTAGGAGCTAATCAATCGACTAGTTCTCTATCTAACGACTGTTTCATGAGAATCGATCTTGCTTATTTGTTCAATTTAATTAATGGGTGACCGCTAATAGCATTTACTCATCAAAACTCAATTAAATGGTCGGTCTTGGTGATAGACTTTTCAATGGTTAGACACCGGATTTTTCCACTTGCTTGATACTTCATTTTCACCCGAATACTGAAACTTAGTTTAAGTGGTGCTTAAGATTGACATTAACTGTCATTTTTGTATAAGATTCTGAAGAGTAAAAACGTCTTAAATAGATAAATACGTCTAAAATATTTAAGTAGCGTCTGCGGGAATTTATGCTCTAACAGTCTTTACTTTGGGTACAATGTATGTAATGTTGATAACATGGTATCTATTGGTTAAATTGTTTTTGCTTACGAAAATAAACTAAAAATCTGATACTTCTAGGTGATAGAATGTCACAACGCTTCAGAGCCGCTGTTTCTGATGGTGGCGCACTCTGCAGTCCATAGCGGCAACCCATACGAGTTCATTAGAGCACCAGATGACGAGATTGAGAAGTTCCGGCACATCAATAACACACAGAGGCAGAAATTTGCTGGTAAGCTTATTTTTATTATCCTGGCATGTCTCTGGGCAAAGGTCTCCCCCAAAATTCCCTACTAATCCCTGTCCTTGGCAATAATTAATTATTTCCTGAGATTTTTTTTAATGAATTGGATGTTATGAACTAAGTATAATGTTTTTAAATAACGTGAACTAACTATCTGACTTGTAAAACTGGTTTTATGAATAAATTTTTGTATTTGTATTTGTATCGAATCATCCCTCCCCGAACCTCGGATCTTCTTCTGGGTAATGTAATACAGGTTATTTCAGAACCTACAACAAGCACCAGTCTCTCACAAAGAACCAGTACTTACTTACCTACTGCAGCTACTATAAGATAGACCTATTTACTCTAGAATTGAAGTACTGTTTTTGTGAGAGAAATATAAACGAATTTGAATTGAATTTGAATTGAATTTTGGGTAAAAAACTCGCAAAGAATGCCGTATCTCGAGTCCCTTCCTCTTATCCCTCTCCCAATATTTATATGAATACTTTTTTAATTAACCTACGTCATAAATACATACGTATCCGCCTATCCGGGTATTTATCACGTAAATTACCTTTTTATTTTTACGTTTCAACTGGATTGCACCAGCCGTGGTCGTGGGAAGACTATAACCTATGTCGTCCCACTGCTGGGCAATGGTCTCCCTCATATCTCTCCAACCATCTCTGCTTTTAATAATCCTACTTCCTACTAATATTAGAAATGCGAAAGTATGTGAGGATGTATGGATGTTTGTTACTCTTTCACCTAAAAACTACTAAACGGATTTTAATGAAACTTGGAATATAGGTACGTAAGTACATAGTTTATGACCTGGAATAACACATCTATAGGCTACTTTTTATCCGGGTACCACGCGAGCGAAACCGCGGGCAGCAGCTATACTTCATCATCATTATCATCTCAGCCTGGTTGCACCCACTACTGGGTACAGCTATACTTAATAATAATAAATCCATTTGATTACAGCTGTACTGTCAAAGATGGACGACTCGATCGGCCGGGTGGTAGAATCCCTGCATTCGAGCGGTCTACTCGAGAACTCCATCGTGATATTCAGTACCGACAACGGGGGCGCCGCGGCTGGCTTTAACGACAACGCTGCTTCCAACTACCCTTTAAAGGGGGTAAGTAACCTGGTACTCTTTTTAAACAAAAAAACAAGGAAGAAAATAAGCTCAGGATTGTACAAAAGGCACGTTTGAAATTGTATACCTAGTTGGTAAATGTCCACATATAGCAATAAAAAGCATTCTCTACATGACAGATTGCAAGCTCATCCCTTTATGACAATACTAACTCATTTTCAGCTCGACGTTTTCCTTCACTGTTTAAAGCTCAAGTTAAAGTTCTTCTGCTTAGTCTTACTCTGTTATTCATTATGGGTTACATGCTTCCTATTGCACAAACTGTTGCTAAATCTAACGACTCTTTGACAACCTCTGTGGCGCAGTGGGTGAAGGCCCGCCTGTGACGCAGGAGGTTCCGGGTTCGATCCCCGCCGCGGGACAAATGTTAAGTAGTCTATGAGTCATGTGGTTACCATAACACAAGTGGGGCTACATGATGCTGTGTGAAATGTACAGCACTATTTATTTATTTATCTGTTACTTACTATCTTTATTATTTTACATGAGAGCGCTGAGAAAAAACATTGTATAAACACTAATTAATGTTTTTTCTAGTGTACAAAAAATGTTATTTTATCCTATAAATTGCCAGGTAAAGAATACGTTATGGGAAGGCGGAGTGCGGGGCGCGGGTGTACTCTGGAGTCCGCTACTGGAGAGTAGATCGCGGCTCGCAACACAGCGCCTGCATATTACTGACTGGCTGCCGACAATATTAGGAGCCGCCGGGGTTAATACTAGGTCAGTGTTTATTTATAAGTAGGTACTTATGTAAATCTTTATAGTTTTCTCTATAGTTTTATATTTTTTTCTGAAAATAATTTTATTTCACACTAGCAGCGCCCTCGCGGCGTTGCCTCCGTAGTGATGATATGTATATGGTGATGATGATGATGAAAAGTAGCCTATAACCTTCCTCAAAAGTTTTGCTTTCAAATGCAGAAATAATTTTTCAAATCCGACTGGTTCCTAAGATTAGCGCGTTCAAACAAACAAAGAAACGGTTTCACGGTCTAACAGCTAGATCATCACTGACTGATACAGACAATTTGAAAATTTAATTATTTCTTAAAACTTTTCGAATCATGGTCTGAACAATCTAACTATACATGTAAGTAGGTATGTGTGAATACCAAGTCATTACCTGAACAAATTTTTATTCATATAAGTCACGAAATCTAATATTTTACAGCACCTTAGAAAATCTAGACGGCCTGAATCAGTGGGAAGCGTTGTCGAAAGACCTACCTTCACTGCGAGACTCCATCGTTCACAACATCGACGATATCTTCGGCAGCGCGGCTATCACCGTCGGCAAATGGAAACTACATAAAGGTAATTAACAGTTAAAGGTTAATAACATAGAAATTGCTCAACGTCCAGTGTAGTTGCGACCAGTGTTATTTTACCTCTAGCCGTCATGTTGGCAACCTGGGCGTAGGAACAAACTTTACAAGATCATAGCAAATTTGTTCCTACGCCCAGGTTGGCCAACATGACGGCTAGAGGTAAAATAACTGTGAACGGACTGTATGAGCGAGGAGCAAATGTTAATTCAAATCAAGAAATAAGTATACTTAGAAATTAGTAGTACAGAGTATAAATAAATCATTAATTAGTATACCTAGTAGTTCAAAGTACCTATAAATAAATAAAACAAATAATGCTGGACATTTCTCACAGTAGGTATCATTTAGCCTAAATGACTATCTTTAGAGAAACATTCGCAATCAATGCTGCACTTATTGTTAGGTATGCCTCTTTATGTCCTAACACCTGCTTAAAAGAAATCCTCAATACCACCTAATAGACCAATATATGAAGTGGCCACTGGCTGGGCAACTTCTTTTATTCTATTCAACTGCATTCGATTCAAAGATCTTTCGAACAGTGTCGTTTCTTCGAATACTTTTTAGCGATTCATAGCGGATCGGAAACTTCTGACATTTGAATTCAAAAGTTTATCGGAAAGTTTCCGACGGCTATTTGTTAGCGGAAGGGCTTCCTTTATAGATGTTTTCGAAGATATGCTGAATCGCCATGCTGACAGCAAGAAAAAGAAGATTAGACAACCAAAACAAATATGCACATTGTCTAATTTTGTATTCAATTTTCAGGAACGAACTATAAAGGTAAATGGGACTTCTGGTACGGACCGGGCGAGCGGGAGGAAACGTACAACATAGACGCGGTCTACTCACAGCGAGCGGGCAAGACGTTGCAGAAACTAGCCTTGATGCCGGCTAAGACCAAAGCGAACGAGATAAGGTGAGTTTTACAGAACTACCATATTGTACCTGTCTGATTTAATCATAGTACATCTTCTTCCTGCCGTTCCTGCCCTTTATCCCAAAAAAATAAGTGCACGTGATATCTCACTACAGCCCCCCCCCCCCCCCCCCATGATATTTCGTGTTTTTTTCCGAGTCCCTTTCCCGCCTTTTGAGCCCCACGTGATTATTGGACGAACCCTTAGTTACTTAAACTCCTCTCAACTCATGTCAAAATTAAAACTCCGTTTAAACTATTGCCATCCTTTTTTGTTGTACTAACAAGGCGAATCTTGAGCCTTGTTTAACCAGTGTTCAAGTTGAGAGGCGTTTATAAGTAAGGCCTCATAAATTCAATCACAGAATAATAGTACTACGTTCAATGCCCATTGACCAAGGTCATTATCTAGCATAGTAAAGTAAATTTGTATAAGTTAGTAGCCTAACTCTGTTGATAAGTTTTAAGCCTAACCGCCGGGCCTCTGTCAAGGCCCAAATTTTAGTTGAGAGCAACAACTAAAATAGTCGCATGTAATCTCAATTTACAGGGAAGCAGCTACCATGAAATGCAGCGGCGAACAAACGCCGTGCAACGCCACCGAGGCGCCCTGCCTCTTCAACATAGACGTTGACCCGTGCGAATATAACAACTTGGCTGAATCGTAAGTTATTACAGTACCTACAACGCTAACTAAACCTAAAAAACAAGAAATTAGAAAAGAGCCGATGTTTTTCAAACGCCTGAACAGATCTTCAATGTCGAATATCATTTATTCAGTAGGACCACTAGGATTATTTTGAATCGTCCTATGGGCTAGGTGAATCTACTCCTGCTCATTCGCGATCAAAACCGTGAAGAAGCCAACGAGGATTGAACGGGTGAAGCGATTTTAGTTTTTGTTTAAATGGTACTTATCCTTATTGTCGAGAGTTCTTAGCTATGTTTCATGAAAATCTGTTCAGCCGTTTGAATATCAACAGCTCTTTTCTATAGTTTACTAGCTATCTCCGCATTTTCGCCAGCGCGATCTATAGTTGGGTTATTTTTAATCGCGCCATCTTGTTTTGAATTTGGAAAACTAAGCGTTTATTTTGGCTTTTTCTTTTTGCTCGGCTTATATAGGTCTTTTCGTGATGTTACCTTCCTTAATAAATTAGCTATCAATTTTTAATATAATTGTTATTGTTGTTGCAGAGAACCAGCCGCGTTACAAGAAATGCTACAAGAGTTGGATAAAGTCAACGCCACCGCCCTCCCCCCTCTATACAAACCAGATGATCCGCGAGGGGATCCTAAGCATTTGGGACGAATTTACACTAACTTTGCGGATTATTTGCGTGATTCTTCGTTAGATTAGAACTATTTAGACGGATGAATGTGATAGTGAATGTGTTTGGTATATTTGAGAGTAATTTTAACTTGAAAAGTGTAGGTGGAGTAATACGAGCTTTGATGGGCTAGTCCTTTCAGAAGTAAAATGATGCTGAGATAAAAAAGTGTAGGCATTTTACCTTGATCTTAAAGTTTAGAATCAGTTTTACGTACTACGTAGTGCCTGTTTTAAGGACTTCAATGTAATTTTATTTGAGAATTCAGGCTAGATGGATGTTTTCAAGAATAATAATAAAAAAATGCTTCTAGCAATAATATGTTGAACTAACATACTTAAAACAAACAAGACACACCTTTACTAAATTTATTTATTACGCTTATTAGATAAGTAATCACAAAAAATGTTAACATAAAAATGAACAACGAAAGAATGAATAAATTGGAAACAAAATCTAACTTCTTTCTAATCATGTTTACTACAGTTTACATTTGAATTAAGCTTACTCACGTGTAGGCTAGGTTTAAAAAATTAGGTACCTACCTATTTAAAATAATAATACTTACCTACAAATCTTGACAAATACTACAGTTAAGTTTATTACGTTTATTTTCTTGAGGACCAACTACAAATATTACAGTATAAAACGGATTGTGGATTAACATTATTGTAATCGATATCATTATGTTGACATCGTCTTAGTAAACCAGGGAGTGCAGTAAAATTAATTGATTAATTCTGCTTAAATCAAAATTTGTATAAAGGAGCAGCGCCATTTATTGGTATCAATTCATAACTAATCAAATTATACAACCTCATACTTGTACATAATGTGAATCACGACCACTCCCTCATTTCTAACTTCATGTTTAATTTGAAAAAAAAAATACTTCATTTGTTTGCATTGTGAAGACAATGTGTAACGAAACTAATAATTATGGGCGGGTTCTAATATAAATTAAAATCAACTGAACTCAAATCTGAGTGCTTCTTGAAATGAGGTTCTGAAAATAATTATCTAAGCTCAAGTTCATATTTTTTGATAATTCTCTAACTAAATTAATTCAGTAATTTAAACATTTTAAAAGGAAGTAAGAGCTTACATTAGGCGTTTAGAAACACGCGTTTTGATAACGCACGTTTTAAGAAACAAAAGATCCACGAAATCCGTATAATTTCAAACGCGCGCTTCATATGTGTAGGTACTGCGGGCTTAAAAAGGTCGCTATTGCAGAATCGCAATAGGAATTGAACTCTAAGCCATCTCTTTTCATTGACTGAGAGTGAAAAGAGACGGCATAATAGTTCATTTCATAGTTTGATTCTGTTTTAGCGACCTTTTTAAGCCTGCTGGATGTACTGGACATTTGCTTCGTAATACGCGCGATATCAAAGCAAGAGTTTCAAAACGCCATGTAACTAGCTCTTAGCTTAAATTTTTAATACGAATGTTTAAGACTCTTAGTTCGATATAAACTTGGCTCGTTTAGTCTTGACCCCTGTCCGTATATTCTCTTTACCGGCCTTCCTCTTACCCTTCTTGCCAATTTTATCCATATCTGTCACGGGATTGTGTTTGCCGCTGAGAGGCAGTTCTTCCGTTTGTTGGTTGGATAGTATCACTTCTTTGTATTGTTTTAGAGTCGCATCTTCCATGACACAGTCTTGTGGAGGCTCGATGATTTTACCTGGATAAATTGAATATAATTTACTGCGGTATTATCAACGGGATAATTAGGTACCATGATTATTGAGTTTTCTTGCTTCCCGATATTTCGACGCAGTTCCATGCGCCATGATCACGGGTAACAAGAAAACTCAATAATCATAGTAGGTAATTGTCCCGTTGATACATACATACTTACATAAAATCACGCCTCTTTCCCACAGGGGTAGGCAGAGACCACGGATTTCCACTTGCTACGATCCTGACACACCTCTTTTGTCTTATTATCCCTTTGATAATATTTACGTAAAATTATCGTCCGTAAACCGACTTTACAGACAACAATTTATTCATTAGAAATGAAAAATCTTACCAAAATTTTCAATTCCGTGGCCGAATGGTAAGACACTCCGGCTTAAGGAGGATCGTTTGTATCATTGCGGGTTCGAATCCCGTCGGAATTGAAAATTTTGGTAAGATTTTTCATTTCTAATGAAATAATACCAAAGTGTGGTTTAACACTATAAAAATTAAAACAATTTTTTTCATTTTACCTAAAGCAGTAGCATTCATCAGAGTAACAGTCTCCACCGGCCCCAAAGCCTCCCTCACAGGGTCGACATCTTGCGATAGACTCTCCGCTAGCAGCCGGTCCACCAGCTCGGTCTCATCAGACTGGAAGTGTTTGCTTATCGCGGCGGTCAACTGCTCCGTTATTATCTTGCGGGGAGACATTATGCTGAAAACATACATTTGGTTTCAGATTAGATGCAAATAGAGGAAAATTAAAAAAGAAAAAGAACAAAAAAAAACAAACTTTCACTGGCTGAGATTCGAACTCGCAACTTTCGGCTGGAAGGCGGACACCCTAACCACTTAGCCACTCAGCGGAGCTAAAAAGGTCACTATTGCAGAATCATATTAAAGGAATTGAACTATTGCTATCTCTTTTCACTCTCACTCAATGAAAAGAGATGGCAATAGTTCAATTCCTTTATTACGATTCTGCAATAGCGACCTTTTTAGCTCCGCTGATCTCAACAAATTCAGTGAAATTACGAACCACATTGCACTGTAAATCTTTTTGCGTGAAAATGCCGAGAAAACGAACAATCCCAGCGGAGCTATAATGGTCGCTATTGCAGAGTCGCGGTGAACTAATTGAACTATTGCTATCTCTTTTCATTGACTTAGAGTGAAAAGAGATGGCAATAGCTCAATTCCTTCACCGCGATGCTGCAATAGCGACCATTATAGCTCCGCTGATGAGACCTATTGCAGCATCGCGGTGAAGGAATTGAGCTATTGCCATCTCTTTTCATTCTAAGTCAATGAAAAGAGATAGCAATAGTTGAATTCGTTCACCGCGACTCTGCAATAGCGACCATTATAGCTCCGCTGGCTAGATTGATTTTTCGCCCCTGTAAACACCCGTAAAGATTTCATTGAAATCGTTAGAGCCGTTTTCGAGAACGAGAGTACAAACAAACAAATATTGTTCTTTTAATAGAATAAGTAAGTTCGTATGAGTAAGTAGCCAACTCTGATGACGGAGTTTTTAGGCCGCCTAAAGGCCTCCGTTATGGCTTAACGACTTAAAAGCCGGGACCGACAATTTAACGTGCCCCGAAGCACGAAAGCGCTCAGATCGTAATACCACTTGCGGTCACCCATCCTAACAGTAGCCGCGCCCAACGCTGCTTTAACTTCAACGATCAATCAAGAACGTCTAAGCAAGCTCAATAGAATAGGATACACAAGGATGTTGTATATTTCCTTCCTTGTTTTGTGTGACTGAATATATCCACCAGTCTATTATACATATCTATACTAAAATACTAATTATATAAAGCGGAAGGGCTTATTTGTTTTTTTTTTTTTAATTTGTTTTTGTTTTGTTTGAACGCGCTAATCTCAGGAACTACCAGACGGATTTGAAAAATTCTTTCTGCATTTGATAGCTAAACTCTTGTGGAAGGTTATAAGCTACTTTTCATCATCATCACCATATACCATCACTACGGGGGCAACGCCACGAGGGCGCTGCTAGTTGATCTATATAACTCACTCAGTATCAGTATCTTCTAGGACGCCATTGGAGTGCAATAACTTGACCAGTTTGACCGCGGTGACGGTGGAGAGATGGAACTTGTCCATCAACGAAGACACACACACCGAGCGAAGCGAGCCCAGCCACGATAGAGTGCGACGCAGGATGCATAGGCACTGACGATACATATTCGGTTTAAAGAATTTATTCTCATAAGAACATAATACAGTTCACTTAAAATGAGATTAACTATTATTAAGTACCTAAGTATAATTTAGGCTAGAGGCGAAGCATGCAAAAACTTTTAACATAACAAGTAGGTAACTTATAATATGAAGCTACCTTTGCAAACATAAAATAGATTTACTCTGAATATTACAGGAAGAATTAAGTACTTATAAGTACTTAGTATATTAAGTAGTACGGTACCTAGCTAGACGATACATATTAAAACATTAGGTAATAGGGTAAACCAGACTATTCTTGGCACCCCTCCACAATGATTGGCACTCTAGCATAAAAACCATTCATATAGGTAAGTTTAGAATGGATATTCTAAACATAAATGAATGCTACAAAGAAATTAAATATTCTATCAAATAAATTAATGCCACTAGAAAAAAAATGCTCGAAAATCTTATTTCTTGGGTTTTATGCCAGTGCCAATCATTGTGGGGGGTGCCAAGAATAGTCTGGTTTACCCTACCTAATGGACTCGACAGGCACAAAGATCTTGATTATCATCATCATTTCAGCCCATTTCCTGTGGAGTATAAAACTCAGGCCTTTACATCTTTACTAGATGATTTATACAGTGTTAGAATACATGTGGGGCTGACTAAGCCGCGGGTTTCCTCACGATGTTTTCCTTCATTCACCGTTTAGAGCTCGTGTTAATGCACATATAAATTTTTCGAAACGAAAAATTCATTGATGCACGGCCAGGATTCGAACCCACGACCTTCGGATCGAAAGTCGAGGTACTAACCAACTCGGCCAACACGGCATTGTGGAGTAGGTATAATAGTCTAACCGTTAGACTCCGGCTATGTCGGAATTCTGTCTATGGAAGGTTCTTACCTCTCTCTTTTTTGGTGTGAGCTGAGCGAGTTTCGGATCAGCCGGCGTGAGATTAGAGTCTCTATCCGAACAGCGCGTGCAGCAGTGTTTGATGACGGCTCTACTGCGGCCGAAACAAGCCGCGTGCTGTAACGAGCCGCAGTAGCTGTAACAAAATTAGGAAACATAATACTTACCTATAAGGAATGTAGATATCGCGAATATATCCGAAAAGCGAAGACTTTCAATTCTTTCAATTCTCGGGCTTAAACTGCGGGCCTATAGAGGTCGCTTTTGCAGAATCGCAATATAGGAATTGAACTATTGCCATCTCTTTTCATTGATTGAGAGTGAAAAGAGACTGCATTATAGTTCATTTCAAATTGTGATTCAGTTTTAGCGACCTTTTTAAGTCCGCTGGTCGCTTTAGCAGAATCACAATAGAAATTGAACAGCTCCACACGTTGGCGAAAGGCATTGGGGCCAACGTTAGCGCCAATGTATTGAGCCACTTAGGGAGGGGGCACACTGCGTTTTTTGCAGCGCGCGATGCGAACGCGCAGCTCAAAAACGTGCTGCAAAAAACGCAGTGTGCCCACTCCTCTAGAAGTACCACCGAGAAAGACTAAAAAAGGTCCAGTGTGGTGCAACTCACTCGCAAGTCAGCATGAGTTCCCCGTCCGCCTCACGCTTCCCGCACGCGCAAATCACGCGCGGCGCGCTGCTTTCTGTCTCACTTCTCTGAGACAATACATCCTCACCTATTAAATAAACAAGAGGCTAAATGTTAGAAAACCGACTATGATGTTCAGCCAAGTCTGGCGAGCCTAGGCCAACGCGAGCGAAGGCAAATTGATTCAATGCAAGTCGTTTGCGTTCACTGATGCAAATGCTACCTTCTTGAAGTGTTCCGCAAAGGGTGTTCCACGGCACACTGGTGTACCGTGGTCATTAGTTGGTGTGCCTTGGAAAAATAAGGTTAGGTGGGTACCCCTATCTAAGTTATGCTACTCTAAATTTGAACTGGAAAGTAGGGTAGGTATACTTTTCAGTTGGTGGCATAAAAATTCAAACAAAGTATTGTCTTACTGTGGAAATCGTCAGCTTCGTTTTGGGTCATCATCGGTGCATTTTGTGAGGGCTGAAAATAAAATAAAAATATTACTAGGGTGACCAAGCAACTCGATAACTAAGGGATTATGTTGATTATGTTGATTATGCAGTTTTTCGCAGCAATAAAATTATGGTCAGTCTGATATGCATAATGGTTTATTTTATAAAAATAAATGATTTTATCTAATATTATTTTATATCATTCAACAGAAAAATCAGTTGTTATTTCACACAATACATAAGTACCTAAACATAAATGCATGCCTCTTTTCTTACGCGCATGATTTTAATTAATTTACCTATTATTATTTATTATATCTTTGAGTTAAATTAAAAATCTTATTTTAAATCATCATGTGTCATCCCACTGCTGGGCATGGATCTCTCTTCGTTTATACCATCGGCAACCTCTATTCTATAAAATATCAAACGTGAATTATTTTCTAAAGCGCTTATTTTCGCTTCGCGAAAAAAAAGGAAATGATTTAATAATAAATACTTAATTAAAAGTTTTACCTGTGCCTCATGACTGGAGCCCAAATCATCCCTCATGTAAGTGCTGGCCACGAACCGGTGGAATGGTGTGGTGACCGCGCCGAGCAGCACGGCGCCGCGCGAGGAGCCGCCGAGGTGGTCCTCGGCCTCCGTCGTCGACAGGAAGCCCGGGGCTTGGTAGCCTTCTGGGGCATCTACGGGGAACACAATATTGAAATAACTTAGTCCTAGGTACTTCTAATTCTACTATTACCTATGAATTTATAATATTACACATTCATTCAAATTCGAAAGATGGATGTTTATTACTCCTTCACGCGGATTTTAATGAAACTTGAAATATAGACTAACTAATACGGGATTTGAACCCGCCACATGTTATTGTGAAAAACTATTATCAATTTTAAGATTTTAAAGTAAAATATAATTATGTAAAAAAATACCTGACTAGAAGATAGTACCTACGCAAATAGCATTAATTGGTAAACTTAATAGGTACACTCAAGGCTACCTTGCTTGAATTGTAGTACCTAGGTAGGTACTACTGACTACAATTCAATAAATAATTAAGTAATTTTTTAAAATAATGAAACATGTAAAATTTCTTACCATCATTATAATAGAGCCTCAAGCTGACATCGTAAGACAAAGGTAGTGGATTCTGACAGGTCTGCATAATGACCACACAAGCGCGAATCAACTGCACCGTCCTCTCCCTTACGTTATCGAACGAGTATTTAGATGAGAGCGATTTGTCCCGACTTTTAGAGGTCACGTCCATGGTCACCCCATCGGGATTGTACGAATATTCGAACACGTGATACTCCATTAGATTGTCGACGTGGCAGTTGCCGTCGTAGAAGCACAGAGCTAGTTTGTGAAGCTGAAATAAAATTAATTAATACTATCTATCATAATATGATAGATAGTATTAATTAATTTTATTCTAATCTCTAGTTACATATTATGTAACTAGAGATTATGTATTTGCTAAATCTTTCCAAATTCTTGGAGAATCGGGGAGAAACAAAAGAGAGTTAGATACGAAAGTTAGGTACTTAGGTAGGTAGGTACTTATTTATATCGCACTCTATCTACCTACGTACCTATCACAGATTAGGTAGAGATACTACGTACCTAACTATTATGTGTGGTTAGGTACAGTATTATGTGTGGTTAGGTACCTACAGCAAACCTACCCTCAAGGCCCTTGATGAATTATTGGGCTGTTGTGTGAAGTAGAGGGCTGATTAATGTGGGTAGTTATAGTTACTGGATACCTACTTACGTATTTCTTTTCAAAAGCTTCAAAAGCTTGACCCAGAGCGGTGCTTACAAACTGTGCAAGCTCATCTCTGCATCTCTTTTTTAGAATTCTCAATTTTACACCTCCAAAGTTTTCAACTGTGTAACTTTCTTCAGGAAATACGTTTTTCAGGTATGATATCGTGCTTATGGCAACAATCGTTAGTTGTTTCATAAAGGTTACAGAGCTCGTGTATGTTTCTGTAGCTTGTTTCGGAAATACTCTAACCCACTCGGCCACAGCCTGAAAACAAAAAAAGTAGACAGTAGGGTAGCAAAATAAGCTATGAACTCATGACCAATCTAATAATCATTTCGCCTTGAATGATTAATAGATTGGATTATCATTTACTTGCCTGGGATGTAACTGTTGCTGTAAGCGACATTACAGTAGATTCTCAAAGATAGTAGGTATCGTCCGTCTTCCGTAGGTACACTTATTTATTTGCAAGCTGTATGTAAAGTTATGGGTACCTACATTATCTTTTATTTCCCGCCAATCACTAGGAAAAGACGAAAAAGAGGATTTTATTTTATTGCGTTGGCAAGCATGATCCACTCTCATTGGTCAATTACAATACCATAGACATTTTTAATTGTCGTCACTTCCTATTACAATATTTTTTTAATTATGTAGGAAGGGCCACGCAAAACTTGAAGTCTGTCCCTACATATATATACACAACACATTCCCTACAGTATAGTTTACACCAGGCCAGCGATGGCTGCCAGTCCTTACAGTTTTTCAAGCGGGGTTGGAGGTCACAGGCATAAAAAATAGACGGGGGGCACTCTATTCTCGACAGCAGCGCTGGCAGCCAGCGCTGGCTTGGTGTAAACTATACTTACCTACCTTCAGTTTCTTTTCCACGAATACGAATACAAACTCATTTGGAATATTTTGAAACTGGCTGAAATTATAATCCATTATATTTTTCACTGAACTGACAATAAAAAAACAAACAAATAAAAAGAAGTGTCAGAAATTATTTCAAAATACCTACCTAATTTTGATTGTGTACAATTTTTAAAAGTAATCTTTTTGAAACCGATTTCAAAATGCTGTGTCCTGAAGGTGCGCAATTTGATACAGAAATAGTTGACAAAGAAGAAGATGATGAGATTTGTGGAAGGACACCCAAACCAATACCAAATGCAGGCAATGGCGTCTTGGAGATGGGTGCATTTAAAAATTTGAAAACATGGAAGAAGTCGATATCTAACTTTTTTCGTAACCAGCTTCGTTCAACGAAATCAAACGATGTAAGATTGTTTGAATATTATTTCTATATATTGCCTGAGAGCTTTCTTTGGGTGTCATACAATTTATTTGCTTAAATCTATCCTATTTCAGGGGGATGCTCCTTCAGGAAGCAAGGATAATTTCGAGGATAAAGAAATGAGCCCTGAGCAGAAGTGGCAGTCGTTGGGGAAAATCTTTAGACGCCAAAGTATTGCAGAACATTGGCCCAGGACATCAAATTATCAGGAAGAACCTTCGTCACAAAACAAACGTTTGGCTGTGAGAAAAGTTCTTTCTAGTTATTTTGGTAAAGCGCAAAAAATACCGTCAGTTTCAAATGATGAATAAAGTTATGGTTTTGGAACAATTATTAGTTATTAGTTTTATATAAAAACCTACCTATACCTGTGTTTGTTCGTTTAAACTTAAACGCGCAAACGCTCATATCAGGAATTACCAGTCTGATTTGAAAAATTATTTCTGCATTGATTGCTAAACTCTTGAGGAAGGCTTCTTTTCATCATTTTGGGGAACAGGGTGGAATCATTCCCCAAAGGCAGAGTAGGTGGTTCCTCTGCAACGGGCCGGCCCATCTGGCCCACTTACCCGTGGTCTTTCGACCGACAGTTGTTGTCGGTTGGTTGTATAAAACCTGATTGGCGATGAGTAGTTCACTTGCGCGATCTAGGAATTCTGATGTTGCGTGGCGCCATCTGTAGTGCGTAGCATGTCTATGTAGTTCATCTAGCGACAGGTAGAGGTCACTACAATCATCATCATCATCATCATCATCTACCATCTCTACAGAAGCCAGGACAGGGGCACGCCACGCCGCGAGCGCTTTAAATAATAATTTCTGAAAGAAACTGGTGATTACTGAGGTAAGTTAAGAACTTATTAAGGAAAACCTTGTATATTTTAAATTAGTTTGATTCACACGTAAAGTCGTTTACTCCATCCTCAAATCAAAGAGTGCTGCTGGTTTGGCAATAATAATCTACTGCATGCGTGTAGAAAATCCTAAATCATGCTTCAAGTTTACAGTCTGTGGTCCTAATTTGACACTGACAGTTGGCGAAAGAAAGGAATCTGACTGACTGACATTTTGTTTTCTGTTCTGAATCTGAAATCCGGGCTGATCGCCTGCTTTGTGCTAAACGAGGTCATTTTACAAGTTTTATCCAAATTGTATCTTTGTTTCTAATGTATTTTCATGCCCAATAGCAAAAGTAAATTACAGATTTATTTTGCATTATAATAATTGTGTTTCGTATAAGTGTAACTCTTTGGCATGCGCTTGTATACGCCCTTGAAAACCGTGTAAAATCTGCATAGCAACAGTGCTTCGATCCGTTTTACTTGTATTTTATTGTGTTTCGCCTAATGTTCACCAAACGAGTGCCTTTGTGGGGTGAGTATAGAGACTTCGAAACGGTTCAAGTTCATTTTTACCTGTAATGTTGTATGTTGACAAAACCAGAGCTTTGTCACCTTTGTTTGCATGGTACCTAGTACCTACCCTGAGTAGGGAAGTCTTAACATCTAAAGCTAATAGCGCTATCAATACATGTAGGTATATAATGACACTACAAGCAAATCTAATGGGTTCTAAATTGCTTCTCACCTTTACGTTAGCAAGATGTTGGTTACCTGTGATTAGTTGAATACAAAATGAGCATTTTATTAATGAAATGTATGTAATTCACTAATTGCTATTTTATCTGTTATTATATTATGCTATAATCATCATCTTCCTGCCCTTGTCCCACATTACATGGGGTCGGCACAATATGTATTCTTCGCTTCTTCCATTTCCCTCCATCAGTCATCATCTCAACAAACACCCCTTTCTTACTCATATTCTCAGCAATCACCCCTTACTCTATATCATCTTTCACACAATCCATCCATATTTTCTTTAGACTTTTCTGTTCATTATTATTGTGCTATAATAATCTTTCATTCAATGGAACGGCACCTCAAAACAAACCCTCCCAAGAGAATCTGACTATGGCTACTCAGCTGATAAAAAACAAATAATAATAAATAATAATCTTTCAATCGGACAGTAAACAAAACTGTTTCCTGGAACTACTATCTGGAGATTGCTGATCAACATAGCAGAAATATTAAGGCTGGTTTTAGTTTCACGCGTACCGTCGGCGCTGATAGGCGAGTAATCTTTATTACAATGAATTAAGGATACTGAAGGTTCAGCACTGACGAGAGCAATCAGCGTAGCCATTTCTGCTAAACAATCAGTATCCTTATTTCATTGTAATAAAGATCACTCGCCTATCAGCGCCGACGGTACGCGTGACACTAAAACCAGCCTTAGAGACAATGTCCATTTCCATTAGACATAAAAGGCTGGCTAAAGAAAATGTCTTAGCTTGCTGTGGCTACCACTGGGCAGACAAGTAAAATAAGCCTGTGCCTACTCTGCCATCATACATAATGCAGTGCTGGTATCCAAGTTACTGTAAAAAAAAATTGCTTTTATAGTACTTAGAAGTAGGTAGTAAAATTAAATTAAATAATTAAATAATATTGATAAGACCACCAACTAAGTAAACATCGGTCAAAAATATAGAAAAATAAAAAGCTTTTAAAATGGAAAAGAATAAATTTCCCAACTTCACAAAAACTTACATAAAATCAGCTTTAAATATGCAACTTTACTAAGTATTCATAGTTTTAGACCAGTGGTTCCCAAACTTTTTTTTTCATGGACCCCTTTCAAAATTTTACTGGTTTCGGTGGACCCCCTGCTGCTACATTTCTACCATATTCCCAAAACTCGTCAGAAAATGAGAACCAATGTGGACCCCTTTCAAGTCTCCCGTGGACCCCTGGGGGTCCACCTGGACCACTTTGGGAATCACTGTTTTAGACCAATGAAGACTATTTATAGATAGTTTATAACAACATGTAGAGGAAATGTACAGACAAAACCTTGGTAAAGGTCCACTGATCACAGAGCCCTTCAACCTTGGACATTATGGTAATTTGTTGTAATGTATGTTGTAATACATACAATTCAGATTAGTTCATTAAGCCATCTACGCAACTAAGGGATATTTATTTTTAGAATTAGTTGCAGTAAAATTAATTAATAAATATATAGCTACTTTATTATAGTAGGTATATGTAATTTTCTTTTTCAGGAAAAATGTTTTTATAAATATAAATTACACAAGTGCAGCCTTCAAAATCAACTAAAATCATGACTGTCTGTTTTCAGATGTTTGGTGAAAATGCATGGCTGGTCAACAAAAACAGCAGAAAATTGATTTAAACTTAAGGTACATAACTTAAGTGTAACTAGGTGGTGCTTTATAGAATTAAGATGATCACAAGAAGATGGTTCCATCCTTCCCTCACGGGAGTCGACGCCGAGAGATTGTTGCTCGAACGAGGACATGATGGGTTCTTCCTGGCTCGGCCCAGCATGAGCAATAAGGGAGACTTCACACTCTCCGTGCGGAGGTGCAACGAGGTCACCCACATTAAAATACAAAACAACGGTGAATATCTCGACTTGTATGGAGGTGAAAAATTCGCAACGCTATCCGAACTCGTTCAATACTACATCGAGAACCAATGCCAGCTGCGAGAAAAAAACGGTAACATTATCAGATTAAAAACCCCTCTCAACTGCGACGATCCCACGACGGAGCGCTGGTATCACGGTCAGCTCACGGCTAAGGAAGCTGAGAAAATAATGTTGGAGAACGGAAAGAACGGCTCGTTTCTAGTCCGAGAGTCCCAACGTCAACCCGGTGACTTCGTACTGTCTGTGCGAACCCGCGACCGCGTCACTCACGTCATCATCCGGCGACAGGACGATAAATACGACGTCGGCGGCGGGGAACAATTCCCGGACCTCGTCTCCCTTATCGACCATTATAGAAACTTCCCGATGGTCGAGACCACGGGCGAAGTTTTACGACTCATTCAGCCGTTCAATGCGACGCGGATTCAAGTTCGTCATTTCCATAGACGCGTCAAACAACTACAGAAGGAAAATGAAGGTCCAATCGAAAGCATGGCTTATAAACAAGGCTTCTGGGAGGAGTTCGAAACGCTGCAAATGATGGAGAACTTACAGCTATTTGACCGCATGGAGGGTTCGAAACTTGAGAATATTCGGAAAAACCGATACAAGAATATTATACCTTTCGACCACACGCGAATAATTCTAAGAGACATCCCGCCGGACGCCCCGCCCGGCTCAGACTACATTAACGCAAATTACATTCGCTGTGACAGCATCGACTCGATCGATTCTAAGGACAACGGTGTCGACGACAACGGATCACCGCCGAAGCGAGACTCGAAGAAAGATAAGTCATCGAACCATAGCGTTGTTATTACAGAAGAGAAGTGCACAAAGAACGGCACACACAAATTGCAGCCAACGTTCGAACCGAGCGTGCTCCGTTCAAACCCTAACTATGTCAACACGACGATACCGAAATCTGCAGAGGAAACCGACGATGTAACAGAACGCGTCTACAACAAAGTCTACATAGCCACCCAGGGCTGCCTCACAAACACCATCTACCAGTTCTGGTCTATGATATGGCAGGAGAACGTGTGCATCATAATAATGACCACGAAAGAGATCGAGCGAGGGAAAGTCAAATGTGAAAGATACTGGCCCGATCTAAACAAAACGGACGCTATAAAAAAGTACACCATCTTCAACGAATCGGAATCTTCCACTCCGGATTACACGCTCAGACGTTTTCTGGTGACGAAAAAGGACGAGCCTAACGCGAAGCGCACAATCTATCATTTTCATTTCACTGCGTGGCCGGATCACGGCGTCCCTTCTGAGCCGGGCCGTGTATTAAACATCCTACTCGATGTAAACTATCGGTTGCAGCAGATCATGACTGGGCCGACACCCCCTCCCCAGGCTGTTGTCTGCGTTCACTGTTCCGCCGGGATAGGCCGCACCGGTACATTCATCGTTATAGACATGATCCTCGATCAGATCAGAAAAGAAGGATTCGACTGCGAGATAGATATACATCGCACGGTGCAAATGGTCAGAGACCACAGATCCGGTATGGTGCAGAACGAGGCGCAGTACAAGTTTATCTACATGGCGGTCTTGGAGTTTATCGAGACGGAGAAGCAGAGGGTCGGGCTAGGCGCCGAGCCCAGCCAGGACTCCCCGCGAGTCAGATCCCATCCCATGCCGTTTTTATGAAGCGTGAACACGCTTTCAAAATTGTAACTAGTAGTTGTGAACCGAGATCACTTTTGACTACTTGCTTGTTTTTAAAGTTGACTACCCATTTCTTATGAAAAAGCTATAGATTTTATAAGAGTAACTGTTTACATAGTAAAGAGCCTTAGGCCTCTGGTCTATTATCGATATCTTCTATGTAGAGTACCTAACTATACTGGTACTGGATGCATTTACTGCTGGCTACCAGTGTAATAAACTTCGAATTTTACGATAAGTGACTAACATAAACTTACAATTTTAACTCTCATGACGGTTGTTTATTATTGTTTACTACGTGGTACTACTAATTAATATCGATCACAGAAATAATTAATCGGTGCTCTTTCCCTATTCAAGCAAAACAATGTAAACTTCATTTTTAATACAGTTGCTCAAAAAGTGGCGTATTGCAGGGACGTATAGCGTTCGGGAAGTGGGCTATTACACACTCGTGCTTTTTTTTTACCTTTCCCGCACTCGTGCGTTCTCTTTCCCAACTGTCGAAATAATGTCTTAAAAAGAAAAACCAACCATGAAGTTTTTACTAAAAAAAAATCATAGAAGTTTTATGATTCATGCAAATACGTATATTTCTAAAAAGAAGCTACTAATTTGTTTCTATAACAGATTTAATGATTTGATTGAATGAATTAGGTTAGGTTTCATTTCATTTCGACCCATTAAATTTCATTTTTCATTTCAATATCAATAAAAAAATTCTAATGAAGACTTGGCTGTATGGGCATAGTTCCCTTTGCCTACCAGAATCGGTGAAAAAAAATATCTTCTTATATTCTACGGTTGGCGCCATTTTCTAGATTAAATTGCTTCATTTTTTCGCAACTGTATTAAAAATAGTCGTTCAGTACACGTTCGGAACCGTCATTGCAACTTGTTCCGACTGTCAACCCTCGCCTTCGGCTGCGCCTCGGCTCGGGTAGACATTTGTCGGAACTCTTTGCAATGACAGCCTTTCCGAACTTGTAATGAAATATACTATTATCATTTCAGAGAACTATTCAATTGAATGTAAAGTACCTACCTACCTATTGTGAATAATTGAAAGTGTCAATGTTTAAAATTCTGAAACTATACTATTTGACGATGTTATCTGTCGGATTCTGACTGTATTCTGATTCTGATGATCAGTAAAATATGCTTTGCCATTACCCAATAGAGACTTAGGTACTTCCGACTTATAACAAAAGTTTCATGCTAGACGAATCCAGGTCAGAGAAGACTTATTTCAGACAACATTTTAAACGGAAAACAAACGCCGTTACCTTGTACCTACAGTCAGCAACAAAAGTAGCTTAATCGTTTCAGTTGTTTTAACTTGAATAACTTTAGAACTCAAGTCATTGATCGCGACTTTGGTCAAGATTTAAAAAGTCGTATATTCTATTAAATTCGTAAATTCGATTTGACAGGGCTAATATTGCTGACTGTAAGTGGCATGGCAATGACTCATGTTTAGAAACAATTAAGCAACCCAATTCTAATCTCGAACTGTTTAGTAGATTAGAATTGGGTTAGCTTAGAAGCTTGAAGAAACAAAGTATTGGGTATGCATTCAATCAGGAGTTACACACATTTTTGGGTAATTGTCATTACTTATAAATTATGTTGGTGTCTTCATTAAACTTATAAGTCCCATTAGCCTTATTGCATAACTTATAACTAAAAGTATATATAAAGTTTCAAAGAAGACTATCTAAACTAAAGGTACATTATTATTATGGAATTACAAGAAAAAATACGGCGACCTGATTATTAACTATTATTGCTTTAAAATGTACTACAAAAAGTCAAGAGTTTGACTACAATGTGATCTCGAATTGGATTTTAAAAATGAATGTTTTATATTTTTAATATTCGGAAAATTGAGTGATTAATCGTTCAAATAAAATTGCATGGTTTGAGAAATTCGAAACAATTTTTAGGAATGTAAAATTCTTTTCCATTCATTATTACGATAAATTTTATTACTTAGGTTTTACATAAGTACTTTTGATTTAAAAGAAAAAGTTTATTGATTGTGCAGAACTTGATAAATTGTGAGCTAGGTGTTTTGTGTATTTTGTTGTTTTGGCCTAAAGTTCTAAACAAATGCAGCAAAATGTGTTTTTATTTTATTGTTTTATGAATTTTTTAGTTTTATTTGTTTCTTGTCAAATGTAAAATTGGAGGTGCTTTTTTTTTGAGATGGTGCGATATTTTTACGATTTGTTTGTATGTTTTATGAGACACATCAAAACATGTGAAGATGTATGTAACTTTGTTTAAGGCGAATCGGGCAGTGAGTGACTATTTTACATCATAGTGAAACAAATAGGTATAATAATAATCTAGTAGGATTTTCCTGTTTAAGCTATTATCGCACTGCTTGATTTACCATAATTTGTTGGCATTTTATTTAAAACAATTATTCCAATTTGTAAAGCTGAGTTGAAGATAATCACACTGAATTAAGAGAAAATTATGTTATCTGATAAAGATATATGTTGTGTTATATTGATATAAATAAATAAATAATGAATAAAATGTGATATTGTAATATCAAACTTTTATTGCACACTTAAATTTTAGAACAAAGTTTCAGAGGAGAAATCTTGGTTAAATTTCATACAAAATATATATATAAAACCAACTGAGTTATTTAATATACAATACTTGTTATCTTATGATTGCAATTTTGTCAACATCTACAAATAATGTGAATAAGAACATTTTAAGATTAAATAATAAATAATAAATTAATAATAAATTAAAAATGTGTTCAAGTCGCGAAAGTTTAAAATATGTATTTTAAGATTCATCTTAAAAATTTCAATCATAGGCAACCAAAATATTTGTCCAATCTCCAGGCTTTATGGCTTCCACATTGGTGACATTGTTGTTTAGATTTTAATAAAAGGATTGCCATACTCTATCACTGCGTGCCACAAATGCATTATGGTGTACCATCACAACCCCCAAATGACAGGGTGCGATGGCGCTCATTAGGGGAGGCCTATGTCCAGCAGTGGACTGCTATAGGCTGATGACGATGATGTACCATCACATGGATGGCAGTGACCTCCATGAATCTGGAGGTCTTGAACTGGAATGTCTCTAGTCACAGCCTCCAATGTGGAAGCTCACAATGTAATCACTAATTTTTCAAATTTAGTGAACCTCAGTTAATCCTCATTGTTTGCTTGAATCTCTTCAATCCCATCAATTTCAGTGACAAGAGCTCTCTCCAGAATTACACGACCTTCCTTGTACCTTGAAACAACAATATGGTTTATTTACTTGTTGAAAAACATTTTGTTATAATAATTATAAGCCAGAATGAAAGCGAACAAACAGTAGTTTATTCTCGAGTAAAAACTTAATCCAGTTTGGTAGAATCCAGCCTAAGAAGCATTCTATAGCAGCATTTACACGCAGAGATCGGCCTGCGGATTTTCCTGCGGATCGATCTCTGCCATTCCAACCTTTGACAGTTTTATCCGCGGATATCCGTAAAGATATCTTTACAGATATCTGTACAGTCCAGATCCGTGCTAAAAACTCTACCGTTTAAAGGCCGCTAGTTTTATCCGCGGATATCTTTACAGATATCTGTACAGTCCACACAACGATCTATTATCATTTAATCTTGGTTATAAGGATTGTTGGTCTTGTTGAGAGGCTTTCTTGGTAGCTTTGTCTCTTTCACACTCGTTGTTGGATTAGTAGTGTGCCCATGTCATTTAAATTTCAGGATATTTTTACTTTATCGCGCTCGACAAAATCAGCGCTTGATTTCGATCCATGGTTTCGATCCTTGAATTCGATCCTTGATTTTGATCCTTGATTTTGATTTCGATCCTTGATTTCGATCCTTGGTTTCGATCTTGGATTTCGATCCTTGATTCTTGAATTTTGAACCTTGAATCTGAAATTTTGAATCTTGAATCTTTGAAGTGACAGCTGTCAAACTTCAAATTACCATATCTCGGGAACTACTCGTCCTAGACTCCCCGTTCTCAGTTCAAATGAAAGCTATGACCAAGATCTTCATTTGAAGTGACAGCTGTCAAACTTCAAATGGCCATATCGCGGGAACTACTCGTCCTAGACTCCCCGTTCTCAGTTCAAATGAAAGCTATGACCAAGATCTTCATTTGAAGTGACAGCTGTCAAACTTCAAATGGCCATATCTCGGGAACTACTCGTCCTAGACTCCCCGTTCCCAGTTCAAATGAAAGCTATGACCAAGATCTTCATTTGAAGTGACAGCTGTCAAACTTCAAATGGCCATATCTCGGGAACTACTCGTCCTAGACTCCCCGTTCTCAGTTCAAATGAAATCTATGACCAAGATCTACATTTCAGATGACAGATGTCATTTTGACAGCTGTTATTGAAAATGTAGATCTTGGTCATAGCTTTCATTTGAACTGGGAACGGGGAGTCTAGGACGAGTAGTTCCCGAGATATGGCCATTTGAAGTTTGACAGCTGTCACTTCAAATGAAGATCTTGGTCATAGCTTTCATTTGAACTGGGAACGGGGAGTCTAGGACGAGTAGTTCCCGAGATATGGCCATTTGAAGTTTGACAGCTGTCACTTCAAATGAAGATCTTGGTCATAGCTTTCATTTGAACTGGGAACGGGGAGTCTAGGATGAGTAGTTCCCGAGATATGGCGGTTTGAAGTTTGACAGCTGTCACTTCAAATGAAGATCTTGGTCATAGCTTTCATTTGAACTGGGAACGGGGAGTCTAGGACGAGTAGTTTCCGAGATATGGTGCTTTGAAGTTTGACAGCTGTCACTTGAAATGAAGATCTTGGTCATAGCTTTCATTTGAACTGAGAACGGGGAGTCTAGGACGAGTAGTTCCCGAGATATGGCCATTTGAAGTTTGACAGCTGTCACTTCAAAGATTCAAGATTCAAAATTTGATAGGGCCTCCAGACTCTCTGCGAGAACCCCCGAGAACACCCGAGAAGCGTGAGTGTGAGGAGCTTCTCGCCTTCTCGTTCTCTGGCTCGCCTGTTCTCCGATCGGTGTCGGTATTTTTGGCCGAGACAAAGGATTTCAAACATCACGACGGAGAAAAATTGAGAGTGTGGATAGCTTGTTTGTTCTTCGAGAAGTCTCAGCGAGACTTCTCGCCGAGCTTTCTCTCGAGAGTCTGGAGGGGCTATCAGATTCAAGGTTCAAAATTCAAGAATCAAGAAAAAAACTTTGTAAATTTATACCGTTCCACGCGCCAGTCCAAAATCTGCGGTTATCTGTACAGATATCTTTAAAGATATCTTTACAGATATCTTTACAGTCCGGATCCGTGGGAAAATCTTTAGCGTTTAAAGGCCGCTAGTTTTATCCGCGGATATCTTTACAGATATCTTTACAGATATCTTTACAGTCCGGATCCGTGGGATAATCTCTATCGTGTAAATGCCGCTTATAGCTCGGACGCTTGCTAAAGCTTTTACCATCTCTTCATTAATATGAGTGACAAAAAAAAACATTCTAGCAAAACTGACAACTTATTAGGAATTATGGGGTACGTTAATAGGCCTCTTCCATAGCTGAAACTTAAGAATTAATACTGCAAAGCATGTTTTGCTCACTTAATAATGCTCATAAGGGTCATCAACCTTTTTGACCTCATTTGACATCTTACTCTATCAAGAATAAAGAAAACTAGGTACCATGAACTCTTGTTCATGGTACCTAGTTTTCTTTATACTTGATGGCCTAGCAGTGGGACATACGGTGCTTAGATGTTATTGATTACCTACCTCTGATTCTCCTCTGTTGCGAATTCATACACCCAGCCAAGCTTAGTGCCACAGTTCTTGCATGAGACATCGCGCACCATGTGTCGACCAGTGAGCATCACACGGTCCTGGACTTCTGAGTACACTAGGTTCACCACTTTGTGGAAAAGGAAGGCACGACCTGAAAATATGACGTCAAGTTTTGTTCATGGTTTTCTTGTAATTGCTACGAATAATCTTGGTTTCGGCAATTACTGCACGCTATAAACAATACTCAGGCTTGTTCAGATAAATTAAAAAGAAGAAAAAGTTATCATATTACGAAAAAGGGAGCTCTCAAAATAAGTGAAAGTACAAACCAGTAGCTCCAGTAAATCTGGTGCTGATCAGCTCCGAACGGTTGGTGAGGTTTACATCGCAGGATGCACAAGAGAACAAGCGCATACCACCAATGTGGTCTAAAAATATTTTTCCCATTTTTTGAAAATGTTTTCTTTGTTTTCAAAACACAAAGTCGCAAAATAATTCCAACAAGGAAGGATTTTTGACCAAAGAAATTTCATACATAGTAGTATGCTGACTGACATTTAATGTACAAAGGATTTTGAACCTTATCACGACTACACAACGATCTATTATCATTTAATCTTGGTTATAAGGATTGTTGGTCTTGTTGAGAGGCTTTCTTGGGTGCTTTGTCTCTTTCACACAGTTGCAAAAAGAAAGAGACACAGCGCCCAAGTTTTATTTCAAGCGGACCGCGTTTTCTGTATCAGTGCGCGTTCCATTTTTGACACATCACAATTGACAGCTGACGTTGACGTTTGTTAATTTTATTGACACCGACTTTGTTACGGATTCTATACCCATGTTGAGCATTTTTCGAAAACCGTGATCGCAAACTTGCTTACATTCCTGGAACATTTTGGCCGGGAAAATTTAAATACTTTGGATAGATTTTCTGGTGAGATATTTTCTTTTTAACTTTTATAAAATTGGTTTAATTCACTTTCTCAAAAAATATTCCTACAGTAATTTAATTCGATAGCAGTCTGGGTGTCTTGAACACTGTCTGCATTTCTAGACGCGTGTTAATCAGTTGCCAGAGCAACTGTGTCATTTCACTCATGAACAATGAATTTCCTAAAAATAGTAAACACAGTTGCTTCTATTATTTTATTTTTACCAAATTGAAATAGAATTCACTAATGGAAGGTTTAAAAGAAGATGCGATTCACCAAACAGCGATTAAATTAGCCGAAGAAATAAAAAACCTGTCGATATACAAATCGTTTTACAGTGATGTACAGGCAAGTACCCTACACTGCCGACACCACAGAACAACATCGCCGACACTCGTGATAATTTGTTTTCTTTTCTTCTTCTGTTAGAAATTAGTATCTTCTCCAAACGTAAAGAAAGAGGACTTCAAACAAACACTACAGCAAGCAATGAAGGAGAAGGGCTTGGACACAAAACTGAGGAACACAGTTTTCCATTGGGTCAGGACGCAAAGTAAACAAAATGTAAGGAGTTTTCGCTAATGCTTATTTTCCATTGATTTATATGCTACGTCTAATTCCTCGCTAATGCTTATTCCTTCCATCTATTTTTATGTTAGGTACCTAAATCTAATTCCTAACTTTTTTCATTTCAGAAACTAGATCCACTAACGTCTTTACTAAAGGCGAGCGCACAATGGGAGAAGAGAATTCACAAATCGTTAAATTCAATGTGTTCTGATTTAGAGACATCCCTAGCTAAAATTAGACTGCAGAGTGAGCAAGAGGAGCTTGCAGATAAGTGGAACGAACTAAGCACATACAATTTAGGTAGAACATTCATTTCTATGTAGGTACACTAGTGGCTGTCTGTGACCTGTAGGTAGATATAGTTGTAAACGAGTCTGCGTTTGCATAGCTTAAAGAAATCTAAAAGTGAGCAATTTACTACATTTTTACATTTTACTACAATTTGTTATTCTGCTCATCACGCTGAAGATCCTCATCAGATCTTCACTAAAGTTTTATGAGACTAACATAGAGTTACAACCTTTCAAATAAAAAAATAACCATCGAAATCGGATGTCATAAGGCAGAGATATCCTGTAGCTCCCTTTTTGGAGGAAGTAGTTACTCAATCAAAAATTACAAAATTTCACGAGCATTGGTCGAGAAATACGACCTGTAGAGGAGTTAGGGCAGACAGACATACTTCCGGATGACAACCGAAAGCATTTTTGTCCAAGCTGCAGCAGAGACGCTTCGCTCGGTCAATTAAGTAGGCATATAGGTACCTACCTAATCTATACTTATCTATCTATATCTATTAGGGATGCGCCGATCCGATCCGATCTTTTAGAAGATCGGATCGCTTGCATACGATCAAGCGATTTTTCGGATCGTATGAAAGCCATTCGATTTTTTGGCGGATCGCTTGAACTACACCGGAGATCGGATCGGATCGAAAAGATCGAATGAATCAACTAAACGTATCGGTAAGATTGTTATTATTGGGACTATAATCCTAACTTGAACGGTGTTATAAGTAACTAGCAAAATAAAACACGTCACTTTACCTGCAAGTTGCTAAGTCGTGTGAGTCTTCCTATGGTTGGATCCAAATCATCTACTTATTAGTTACTTTTTTAAAGTTTAAATAAAAGGTTGGCACTTAAAATCATTAATCTGAAAGGTTGACATGTTTCTTTGCAATGCAAGTTTGATTTGCAAGTTAAAATAACATTTTAAAAATACTTTATTTGGTTTTATTTCATTCGATCTTTTGATACGATCTTTTGAAAATCGGATCGTAACAATGCGATCCGATCCGCGGATCGGATCGAGACATTACGATCCATTACGATCCTAAAAATCGGATCAAATGAAAAGATCGCACATCCCTAATATCTATACTTATAATCTATCTTCTATACTTATAATCTATAGGGTGGGTTGTCCAGCAATGAACCAGGTAAAATTCAAACGTCCATATCTTTTACATTTTTTGACTTACGGACCTAAGATTTGGCGTGAAGTAAGCTGATTAATCTGGCTAAGATTGTGCATTATTAGTTTATTCATATAATCTTTAGATTTCTTAGAAATACAGATTTAGCAAAAAATGAGAATTGGTTCATTGCGTAACACGGGTGGTACGCATTGAACCAGACCGAATTCTGCAATGAACCATCTATTTACCAAGAGAAACGGCAATGTTTTTACTTTATTATTATTACCTATCAGCAAAATTATTACTAACTATGAAATATAAGCCGTTAGAGGTACTGTTAATTATAATATTTAGGTATGTTAGGCTCGAGTATCTTAGTCTTAATAAAATCTATGTATTGACATCAAGCAACATGGTTTTTTTATCATAATACCTTCATAATACTAATTATAAGTAGGTTATCATACAAATCTATTTGTAATAAATAGGTGGTTCAGTTTCTCAACGTAAATGAATGGTAAGTGCAGCTCGGACTGGGAAAATGTATGTGATAACTATGGTTCAATGCAGGACACTATGTCATGGCTCATTGCTGGACACACCCCATTGACAAAACAATCCTCAGAATTTCACCTGGTAAATGATGATACAGCAAACTAACTATAGTGTAATTTACAACGTTATGTATGTGTAATCATACGTAACAGGCAAAACAAACTGTAGGTAACACCCAAAAAATGTAGAAAAAGAATGAAATCAACACAATAAACTGACTTTTGTGATACATTTTTATAAATTCGATCACAGAGCGTACGTCTTGCGCTGCTTGCAATTTGGGGAGTGAGTGAGGGGTGCGTATGCGTTCCTGTTGGCAGTATTCGTAAAGAACGGCAATGTCACATTTTTGAAATATAGCGGTGGCTCATTGCATCTGCCTGGTTCACAGGTGGACAACCCACCCTACTTATAATAAGAATGAAGTCTGAGTACAAACTTATAAGTTTTCAATTAAGTGAAGTCAGTTTTTGATCTATATAACCCTAGAGCACCAAAACACTTCGATAGCGCGTTCTAGAATGCAAAAAGTGCATAGTATGCTGTAATCTGTGACTTTATTTCTCTGTTCGCTGTTCGCGCTAATCTCAGAAATGGCTTAACCGAATTGGATGCAGTTTTCACTGATGTATTGTGGTAAGTCTGGACCTTTTATTAGTGTTAGTTTCATCAGAATCCGTTCACAAATAAAAAAGATATGTCCATTTAAAGAATGTACTGTGACTTTAGAAAAAAATAATATAAAAAAGGATGTATCTTTTTTATTTGTGAACGGATTTTGATGAAACTAACACTAAAAAATGACCCAGGCTTACCACAATACAACAGTGAAAACTGCATAAAAATCGGTAAAGCCATTTCTGAGATTTACCCAGCAAAGTTCTGTTCTGAACTAAAGTCCCACAGTTACCCAGCATATCCAAGTTACAATGAACTTATTGCATGATTTTCAATATTATTAAAAAAACTCTTATCATAAGTAATTAAATACGACAACTTCACTCATTAAATTTAAAGTTTTTTCAAGAACAATTAGGACATAGAGACTTTAGAGACATATTGGAGCTAGCTGAAACCAGATTGTGATATCTGGTTCTCATAGGAGTTACAAGCTTTGTTTAGTTTAGGGCTAGATGGCGCTGTGTGTCTCCAAAAACAAATAAATAAAAAATTAAAAAACCCGGTGATCTGAAAAGTTGGAAATAATCTATACTCTATACTAATATAATAAAGCGGAAGAGTTTGTTTGATTGTTTGATCGCGCTAATCTGGAAGTACCAGGGCCTGAATTCTACTAGATGACAACCGCTTTGGTTTTGGTTCTATCTCTTAAATGTCAGCCATTTGGTGAAATAGTAGAATAGCTTTTCAAAAATTTGTTCTGCCAAAGTTCAAAACCTCACCACAACTGAGTCGTTTGTTATTAGTAGTCATGGAAACAGTCGCTTTAGTTGAGGTTTTGGTTGAGGTTGATAAAAAGTTCGGTACCAGAATCGACGCCCAGTTGGATTTGAAAAATTATTTCTGGTTTTGGATAGCTAATTTTTTGAGGAAGGTTTTAAGCTATTCATCATCACGAAAAGGCAAAAGCCAGGCAAAACGAAAGAAAGCCAGATAAACGCTTGGTTTTCCGTAATCAAAACTAGATGGCGGGACTAAAAATGACCATTTTCTGAATCGCGCTGATGAAAACACGCGGCAGTCACTTATGAGTCTACGCGTGATTTAAAATACTTTTTAGTAAACCGACTTCAAAATAAAGGAGGTACTCGATTATTTATTACTCGAAGATGCCTGGACCGATTTGGAACATTATTTTTTTGATTGAAAGGTGGTGTCTTGGTCAGATCAGGTCAGGATCTGATAATGGAATCCTGGAGCTGTTCAACAGAACTCCTCAGTAAATAGGCCGATTGAGTTGAAACTCGGCAAACCTGTCAAGTTTCAACTACAATGTAATAATATGGTGACAGTGAGCTGATCTGAGGATGGAGTCAGGAGCTGTTCAACATAACTCCTCAGTAAATATGCCGATTGATTTGAAACTCGGAACTCAGCATATCTGTCAAGTTTCCAATATAATGTAATGATATGGTGACATCGAGCTGAAGGGGAAGGGGGAGAGGGGGAGGAGGAGATGGGGACGGGACGGGACGGGACGGGACTGGACGGGACGGGACGGGACGGGACGGGACGGGACGGGACGGGACGGGACGGGACGGGACGGGGATGGGGACGGGAATACATGACACACAAACTTATTTAATTTAAAATCCAAAAAAATCTGTTTATGTTCAGAATATAAAACCAAACACTTTTTTACTTCACGTCACGTGGCATTGCAACGCATGCCGGGTACAGCTATCTATACTTATAATAAGAATGAAGTCTGAGTACAAACTTATAAGTTTTCAATTAAGTGAAGTCAGTTTTTGATCTATATAACCCTAGAGCACCAAAACACTTCGATAGCGCGTTCTAGAATGCAAAAAGTGCATAGTATGCTGTAATCTGTGACTTTATTTCTCTGTTCGCTGTTCGCGCTAATCTCAGAAATGGCTTAACCGAATTGGATGCAGTTTTCACTGATGTATTGTGGTAAGTCTGGACCTTTTATTAGTGTTAGTTTCATCAGAATCCGTTCACAAATAAAAAAGATATGTCCATTTAAAGAATGTACTGTGACTTTAGAAAAAAATAATATAAAAAAGGATGTATCTTTTTTATTTGTGAACGGATTTTGATGAAACTAACACTAAAAAATGACCCAGGCTTACCACAATACAACAGTGAAAACTGCATAAAAATCGGTAAAGCCATTTCTGAGATTTACCCAGCAAAGTTCTGTTCTGAACTAAAGTCCCACAGTTACCCAGCATATCCAAGTTACAATGAACTTATTGCATGATTTTCAATATTATTAAAAAAACTCTTATCATAAGTAATTAAATACGACAACTTCACTCATTAAATTTAAAGTTTTTTCAAGAACAATTAGGACATAGAGACTTTAGAGACATCTATTGGAGCTAGCTGAAACCAGATTGTGATATCTGGTTCTCATAGGAGTTACAAGCTTTGTTTAGTTTAGGGCTAGATGGCGCTGTGTGTCTCCAAAAACAAATAAATAAAAAATTAAAAAACCCGGTGATCTGAAAAGTTGGAAATAATCTATACTCTATACTAATATAATAAAGCGGAAGAGTTTGTTTGATTGTTTGATCGCGCTAATCTGGAAGTACCAGGGCCTGAATTCTACTAGATGACAACCGCTTTGGTTTTGGTTCTATCTCTTAAATGTCAGCCATTTGGTGAAATAGTAGAATAGCTTTTCAAAAATTTGTTCTGCCAAAGTTCAAAACCTCACCACAACTGAGTCGTTTGTTATTAGTAGTCATGGAAACAGTCGCTTTAGTTGAGGTTTTGGTTGAGGTTGATAAAAAGTTCGGTACCAGAATCGACGCCCAGTTGGATTTGAAAAATTATTTCTGGTTTTGGATAGCTAATTTTTTGAGGAAGGTTTTAAGCTATTCATCATCACGAAAAGGCAAAAGCCAGGCAAAACGAAAGAAAGCCAGATAAACGCTTGGTTTTCCGTAATCAAAACTAGATGGCGGGACTAAAAATGACCATTTTCTGAATCGCGCTGATGAAAACACGCGGCAGTCACTTATGAGTCTACGCGTGATTTAAAATACTTTTTAGTAAACCGACTTCAAAATAAAGGAGGTACTCGATTATTTATTACTCGAAGATGCCTGGACCGATTTGGAACATTATTTTTTTGATTGAAAGGTGGTGTCTTGGTCAGATCAGGTCAGGATCTGATAATGGAATCCTGGAGCTGTTCAACAGAACTCCTCAGTAAATAGGCCGATTGAGTTGAAACTCGGCAAACCTGTCAAGTTTCAACTACAATGTAATAATATGGTGACAGTGAGCTGATCTGAGGATGGAGTCAGGAGCTGTTCAACATAACTCCTCAGTAAATATGCCGATTGATTTGAAACTCGGAACTCAGCATATCTGTCAAGTTTCCAATATAATGTAATGATATGGTGACATCGAGCTGAAGGGGAAGGGGGAGAGGGGGAGGAGGAGATGGGGACGGGACGGGACGGGACGGGACTGGACGGGACGGGACGGGACGGGACGGGACGGGACGGGGATGGGGACGGGAATACATGACACACAAACTTATTTAATTTAAAATCCAAAAAAATCTGTTTATGTTCAGAATATAAAACCAAACACTTTTTTACTTCACGTCACGTGGCATTGCAACGCATGCCGGGTACAGCTAGTATAAAAATAAATCAGGTTTCGTAATTTTTGTTACAATAAATACCTAGGTACATTTTTTATTTAATTCCTTTCAGATTTATCAAAATACAGGCCAGTTTACGCGCCGAAGGACTTTTTAGAAGTTTTATTAACCTTATCCGGATACGTGCCCTACACGAAAGAGTAAGTACCTACCTACTAGTATATTAGGTACCTATATAGGTACCTACTAACTTCATGACGAGGCTCTTTTGCCTGTAGGTATAATTTAATTCAACTTGTTTCAGGGATGAACCTAAATGGGAGTTTGCACATTTGCCCTTACAAGTGAAAACTTTAGATCAGTTGGTGAGTCCTATCCTATCATCTTCTTGCCCTTCTTTATAGGCCATAGTTAAAGATTTCTGTCTTGTACACTTATACACAAACACCTACCTAGGTACCTACTTCTAACCGCTTTCCCGAAGTATTGAAAGATTGACGAAGTTCTGACCGATCACAATTTAGAAGAACCAGGAGTTGCATTATACTAAGCTGATAAAAAAGAGACCTACGGATTAATGCGACTGGCACATGACCGTGGTAGATGGCACAAACTTATGGAGGCCTATACCCAGCAGTGGGTAAAATCGGGTTGTGGATAATATGTGATGATGATAGACTTTTGGGGAACATGGTGGAATTGTTCCACCACGGGCAAATGGGCCAGATGGGCCGGCCCGTTGTTGCAGAAACCATAATCTGCCTTCGGGGAACAATTCCACCATGTTCCCCAAATTGGTGACCCCGACGTGATTAGCCGTCGACTACCTCGAACAACTCCCGCCTTTGGGGAACTATTCCACCATATTCCCCAAAGACTTTTTCTAATTCTAATAATTCTGCTAGCCCATACTGTCCCATTGTTGGGCAAAGGCTTCCCACTTTCGCCAGTCACCACGATCCAGTGCCTTCGTCTGCCAGTCCCTCTCGTATAGGCGTCTAGCTCGTCTTGCCATCGCCACCCCAAAGACTTTTTTTTAACCTATGTCATCCCACTGCTGGGCAAAGGTCTCCCCCACATCTCTCCAACCATCTCTGTTCTTCGAGATTTCCCACCAAGTCTCCTCAAAGGCGTCGAGATCGTCCCTCCAGCGTTTTCTCGGCCGACCACGACAAACTTATAGCATGGTATTTACAGCGGAAAGTATACCCAGAATGGAGCAGCGGGGAGCCTTTACTAGGCGTGAACCCCTGGCTCGCGGGCTCCTCTGGTTGTTTAGAGGCGGAGCGCGCAGCCCTGGGGGCTCGCGTGGCGGCGCTGGGCTACGCCCCCGTGGCACAGGAGTTCCTCAAGAGAGGGAGTCCACAGGCTCTGCGCGCTACTCTCTGGGCACAGGTGCTGGGCTCGCAGATTGAGATGCAGGTTAGTTCGTATGAGCAAGTGGCCAACTCTGGTGACGGAGTTTTTATGCCGCCTAGAAGCCTCCGTCATGGGTAAAAGCCGGGACCGACAATTTAATGTGCCCTCCGAAGTACTACGAAAGCGCTCTGCTCGTAATGCCACTTGCGGTCACCCATTCAAATTGTGACCGCGCACAACGCTGCTTAACTACAACGATCAATCAAGAACGCCTAAGCAAGGCTACGCGAGATGCAGGTGAGGATTGATGGCATTTGTCACCCATTCAAATTGTGACCGCGCACAACGCTGCTTAACTACAACGATCAATCAAGAACGCCTAAGCAAGGCTACGCGAGATGCAGGTGAGGATTGATAGCATTTGTTTATAGGCTGCCGTTTGTCACTGAAAGTGGAACGGAGCTTGAAAGGTGAGTGTTTTCACTATCACAGAGATGGGAGAGCTGTAAAACAGAGATAAAAAGATAATGGATCTATGTAGGGGATGTAAATGAAGTGAGTCTGCCTCGGTCGCACTATATCCAGAATGGAGCAGCGGGGAGTTCTTACTAGGCGTGAACCCCTGGCTCGCGGGCTCCTCGGGGTGTTTAGAGGCGGAGCGCGTAGCCCTGGGGGCTCGCGTGGCGGCGCTGGGCTACGCCCCCGTGGCACAGGAGTTCCTCAAGAGAGGGAGTCCACAGGCTCTGCGCGCTACTCTCTGGGCGCAGGTGCTGGGCTCGCAGATTGAGATGCAGGTGAGGATTGATGACATTTGAGTCTACTTCTACCGCCTTTTTAGTAAAAGTGAATGTTGCCTTTGCATTTAGACTCATTTGTTCAAAGGCTGCCGTTTGTCACTGAAAGGATAGGTGGAACGGAGCTTGGAAGGTGAGTGTTTTCACTATCGCAGAGATGGGAGAACTGTAAAACAGAGATAAAGAGAAAAACAGATCTATGTAGGGATAAGCGAGTCTGTCTTGCTCGCACTATAAGCAGAATGGAACAGCGGGAAGTACCTATTAGGCGTGAACCCCTGGCACTCAACTCTCTTTCACTTGCGTCACATAGTCGGCCTCTATCGCACTATACTCAATGAAATAGCGACGAGTCTCCACTAGGCAAGTCTCGCAGTCTCCCGCGGCGCTGAGCTACGCGCCCGTGGCACAGGAGTTCCTCAAGAGAGGGAGTCCACAGGCTCTGCGCGCTACTCTCTGGGCACAGGTGCTGGGCTCGCAGATTGAGATGCAGGTTAGGATTGACGGCATTTGTGTGTGGTATAAGTCGCGTCACGTAAAAAGAACGTTGGCTGAAAGTGGAGGTTGTGTGTTTTGTCTCATGTTTGCGCATGGGTTACCTGTTCACAAACATGAGACAAAACCTCTCCACTTTCTTCCAGCGTTCTTTTTACACGACGCGAACTATTATGTAATATGATGTGCAAGCTTGCAAGAAGTTTACGTAGAAAAGCCAGTCAATAAATGGATCCTAAGACATACGGACGTTTTCTTTATAAACTCTGCCCAATCCTGCGTGGCAACCCTGCCAGGATTAGGCTGCATTTGTCGCTGAAAGGAGATAGGTGGAAAGAAGCTTGGAAGGTGAGCGTTTTCACTTTAGCGGATAGGAAAGAGAGCTGTAAAACAGAGCTAAAGAGAAGCGGATCTATGTAGGGGATGTAACGTCGAAGAAAATGAAGCGAGTCTGCCTCGCTCACACTATATTCAGAATGGAGCAGCGGGGAAACCCTGGCACTCAACTCCCTTTCACTTGTGTCATAGTCTGCCTCTCTCGCATTATCCACAATGAAGTAGCTTTGTTTCTTTTTTTTGTGTTGCTCGTGTGTGTGCAATAAATTAATGTTTCTATGTCTATGATAATCCCGTAGTCAGATATTACGCCAACTAAAGTATCTTTCATCATAACGGTTGTAGCCTTGTATTAAAATCGTTTAAGAAACTGTAATTACTATACTCTCTCCATTTACGCGATGTAATTCCAGAAAACAACGTACTTCAACCAGCTGAAAAAGAGCGTTCTAGAAGTAGATCTGATGATAGACAAGCTCATATTCAAGGATGTGCAACTGACGGCCTCCAACGACGACCAGTATTTTGTTTTCGAAGATTTACTGTATCAGGTAATGGCCCAGTTATCACTATTACCTATATTTTCTCTTTCATAGTCCCCCTGATTTCTAAATTCTCATTGTTGTGCATGGATTTACCAGTTTAGAATAAACATGGGGCTACTTTCGCTAAGCAATTCCTTTGTCTGATTTACTTTATGAACATAATCATTATGGCAACTTAAGTAGATAAATGTAGGTACTTGACCTACAGTTTCTTTAGTTAGAACGTAGGTAAATCTGATTTATAGCTAGAATTTCATAGCGGCCATTTTCTGCTATTATTTTTGTTTTTCTGTTCTGTGGAGAGAATTGCGAGTATGTTTGTTGGATGTTTGTGTTTCAATCACGCGATAACCTAGTAGACCGATTTGGATAAAACTTGCAACAGGTAGGTATAGCTCGTGGCTTGGGATATTACAGGCTTTTTAAAATTTTGGTAAACGCGAGCGAAGCTGAATCGTACAAAATTACTTTTATTCAGGTACTTAAGTTCATAAGTAAGTTCGTATGAGCAAGTGGCCAACTCTGATGGAGTTTTTAGGCCGCCTAAAGGCCTCCGTCATGGCTTTATTTATCCAGGTGATGCTGTGTTTTTCCCGCGACTGCGAGATTCTCCAGCAGTTAAAAGGAAGCATTGGGAACCCGCTGACCGTCACCATAAAGGGCAAACATACCTCGGCGGAAAGCACCACGGTGTTCCCTCCCAGCGGGGTTATACCTTTCCACGGGTTTACTATGTATGGTGAGACACTACACTGGAACTTTTTCAGGTCAACATGGGTCAATACGACACCGCTCTAGCATAACTGTCAATGAAAAAATGTAGGTCTGAAGTAGATAGCTTTTACACTCAAGGTTTTTGAAGAGCGAGGTTCTGCAGGGCTATTTTGACTCACACGTAAAGTCGTTAACTCGGATTTTTTCCTACAAATAGATTTTTTAAGAACAATATTTATATAGAATGCAGAATTACTTTAAATATTTTACACAATATAAATGTTTATCACTTTTTTCAACCATCTTCTACCATTTCAAAGTATTCATCGTAAATTCGTAAAAAAACAATTTTTTTAGGAAGTAATCCGAGTTAGCGACTTTACGTATGAGTCAAAATAGCCCTGCTGAGCACGATTCGACTTTTCTATGAACCATAGTTTACGAGTTACCGATTTTTAAACGACTTCAAAAAAAGAAGGAGGTTCTCAGTCGTCGGAATCTTTTTTTTATGTATGTTCAGTTGTTCACCGATTACTCAAAGACGCCTGGACCGATTTGGAAAATTCTTTTTTGTTTGAAAAGGTATACTTTCCGATTGGTGCCATAAAAATTTGGTGAGGATCTGTTGAGGATTTATCGGAGTTATGATTATGAACAGACATGCACCTCGAGATTGCAGAAAATTGGTCAGCTTATAACATTGAAGTCGGTTTTTTTAATTTATAATTTGACCATTTGTCTATTTACCGTTGTTTGTCTATTTGTCGTTGCGACTTAAAATTTAAATCATTAATTACCACTACACACTCACTGCTAGATGGTGCTTACAGAAATTTAAATATTGGTTCTATTTTTCAGCGACACCCTTTTGCTACCTTTACGACGACCCAGTTCAATTGTACTACACATTCAGGGCATTTTACATCAGATATTGGCATCGACTGCACTATATTTCTACACACCCACAGGTAATCTTTCATTACATTTACTTGAGATTTTCTACTTCCTAAGTTAGATGATTTGCTGGTTGGACGTTTATATGAGTCAATTTAAATGAGGAAATCCTAAACGAGGAATGTTGTAGGTATATTTGTTATTCGCGTTCTCGAAAAAGGCTCTAACGATTTCGATGACATTTGCAATAAGTAGGTATAGGGGTTGAAAAATCGATCTAGCTAGGTCTCTTATCTGGGAAAATTAGTTTTCTCTGTATTTTAAGGACTGTTTTTTATTTTTGTTTTTGGGTAAATATTTTGTTAGTGTTTTTATAGAAATAGGATTAATTTCCGAGAAAATTCGTTTTTTCCTGAGAAAAGCTCGGTCGCCCAGACTTTGTTAGATTTCAATGTGAACTTTTTTATTTTATTCTTGAGATACAATAATATGTTTAATTGCAGTCTTTAGGACGAATAAATGATTTTTCTAATTCAAACAAATCACTCTACATTACTTTACTTGCATTCTGTTTCAGGGTATAGTTTCACTGTGCCTTTTGTACGAAAGGCTGTTAGAAGCTAACGAACCCCTACTGTGGATACACTTTAGAAATATTAATATCAATCCGTAAGTATTTACGCATCTATAGGTACATTATGCTACTATGAAAAAAAATCGATTCCGACGGGATTCGAACCTGCATCGATTCAAACGATCCTCCTCGAGCCCGGAGTGCTATAACTAACTCAGCTACGGGATCTCATGACGTCAGCTCGAAAACCTTGATAGGAAAAAAAAAGAAAAATGATCACGACTCCAAGACATTCCCAAGGCGGGGTAGACACTCTCTCGTATCTTTTTTTAGGCATTTTAAGACCATTTGAAGATGTCTAAGTAAGGGGGCAGTCAGAGGTAGGTATGTCCAATATCTTGATAAATCTAGACCTATGCGTTTATAGACTTATACGTTTTATGAATAACAAATAAATAAAATTCGTAACAAATGTCGATGTGCTTGCAACCTGTCACGTATAAAATGTTAACTTCTGCAAAATGTGGGAATGTACCAAATGAGTTTGGACATACCTCTGACATACCTTAGGCATCTTCAAAGGATCTTAAAATGTCTAAAAAGATCAGAGAGAATTTCTACCGCGCCTTGGGGATACATTCGTGATCATATTTTATTTTCATTTTTCCGTAACCAACAATAACAATAGGCTGTGAAAATTGGGTGGCTTTAGCGTGAAAATCTTGAAGAAACTTTTCGGTATAGATTGGCGGAGAACTAGACAAGTATTTTAGAATTTAAAAAAATCTGAAGATGGACTTCCGCAAAGTCCCGCCTGAATCAATTAACTAAATAAATAAATAGTCATACAACTTTATAAAACTTGTAATTCCAGTGTCCGCGTGGTGTTCAAATGGTTGATGCGAGCCTTCAGCGGGCACCTGCCGCCCGACCAACTGCTGTTGCTGTGGGACGCGATACTTGGATACGACTGTCTTGAGATTCTACCGCTACTGGCACTGGCTATACTGAGCTTTAGGAAGGAAAATATATTTCAGGTATTATCACATTTTTTTAGACCTTTACTCCTAGCCCATAGATTCTCAACGTGGGCGATAACGCCCCCTTGTGGCCTTGTGGGCGTAGACTTTCAGGGGGGCAGTAGAAGACCCAGAGAAAATTAGGGGGCATTGAGATAAGGTTCTTGAAAAAATATATTCTCAAAGTGGGCGGTGAACAAAATAAGTTTGGGAAACTATGCTCTAGCCCATAGGTTCTCAACGTGGGCGATACCGCCCCCCTGTGGGCGTTTGAGACTTTCAGGGGGGCAGTAGAAGACCTAGAGAAAATTGGGGGGCGTTGAGATGAAGCAGGGGGGCGATAATGTAATCTAAAATAGGCAAATAAAACACCCTAATCCAGTGGTCGTCAAAGTGTGGCCCGCGGACGGTATTGGTGCAGCCCGCGGCCAAGCAAACAATTTTGATAGATAATAATAGATAATGATGCCACGTTAGAGAAAATGTTGTGCCGACCCAACCTAGTTGGAAAAGGGCAAGGAAATGATGATGATGAATGAAACTACCTACGTTGCTACAATAATAATTATAATTGATTATAAAACTTCGAGATAGGGAAGGTCGCTTTGTTTGCTTGGTTTGGAGCTCGCTTTTCTCGCATCTAGCTTCATGAGTAGGTATCATACGAGCAAAGTGAGTTATGTCTGACCACAGAATAGAAACCGACAAGCAGCGAGCCTTTCTATAAGCACCGCAAACAAAATCAAGTGTCACATGTTACATTTGTCTTAAAAAATTTGGCTCGCTGCGCTCGCATTTAACTTTATAAATCCTTATTTATAAAGTTATATTGTGAATAAAGTGAGTTAAGTCTAACCACAGAATATGAACCGATAGGCAGCGAGTTTTTCCTTTGAACACCGCAAACAAAATCAAGTGTTACATGTTGCATTTGTCTTAAAAATTCGGCTCGCTTCGCTCGCATTTCATGAGTAAGTAAAGTATATTGCGTGTAAAGAGCGTAAAGTCTAACGACAGACTAGGAACCAATAAGCAGCGATTTTTTTCTTTGATCATCGCAAACGAAATCAAGTGTCACAATGTTGCATTTGTGTTAAAAAATTGGGCTCGCTTTGCTCGCATTTTCTGCATAAGTAAGGTATATTGCGAGTAAAGTGAGTAAAGTCTAAACACAGAATATGAACCGATAAGCTAGCTTTTCTTAGAAACATGCAAAAAAAAAAATCAAATGTCACGTATTGTATTTGACTTACAAAAAATCGGCTCGCTTCGCTCGCTTGGTTTGAAGCTCAATTCACTCGCATTTTAACTTCATGAGTAGTTATATTGCGAGCAAAGTGAGTTTTGTCAGACCGCAGAATAGGAACTGATAAGCAGCGAGTCTTCGAGCCCCGTAATTCCCGTAAACTTATGATAAGTTTCAAGTTCGTTGGTGCCTACTAGGATTTTAACCCCTTTAGGAATTTCGAAAAATCGTCAACTAAATAATTCAAGAATGTGCGGCCCGCAGTGATACCTCACAATGTCCTATGCGGCCCTTAACCAGAAAAGTGTGACGACCATGCCCTAATCACTATCACTAAATAACAGCAGTTAAAGAAGTAATAGCCACTGTGCTCCAAAAAGGTGTTTAAAATTCGCGACAGTAACAAAAATAAAAAGTAGGTAAGAAAGGGGGCGGGGCTCTAGAAAAAAGAAAATTTTCAAAGTGGGCGGTGGGGAAAATAAGGTTGAGAATCTATGCTCTAGCCAAAACCAATGTACAATATTTACTAACATTGCACTGACAGATTAATCAGTTGATAGCAGGAATAGACCTATCACAGAAAACTGAGATTCATTGCGATTGGCCATATTGAATCAGTGCAAATCATTATTTTATCTCAGTTTCCTGTGATAGGTCTATTCCTGCTATCAGTTGATTGATCTGTCAGTGCAATGTTAGTAAATATTGTACATTGGTTTTGGCTAGAGTATAGATAATTAACCTCCGACGTAAAAGAGATTTATAAGTTTGTGAGCCGTGTTGGCCGAGGGGATTAGTACCTCGACTTTCGATCTGAAGGTCGTGGGTTCGAAAGTGGCCGTGCATCAATGGATTTTTAGTTTCGAAAAATTTACATGCGCATTAACACGAGCTTTAAACGGTGAAGGAAAACATCATGAGGAAACCCGCGGCTTAGTCAGCACCACACGTATTGATCATGTCTTTCCTTTGGATATGGCCGGTTAAGCTGGGAGGATGGTTTAGGTGCTGGGCTACTCCATATCAAACAATGTCCCAGGCACTACAGTGTCCCGATAAGTGTAGGCAAAGATTGCCTCCTGACATGTATAAATCATCTAGTAAAGATGTAAAAGGCCTAAGTAGTATAAGTTTGTGGTGTGTATCTGTGTGACTGTCTGTGGCATCATAGCTCCTGAGTGGATGAACCGATTTTAATTATTATTTTTTTGTTTGAAAGGTGTCTTTGCCGAGTGTTCTTAGCTATGTTTCATGAAAATCTGACTGGCCTCTTAGCTCAGTTGATAGTAACTCTGCCTTCTGCACTGTAGGTTGTGGGTTCGATTCCCACCTCGGACAAACATTTGTGTAATGAACATAGATGTTTGTTCTGTGTCTGGTGTTATAAAGTATTATAAGTATGTATTTACAAATATTTAAGTATTCTATCAGTTATCTGGTTCCCATTGTACAAGCTTTGCTTAGTTTGAGGCTAGATGGCGCTGTGTCAAATGTCCAGCAATTAAAAAAAAATCTGTTCAGGTGTTTGAAAATCGTCAGCTCTCCTAATTAAATTATATTCCAGGTAAACACTATACAGAACGTAGACGCGGTTTTGGCAGACCTATCGACGATATCCGTCATACCGTTGCTTCAGCTCGCGTTACTAAAACCATGACTAGTGGCACTCTAGTTGGGTGGAACCTGCATAGACAAGAATATTCATTTTTAATCGAATAACCGAGATTGTTTTTATGAATACTGTTGCAATGGAAGAATATTTTTTGTATTTTTTTTAATATGTTACTGTGTTGTCATTTCTATCACATTTGTTCGAAACCTTCCTTGTTTTTGTATAGTTTATAATTTTGTAGGCAACTTGTAATTTCAAATTGAAAAAAAGAGTACAAAATACGTTACATAATATAAATTTTTGTTTTATTTGACCTAACCACAACCCAACCAAAATCCTCTAGTTACCACCGTAATAATTTTTGATCATATTGAAACAGGGCGTATATTTTTTAAAGTTTTCAATACGTAAAATTGGAAATCATAGCCAGCGGTAAGTAGGCTAAAATGATGACAATTATTAAATTATCAGTAGCTAGTTAGTAAGTAAAACTTCGAAATTGAAAACGTTGTAAAAACCGATTTTATATTTAAACATAATTTACAATACCGATATGTTTTATATACATAATATAAATAATATTTATTGCCCTTTCTTACAGATAACACACCAATTACCCTCTTCATAGAAAGTACTCTCTATCTCAAATCCTACTTCCCTACACAAATTATCTAACTCCCCTTCTTCAAATACATGGTAGAATCTTAGCAATGTATTCTCTTTATCTACTTCCTTTCTTTCTGATGATTTATTATCACTTTTAGACGAGTTATCATCAGTTTTAGACCAGTTGTTGTCATTTTTAGACGAGTTATCATCACTTTTAGACGAGTTATCATCACTTTTAGGCAAGTTATCATTACTTTTAGACGAGTTATCACTTTTAGGCAAGTTATTATCATTTGTAGACGTGTTATCACTTTCAAAACATTCACTATTAGTTTCACGTGAGTTCATATTATTGAGCAAGTTATTATCACTTTTGAGTAGCTTATTATTACTTTTTGACGACTTTTTACCCTTTCTCGACTTATCACTCTTCACCTTCAATTTCCAAGGAACCAGCAAGTCTTTATGTTGAAATTGCGTCCTATTCTCATGAATGTGTAAGTTGACACCGTTCACGATGACTTGAAGGTTTTCTGTGGCTACCTTATTTTTGGATAGGTAGTTGGATCTGGATTGGTCCTTCGCCCACACTGTGATGAGAGCCCTGCCTGATGGACGGAGAAGACGGTGGATGGTTGATATAGCTTGGAGCCTTCTTGCCTGTGGAGAAAAATAGATTTCTGATAAGTAATTAGATTACGATTATAAAAGGTAAAATTAAATGTTTTATTTGGTTATTTTTAGTGCCGGTAATAGCCTAAACATATAAAAAAACATGCCTACGCCTATTTCTTCAGATAGTTATAAATTTTGATTTTCACGCACTTAAAATTCTTTGAAGATATCTATGGGGGTAATCAAGAGCAGGCCTAACCCTAGTACCCACACATATACCGTAGGTATAACTGGATGCATATAACAGCGTCAACATTCGTTTTCCCACGTAGTCCGTCGTCGAAACGGCACACACATATTTAGTTCTTTATTATAGTACTTTGCCTACTAATTAATTACTACGTATAGGAGACTGGCATATCGATTTATCTTTAACCAAACATTATCAAATGTTAACCAGTATATATTTAGCTTACCCTAGTGCTCATGTGGTGTATAACCGCGATGCATATAACAGCGTCTGCGCATTCGTTTCGTAGACCGGCGTATAGTATATCCAGTCGCACGCAGTCCGCCGTGCTAACGTGACGCGTATGTTCCGCACACTCTGATAGTAGACCGGCACTGCGCTCGCCTGCTATCTGACGAAACATAATAAACTATTATTGATAATGCAAACAGCGGGGCTAAAAAGGCCGTTATAGCAGAATTATTAATTATAGCGCCTTGGGACTAATTCAGTCGTGATTGATCATTCATCATAGCAGAATCGTATGATACGTTTTTTCTTGTCACTCTCATGTCTATGAACAGAGACGGCATAATAAGTATTATGATCATTGAAAATAAAATTTTTTATCAAAATTTTTGATTCGGACTGGATTCGATTTTGAACCCGCATTGATATAAGCAATCCTCCGCTTAAATCAATGCGGGTTCGAAATCGTGATGCCCTAACCAAAACACTCCTCTCTCTCACTCGGCTTAGTATGATCTGAGTAAGAATATGAGTGTAGCGAAATTAATTCAACAAGACACCTGTAAAAAGGATACAGTAACTCCTCGTTTTGAAGTCTCCTAAGAATGACTGTATTTGTTTTACTGTCAAAGCAGCAGGTAAAAGGCAGAATAATAATCTGAATTGCACTATTTTTATTTAAATAGGTACCTGTAGTATATCCCCTCTCGGCAGCACATTCTTGCCGTTCCCAGCGCCGAGATCCAACAGTATAGAGCCGCGTGTGACGTCACGCGCGAACTGAACCACGCGCGGCCACGCCGTGTGACGCGTGCTACTGAAGTGACCGGCTATCTGCTCGTACACCTTGGAAATTATATTGATTCATGGCCCTATACTCTAGCCAAAACCAATGTACAATATTTACTAACATTGCACTGATAGATCGATCAGCTGATAGCAGGAATAGACCTATCACAGAAAACTGAGATTAAAATATGATTGGCACTGATTCAATATGGCCAGTCGTAATGAATCTCAGTTTTCTGTGATAGGTCTATTCCTGCTATCAGCTGATTGATCTGACAGTGCAATGTTAGTAAACATTGTACTTCCAAAATGGCTCAAGTATAGTATAGATATGGACTACCAGTTAGCGTGCCGCCGAAAGGGACAAAAAATTAAGTGGATCTATTGTTTCGTAGTACGTATGGTCCATTTTAGTACAGAATTATAGAACATAGATGTTCTCTACATACACAGAGCCGGCACGCGATGAGGGACAAAATATATAATGCTGTCTCTTTTTATCACAAGAATTTTGTATCTATCCTTCGTTGTTTTGTGTGAGTGAGAAAGAACGTGTCCAGCAGTCCGTATTTATACTAGGTCCATGTATTGATTTAAAAACATAATAGTTTTTGGGGCTAAGGTATCATTCTGTCAGCCTTAGTTGCCTGAAATAAAGTTTTTTATTTCATTAGGCCTTATTCACAGTAAAGACTTGATTTATGTGGAGCTAAGCCGCAAGTAGAAAAGACTGATAATATTTCTAACCTGATGGACATGCAACTCTTCTAGATTAGACGCTAGTTTGTCATCTAACTCGGACTCTGTCTGCGTTGTCCCGCTGTCGCACAAGGTTTTGAACCCGCACTCACACGGCCCACTTCTTGTCCATCTGAAAACCAAAGGTATTTGATTGTGTTACAGAAATTTTAAGGAAAAGAATGCCGGCGAAGTTCTTTGAAGCTACGACCCAACTATAATCTGCCTCGTTTATGAACGAAATAAACCAAGATTTGTACAACCTACCACCGCAAACAAAATAATACTAAAAGTTACCCTCTAAAAGTTGGGATTAAACACAAATTAAATTAAATAAACACCACGAAATCTCTGCGCAAACAAACACGAACGAAATCGAAGTGAAAAACTGAACTCAATGCTACTAGCTTAGATAATGTCAGTCTGACATTTTCTCATAACAGATAAGTTTCATTTAGTTCTCGCATCCTTGAAAAGGTTTTGTTGTCAATCTTACACACATTTTTGAAAAACATTTATTTTTTTATACCCAGCTTTAAAAAATCACTAGTTTTTAGGATGAAAGTCTGACAATAAAATAATATTTATATTTTATGTTCTTCACCATGCACGGTTCTATAAAATATTGGGTCGACTTTCGCCATACTTCTTTCTACTCCTTATCTTTATGCTATATTCTGTTACAAAGGAGTCTGAAAGTTTTGGTTAAATCTTTACTCAGTAGAATATGGTTGTTGTGAGATATAAACGCAGAAAAGGTCTTTTCGATTTTTCGAAATCTAAGTCTGGCACACAAAGCTACAAGTACAATGGCGGGCCCACCCGGGCGGGCCTTGGCAGTAGGGTTCCCACTTGCCGCTCGGCTCGCACGCTAGCCACCAGCCAAGTAATACATAAAACACTCAACAAGTCGGCTAACCTTCCGCGTCACTTCGCGCCTGACAGTGACAGAGAAACTAAAACTACTTTTACTAACATGCGTTAGAAAGAGAGGCGATATTTAGCTGAATATCTAGTTTGGCACTAAGCGCTCAAGCGAGTTGAATTGCACTTTATTACGTCGCAGCAAGACACGCTATTTACGCAGTTTGCGCCATCTATGGATGACTCGTTGCAGATATCTTATTATAACACGAAATTAATATAGCTACTGTATTTAGTGCGTAGGTAGAGCAGCTGCTCTATCTTATCCACAGACTTAATCACCGAAACAGGAACACTTGACTTTTGATTACGTGACGTGATTTTGGCGATTTTTCGACCCCCTTGGTGAGATGTCGTGAGATTTGGCTCGACCCCTCCCCCACTCCCTAATCTCACGTGTGATTGAAAATTGAACAATAAAATTCGTAAATGAATGCCTATTCATTTTAATTCAGTCCTCAGTTTAATTCAGTTTAATTCGGGGACTCCTGTGTGGTCTCAAGAGTGATTAGTTGATTACAGACCAACATGTTCATGTGATTTTAAATAAAATCATCGGCATTTCACGTTTCATGAGGAAAAAAAATATTACGTGATATTTGCCGAGACCCCCCTCTCCCCCACGTGAGATTGGGTGAGATTTGGCTCAACCCCCTCCCCCACCCCTAAAAGCCTCACGTAATTAATGGCCGCCCCCTTTGTCACAATAATTAAGATACCTGAATGTGAGTGATATCCTTGTTTGTCTCTGTCTTGTCTCTCCGGTGATGATTTTCACAGTTTTCTGAGTCTCTTCATCTGTACGGGATTCTATGACAGGATCTGTGGTGGTATGCTGTATACCATGCTGCCAATCATACCTGAAAAAAAAAACATTTTACTTTTTACGATTGATCGTTGAAGTTAAGCAGTGTTGTGCGTGCACGGGGATGACTTCAAGTTGCATTAGGTACGTGCTGAGCGCCGCCGTGCTTCCGAGGGCACGTTAAATTATCGGTCTCGGCTTTTAAGTCTTCAAGCCATGATGGAGGCCTTTAGGCGGTCTAAAAACTCTATCATCAGAGTTGGCCACTTGCTCATACCAACTTGCTTACTTTCTTTCCCTAGAGAGGGGATTTATCAAAATTTACTTCTAAGATAATTACACAGTAAGGTTGTCACCTTATAAATAATGTACACTGTGGTCTCGGTCTCGTTTATGCGTCTGCGCGTGTGGCGCGTTCCGTGCTCAGTCAGCTCCTCGCCAGCTCAAACTCAGTGTCCATTCTATACGTAGGTATTATTATCTGTTCTGTGATGGTGTGCAATATTTTCAATGTTATTGATTGAAGAATTCCTGTGAGCATTATATTGACAGTGTAGGTAATACTATAACTTTTTTTTCTCACCTAGCTTCACCTTCCATAACCAGCATAGACCGCGCTGGTAGAACAACAGGTACATTCTTGCCGCTGTGATGCTTCCAATCCATCACCACTGAGGATCCGAGAGAGAGGGACAATATAGTGCTGCCAAATGGACTGTGCTTGTCTACATGTGACGGGATTCCTATAAATAATATTATGTTATTTCGTCTTCATATCTTAACCTAAGGTATACAAGAGGTATGTTTGTAGGTTTATCCGATTAATTATAATGGAGGTTAAATTAACTTAAAAAAAAAAAATTCAGTCATATTTGTGAGCAGTTAGGAAACCAAATAAACCAAGGGAGCACATAATTGCCCAATCGCGTCGTGGACACTTGGAATCGGTCACCAGACTCAGTGATCAGTGCCCCCTCAGTAAACCCTTTCAAAAACAGACTGGACAAATAGTTAAAGCCCACTGACAATAAACAGGATATACACACATCAGCTCTAAGAGCTGCCTATGTATTACAAATAATAATAATAAAGTATGAGCAAATGGAGCAGTGGTTTGGTACCCAAGAGATGGCAAACGCAGTAGAGGGAGACAGTTAAAGAGATGGGAGGACGATCTGCCCAAGGGTTGGCGCAGAGCGTGCCTAGACCGCGCTCAATGGCAGAGTCTGGAGGAGGCCTTTGTCGAAGGACAACCTGACCTAGGTTTCGATGTCAATGCAACATCTAATTAAGTTTAATAGTTAAGTATAGGATTAGTTAGTAATTTAAGTTAAGCTTAAGTCATAATGTTAGAATAAGGTCAGAGAATAAAGGCTCTTTTTATTTATTTTATTTATTTATGAGCAAATGGTCTGTAGGTATAATATCGGGTAGAGCACACTCCTGCTTTCTAGGCATTTGGCATTCTTAATTTTCAGTCATTAACTAAAAATACACATTATTTTACTGGGAACAAAATAAGTAGGTATTTCATTTTTGATCATACCATGTCCAGGACTATATTTGTTAACAGTGAGCTGATCAGGTCTTTGCAAGTGAAACCCTTGCTCTTCCAGCCTCTTCCAAAGCACATCACATTGCAGCGGAATCTTTTCTTTTAACGGATTATCTAAATCCACATCATTGCTTCCATATCTGAATTCATACCCATAGTGTTTCACTTGCCGGTTCTTTAAAATATTAGCATCGTCTGATGTCCAGTCAAAGAGTTCTATCAATTGTTTTTCTTCCTCTTCTGTAATGAAGTTATCGAGGAGAGTAAGCCCCTTGGGCTCTTCATGTGAGCATATCACTTCTGTACTTGGAACTGAAACTTTTAAAACAATATGTTAGTAAGAACCCTGTGTGATCCCATCTCTGAAACATAAAAAAAAGTAAAACTAGTTTTTATTGACATAATTAAAAAAGGGTAGATTTAAGGGAGAGGGGGGGGGGGGGGGGGCACCGGGGCACTTGAAAAAGTACGGGAAAAAAATCCTTGATTCACCCTTGTAATTATCAAGTGATACAGGTTTTATTGAATCCATAGGCTCCCGAACTAATTAACTGTGTTTCAGGAGCCAGATAAATATTCAAATTTTCCAAAAATGTCTATATCCAAATGACTAATTTATTTCAGGTTGTATAACTAGGTACTAAAAGCATTGCCAGTTTGAGTGGGCATACAATGTGACCTGCCATTTCAGTAGTGGTCTACCCAACACTCATGAGATTTGTTTACAATCAATCAAGCAAAGTATATTAAAAAGGAAATGTTCTTACCACTTTCAACAAAGTTCAAATACAGCGGTGTACCATCATCGTCTGCTTTGGCTTTGCCATGACACGCATTGAAGAAGGTCAAAGCATTATCCTTAGTTCTAAATACAACGAAAGAATGTGTTTCTCCCTTTTCAGCAATGAATTTTGGGCTTTCTATTTCTAGGTTTAATTCATTGAATAAATTCATGAAATTCTCCTTGCCAAACCCAGTGGCCCGGCCGGCATTGCACAGTACTATATTCTAAAAATAATAACATTGTAAAATACATTTTCTTCATTTCTCTTCTTCACTAAGAATGTAAACAAACATAACCTACAGGTCCAGCTGTTTCGGTGCAATTAATGCCTTTTGAACTTTTGAGACGCGCCGCAAAGCGTTTCCTTTTACGCTCTGACTTTCTATCTTCATCCATTTCTCATAAAATTTTAAAAATTCACTTATTAACTTGTTTTCCTTGCAAAATTCACTCACTATAAAATTCATTTCATTTCCAAAAGTTTCATTTGACATTGACAAACAAAATATATATTTTTTTAATTCCTTTGGTATACAGACGCCCGGCTGTCGGCTGTAGTTTGTTGTATTCTACCGGATGTGACATAAATAAGGATCACTCTAAACAGAGACAGTGTTCAAAGGCGTAAGGGGCGGGGCTACCCTTCTATTCTATTTCTCTGTCAAAATGACAATCGAATCGGTGATTTGATTGATTGAATCAGAATCACCTTTCTTTCATTCAGTCAGTTTCCTTTCCTTTCAGCTCAGCGCACTTTATTCAAATGAAAAGTTTTTATCTTCAGAGTTTTATTTCCTTGAATTACTAAATGAATAACGCTAGTTTATAACCTTAACAGTTATTAATTTACCAATGACTTCTCAAACGGTAACTCAGATTCAGTTAAACTCTGCTTATTTTTGTTGTAAAACATTGTTTACAACTTTGTTTCATTTTAGGGCACTGGAAAGAAAAGGAAGAGGCATGTTATTTGTATGGCTTCAGACTTCTTCTACCCTAACACTGGAGGAGTCGAGGAGCACATCTACAACCTTTCTCAGTGTCTGATCAAACGAGGACACAAAGTGATCGTAATAACGCACTCGTACGGCCAAAGAGTTGGCATTCGGTATCTCACCTCAGGACTGAAAGTTTACTATCTGCCGATCAGAGTATTTTATTCTCAATGTGTTCTTCCTACCATGATTTGTAACATAGCGCTAATCCGTTATATCCTGTTACGAGAGTGCATAGAAATAGTCCATGGACATTCCGCTTTCAGTGTTTTATGTCACGAAGTATCAGTGATAGGAAAACTATTAGGACTCAAGACTGTTTTCACAGATCATAGCTTGTTCGGCTTTGCAGACACATCAGCAGTCTTAACAAACAAATACCTCCAAATGTGCCTTTGTGAGTGTGATCATTGTATATGTGTTTCTCATACAGGGAAGGAAAACACTGTTCTGAGGGCTAAAGTCAAAGCACACAAAGTTTCTGTTATTCCTAATGCTGTCGATGCTTACAGCTTCACTCCAGACCCTAGCGAACGGGATCCCAATGTTATAACGATAGTGATTGTATCTCGTTTAGTTTATAGAAAGGGAGTCGACCTTATGGCTGCGGTAATAGCAGAAATGTGTCCTCGATACCCTAAACTCAGGTTCATTATCGGTGGAGATGGTCCAAAAATGTGGCTTTTACAGGAAGTGAGGGAAAAACTAGGTTTACAGCACTGTGTCACATTGCTTGGTAGTCTCAAACATTCCGAGGTAAGAAATGTTCTTGTGAAAGGTGATATATTTCTAAACACATCATTGACAGAGGCTTATTGTATGGCTATAGTTGAAGCTGCATCTTGTGGTTTAAAAGTAGTATCTACTAAAGTAGGGGGAATTCCTGAAGTATTGCCAGAGAGTATGATTTACCTTACAGAACCAAATGTAGGAAGTTTGATGATAGGAATAGAAAAAGCAATGAAAGACCTCCAGGAAGGCAATATTCTATGTCCATATCAGTGTAATCTTATGGTTAGAAAGATGTATAACTGGATGGATATCACAAGAAGAACAGAAATTGTTTACAATAAAATAATGACAAACAAGGATAAATGTTTGGGCGAGCAGTTACGAAGCTACCTAACTTGTGGGGTTTGGCCATTCCTTTTAGTAATAAGTTTGATGTATTTACTCTTACAATTGTGTGAAAAAGTATACAAAAGAAAACATATAGACATAGCTAAAGACCTGAAGTTATAGCAGAGGCCATTTTATTTTAAGCTCTATTAGACGATCGCTAGATACCAAAGTACAAAGACAAAGAATAATTTGGAATGATATTTTAATACTATAGAAATAAAAAAGACACTAACTTGTTATCCTGTTAGCCATAACATTGTAAATACAAAATAATTATTAATAAATAACACATCCATTACATACAGTTGCTATTATATTCAAGTTTTATAACACTTTTGAACAGTTTATATTTATTTTCTACTTTAAATAATAATGTGATTTTTCAAACATCAAGACTGATAACAATGATAGGTATCAATTCTGGTGGAGTAACAATTAATTAATTATTTGCTTGAGTTATTCATGCTCTGTGAACAAAGAAAATGTATTATTTAGTATTTTTATAGTTTTGGTAACAATAAATTTAATTTATCAAAATTACTATTTATTTACTATCTCCCTATAACTTCTTATCAGAAGAGCCTTTTAAAGTTACTTTGTTTATGAAATTCGAGAAGACAGTCATTTTGTACAGGCATGGTTTCACAAAACTTCATAGTTGAGCAGAGCATGCTGATCTGATTAATGTAGTCAGGAGCTGTTCATTAGAACTCTTCAGCAATCGACTTGTTTCAACCATGATGCTTCAACCTAATAAAAGCTTGCTTCTGGAAAAAATATTACATCAAACAGCTTACACTTTAGCCTGCCTCGGAGGATGCTGGGGCCGAACCCCCGACTGTTTCAGCTGAAGGACAATGGAGCGCAGACGGGCCACATCGCGACCTCGTCGCGGCCCGAAGTCGCACAGTGAAGCGACGCGCGCCCACTCGTTGCCCTCCTCGATCGCGCCTTCGGAGCCCTTGGCCATCGCGCGCTCGGCGTTTCTAGATCATTGAGAAACTATTTGAGTAAAATGTTAACTATTTCGAGGTATGAAGGGTTCCATAAGAGCACATTTTTAGGCATATCAGTTGTTTAGAATTAAATGGCTGAAACCTAATGGGAATAAAAAGCTCTGGAATTATTTCGAAAATTTGTTTCGATTTTATGGTAAGTGAACGTTTGCACTACGAACACTGGACTAAAATAATTCCATAACAAGGATGACAAAATAGCCACTTAAAAAAAGTTCATTGTGTTGTTCAGTACCACAACAATGAAATATCAATGTATTTACACCCCCTATTAGTTTGAAAGTTATCTAAATGTTAACTGTAGTTGGTTGAAATTCTGCTAAAACTATAAATTCGATAATAATTTAGGATGTTTGGATACCGCTGATTTAATTGTGGTGTACCTACCTACCAGCAGAACTGATTAGAATTAAACAAAGGATGGAATCCAATAGGAAACTCATATCACATGAATATAGGTATGCGATGCTAACGAAAATGATCCCCAATTTTAGAGTTACCCAAATACATAATGACAGTTATTAAACAAAATTATTATCGATTGCCAATGTATGTGAATGAATGTATGAAGTGAAAAAATTCACAACTGTTTTTAGATTTTTGCTTCACAAACTTTTATTCCGTAGTTATTAGACCAAATATACCAGAAACCTTACACCAAATCCGATTTGTTAGTAGGTACCAAAGCCTTTGTACCAAGAATACTCACTTAGCAGACTCCCTGACAGCGTTGGAAAGAAAAAATAGCACATTAGTTTAATAAGGTAATGCAGGTAGGACTATACATAAAAGGTTCATGCTATATTCATTTACATATACATACATGCAGAATAATGTTGAGTGAAACCCAATGGTTTTCATAAAGTAGGTATTTATCAGGCATGCAAGGATATTATAAGGTAATAAGTAGTTCACAGTTTTAGAAGCTTCTAAGAGACGAAATATTGCTAGGTAGACAAAATTTTACCGATTTGCACAACTAATGTCAAAAAAGAAAAAAGTCTAAAGCCAATGTCCATACGTAAAAATGGATTTTACATATGGACATTTTTATAATAGGCATGATGACTAATTTTCAAAATCTCTTCTATGATATTCAGAAGTATCTATTATGTCTAAAATATATCATATTTCTGTAGAATATTAAGGTTTTTGTGGTCTGTGGTCTCTGCCTACCCCTATGATGGGATACAGGCGTGAGTTTATGTATGTATGTATGTATTAAGGTTTTTGTGCAATAAAAGTACATTTAAATTTAAATTTTCAAATTCACGCCAAAACGCTCGCCGGTGTCATGGCGTCTGTTTTTACGTCACGGCTCGGTATATCAACCAGTGATGACAACTTAGCTTCATAGAAACAAAAATGACATTTACCGAGACGTGACGTAATTCGCTCTGATGGGTGTTTTAGCTATCATGGCGGATTGTTGTATTTTGTAGATTTATTTAAAAAAATAAATTATTAATCTCGACATTAATAAGAGAATAAATACATTTTTCAAAATCTTTGAATCCTATTTCATTAGATCAGATAAATATTTTGGCGAGACTTGATTACTGTCATCATGCCTATTGGATATTTTTATTATTGGACATTTTTACTTATGGACTTTTTATTATTGGACATTTATACTTATGGACATTGGCTTTAGACTTTTTTCTTTTTTGACATGAGTTGTGCAAATCGATTTAGCACTAGCGCCCCAGCGATTTAGGTAGCTTTTTGGAAGCTCAGTGCTGTGACTAATTGCTTTATCGCAATATACTAACTGAAGTCTCATCTGTGAAGTATTGATATCGAGATGTCGAAACCACGATTGCTCCAGTTAGCCAGAAAAATGATAATAAATAAATCATTTTATTAATATCATTATTTTTAAAATATGTGGTTTGAAGTACCTGTTGGCAGCTTTAGTTTTAGCGATCTGCTCTTCATGTGTCTTGTACCAGTCTTCAAGTTCTTTCTTCGCTACCTTCAGCATCTCTTCCTTCTTTCTCTCCTCTTCAGCATCTGGGGAATACAATAGTATATCACAAATCCGAGGATAGACTACAGGACCTTCATTTTGAAAGAATGAATACTCTGGTACCTACTTCAAAAATAACTTTGACTTTCATGTAATAGTGTAGGAAATATACGTTATTCAAAGGTAAACTAATGTATGCTATAAAAGTTTTCTGATAGGTGAAGTGATTATGCAACAGGCTCTTAGTGCATCAAACACCACACATATTCAAATACAAAAAAATATAAGGCGAGCTAGTGGAAGCCTGTGGCTTCGCCCGCACGAACTACAATTTTTTTTTATTTACCTATATTTTCCCACTGCTGGGAATCACCATTTTTTATCCCACGAAAATTATGCAGTTTTCAGAGATAAAAGTAGGTAGCCTATGTGCTATTCCGGACTATAATCTATCTCTGTGCCAATTTCATTCATATCCATTCAGCCATGTTTGTGTAACAAACATCCAAATATCTAAACTTTGACATTTTTATAAATCAGTGTGATATAAGTAGGTACCTTTTTCTTCTAATCTCTTTTTCTGCTCTTCTCTCCAGATTTTGATCTTCTCTGGTTCCTCTCTCTCTTGCCGGAACACACTCGGCTGAGGTAGGTCATCGTCTAGCAGGTCATTTGATTCAAAGGCTGATGCGCTCGGTACTTCTAAAGAATAATTAATAGTAAAAATTTCAGACAATGTCGTAGTTGGGTGCCTGAATAATTTATTTCTTGGATACAAAAATTTTGTTTGATTTAAAAATAAGATAACAATAGGGTCTAGGTAGGTTTTATATATTTTTTATTACCTATGTTTAAAAATTAGGTAGGTAGCACAAATTTTTGATTAGATTGTTTAGAATTTGAGAATTTTTGGATGAAGGTAGGTACTCTTTGAAGGTTGGTGTGTGTCAATGGTTATTTCGACATTCAAGTGTATGAGAAAGACCTATTTAGGTAGTAATATTTCTTCAGATTGATAGGTGGACAGCGTGGACATTTGGACAACCATGAATCATCCAGTTTAAAAGCGAAACAAGATGCAACAAAGGGTGTGAATTATGATTACTAATTTGGCGAAGTAAAATAAAAAAAGCATTAAAACACGTACCAACAAAATCATTACCAACGAAATCGTCCACCAATCCGTTGCTGCTGGAGGTGACGACAGGGGGCGGAGCACTGGTCTCGAGCTCATCCTCAAGCCCTGCCAGATTGTTTTGTTCCCGTGCGAGGAACTCTGCTGCAGGGTCTACTTCAGGCTGAACGAAATCGTCACCAAAACCATCCATGTTGTCTAAATTTTTCGGGAAAACAGCAAATCAATGGACTCGGAACGAAAAGCAAAACGTCGCAAACAAACCGCAGACAATAAAATAATAGAGGTGAGTGGGCTGGGGATGCCAGTTTATGCAGCGAAGGCAAGATGACTGTTGAATTTTATTTGCAATTGATTTTCAACCTTATACTTTTGCGTCTTAGAATAGATATTCGTTTCTCTGTGTTTTATTTATATGGCTACTCTCAAGTAAGTCAAACTTGTCTATGGCTGTAATTGGCTGTTGTCAGTGTCACTGTCAAACTGTCATAGTGTCATTGTCTCCTCATAACCTCAAAATGATCATTCTGTCTGTTTACAAATTGACAAATTGCACAAGCAAACAATTCATAAACAAATAAATTCGTGAAAAATGAATTTGTGTGTGAGGGTGAGGAGTCTGCGTTCCAATTTGATTGGATCGTTTTACCGGCTATCGACGGCACCTGCTGAGATCGACGCAGAAGCTACAGAAACTGTGCTGATCGATGACAGTGATGATGCGCGAACTCGTGAAGAAGAAATTGAGAAGAAGAGGAATGTGTCTCGGCTTGCGGGGGCTCACTACAATCTGGTGAATGGCCGCAGACCATACGAGGTCCCTAAAGCTCTAGTTCACTTGACCGTCAAGTATAATAGGAAGATGTATGGAAAGTATGGCACTGCTAGCGGGGTCAATCCTAGTAAGTCCAGAAATTAGACTTGTGCTTACTTTGTTACTAAACGATCTAGTTACAATGTAATGTTATATGCTATGTGTAAATAAATAAATAAACAAATTTAAAAATTCCCTGTCCTGGGAAATGTATTGTATGAAGTATGTAATATTCGGTGTAAATATTTCAGGTTTATGCTGGCCATCAAAACATGACATTCAAGAAAAACTAGAGTACGAGTCTGTGGCACACCCATTCACAGTTCAACAGATGATGGAAACCGCTGCTAATAACAGAAGAGAACAACAAATGAAGGTGTTGGAGAGGGATAGAGATGTGGCAGCCAAGTACGCTAAGCTCAGCCAATGGACGAAGGATTTAGATGATAGAATGGCCAACAAGATAGCTGAAGCAAAGGCAGCTAAGGTACCAACCAATAATACTATTTATTCCAAAAAAGAACCTCATTGTACCTGTGTGCATTGCAATAGAGTCAGAAATATGTCTCTTATGTTGAACTTTTTTTGCTTAAAATTAAATTTCAGGCAGAAATATACTAAGTTGAACTTTGAGTTCAGCTCGTTAGAAGAAAAAGAAAAAAGAGAGAAAATTCTTTATTATTGCTACATTTGAAAACCAACCCCAAAGTTGAAACAAAGTTTATCATGCATTTGCTAAATGTTTAGAAATTATTTTTAAGGAAGATTAAATTAATTATTCCTTAAAATATGTTACAGGAAAAGAAAGAGCGTCTTGTAGAGGAAGTTAGAAGACATTTCGGCTTCAAGTTGGATCCCCGTGATGAAAGGTTCCAAGAAATGCTGGCCAAACGTGAGAAAGAACAGAAGAAGAAGGAAAGAATGGCCAAGAAGGAAGCCAAAGAGAAGGTGATGATTGCCAAACTGCAGCAGAAGAATGTTGAGATCAGCGATGGAAATATTGTTGTTAAAGAATAGATTTTACTTAGCATAGTAGATTAAATTATGATAATTTACCAAACTGCTTTTTATTATCTACCTACTCTCAACAAAATTACAATTTTATTGTTTGGATTTTAAGGCGCAGGCCAGACAGAAGAGACGTAAGACGAGAACGCGTCGCGGACAGGGCGAACAGAGTTGCGCCCGCGCCCCATCTCTTCTGTATGTTTTGCGTCGCGACGCTTCTATACATTTTCTATGAAAGGGACGCGGAAGAGACAAATGTCCGCGCCCCGTCTGCGTCTTTTCTGTGTGTCCCGCGCCTAATAACACCAACCATCTACCTATATAGGTGAATTGCAACTAGGTCGAAAAAGTTATGTGCGACTTATTTAAGCACACTTAGGTAGTAGGAATAGCTATAACATGATGAAAAAAAAAAACCAGACATGGTATGATCATGACTATGATAGGTACTAGTACCATCGTGGTACTGGTGAAGCAAATATCCCCAAGACATTGACTCAAGTCAGGTTCCTAGCTAGCATTTTGTTTAGGCTAACATTATCATGTCAAGTCATCAGGGATTTTTGCTAAGTAGCTAATGGCAAAGTCTCAGTGCATTGTATGATCAAAGTTCTGTAAGGTTAATTAGTCTGCTAGTTTTCTCCATTATACTTTGATTGCACAACAATATGACATCTTTGCAAAGCTGATTTTAGGTTCCAAATAATACAATAAAGAAAAAAATAAGAAACTGTTCTTATAAAATACTTTATTTTTATGCTACAAACTCATAGGGGATGGGCGCAAGCAGCACTGGCTTCTCAAGACCACTGACGATGTGAGCGGGCTTGGGAGGGGCGGGCTGTCTCTTCAAGTTGGTGGTCTTGTTGGCAGCCCTGGCTTCAGTCAGCAGCCTCTCGTTCTCCTTCACACGCTTGAGGAAGTCTTGTCTGCACTTTGAGTGCTTGACATGCTCAATGCGGATGTTGATGCGTTTGGGTAGGATTCTGCCTCGGACTCGCTTGTTGACAATGACGCCGAGAGCGTGGGCTGTGACGTTGTAGACGCGACCGGTCTTGCCGTGGTACACTTTGTGTGGCATACCCTTTTGAACAGCTCCATTACCCTGTAATAGACAAATTTTATTGTAGTTGTTGGATATTTGTGGACCTAAGTAAATTCAATCCCTTGCCAATCACCCAATATTTTTCAGATCAACACATTGTAATCAATCCTAAATCTAAGTTTGGATTCAGAAGTGAAATGAACTAATCAAAATCACATCAGTATTTTATAAGGGCTGGAGAAGACACTGAACCAAAACACTCTTAGTTTTTTTAATTTTACAAAGAGAAACTGATGAATTGATGAAATTTACATCATTGATGAGTATTTTCGACAACACTATTTTGGTGGTTTGATGGAAACCAGAATTTGTTCAATTTTACTTGTGGCACAACAGATTTTGGGAGACCATCATCATCAGCTTTGTATTAGTGCCTCGTCTGATTGATTTGATCAAATTATGGAGTTATTCCTAATGAAAAACATTATTACCTTGATGTCGACGATGTCTCCAACTTTGTACACTTTCATGTACGTGGAAAGAGGGATGGTTCCATGTGTGCGGAATCTGCGGGCAAACAAGTCCCTAGTTCCGCGACGGTAACCCTTGGAGTTCGTCATTTTTTCGTCTGAAATCAAAGGAAACCTTTACAGGCGCCGAAAGCACAACACGTGGACAGCGCACTAAAATAACACAGTACACCAAAATATTCACAATACTTTAACAAGAGCTTTTAGATCATCAAAAAACAGCATGAAGGTATTTCTATTATAACTTTCAAGTATTTTTCTCGTATTTTACAAAAATCGCAAAATTCACCTTGCGTCCAAAACTTGACAGCTAAAGAAAGAGGTTATGTTGTTGTCTATGCACTCTTCCATCAGAGAATCTATTTTGTCATGGATCATGTTCTTTTAGCATTCAACCAAAAGTCTCGGTGTAAAACAGGCCTATTTGGCAATAGACAATTATTTTTTCTCCCACTAAAATGAGCGCGTGTTTTAAATTCAAAACCCAATCGCAAAACCAATTATTTTTAAATAGTAAAGTTGGTATTTGTATTGTCCCTTTAGCATAATTTACTTTACATACGTTTAGACCTAATATTAAACGAGCAATATTTGCATATTTATTGTATTCACGTTCTCGAAAACGGCTGTACCTAACGATTTCGATGAAATTTGCGTCGTAGGTAGATTTACGTCCCCTGTAAAGGACCTATAGATACAGGGGCAGGGGACGCTTTTGTCCAGCAATGAACTCCTATGGGTAGGTAACTACGTTGATTTTGATGATGATGATGATCTTCAGACATCAGGTGTTACCTTCGAGCATAGAGACGGTGTTACATTACACATTCAATTGGTACCTAACTTCTATTATTTAGGTAGGTCGTATAAAAAATAAGAGGCGCAAAATATCATTAAAATATTTTAATCAGATAGCAAACCAACATTACAATAAAGTTTAATCCATGACTACCCACACCGTTTAACGGAATCTCTCGCGAGAATATGGCATACTCTGTCACAACACTTTCTGTTACATTCACATCACTAGTCATAGTAGATGAAGACAAAGTAGAAGTAGGCAAAGATGTAGAGCTAGTAGTGAGAGAGTTACAAGTATACTCTGTCTCATTGACGCAGCCTGCAGGACTGGAAACTTGGCCTATCGGACACTCAACTCTCCTCGCAGCCACGATATCACCCAATCCTATTACACAAGCGACATACGAATTGCAAGAGTCCGGGATTTCAAAGTTCCCGGCAACACTGCAAGTGTAGTTGGAATAGCACGTGTAGGTAGGTGCGGTTGTACATTGCTGTTCCGAATGGCTGTAGACGGAGCCAAGAGGACATGCGAGTTTGTACATCATGAAGTTTCCTCCCATAGGCAGACACATTGTGTATCCTCTGCAATCCAGTTCATCGTTGTTGGGGAATCTGCCGCGGGAGACGCACTCTGCTTTGCTGACGTCGTGGCTTAAGCTCTGCAATTAGATGTGTTTGCTTTGACTATCTAGATGTGGGGCAATTTGAGAGGTTTATCGTTAATGAGGGCAGTGGAAAATTACGTCACTTTTCATAATCTGATAAAAATAAGTCTTTTATTGTCAGAATAGAAATACTTGTAAGAATAAGAAGAAGACGTTATCAAACGCAACGTTATAAGAATTGCCATTGAAACAATTTAGTAAGAAGCATTTGCGAATGTTATTTTATTCTTGGGTATGTAGGTACCTAGGTACTTACCTATAAATTATAATTGTAGAGTTTAAAAGTACTACTGGTACTACTACTACAGCTACTAGATACTACCTACTTAGGCCTTTACTAGATGATTTATACAGTTGAGACATGTTGAGATGGAGTAGAGGCTTGCCCAGCACCTAAACCTTCCTCTCAGCTTAACCAGCCATATCCACGAAATACTTACCTACCTACTTGGTCCATACGTATGGGGCTGACTAAGCTGTGAGTTTCTTCACGATGTTTTCCTTCATCGTTTAGAGCTCGACGAACCTATACAATGGAAGCAATTAGCAGTCAGTTTTATAAGTGACTAAGGCATAGGCTTCGACTCTAGGACCTTTAATCCCAGCTTAGACTTACCTCTACTATCTACTAACTACTAACATCTCTTTTCAATCACATAAAAGTGACAAGAAAAACGGGTTATTCCCGCTCGTCCCCATACTTCGTCCCCATCGGGGACGAACGGGAAGAATTTTTCCCGCTTGTCCCTGAAGGGACGAGCGGGAAGTTTTTGGTAGCGTTCGTCCCCACTAAGGTGCCAGGATTATTTAATGAAGACTATACTTTTTATATACTTTTTTCAATAAAATAATCTACAATAAGAAACGCAAGTTAACATTTAAACGTCTGTGAATAATTATAAATCTGTGTTTAAAAAACACTATCTATGGGCGTGATCCACTGGCAAGCTAACAACAAGAAGTTAAACCGTTGACGTTTAAACTCATTGACGGGACACTGTTAGTGCCTGGGACATTGTTTCAGATGGAGTAGGCTTGCCCAGCATCTAACCATCCTCTCAGTTTAACCGGCCATATCCACAGGAAAGACATGATCAATACGTGTGGATGAGATAAAGATAAGTAAATTAACTTACCACTACTAGAACAAACAAGCAAATACGTATCATAATCCCAATTTCATGAATGAAATCTTCAAAATAAACAGCTTAGAACAATCACTGAGCAATAGAAACAGTAAATGATTCTGAATAGTTCAGTAACAGTATTTAATATAAAAACGTGTTGTTACGGCTTATAGTTACTTGTTTTGGCTTTAATTTTAATATTTTACTGCCCTACTGAAGGAACGGAAACTGAGGGATGTCTTCTAAATGCGACATAAGATAGGTATTCGAGATAGAGTAGGCCTGAGATGAAATAAAGGTTTAATCGATAAATGGAAAGGAAATTCGTAGAGCAAGTGGCCAACTCTGGTGACGGAGTATGCAAAATTGTGGATATCATTTTTTAACCCCCTACGAAAAAGAGGGATGTTTTATGTTTGTATTGTGTATTTGTGTGTCTGTTTGTAGCATCATAGCTCCTAAACGGATGAACCGATTTTAATTATTATTTTTTTGTTTGAAAGATGTCTTTGTCGAGAGTGTTCTTATCTATGTTTCATGAAAATCTGTTCGGCTGTTTGAAGATCATCAGCTCTTTTCTATAGTTTCCTAGCTGTCGCCGCGTTTTCGTCAGCGCTTTGGGTCATGTTTAGTCGCGCCTTATAGACCCCCCTGAGACGCAGGAGGATTTGATCCCCGCCGCGGGACAAATGTTTTTTTCGGGTCTGGGTGTTTCCTATATAGTTTTATTAAAAGATATTGTCTTGATCCAGCATCGACTCTACCTCAACACTATTTTTGTTTGTCTAAGATAAGAAGATAAGTGTATTTGAACAAACTAAGCTTTCCCTCCATTCTTCTTTCAAATGTTTTGCTTTTATTTCTTTTCTTTATGGTACTTATTTAAAAATAAATATAAAAATTGAAGTGTCTGTTTGCCGCAACGGTCATTTGCAGATCATATTAATTGTCCCGAAGTGTAAGCGAAGATTGCCTCCTGGCGAAAGATGTAAAGGCCAAAGTTTATTTAGGTGTGTGGCGTCAAGCAGGTTTTCTTCTTTCACTCTGCTCTATTAGGCAATCTCTAAGTTACCTAAATCCTTGTCTCTTCACAGAAGTTAGACAAAAACTTGAAAAAAACTGATATTATCGATCACAAGCCTATCCCTTCCATCGTTTGTTTGTGTCAACCACGCTTTAATAAACCAATTTGAATTAATTTTGGAAAAATAATAGAGGGATTAGTTTAAATAAAATATAATGGCATGACTCGATAATACCATAATGAGCTACAACACGACCTAACCTTATGTGTTAGATAATAGAAATAATTCTTGCAGTTAAGAATAACTCTGTTCGGCGGTCTAATATGAATCATCCTAAGCTTAGCCTGAATCGGTTTACGATTACAGCCACCATACTCATCTATACTGATTATCTGATTAACAAGGTGATCCTATTTATTGGTCCTTGCACTATATAACCCATACAGAGTGTCATAGGCGACACAATAGAAATGGAGAGATTGGGCATTGTGGTTGTTCTTGTAAGTAAACAGAATGTTTTTCTTTTTTATACCTTCAAAGGTAAAACAGAAGCGCCCTTGATAGAATTAGGCCACCTAAGGCTACGAGCGGTCTTAATAGATTTTGATGTGAAAGGAAATCTTATTTGTTGGGCTACGTTCGTGGTACCTAATGTTATTTTCTTCCAAAGGTGCTTTGCGCCGCGTGGCAGGCCCAAGCACAAGCGGTCAACTGTACATCAGCCGGCCGCTACGCAAATACAGCTGACCCTACCTGCCAGAACTACACCCTCTGCGTCTACATCCCGGCCAACAACACCTTCGTGTCCTACAACTACGTCTGTCCTTCAACCTCCGTCTTCAACCCCGCCAGCTCTTTATGCACCTCCCCAGCCAGCTATACCTGCCCTGGCACTGCAACCAATACCACAACATCCGTTTGCACAGCGGATGGATTCATCGCCGATCCGAGCGTCACAGACTGCTCGTCGTTCATCACATGCGTGGCTCTTGGCAATGGAACGTTCTCGCAGACCACTCAGACTTGTCCAGCATCGACATTCTATGACCCGAGCACGACGTTATGCGAGTCTAACTACATTTGCCCAGCTTCGTTCACGTGCACTACAGCGGGCAGGTTTGCTAACACAACGGATACTACATGTCAGTCGTATAACTTCTGTGTGTTAGCTGCTAACGGGACGTTTCTGCAGTACAGCTACACTTGCCCGACGACATCTGTATTTAACCCCGCTTCTGGGCTCTGCACGACTTCCTATACATGCCCAACGGCAACTTAACAATGGCTAGTCTTTCTAGATGGCTGTCATTGTTTATGTTTACAGGGTTCTCCAGAATACTTTAATTTAAAATTACTTCTTTAAATGATTTATCTTAGTAAAACCTGCGGGCTTAAAAAGGTCGTTATTGCAGAATCGCAATAAAGGAATTGAACTATTGCCATCTGTTTTCATTGCCTGAGAGTAAAAAAAGACGGTATTATGGTTCATTTCATATTGTGATTCAGCTTTAACGACCTTTTTAAGTCTGCTGGCCAGCAAAAAATAGCAGTTAATTAATATTCCAGGAATCTTGTTCAAACTATGAATTAAAGTCATATCAAATTAGACCTTGGCTTTCGTTTAAATGAAAATGTTTGTTAGTAACTGTATTGATTGACAGAATAATGGTTGCTAAATATTTACCTTAGTAAGCAAATAAATAACATTGTAACACTGTTTTATGTACCTACCTAATTATTATATGTATAAATGTAACTGTAGTTATAAATATGCATTATAATTAATTGTGGCGATTTGGTTGTTCGATCTCTGTAGGTACCACTACTAGGTACAAAGGGTAACAATTCTAAAGTCAGTGTTTGTTTCTCTAATTACTAGGACCTCTTTTTTCTTGTTCATAATAATTGATTCTGAATCAGGTCAGGTATCACTTTCGGCACAGTTGCATCCGCCATGATCACTGTAAACTTTATTAGGTAAGTGCCTACCTATTAAAAATGCAGAATCACTTGTGTTTCTTTTTATTTCGTTTTCGTTCATACCTTCTATATCTTAGTGTCTTTGGTTTTCTTGCTACTCTATACTGAATCTCGCTGATCAGAACCGAAGCTAACTTTTTTGCCACGACTAAATTCGACTCAATCTTCTCATTCGTTTCTTTATTGTCCGAAGTCGTAAATTCTTTAGTGGCTTTATCTGTTTCGGGTTTCATAGTTGAGTAAAAGTTTCTGAAATAATTCTCCCGTGCTTTGTTGATGACTGATGATGGGACCTTCTTCTTCGGCTTTGTGGTGTCTCCGACGTTGACCGCTGAGGTAGTCCCTTTCTTTTCATAGTTCATGGAGACCACAGACTGCGTTTTGTCATCCAGAAACTTGGATAAATAGTCGTAGTCAGGAAGACTGGTGACAAGATAAGAAGATTCATTCAAACGACGCACTTGGTAGTTCTTTACACAGCTCGTAGGAAATGTAAAAGTTACTAGAAATATATAGTTTATCAAAATATAATGGGAAACAAATTGGTTGTTCATCAGAAACCGCCAGAAACGAGTGACATCGTCAAATAGAATTGAAGACTGTGACAGCAAGGTGGCAGAAATAAGTGTTTCTTTCATAGCAAAATTCGTAAACGTCATGCTGCAAAAAAAAAAAAACTCTGGCCTTTATATCTTTACTGTAAGTAGGTATAGATGATTTATACAGTATCAGGAGGCAATCTTTGCATACACACTTAACGGGACACTGTAGTGCCTAGGACATTGATGGAGTAGGCTTGCCCAGCACCTACGCCATCCTCTCAGCTTAACCGGGCATATCCACAGGAAAAACATGGTCAGTACGTGTGGGGCTAAGCCGCGGGTTTTCTATGTTTTCCTTCACCGTTCACTGCCAAAAACTATTTAATTTTCATAGCAGACTAAAAAAGAAAAGCCATGAGCCTTGTTGGCTTGGTGGAATTGTTATCTCGACTTTCGATCCGAACATCAAGTCCGGCCGTGATTCAATAGTTTTCATTTCGAGATTTGATTTCGGGGTAGCCTAGGAGTTATAATTTTCTTTTAAGAGGGCTGCGACCGGCGAATTTCCATAAAAACGTAATACCGAAATCATTTTTGAAACAAAAGTTTAACAGGAACCTAGATAAATACTACCTTTATCCAAATAATAACGTAAAGTGATAAAAATATGCTCAAATTTTAAATTATTTTGGTATTACGTTCCTAGGTAAGTAGATACGTTCGCCGAGCCCTTAATGACACAGATCTTGTGCTAATACAGTAATAGCATCTGTAGTCAGGGTTGGTGACGATCACCTTTTAAGGAAAATGATAAGCAAGATCAATCCAGGAATTTCTCCCAATTATCACCACGTTGATGTTGAGAACGCTAAAGAACTGGTACCAATGAGCTTATCAGCATTTCTCGAGTCTCTCAGAGTAAAATAACAAAACAATACATTCATATTATCCGCGACACCAGTTCACCTGTAGCGTGATGTCTCGTCTCGATGTAAAAAGTGAATGAAAATCACACAATGGGCGTGGAGAGTAGCTCCCACACGCTAGAATCAAGGTCAAATTTGTCTAGCAAATCATCCAAATACACTTTACATTTTCATAAAAATTATGATGCAAAATTCAACCGTAGTACACATGTCTTATGGTTTATATCAGTTTTGGATGTGTGAGGTGTATCTCAAGGTAAGAGCCTGGGACGTTTCCCCTAGTGTTATTGTCTCGTTGCAACGCTTATTGAGTAAACTGCTTTAATTGCTACTTCCGCAAAAGAAAGCTGTGAATGAGATAGTTCGTATCGAATTCTATTAGATTACTCATAAATTATGATTAGCTCAGAAAATTTGTTTAGCTTTTGCATGCTTATTTTGGAAATATTCAAAATAGTTGTCATAATGTGTAATTTCAGCAAGTATTTTTTATAATTATTTTTTTATGTTTTTGTAGGTAGGTACTGTTATTGTCACATTCCAGTAGTTTTACACTAGTAGTTTCACAATAATTGTAAAACCTTACAAATAGAATACTTATACTTATGCTCATGTAATCAAATGTGGAAAGCTTTTGACCGTTTGCCAAGTGAAAAGTCTCTTGACGCATTTCATAAAATTTGCAACTTTCGCGCCAGAGCTAAGTACTTACTTTATTTAACAGAAGATATAATACTTACTCGTAGATAACCACATTTCAAATTCCAAACGAAAGCCTCCCCAAAAGAAAAGGAACTCATCAATAAGGAACTCTCATCATTCATCAATCAGTCGTGTCAATTCTCCGTTCCATTTTACGAATGACCTATGCCGTAAGCTTCCCGATTACTGATGTCGTCAAAAGCAGGTCAAACGCACTCATAAGATGCAGTTAGTGGATTGTTGCGTAATATTTGGACGTTGCATCTTCGAAGTGCACCCTGAATATAAAAGCTCTATTGTTTTGTGCGTGATCAGAATGTTTTATAAATTAAAAAAAAAAACATTTTATTTCGGATAACATCGATCCATAATTAATTTGTTAGTAATCACTACCTTAAACCTAATGTTAGTATAGTACACTCTAAACTAAACTACACAAAATAAGCATAGGTACATTACGTCTAATGGCATCAAAGGAGTCTTTGAATCTTTTAATTTTATTTCTCACAGAATTTCTATATTGAACTAGAATAAAACCTATAGTACAGCGTTTCTTAACCTGTGGTCCGCGGACCCCTGGGGGTCCGCGAGTATGTGTATGGGGGTCCGCGGTCTCATCTATGGACCATTTAACAATAAATAAATGCCACTAAAAGTCTTTGCACACTGAAGTGCGTTGGTTGTCTTGTGACAAAGTTGTGTCGCGTGCTTTTGAGCTGAGAAATGAAATCAGAATGTTAGGGATTATTTCCAAGTACCCGACAAAAATAAAAATTAGATAGTACTCTTTCAACACAGATGTTGCTGATAATCACTGGCTTGACAACGGCACAGGAAAATCAACTAATAGAAATATTCTGACAGGGTATACTTTCCGATTGGTATCCGCCACAAAGATTTGGCGAGGATTTGTCGGAGATCTTCGGAAGTTATGAATAGAAGTACACCTCGAAAGTATGGAAAATTGCTAGCTCGAAAGCTCGAAAACTGAAGTCAGTTTTTTTAAATTTTTAATTTAGTCACTTGTTCGTATTTGTTGTATTAGTAGGTCCGAAATTTAGTGATTTTTTTTATTAAGGGGATCCTTGATGTTGTGCTTGATTTTCTAGGGGTCCGTGGACGCAAAAGGTTAAGAAACGCTGCTATAGTAGGTACAATGAGCCTATAGTCACTACTTACCAAAAGCCTTTACACATACGCGGAAGGAGGAAGAACTTAACTTAGATACCTTATTAGAAACAAAATTACCTTTTATAACAGTTAAGATAGTGCAGAGGTAGGTTCCGCGCATTTAAATTATATCTAAGTAAAAGCTAGTGCAGTTACCGGCCGTTGCCGTGGCACACTAAACAAAGATGATTTCGACATGAAATCAAGTTTGGAGATCTGATAAATTATACTTAATTTGTTTGTTGCTTGCTTTACCTACTTATTAACTAAGCTTTTATAATTTTTTAAATTTTTTATAGTGTTTAACCACACTAATTTTTTGAATTGAAAATTTTGATAAGATTTTTCAAAATGGAACTAAGATTTTGTTATCAAAGATAGGTTTTAAGAGCCATTCGAAACTACTTATTTTATGTAAATAAAACCAATCCATATTTTGTAACGCTGTTTCAGGCACTGCACTCCTTTTCTGTACCCCTGAAACTTGTATGCATTTCAGGATGAAGTTAGGCGTGAAAGCGCACTCACATTCGCATTATAATATTAGTTAGGATTTAGCACCCACAATAACCCACAATGATAGTAACCGGTTGTGCCACAGCTGTGTCCGTCAGCTGAAGCCTGTTAAAAGGCCGTGATCAGAATACCTCAGATTATTGCGAAAGCGCCTCCTTTGTAAATAATTCGCGTGCAGTTTGAAATTTAACAATTTCTCTGTGCACCAGAATCGGACAGAATGTTAAGCGACGACTGTCTCGCATAATGATGATTTGCGAAACTCTCAATTTTAAGAAATTATCTGGATCTCACAATAAAACCGATATGTTTTAGATAGGCTCGATAAAATCAGCAACGAGTACGTGCGAGGTAGCCAGCCCCCCTAGCCATATTACACGATCTATCGTCGCGATCACTATAGAACACTTCAAAATGTATAGGAATTGACGTTTAAAGGTGATGAGTCACGTGGTCAGAACATCAATTCCTATACATTTTTAAGTGTTCTACAGCGATCGCGACGGTAGATAGTGTAATATGGCTAGGGCCCCTGGGCGTACGCGACATCGCTGACAAGCTACAGGAGATGAGGAGAGTAGGCTGCGATGGTATGGTCACGTGAAGAGGAGGCCGCCTGAATACGTGGGAAACTTAGCACTACAACTTTCCATTCCTGGTCGCAGATCTAGGGGTAGACCCAAGAAGTTTTGCAGAAGTTAGCATTCCATAAGTGACAGGTTGCAAGCCCATCGATGTTATTAGAAAGCTAACTGGTTTCCACACGATGTTTTCCTTCACCGTTAGCTCGTGTTAAAACGAATATATTATAAATTTTTGAAACGAAAAATTCATTTATGCACGGCCTGGATTCGAACTCACGACCTTCGAATCCAAAGTCGAGACACTATCCCACTCGGCCAACACGGCTCTCTCAAAAATAAATATTTGAGAAAGATCCATAAATCTATCCAATACTAAAATTGTATAGATTGGTTCAAAAACCTGTTGGTAGGAACGCTTGCATGTTTAGAAGACGTTAGTGTTACATAGGTACACAATATTGTTAGTTCAACACCAAATAGCAGCATCAGTTCACACTTTGTGGGCAACCATGATCCTAATGTACTAGGAGTTTTAAGCATAATTATATTTATGAATTGTATTTGAATATGTTTAACGCAAGCTGTGTTCATCTATAATTGGAACTGCATGTAAATTTTATCATATAAGCCTGTAACTGTAAGCCTTTAAGCATGTAATTCTGTTAATGGTCCCAATTAAAGAAATAAATAATAAAAAAAAAATATTTAGGTAACACTCGCCAGCTATATCAAAGAGATTGTTCAATATTTTCACCCGCAAAGTGTGACACGAGGCTGTCGTGTGTAGCTGATCGTTCAACTATAGTAGAACGTTTAATACATAATATGACGCGTTGATAGGAAATATGCGCATCTATAACTATTTCCGTGTTTAGCATTTTGCGGAAATTAAAAGTAACATTATATTAGGACCAGTTGAGACTGTGCGTTTTATACATTTTTACATTTCTATACAGGGTGAATTTTTGAGATGGGGCAGTAAGGGCAGCTACCTTAACCGTTGTAGCTAGAGGAAAACGTTCTTAGGAAACCATCCTTAATTTTTGAAAATATTTCGACCTGCATTCACAGATTTTGAAACAAATGTACAGTCAGCGAGAAAATGGGCCATTTACACAAAAACTTTTTTTGATGCCAATCGATCCTGTTTCATCTAAGGATAATAAAAAAATATTTTAAAAAAACAAAAACCCGACTGCGTCAAAACTAAAAAGAAAAAAACAAGCCTGCAAAGAATTACTCACAGTCGGTACCCATTCATTTTATTACCAATCAAATCTTCCCAATGTTATGGGTCCCGACTGTGAGTAATTCTTTGCAGGCTTGTTTTTTTCTTTTTAGTTTTGACGCAGTCGGGTTTTTGTTTTTTTAAAATATTTTTTTATTTAACACTTTTTAGTTATGATAAAGTTGATTTTAAAATACCTTGATTAACTATTACCTACCCAACAATAAATTAATAAACCAACTAAACTAAGTAACTTCGTATCGCCCTAATTATTTATTCAATTTTATTCTTCAAATCCATCCAATCCAATTCCCCATCAGCCAATAATTCAATCCAATCCAATAATATCAAAAACTTTCGATAATGGCCTTCAAAAATTGATAGAATAGGTAAACTTTTCAAAACGCAACGATAGCGCGATCTAGGATTGGTTCAGATTTAGCAGCGACATCTAGTTGTGTTTTTGGTAATTAATGTAAATAAAAAATAATACTGAGGGTTGCGATGTTTGTAACTTCTGAACTACAAAACCGATGACCTTGAAATTTTTACAGAACATTTTAAAGTAGGTACATACCTACTTTCTAACAAAATTACCCTTCCTTTGCGTTGCGCAGTCGGGTAAAAAGAATCAATAAAATCGTAGGTACTATGTGTTAATGAATTACAACCAGATACCTACCTACTCATTTTGATTTTCATTTCCTCTCCCAAGGGAACCGTCTTGAATTTCAGTAAGTAAGTAGGTATAGTAATCAAAAGTATCCTATTTATACCTCGTAGTAGTATAGTATGTATGCACTCAAATAATACCAAGTTTCATTTAAATCCGTCCAGTAGTTTCGTTCGACCGAGACGTGATGCGCGGCCAAGATACACACAAACAGAATTTTAAACCGTTATATTTCCTAAGCTATTATTTAAAATGAAAAATAGTAAAAGAAACCTAACATTGATTTTTAAATACCTATTCAACGAAACCCCACTTGACATAGTTCGTCAATTTTGAGTTTTTCAATTTTGACAATATGGCGTCTGGTTGTAACACTGGTTAATTTTGATTACTTTCATGTCTTTAGTGACACTCGCAAGGTTGAGACAAATCGATTGACGTTAGAATCATCAAAATCGGTCCACGCGTTTGGCCTCTAGAGTGCCACATAGAAACATCCATAGCGAGAATAATTATTAATCAACTTTAAACCGTTATTTTTCCTAAACTATTACTTAAAATGAAAAATGGTAAAAGAAACATAAAGTTGATTTTAAAATACCTATTCAACGATACCCCACTTGACATGGTGTGACGATTTTGATTTTTTTAATTTTGACATTAAGGCGTCTGGTGGTGGCACTGGTGAATTTTGATTACTGTCATGCCTGTAACAACACTCCCAAGGTTCAGACGAATCGATTGACGTAAGAATCATCAAAATCGGTCCACGCGTTTGGCCTCTAGAATGCCACATAGAAACATCCAAACATACATACTTACATACATAGACTGATAAACACATTACCCTTCCTTTGCTTTGCGCAGTCGGGTATAAACACATTACCCTTCCTTTGCTTTGCGCAGTCGGGTAAAAAGGCTCTTTCAGACCAACTGAGGTTAGAGTACTAGAAAAGTCAGAAATCGCTAAAATGTATTTCTGAGACAAGATAGTAAGGGCTACCTTAACCGTTGTAGCTACAGGAAAACGTTTTAAGAAGACTATCCTTAACTTTTGAAGATATTTCAACCTGCATTCACAGATTTTGAAAAAAATGTACAGTCGGCGAGAAAATGGACAATTTACACAAAAACTTTTTTTGATGCCAGTCGATCCTGTTTTAGCTAAGGATTAAAAGGCTCTTTCGGACCAACTGAGGTAAGAGTACTAGAAAATTCAGAAATTGCTAAAATGTATTTTAGAGACGGAGCAGTAAAGGCAGCTACTTTAACCGTTGTAGCTACAGGAAATCTTTCTTAGGAGACTACCCTTACTTTTGAAGATATTTCGACAAAATGATGAAAAATTATGACAAATGATAAATTGATTTCGTACGAAATGTACAATCAAAGTTATTTGCGTTTTCTGACTTTTCTAGTACTCTTGCCTCAGTTGGTCCGATAGAGTCTTTTAATCCTTAGATGAAACAGGATCGACTGGCATCAAAAACAGTTTTTGTGTAAATTGCCCATTTTCTCGCTGACTGTACATTTTTTTCAAAATCTGTGAATGCAGGTTGAAATATCTTCAAAAGTTAAGGATAGTCTCCTAAAAACGTTTTCCTGTAGCTACAACGGTTTAGGTAGCCCTTACTGTCTTGTCTCAGAAATACATTTTAGCGATTTCTGACTTTTCTAGTACTCTAACCTCAGTTGGTCTGAAAGAGCCTTTTTATCCTTAGATGAAACAGGATCGATTGGCATCAAAAAAAGTTTTTGTGTAAATTGCCCATTTTCTCGCTGACTGTACATTTTTTTCAAAATCTGTTAATGCAGGTCGAAATATTTTCAAAAATTAAGGATGGTCTCCTAAGAACGTTTTCCTCTAACTACAACGGTTAAGGTAGCTGCCCTTACTGCCCCGTCTCAAAAATTCACCCTGTATATTCAGCGTATCTATAATTTTATTAATAAGTGTCATAGGCCTCTATTAATAAACTCCGCTCAACTTGTGTCTAAGTTGCACCACGGATTTAACTATTGCCATCCTTATTTGTCACTGTCTAACAAAAAAGGATGGCAATAGTTAAATCCGTGGTGCAACTTTGACAGAAGTTGAGCGAAGTTTATTAATAGAGGCCTTATAGTTTTGTGTCATTGTGACTAAGTAGATTGCTTTCAATTTTTACTTGAGACTTTACTTTTTCATTCATTACGTGAAAATAGTGTTTGATCAGTGGTATAAGGGCTCGTGGCGTAGCTTGCTTAGACGTTCTTGATTGATCGTTGAAGTTAAGCAGCGTTGTGCGCGGTCACAATTTGGATGGGTGACCGTAAGTGGTATTACGAGCTGGGCGCTTCCGTGCTTCGGAAGGCACTTTAAATTGTTGGTACCGGCTTTTAAGTCGTCAAAGCCATGACGGAGGCCTAAAAACTCCGTCACCAGAGTTGGCCACTTGCTCATACGAACTTACTTTTTTAGTGTAGTTACCTACTTCATAAACGCTGTAAAAACGCCCAGTGTGTAAAACAAGCATTCGTGCGGTAATAATTATAGCGATCATATAGAAAGACAGCACTAGTTGTTGTATCCCGATTCATTTGTCAATGGACGATGGATGCTTACTATCGCGTGTGAGGAAGTGATTGTAACAAACGAATAAGACTGATCTCATACTTCTTCTTCTTCTGATCGTGTCGATGCCACACGGTTAAATTAATTTTGCATAGAAGGTTGCCACCTCAACTGCACTTTCTGTGGCAGCGTTGGGAAGTCTTAACGAAGCCTACGGTTAACTAGACGCTGAATCAGACGATGTTATTATATAAGCAGGTATGACACCTCCCTCTCAGTATAATCTGCCATAACTACAGGAAAGACGTGACTTATTATGGAGCCAAAACTTAGATCAAATGTGTTGAACTGATTATGTCGCGGATCACGCTGTTTTAAATGAATAATTTTCTGATAGAATACATTATGATAAAACCTTCGTCCTAGTTTCCAATGTTTTAATCGATTTTTTCATGTAATTACTATTCTTTCATTGAGTAGATGAAGTTAAATCAATAAATAAAAAGCTTTATTCTTATGAAATAGTATTTCATAAGAATAAATAAAAATTAAAATAATATTGCTAATTTGTGCTTTATAGTTTCTATGAAAAAGACATAAACGCGCGCGCTTGCCTTTGCCCTATACAGTTTTGAGACAAAAAAAAATTGCTCAAAAAGTCCAAGCATTTTTTTAAAGGACTAATAAACCTTTGTAGTAAACTTGTTCTTTTTATTGTGTAATTGTATAGAGAACTTCAGGACCAAATTACCTACGTACGCTCTAATCATAATGGAATGGAATGTCTTCAAAGTACCGAGCGAGTGAATCATCTAGAATTCCCTCGTAATCCCTTCCCTCATAATTCACAGATAAAAAAGTGAAAACCAAAAAGATTACCTAGTAAAAAAGGGTCATCTATAATTTCCCCTTCATGGTCCTTTTAAAAAATCAACTAGCTTCTATGATTTCATAAAAAGGTATGAAAAAATAATCATAGAACCGGATCAGGGTTGAAATTCCGATCACAAAATGGGTCAGCAGGTAGAGTGAGGAGTGGGCACTTTTTGCCCGCCTTTCATCATTGTTCAATAGTTTCTCTGTGGGAACATCGCGTGCTTTACGCAGCTTATTCATCGAATGCGGGCGGCGCGCGCGCACGTCTAACATGAATCTTTGAACTCAATTGTGAACGAAAATTTGAAAATTGTGATGAGGATTATGATGTGAAGTGATAGCTGACTGTGAGTGGATCTTGTTACAATGGCGGCGTGGGTGAGTTTAACTTTTGTTATTACGGCTTCCTGCGGTTATACTCCTTAATATCAAACCGATTTAATTCATAATTGTGTATTGTTATGATATGACTTAACTTACTAAACTATGAAATATAATATGAGAGCATAAATAATAGTATGTGAGTAGAAAAGATGGCTAAATTATGTGAAATATGATAATACCTACTTAGGTAAAAATTAAAAAAACCGACTTCAATATTAAACTGAGCAATTTTCTGCACTCTCGAGGTGCATTTCTGTTTATAACTCCAAAGCTCCTCCAGATCTTCACCAATGTTTTGTGGAACCAATCGGAAAGTATACCCTTTCAATCAAAAAAGAATTTTCCAAATCGGTCCCGGCGTCTTCGAGTAATCAGTGAACACACAAAAAAAAAAAGATTCCGACGAATTGAGAACCTCCTTTTTTGAAGTCGGTTAAAAAACTAGTGAACATAGAGATATCAAGTAGATAGAGTAGAGTGGAGGAGGATGTTTGTTTGTGCCGTCTAAAACCACAGATTTTTTAAGGATTCAGTAAAACAATTTTCAGAATTCCAAGGAGTTTCAGATACTTACTAGGTACTTATATCAACCTCACACTATTTTGACTATTACAGTTGGGCCGACGGATCTAGGCGTACGTGAAGTCAGGCTCTGCGCTGCGCAGTAGAAAATTTTGTATGAAAAAGTTGCACTGCGCATCGAAACGGCTAACTTCACGCACGCCGAGATCCGTTGGCCGTACTGTAAGGCAATTAAAGTTTTTCAAGTTTTAATAAACCCAAAGTTAATTTTATAGCCGGCTTTTACCATAGATGGTCAGTTTACATTGACTATAGATGATTCAGATAAGATACTCGATGTTTATAGACAAATAGAGATAAATTTTATCGACTTTTAGAGAGTATTAATAGTCTATTAGTAAATGTTTGATAAATTGTTGTAGGTTTGAAAGTGTAGTAGACATAGACATTGTCTAGTTTTAGGCAGGTCCTTCGAAGATGTCTTAGTTAGAGGGTAGTCAGTACAGACATTGATGAATGTAATGATTCTTATTTTGAGATTTTACAGGTAATAATGTTTTAAACTTATGCAATTATGTATTTCGATACGCATTTATTAGGGTTTTATCGAGTTATTGAAAGACTTTCTGAAACTCTGAAATCAAAGACTACAGAGCTTGGGAATACAATCTTGAATTTATATTTGAAAAAGTATATAAGTAGTATATCAGTCATGTAGTTTCCATAACAAAAGCTCTGCTTCAGGGGTAGATCAGTGTTCTGCAATCTTTTTGTGTTCAAGGTACATCTTCAGAAATCGGAAAATCTTTGAGGTACACCATAAATGAAAAATATTTTTTTAATGCAAAATATGAGTTAGTTTAGTTGAGTATATGCGTCCAAATTTGGGGTAACTTAACTGAGATAGGTAACCTTATTTTTCCGAGTTACACCAATGACCACATTACACAGTGTGCCACGGCACACCCCTTGCGGAACACTGGGCTAGATGATGCTGTGTGAAAAGTCTAGTTATTATTCGTTTTTATACAACTCTTTCTAGGAAGTTTAATGATAAAGGCCAGACCGCATTTGAGCGGCACCGTGCGGCACTGCACGGCACGGTGGCACCAAAGCGTCAGAATATTTTGACGCTTTTTAGGCTGGATTCGACCAAACTGGATTAAGTTTTTACTCGAGAGTAAACTACTGTTTGTTTGAATATTTTGACATTGTAAAATTGACACCTTATAACCAGGATAATTTGTATGCACATAATATTGTTCGGTTGCGCTTTCTAAACAATTGTATCGAATTATGTCGGCTAACTACTCTGGACTAAACTAACTACTCTGGAGTCAGATGACTTTTGCTCGAATCCAGCCTATAGTCATTTTGTATGGTGTATGTCGCATTAGGGCGGGGCGCGTTGCCTCCGAGAGAACATTTTGTCGCGCTGTGCAGCGACGCCGAGACGCTCAAATGCGGTCCGACCTTTAGTAATCAACATATTTAATCGACATCTCTATATTGATCGTAACGATGAATACGATTGATTATGTTAATTCAATTTAAATAATATTAAACGAGCTACATTTCTATGACCTATTAAATGTCGAGTATTCTATTTACTTCTTATGTAGGTAATAGAAATCCGTAAACGCCTGCAGTCTACAGTCAGAACTTGCTAAGCATTAACAGGTTCACTGCCGGTGACGCACCGGTATGTAGTTCAATGTATAGTAATTATATGGATCACTATTAGCTATACCTAACGCTACTTAAATCAACTTTTTAAACTAGGTTGTATTTAGATAAATGCCAGGTTCAAAGACAGTTTTCACGCGTTCAGTGCTTGCAATTTACGTGTGCTCCAGGTTGAGGATATCCTGTGTCACTTCTTCGGAAAGCACCGCAGTGGTAGGGCAGGGAATGTGTTAAGAAAGCCACATACCATCAAATGGATTTCATGTAGAAAATAAAGTAGTAAATGTTCCTAATGGTTACTTTAACGATTGCCTCCGATGTTCGTTCGGAAAGATAATTTCAAAACGCATAAATCTTAACTTCAATGGCGGTAAGATAATTGTGATATAAAATTGTATATTATACTTATGTATTTAAAACATCTCTATATTTATTGAAAAATTTAACTGCTGCTAGTTTATTGCCAGTAGGATTGTCAAAAATTACATTATGGCGGCTTTAAGAAAAAAAAATTTAAACATAATAATGACAAAAAATACAATGAGGAAACTGGTAGAAAATTAAAATAAAACTTGTGATGCATTATAAAAATGTTATTATTAGTGATCCCCATTATACTACTTAGTCAGGTGTGCTTATAAGGGGTTATCAGATAATTTAAAGGATGTTTTTTAAACTTCATACATTAACTTGGTGAACAACTAGCTATCACCTAACTAACTAGCTATATAACAACTAACTAGCCGATGACCATTGACCACAGACGATCTCCTTTTCCAAGTGAATCCAACGGTTGGTACTAGTATCAAAAAATGATTATCTTTGGGTGATTGTCTATTATTATCAGGCAAGTTTATTGGAATGCCTGGCGTAGATTTTAATTGGTATTCAGCTTTGTACCTTTTCTCTGTAATTTGATGTGATGGATCGTTTTCCCATTCTAAAATATAAACGTCATTTGTCATTGTTATTTATTAAGATGCCGGAGAAAGATGTTTTATTTGTGTATTATTTTTAACATTAGTTGCCAAAGTTAAATTATCGTAGTTATTTAGTACCTAAAAAAAAAAAAACGAAAAAAAGATCACCACTTTATGCTCACAACAAACATTCTGGGTACTTTTTGGACTTTTAAGATCCTTAAAAGATGTCTATGGCACGTCAAAGACACGTTTAAAAGCCTATGCCGGAAAGTGGTGCCTTTTTTATATCGCGCGGCCTTCAACCAAAGTACCTTCTTAGGAGTATAACAAACAATATTTGTGAACAGTATGCATTTCATCTACAATCAGTCAGAATCGAGTTATAGGTACCTACAGGGTGAGTTTTTCAAGGTTCAATTCCTGGCCAGGAAAATTATTATTTTTAAATTCTAATGATGCAGTTTCACTTTTTATCAAAATCGGCCTTATAGGCACTCTTGAAAAACTCAGCCTGTATAACTCGGTTCTGACTGCGTGTAGATGTATACTGTTTTCACAAATATTGTTTGTTATACTCCTAAGAGTTTATAAGTATTTTGATGTTTGGTAGATGAAAGGCCGCGCGATACAAAAAAGGCACCAACCTCCCATACAAAATCGGCATGGCCATTTTTGTGGCTCCAATCGGAAAGTACACCCTTTCAAACAAATTTTTTTTTAAATCGGTCTAGGCGTCTTCGAGTAATCGGTGAACATTCTTATGAAAAAAAGCAGAAAAAAAAGATTCGAATTGAGAGCCTCCCCTTTTTTTTGAAGTTGGTTAAAAGGACAGTGTATATACAGTGTAGGTAGGTACACATTAACTGTGTGGGCCTGCCTTATCACCTTTTCACGGGGAGTCGTGAAAAGTGACGGGTTACTGAGATAACGACTAGTTTATCTTGAAAGCAGTGGTACAATCTACTCTGAATCATGCCTCAGAAATAAGTGACCAGTGACCAGGGGGCTAGAATCTAGAATGGCTTTAGTAATTCCTTTTCTAAATCTGATTGAAGTTCTAAATTTGAAAACAGACGTAGGTAAGTGCGGAAAAATGGACGCTATGCTATTCCTTTTATGAATCTTGTTAGAATAGGCAATATGCGTCTGATTCAAAAGCGGGTTAAATGTATTTTATTATGAACATTGTTGCTTTAGAGGTATGTGTGTGTAATTATTTTTTAATATTAAACCATTTTCGATTAGAAAATAAATTTTAAAAATTGCAAAAAATAGTAGGAATTTCAAAATACTTGAAAAGGATGTGAAAGGATGTGACGACACGAGTTCATAAGAAAAGTCAAGGACGAGTCAGATATGACGATCCATAGATAAGTTTTTTTTTTTAATTTTCACAATTCCTATACTCGAACTTATTGTTGTCACAGATTACTGTTGTACTTAGTATCAATTTGACGTCACACGTCAAAGTTCACAAATTGTTACTACAACAGTAATCTGTGACAACAATAATAATCGTGTTTCAGATGCGTGAAAATGTTGGTAAAGGACATGGCCGATTCCTAGAACAATTTTGCCCCACAGATGCCCACAGGAAAGAATGCTTGCGTCATGACCAAATTGGGATTTTTGGGTTTGTTTTTTTATTTTATAGTGAGACTCCATTCATCTTCTTCCTTTTTAAAGTGGGATTTAAAAGATAATCTAATTTAAAGCAGCAGGCTGTGACGCCCAACATGAACGGATGAACCTAGGAAACTATATTTTTTAGGTTCGTATAGTAAAAGCTTTGCTTACTTTGGGGATAGATGGCGCTGTGTGTAATGTCCAACAATAATTATTTAGTAAGTATTATTATGGACTGGCAGAATTTTGAGTGAACTAGGGTATGGAAAATAAATAAAATAATAAATTAAAATAAAAATTCTTTATTTCAGACTTTCATCCATATATTATTTAACACACGGGAATTTTCACGTGAAAATATTATCATTCATTTATATTATGTTAGTATTAGTAGGTAGGCAAAAATCGGTGGCACATTTGAGTGGTAAGTAGGTACAACCGGACAGTCAATGGCAAGTATAGGTTGCCAAGATGGCATGCCTTGACTCCCAAGACTGAATAAGATGAAAGTCAGGCCTGTCGGCTATCGCCTGAAGGAGGCTGTTGCAGCTTGACGCACACAGCTGCTCCCAGTACCTACAATTTAAAGTAAAAAAGAAAAGTACTTAGGAAAAATTGGGAATTTCATCAATAAAATTATCTACACTCATGTGCAGTGATTCTGTACTTACCACCTAAAATAAAATATGATATAAATAAATAAAATAAAAAGCCTTTTATTTCTCTATAATTAACATTTTTTTCTTATCACTAATGCTTATAATCTAAGTAGGTACTAGAGAACCCCTAAGGTGAAGGCCTCCTCCAAAGCCAGCCATCTGTCCCTGTCTTGTGCTACTTGGAGCCAGTTTGGTCCAGCAGTTTTCTTGATGTCTTCGTCCCAGCGAGCGTATGGTCTTCCTATGCAGCGTCGACCTCTTGAACCCTCCCAATTTGTCACTCTCCTAGTCCATCTTCCATCTTGTAGACGTCCAGCCATGTCCAGCCCACTTCCATTTTAGTCTGTATGCATATCCCAAGGCGTCAGTTTTTGTAATTTTAAATAAAATATGATAAATCCTCATAAATCACATCACAACACAATCACACAACTGAAACTCAACGAAATTCCTTTTACATCTGTCAAATTCTTGTCCGTCTGTTTTGTTTACTATTTGAGTGTCATGTCAACCGCGAAAAAGAAGGTAGGTCTATCTGATAAAAATATTCTCTGTGATACCTCCAGACTCTCGGCAAGAAACCCCGACAACACCCGAGAAGCGTGAATGTGAGGAGTTTCTCGCCTTCTTGTTCTCGCGCTTCGGTGTCGGTACCTATTTTTGGCCGAGACAAAGGATTTCAAACAGATCACGAGTGAGAAAATTGAGAGTGTTGATAATTTGTTTGTTCTTCGAGAAGTCTCGGTGAAACTTCTCGCCGTGAGTCTGGAGAGGCATTACGGACTGTAGTACCGGAAGTGACTAAAGTTACTAATAAAATAACATAATTATATTCCCACACGGCACGAGATATCTAAGTATTCTGTATGTACCAGTTAATTTTGTGATATTTTATTTAAATAATATTATTCTGACGCATAGTCTAATTCGATATTCGGCTCTTCTGGGGCAGTATCCGGCCAAATCCTTTCAAAAATTATTTTTGTTATAAAATTTTAGTATTTCGGCGCTGGAATTTTTATGACGGTTATTTGACGATATAACCTATCGTATAAAATCATAAAAAAAAATTGTGGGAGTTCCCTATTGTACATCAAATATACTAGTAGCGGCATCTGTTAGCGGATAGGTGTGTCAATAGGGAACATGCGTCTGATTCAAAAGCGGGTTAAATGTATTTTATTATGAACATTGTTGCTTTAGAGGTATGTGTGTATAATTATTTTTTAATATTAAACCGTTTTCGATTAGGAAATAAATTTTAAAAATTGCAAAAAATAGTAGGAATTTCAAAATACTTGAAAAGGATGTGAAAGGATGTGACGACACGAGTTCATAAGACGAGTCAAGGACGAGTCAGATATAACGATCCATAGATAAGTTTTTTTTTAATTTTCACAATTCCTAAACTCGAACTTATTGTTGTCACAGATTACTGTTGTACTTAGTATCAATTTGACGTCATGCGTCAAAGTTCACAAATTGTTACTACAACAGTAATCTGTGACAACAATAATAATCGTGTTTCAGATGCGTGAAAATGATGGTAAATTTTAAAAATGATTTTTGTTATAAAATTTTAGTTTTTCGGCGCTGGAATTTTTATTACGGTTATTTGACGATATAACCTATCGTATAAAATCATTAAAAAAAATTGTGGGAGTTCCCTATTGTTTATGGTCACTAGTGTGTGAATATTATTCTTTTAAAATTAGACTATTGTTTTTGTGTGGCACTGGCAATTCATGCGAATCAGACGTAAAAATTGCTTAGTGCGGCTAAAAAGGACGCTATGTATACCTAGGTAGTATTACTTTTATGAATCTGAATGTATTTTAAATTTAAAATTATAAATAGGTACCTACTACTGTTTTTGTGTGGCAATTCATGCGAATCAGACGTAGAAATTGCTAAGTGAATTTAGTCTGACTGAACTTTCAAGTTACATTTTATTGAGAAGACATAATCCACGTTTTGGTTGTAAGCTTGACTCAAGATCCAAAACTGATTACAGTCTTAAGATCTCCTTATCTAGCTTACGCCAGTTTTCACAAACCAGTATTCTGAATTGCCGAAGGGCGTGTAATACTATCCTTAAATAAGCTCAAAAACTCTTACTATGACTTCAACTGTGATCTGAACTACTTTCGTTCCTATTTGAGAAATACAATGCCCATTCTCATAATGTACTCGTAAAAAGTATGTTAGTCCAAGAAAAAAACATCCTAGGAGGTTATGGTTAGGTTTAATACTAGTTATTTTTCATTTTAAAAACGAAAATGAATGTACCTAAGTATTAACAACGATAAAAAAATTAATGAAATCACGACATCATCCCAAAGACGCGGTAAACTCTTTCTCAGATAATTTAGGAATGTAAAATAAGTACTTTTGAAGATATCAAAATAGTATGATAAAAAAAGCACAAAAAAGATATCGATGAATTGAGAACCTCCTCCTTTTTTTGAAATCGGTTAAAAATGAATTGAAACTATTTATCTATTTTTGTTAGTGACTCTACAATGTCCCGAAGGCGTTGGCAGAAGCTAGCACGGTATAATAGAAAGTGCTCAGGCTCGTTTGCTTGCTGACCCTTAGCTTCGAAGATTGATCGCTGATTCCATTTGATAAACAGCTTGCGCCTTATCTAATAATCTCGGCGTGAGATCGATGTTTGTAATAACGCTTGGGAAATTACCAATCTGTAATCATCTACATATCATCTGATTGGTAGAGACAATTTTTTTAACTGTGTAGATGTATAGATATGAGATACATTAAGTACCTAAGTAAATGTAGCTACAGTGTTTTCAGGTTAATTTACAAGTGTGGGAAAATTGAAAAATTTTAGAAACAGCAAAAATACTTGTAGCCTCTCGTATTCAAAAAAATCATAATAGGTTCGAACGACGCTAATATAATTTTAAGATGTTTACAGTATTTTTATTACAGAGTAGGTATTTTCTCTAAGCAATTTTACAACCAAAATAACTTACGACTGTTGAGCGGTACACTGCGTAGTAGTTTTGGAAGAAGCAAAGATCTTTGCGAGGTACCAATAGAAAGGAAGGCATCTGATACCATCACTTTGGAAATCACGTAAAAAAAATCCCAAACTTATTTATCGAAAAAAAAAAAAAAAAGAATCTACAGTAAAGAGGTTATAGCACATAGTTTATACCAGGATGATCTATTAGGTGTTTTAAAGGATATTTACTCTATCCTAAGTAACACTTGTGGATGAGTTTGGAATTTTGAAAGGTTGAGATAAGGTATCTTGTTGACTTACCGGTGCGAGTCACCAAATGGAACACCTTATATTTTGGCTTTAAAAAAGTAGTCACCGTCATTAAATACAGGGGAAGCACTTTTACATAAGAATTATTGGTACTATTATTTCTAACCTAATGCCGGCGCCATTCATGGTTACACAAATATGGTTTTGTGGCCAATTGGGAATAGGGATCGTCGTTCGTATCGTTTCATCCCTGTTATAACATCACCAATGTATGGTGCCGGTTATGACAAACATTGTTATGAATGATAAAAAAGTGCTTAAAATATAGGGTTATGAATTGTACTAAAAAACTAAATCTAATGGAAAGAATGTACCTACCTATAAATATTTAAAGATTACGTGTTTTTGTATTCATTACAATATTTGGGTTAGAAGTATCATTATTTGCCACAGTTATAACTTATATTATAAGTGAAGGTGGGAAAAAATAGCATGTGACATTCTGCATGTCCTAAGATGTGAAGTCCAAAGAGAGGACGAGGACATCATTACCCTAGACCGCCCTAGGGCAGAAGAAATGCTTAGGGTATGTTCTCAGAATCTTATATTCTAGGTACTACAGGGTGGCGTTCAATAATCTTCACTTATCTTGAAACAAAAGTCAAGTTGATATTTCGTCCGTTATTTATGATCTCAGGAGTTTCAGAAACGAAAGCTTTACTGAGTTTTACTACAGAAGGTTTTTTAATGTTCTAAAAGATCGTCGTAAACCAGCTTCGAAAGCATAATGTTTGGGAACTTTTATTTTACGCGCTCTTATGTCAGCTTCTGTACATAGATAATGTTGTAGAGATAATATTTTACATTTTAGAGGCTTTTGGAGTCTTTCCATCATACCTTCTTCAATGTTAAGTTTTAATGAATGTTTTGAATATATTTCTTTAGAGCTAAGAATAATTTAATTTATACGTGCCTCTGACCATCACTTAGTTTTATGAGTCTTTAATTCGTATGATAATAAAGTGTCTTGGTAGACACGTGTGAACATTTTTTACTTGTATGTAATGTATTTTGTATCGTAAAATCAAAATGAATTGGATTAAACAATACCAAAGATATACTACAGCATGCAATCTGTTTCTTTTACGGGTCTTTAAAATTAAAAATGCACCGTGACACGTTCGTTTGAGACTACTGTGGATTACTGCGTGTAGTTTCTGACTTAGGCTGGATTCGAACAAAATTCATCTTACTCCAGAGTAATTAGGCGACATAATTCGAAATACAATTGTTTAGAAAGCGCAACCAAACATTATTATGTGCATACAAATTATCCTGGTTATAAGGTGTCAACTTTACAATGTCAAAATATTCAAACAAACAGTAGTTTACGCTCGAGTAAAAACTTAATCCAGTTTAGTTGAATCCAGCCTTAGAATGTTTAAGTTGTTTTTAAAATTATAGGGTGCTTATTATGCGGATATCGTACTAATATTACCGGCCTGAGCTGGTTAGAAATAGAAAATAGGAGTTTACGTTCTGTCTGACCAAAGATTTCACTAAGGTAATATTTGTTAGCAAAACTCTACTCATTGGTAACAACTGGTTTCATAACAGTTCAAGTTCGTACGAGAGAAATCCAACTTGTGTCTGAATGGATATAAGTGGTAATGTTATGACTCAACGTAAATAAACACTGAATAATATTAAAAACACTTTCAATTGCATAGCGGATGTATTTTTGGAAAGCAACAATATTATTTTTCAATGTTTTCACAAGTGTCTATTCTATTCCGCTATTTACTTATGTTAAATATATTGTGTAAAAAGTGGAAAATTTCCTAAATATAATATCTCCCGGCTAGAATTCTTCAGTTGTGAAGGTAGATAGATGTTCAGTTGGAACCCGCAACTCAAACGACTTGAAGTCCTTGTCCCTGGCAAGATTTACTGCTCGATCCTCAGCAAGAATCTGGACTTCTGCTTCTATCTATCTATCTATCTAAGCAGCCTGTAACACCCACTGCTGGGTAAAGGCCTCTTCTCTATCACGCCACTCCTGGCGGTTTTGTGTCAATTCTGTTTCACTTATTCCAAAATATCTTCACCCTTCAAGGAATGGTGAAGTCGGTACTCATAGAGCAGCGTCGTAGGCACGGCTACACGTAGCGGGTTTGATGATTGAACCCACAACAATGTAATCGATCACACCAATTCTCAATATATTTACAATGATAACATAACAAGGAATCGGTAGTGTGCGTGCGCCGGTACATCCGACCGTACGCTTTACTTTCCATTTCTATACGTTCTTGTTTTGTCGGCTTGCTCATAAATACTTGGGAATGACTGGCAATGGACTTTTAATACTGGACAGTGAGAGGTATGGCTTATGTTTGTATTATCTGCAAATATTTGTTCCGTGTCGCATCATAAGTGCTCTCAAAAGATGAATGATGTGCTTTCAAGACCCTTTTGAGTACATTTTTTTTTAATTTGAATTTCGTCTTGGTATTATATTGTGCTTTTTAAGACCACTTGAGTAATTTTATTGAGATAAATTAAAAAAATAAAGTTTCAAATGTTTCAAACATCTATTGGTAAATACAAGTTTTAACTTGGTACTCATTGCTTACGAGGTTTCATATTACTTTAGCCATTTTCAGATGTGGGTTACTTGAATATTTGCTAGACTTTCGTTTGAACGGACGCAATTACCAGCGATGTTTTATCGACGATAAATACTATCGTAATTATTTTTAAGACTGTATTGTAACCTATAAAAGTGATCTGTCTGGTTTTTCAAAGATGGTATGCCTGGCTAGTCTGGGTTCTTAAATTATGCTAGAAGTTACAGGAAGTATGGTATGGGCGCCACGAGCTTTATACTTTGGATACCTATGAGGACAAAAGCTCGAATGTCCTAAACACAATGATAAAGTAGAATGAAACGATACAGATGTTGTTACAATATAACCTGTTTATTAAATGAAGCGAGGTATGCAATAAGCACGTTGTTTTATTTTCTAGCAGTAAGATTATGATTCTAATTTTAATTTTGTGAAGCAAACAAAGTGAGTCTAAACATGACAAATAAGGAATTTAAGTTAAGTTCAAATAATGACAAAAGAAAATTTTTATGCACTTCCCACAGCACGTCCTCCCCACGCCTGAGGACCCTGCACGTCCTCCCCACGCCTGAGGACCCTGGTTAGTTAAGCCCTACCTACTTATAAGCTAATCATGCAAAAACCGAAACTAGAACTATGTTAGTAAGGAACCTACCTATCTGTGGGATAGCCTATTACCCAAACAAGAAAATCTATACAATTCTAATGACTTTAGAAGCAACTAAACACAGGTATAACAATAACCCCAGAAGAGGGCAGCCACGGTGTGCAACAAAGCTTGCACCAAAATAAATAAAAATTGTGAGAGAAATATTGAACACTATTCTATTTACCTACTAACTTAACTGTATTATTTAAGTACAACACTACCCAAATAAACAACAACCAGGTTTCAAACCTGAACTATAACTAAACCCTAACACCATAGATCTATGTGTAGAATGACAATTAAATTTAGACAATGACCAAAATACCTACTAACCTTGTCTTATGCACAAAACTCTCCCTATATTAAATACGCTGTAAAATTTTGATGGAGCAGTACCGAAGGAATAAATAAATTTCAATAGCACGGAGCCAAAATATCGGAATAAGGTCACCTGATGCAATTAATTGGAGTGGGATGCCGTGGCCGAGGACATGATCGTTAAAATGCGGCCCTGGATGATAGGAGTCGACCTCTCGGCTCACCACTCGCAGACCGGGATGTGCTGGATGTAAGATGTTATCCCTTCCCAAGGACCGAGCTCCAACCTGAAATGTTATATATTAAATTACTAAATGCAAGCATGCCCTCATTTGTGCACCACACTTGTCCGCCATATTCAAGTGAAAATACAACATGATGATGGAGATAATTGCGGATTACAGACACGTGGCACTCACCCGGATAAACTAATGCTGCAATCGTTTCCGATCTCCTCAAAATATACTCCGCAACAATTGTCCAATGGAAATTAGGTTTCTTCAAAATATTTCTCTATCACCAAATGTTCTAAAACAAAGATACAAAAACGTTAAACAAACAGGCGACATGGCGTCGAATTCCAAACTCTCGACCCCTTTGAAACTGGAGCTCCCTTGCCTATACTCACCAATATCTCTCTCGCAATTAATCCTTAGCTTTATATTCTTCAAAATAGAAGAGGATCTATCCACCAGACCGAGTCAAAAACAGCAAAAATTATCAGAATCTTCATATGAGGACCGCTCCGTAGTTCCCCAGCTTGGAAAAGGAAGCTTTGGATCTCTCTAGTGAGGCGCGTTGCTTTTCCAACATCCAAGACATAGCTTGGTTCGATGTGACCCTTGACCTTTTGGGTCTACCTAGTTATTATTTCAAAAACCCCTTATGTCGGGAGGCGTAGCACACATGAAAAAGACAACGATCGCCTGAAACTCACCTATTATAGAAAATTTGCAACAAAATACGATTTCGCCTGTAAAAAAAAAACAACTTTTGATTTTCCAAAACTTTCAAACAGCATCTTCGATACCAAGTTCACCGACCTCTGTCCAACACTAACCTCCTCGTTGACAGCCATATTGACATGACGTTGACGTCCGTGAAACAAAGAAAATAATAACAAACAAAAAAAAATCTAGTCTTTGGTATTTATTTACTAAGTTAATTTTGATTTTTAAAATGCACCAAAAATTGCAAATGAATTATCTAAATTCAGCTAATAATTTTGAATTATAAATATTTACTAACAAAAGGTCAAAGTTATTGAGAGATGTACAACTAAGCGCACCGCCATCTAGGTGAAAAGTTTGGCACTCGTTAGCTGATGAACTCTTGCGCACAAACAAGTCAAGGTTTTAGTTTTGCAATGCGCCAATAGATGGCGATGTAACCATATAAAACTGTTACATTACCGCTTTGCTAAGGAACAAAAGAAAAAATATAAAAAAAAAAGAAAAAGAGTTTTACATGTCTTCTATGGGGTCAGCTTTAAGAATGTCTTTGACGTGCCATCTTCCCAAAGATTTCCTAGTATCGAAATCCTGTAACTCATAAGAAATAGGGGACAATTTGGTTACGACAATACATTTCTTGAACTTAGGTGCCAACTTCTTAGCAAAAAACTTTGAAGCATCCGACAAGGGATATTCCTTTTTCCAAACGACTTGACCAACTGAATACTCAACACTCGTTCTGTTTCTATTATAATAAACTCTAGATCTCTGATAGGCATTCTTGAGCGAGAGATTGACCTTTTCAAAAATAGGCTTGAGATGAGACAACATAGAGGCGTAGAGACTTCTGTCCACGAACTGCAACTCGTCAACATCGAGCTCTCTGTGCGGATACCAATCACCAGATAGAATCGCTTCTCTACCATGGGTCAGGAAATACGGGGTGAACCCGGTGACCTCGTGAACAGCTGTGTTAATAGCGAACTCTATCTTACTAATGTTCTCCGCCCAGTTGCGATGATCTCTGCCTACCAAAGATGCCAAAGCTGTTACCACGACTCTATTCACTCGCTCCGCCGGATTATTCTGGGGAGCAAACCTACAGTTATAAAACAAATTGGGTATCTTGTACCTTTCTTTCAACAACCCCATCTGTTTAGAGATGAACTGCGGCCCGTTGTCCATTATAATACACTGCGGTACTCCGTGACGCAATATGAAATTATTCTCTATAATGCCAACTACCGTTTTAGCCAACGAACTCCTCATCGGAAACAATTGAGTGTACTTCGTATAGTAATCTGAAACAACCAAAATAAACTTATGACCCGAATAACTACGAGGTAATGGTCCTAATATGTCAGTGGATATGACTTGAAATGGTCTCTGCACCTTCTTAGGATTTTCCATCAGCCCAGGCGGAGCTGCATTAGTGCTCTTGTAAGCGAGACAAATCTGACACTTCCTAACATATCTCTTCACATCCACTATCATATTGGGCCAGAAATAACTCTGCGACAATCTCTTGAATGTTTTAAATATTCCCAGGTGTGCTGAGCAAGGGTCATCATGACTCTTCCTCAGCACCTCAAGCCTGAGATCCTTGGGAATGACCAACTTCCATTCACAATCCGACGACAGAGGATTGGCATTTCTAAGCCGTCTAAAAAGCCTGTCCTGAATAATACGCCAATCGGGAAACTTTCCCGGTGAACTGGTAACCTTCTGAAACATACTATTATACCATCCGTCCTCGATCACGTTCACATCGTCTAGCAAATCTAAAACGTCAGAAATTGGAGCTCTCGATAGAGCGTCCGCCGCAGCATTCTCAGAACCTTTTCGATACTCCACATCAAAATTGTATTGAGAAAGACGCAGCGCCCAGCGAGCCAATCTTCCTGTGGGAGATTTCAAACTAACCAACCATTTTAAGCTACTGTGATCAGTGTAGACTTTGGTCTTGTGTGGAGAACCATCAATATAACCTTTAAATTTTTCCAAAGCGAATAACAAACCATTCAATTCCTTTTCTGTGGTCGAATAATTCCTCTCACTACGGGAAAGTGTTCTGCTACCAAAAGCAACAGGATGTTCACAACCATCATCATCAAACTGAGAAAGAATACAACCTAATCCCACATCAGAAGCATCTGTGCTAATCATAAATGGCCTATCAAACCTAGGAATGCTCAATATGGGGGCCGAAATCAATTTCTTCTTTATGTCAATGAAAGCTTTCTCAGCTTGTTCATCAAAAATGAAAGTCTGTCCCTTTGGTATCTTCCTAGTCAACTTTGTGATAGGAGCCACAGCAGTGGAGAAATTGTCAATGAAACGTCGATACCACGAGATCATTCCTAGAAATCTTCTGACCTCTTTTTGGTTGGTAGGGGAGGGAAATTCCTCAATCGAACGTACCTTGTCACTATCCGTGCGAAGTCCCTGTCTGTCGACCACATAGCCTAAGAACTTGAGCGATGAACGACAAAATACCGACTTCTCAAAATTGATGGTGAGACCAGCATCGCTCAGCTTTCCCAGAACTGTCCGCAGGAGCTCCATGTGACCACTGAAAGAATCGGAAATCAAAATTATGTCATCTATGTAATAAAATACATTGTTGTCAAACTCAGGGCCAAAAACCTTATCCATGAGCCTCATCATTCTCGCACTCGAGTTAACCAAACCAAATGGCATCCTACAAAATTGCCAGCTGCCTAAACCCGAAATAGAAAAACAAGTTTTCACCCGCGAGGCTTTCTCCAAGTTAATCTGGAAAAAGGCACTTTTCAAATCCAATGAAGTCATAAATTTCGCATTGCTCAAAGAATCCAATATCTCCTGAACTCTAGGCATGGGATATGTATCCAATTTGGTGACACTATTCAACTTTCGACTATCTAAACAAAATCTCAATTCACCATTAGCCTTGGGAACAAGGAGCACCGGACTGTTCCACGGGGAGATCGCCCTTTCAATAATGCCTAAACTTAACATTTTATCTATTTCCTTTTTCACATATTCTCTGTGATGGTATGGGATGGGATAACATTTCTGTCTGACTGGTTCGCTATCACCCGTGTCAATTACATGTTCTTCCAGAGTAGTAAAACCCAACTCATCATCAGTGGCGGCAATAGATCTGAATCTGAGAATCATGTCGTCAAGCTCCTGCTTTTGTGACGCTGTTAGGTCACCAACCTCATGTAAGTGCAAGTCATTATTTTCAACTAAGCTAGAGTCCGACGATACTGAGGATTGATCCTCTCTCTCATCATTAAAAATATCTTTACAAAGGCCAAAAGATTTCAGAAAATTAACACCCAGGATGAAAGGGACATTAATGTCACGACAAACATACACTTTCACATGTTTATGTGTTCCCTCGTAAGAAATAGGCAAAGTTACCGTTCCAAGGACACACAATTTACTATTATTACCTACCGCAATGTTATGATCGCATTTTTCAATATTGAAATTTAAGTCAAAAGAATTAATCGTTTGCAATGCCTCCTCGCTCATTACCGAGACTGTGGCGCCACTATCCGCCAAGGCATTGCAATCTAAGCCTGAAATACTAATTATCAAATACGGTCTGGGATCCCTAGCACTATATCCAAACAAAGTTGTAATCCCATCCCTAACAAAGAAATTTTTTACATAATCTAACCACGATTTCCATTCCAGGTCAGAAGTATGAGACATACAAACTTTCCTACCAACTTCTGACCTATCCACTAGTTTTTTGAGCAATTGCACTCTGAAGTTATGACACCTGGTTTCTTGCAACTGAAGCAATGCTTCCCTACATAAACTTGACATTTGTAGAAGGGGTGGTCGCCCTCACACTTGAAACATTTCATTGGACCTGTTGCATTGACTGACTTTTTGAATGAAGAAGTGCGAACTTCCTTACTTCTACAAATTTCAGGAATGACGGACATGTCCCCTGGATTAAGGTAGCCCCTATTGTCACATTTGTGCCTAGCCAATTCAATCCTAGCACAAACATCCTTCAGCTCCTTAATCGAGTGAACCTCCACGAGTGCCAACCTAGCAATGAAGAAAGGATTCATATTGGTTGAGATGATGTCCAGCTGTTCGGACTCTGATACTTTACATGACAGCCTAGAAAACAAACTCTGCATTATCGAGATATAGGTTTTTATACTCTCGTTGGCTCCCTGCAGCCTGTTTTTGATCTGGTTGAGCAATGAACGTTCAAAATCTACCGGTAAAAATTCACCCTTCAAAGAATCTAACAAAACAGGATATGAAGTTATCCCCTCACAATTGTTCCTATACCAAAGTAGGGCCTCTCCCTCAAGCAAGTGTCCAAAACTCTTAAGAAGCTCTCCATCTGAGATCCCAGTTGACCTCCTATAATCCTCCAAACCAAACAAGAAGTCATGAAGCGGTGACTTACCGTCAAAGGATATTTTCCATTTAAAGACCTGCAAAGTGCCTTTCCCAGCACCATCTGCCGACGGCGTCGATACTGCGACGGCATCGCGAAACACAGCGTCCTCCTCTTTCTCCTTCGAAGCCGGGCCACAGGCTATACTGCTCAGAGCCTTGTGCGCCTTCGACATAATATCCAATTTTCTAGACTGGTGTTCTGGAATGAAAGTCAAGAGCTTATCTAGTCTCCAAAGTATGTGGTTTAAAGTTGACAAGCATTTGCGTTTGCAAAGGACCGAAGAGTGAGAACCTGATAACACCTTTTTAAGTTTATCTCCACAGACCTTCAATTCTGTGTCCGGGGTCAACAATGTCAAAAAAACAACCGCTTTATCATGTATATAAGTATCCCTATTCGACCTCAAAGTTTTTCTCAAATCATCCACATTCAAATCCTCTGCCACTTCAACACCACGGCTTCTAATTTCAAAGATCAGTTCATCTTTGATCAAATAATCAACATCTAAATTAGTACTCATTTTGAGCGAGAATAAATAGAGAGAGTAGAGTGCTGTGCCAATTTAACAACCTAATTACAAAATTTTAACCATTAAGCTATATTATAGTTAAAACAAAAGTTACCAATTCTAACGTTAAACCATAATCTAAGTGTATAATATCTAATACGTAAATATAAAATCTAATAGTGAACAAGTAGGCTAAGAGTTGTGCAAAGACAAGGTTACCAAGACAAAATTTCAAATACAAGGTTTCAAAACAATATAGCTACTAAACTAAACAACCAAATCTTCCTGAGCCCTCTAGTTGAGGCGCCAATTGTAACCTATAAAAGTGATCTGTCTGGTTTTTCAAAGATGGTATGCCTGGCTAGTCTGGGTTCTTAAATTATGCTAGAAGTTACAGGAAGTATGGTATGGGCGCCACGAGCTTTATACTTTGGATACCTATGAGGACAAAAGCTCGAATGTCCTAAACACAATGATAAAGTAGAATGAAACGATACAGATGTTGTTACAATATAACCTGTTTATTAAATGAAGCGAGGTATGCAATAAGCACGTTGTTTTATTTTCTAGCAGTAAGATTATGATTCTAATTTTAATTTTGTGAAGCAAACAAAGTGAGTCTAAACATGACAAATAAGGAATTTAAGTTAAGTTCAAATAATGACAAAAGAAAATTTTTATGCACTTCCCACAGCACGTCCTCCCCACGCCTGAGGACCCTGCACGTCCTCCCCACGCCTGAGGACCCTGGTTAGTTAAGCCCTACCTACTTATAAGCTAATCATGCAAAAACCGAAACTAGAACTATGTTAGTAAGGAACCTACCTATCTGTGGGATAGCCTATTACCCAAACAAGAAAATCTATACAATTCTAATGACTTTAGAAGCAACTAAACACAGGTATAACAATAACCCCAGAAGAGGGCAGCCACGGTGTGCAACAAAGCTTGCACCAAAATAAATAAAAATTGTGAGAGAAATATTGAACACTATTCTATTTACCTACTAACTTAACTGTATTATTTAAGTACAACACTACCCAAATAAACAACAACCAGGTTTCAAACCTGAACTATAACTAAACCCTAACACCATAGATCTATGTGTAGAATGACAATTAAATTTAGACAATGACCAAAATACCTACTAACCTTGTCTTATGCACAAAACTCTCCCTATATTAAATACGCTGTAAAATTTTGATGGAGCAGTACCGAAGGAATAAATAAATTTCAATAGCACGGAGCCAAAATATCGGAATAAGGTCACCTGATGCAATTAATTGGAGTGGGATGCCGTGGCCGAGGACATGATCGTTAAAATGCGGCCCTGGATGATAGGAGTCGACCTCTCGGCTCACCACTCGCAGACCGGGATGTGCTGGATGTAAGATGTTATCCCTTCCCAAGGACCGAGCTCCAACCTGAAATGTTATATATTAAATTACTAAATGCAAGCATGCCCTCATTTGTGCACCACACTTGTCCGCCATATTCAAGTGAAAATACAACATGATGATGGAGATAATTGCGGATTACAGACACGTGGCACTCACCCGGATAAACTAATGCTGCAATCGTTTCCGATCTCCTCAAAATATACTCCGCAACAATTGTCCAATGGAAATTAGGTTTCTTCAAAATATTTCTCTATCACCAAATGTTCTAAAACAAAGATACAAAAACGTTAAACAAACAGGCGACATGGCGTCGAATTCCAAACTCTCGATCCCTTTGAAACTGGAGCTCCCTTGCCTATACTCACCAATATCTCTCTCGCAATTAATCCTTAGCTTTATATTCTTCAAAATAGAAGAGGATCTATCCACCAGACCGAGTCAAAAACAGCAAAAATTATCAGAATCTTCATATGAGGACCGCTCCGTAGTTCCCCAGCTTGGAAAAGGAAGCTTTGGATCTCTCTAGTGAGGCGCGTTGCTTTTCCAACATCCAAGACATAGCTTGGTTCGATGTGACCCTTGACCTTTTGGGTCTACCTAGTTATTATTTCAAAAACCCCTTATGTCGGGAGGCGTAGCACACATGAAAAAGACAACGATCGCCTGAAACTCACCTATTATAGAAAATTTGCAACAAAATACGATTTCGCCTGTAAAAAAAAAACAACTTTTGATTTTCCAAAACTTTCAAACAGCATCTTCGATACCAAGTTCACCGACCTCTGTCCAACACTAACCTCCTCGTTGACAGCCATATTGACATGACGTTGACGTCCGTGAAACAAAGAAAATAATAACAAACAAAAAAAAATCTAGTCTTTGGTATTTATTTACTAAGTTAATTTTGATTTTTAAAATGCACCAAAAATTGCAAATGAATTATCTAAATTCAGCTAATAATTTTGAATTATAAATATTTACTAACAAAAGGTCAAAGTTATTGAGAGATGTACAACTAAGCGCACCGCCATCTAGGTGAAAAGTTTGGCACTCGTTAGCTGATGAACTCTTGCGCACAAACAAGTCAAGGTTTTAGTTTTGCAATGCGCCAATAGATGGCGATGTAACCATATAAAACTGTTACAGTATCCGTAGATAGAGGTAGCTTAGATCTTTCTTCATTTAAGATATCTTGCTCTTGAAGATGTTTAGGAAATGAATGAATGAAAATACTTTATTGCACGCCTTAAAACTACAAAATACAACCATGTTCTGATCGCGAAAGTTTAAAAAAGACAAAATACAACCAATAATAAAACTAAGATTCAATGTACAATGGGCGGCCTTATCGCTAAGAAGAAACTCTTCGGAAGTAGTCAGATGCAGAATGTTGTCACATGCCGTTTGGCGTAAACCAAGCGCTAAGGGAATTTTGGTGAGAACTAAACTTCCGGACAATGAGTCACTCTAATAGGTAGGTATATTACTTCCGGACGAAGAGTATTTAGAACACGCTAATATATTATAACAAATCCTCCTTATAACAAGATATATACATAATGTATTACCGTTTAGAAGTACAAATAGCGCAATAAAGCACAGAGTCACTGCTCTTGAAGTCTTGTCGGATCATTGTTCGCATGAGAATCGTCCGAGAAAGCGCTTTTCACAAGATACCGTTCAATGATAATGTTTAAAAAAAATCCACAGTTCACATGGCGTTGGTAATTTATATAATTGTTAGATATCTGTGCTGTGGCGCCTAGTGAATTATTGTGGATTGCTTTCATTTGCAAACCTTCCGGAAAATTGAAAAAAATTACTGATCTAATAATAAAATCTTATCTGAATGTGCCAGAAGAATTATTAAGTCACTCACAAATAGCGATAATAACAAAAACCTTCATACAACACGTTTCCATATCGCTAAGTCACCGATGTAGACTCGCGTTTGAATCGCTTCTGCATTGCGTCTATCACGCGATGTAAATACTACCTAGCGATTCAATGGAAATGCAGAAACGTTACCAAAATACACAGCTATCGCTAAACGCTACCAAAATACACAGAGTAGCCGTAGGATGGTTCATGCTAGGCCGTCCCAAGCACACAACCCACGTTTGGTGTAGCATAATGCTACAGAATGCGTCTACCAAGCTGAATTAATCAATCATGTTGCTAAAGTTTTCAATGGATGGATCGGACGTGTCAGCTTACAGATTAGAGTTCAAGCACTGATATACTTGAAATGCTAATCTATAAGTCGTTTTATAAACTAAAACTTTACTTTGAATGTGTGTGTTTATGAGTTCAATACTGTGCCCTTATGTTTAGCTAACGAGAGGTCTAGACGCTATCAATTGTGCGACAACCCGTCTAGAATATACGTAGACAGTGCTAGAACAAAGGAGCATGGTTGAGGTACTACTTTGAAAGAAATGTGAAGAGCTGGACTAATATATAAAAATAAAAGAAGGATCATATCCTGTAGCATGAAATCAGACAGTGTGTGATAACGATGTTTAGGGGAACCCTAATAAGTCCTTTAATTTCTGAATTCGCTATTTCCAAAGTTTCTATGAGTGTGAATTGAAATGAAATACAATGTATTGGTCTATGCAACAAACATTACGGTAACAAGATATTCCACATATTAAAACGATACCTACAATAAAATGTTTGATTAAATTTCTTCTTACCCAAACTATGATTCCCTGTGTTATGGCATTGGTACCAATATTGACCAGATTTCTCCAGAGCTTTAATGATAGTTTTTTGGTACCAGTCGAATAAAACGAACCAAGCCTAGGGAGTCCACCCGTCTAGGAAATCTAGGTTCGATTTTTTTGTTGTTATTCACAAATAAACTAAAGTTATAATAATAATACACGGTAATACACCAGTGATTGTAAATTGTACATATAACTTGGTAGCGCCGTATTATTAACAAAGCGCGGAACCGAGTAATATTATGATGTTGTGTTCAGCCACCGTTTAATAGTGTATGCCATTTTTATGCGTTTAGAAGATTAAAACAAAAACTTCAATGAAGACTATTAAACGAATGCTAGACTTTCAATAAATATTGAGGTGCATCAGTATTTACCAAAAACCGTGGTATTTAGGTACTGATCGTGTGCTAATGTATTGATGGATGTCAGTATTTACCACGAATTTCTAGATTTCTGAATTCCGGAATGACAGTTTGTGTTAAACAGTGACAACACATAAAAATAATAAACAATAGATGAACTTTGTGGCACAGTGGGTAAATGCCCGCCTGTGACGCAGGATATTGTGGGTACAATCTCCGCCGCGGGACAAATTCTTGTATAATCTGCTGACCCGATAAGTACTGAACGTGTAGCCTTGCCTATTTATTCAATTGACGGAATGTGATCCATCAGTATTTATCACACTGATATACCACAGTATTTATTGAACGTCTAGCCTTCGCCTAATAGCATGAAAATCCATTTATACTTACTTCGTGGAGATTATACTAGGCCTGTTGTTGATTTATGCAAAAACTGAAAACAAAATATGTATAGATTTTTCATAGGTCAGTGGAAAATGATTAAAACGTCAATGCCGTGGCCTGCGAAGAAGAGGACCGATACGAAAACTGTAGTAGCGTTTTACTACACCGGCTGTTCTGTAGGAAAAGTAGGTAAGTATTAATGAATCAGTCGGTCTTGTAATTGGTTTGTGTAAAATGATACTTCATTTCCGTTAGTGTTTGGAAGTGTTTTTGTCAGTCGGAACGGAAGTAATGGAACTTAATTATGATTTGATAACTGATCTAATTCATCGTTACAATTAAAGGAAATTATTTTACGCTAAATTTACCTAAATTACTTAGGTACTCTTCCACAGTTTTCTTCTTTCACAGAAATTGTTTTAATTATTGATCAAATAAACCTAATTGCAGAATCTACCTCATAACTACTACGTTTTGTATTCGACGGGCAAAATGGGAAAGAAATTAAGAAACTAAGGAGTACTCAGTGAATGGATGTGGGTTGATTGGATAGATGGATTCTAGACAGATAAGCAGAAGTGAGAATTGTGCAACAAAGTTCAATCCATTGCCAAGAACAACTCCACACATGGTTACGTAATGTGGACCTTTCACCCGTGATGATCAACACCATTCTGATGAGCATTCTCATTACCAGCGCAATGTCCCCATCCGTTATAATAATTACGATCATTTATTTGATGGTGCGTTGCATTTATGAACGTTGTGGGACTGACATGATCGCTTAAATTATGAAAATGTGTTTTATTGAGAGTACTTAGATACCTTGACTTTCGGTCAGAAGGTTGTGGGATCGGATCTTGGTAGTGTCAATGGAAATTCCGCTTGGAAAATGAGTAGGTACATTATCACAAACTATAAGTGGTAAAGGAAAATATATTTAGAAGACCTTTACATCTTTTATCAGATGATTTACACAGTGTTGGTAGGCAATCTTAACCTACACTTAACGGGACACTGTAGTGCCTAGGACATTGATGAGATGGTACTCCAGCACCATTAAAAGAGTTTACTAGCTTGCCCATCACTTAAATCATCATCTCAGCTTATTCGGCGATATCTACAGGAAATACATCGGTCAATACGTGTGGGGCTGACTAAGTAAGTCGCGGTGAAGGAAAACATCGTTGGGAAATCAGTTAGTATTAATAAGCAACGATGGGCTTGTAACATGTTACCAAGGAATTTTGACTTCTGCAAAATATAGGAATATACCAAATGTGTATTTGGACGTGCTTTAGACTACGTCAAAAGATTTTAAATGCCTAAAACTAGGCGTCTAGTCGCACAGTTTGCTGAGTTTTGAACAAATTTTATTAAAATGGTCGGCCACAGCCTGTCTTCGCGTCTGTCGCCGAGCAGACGTTTGTCGCTCAGTGTGCGCAGTCTCTATTTCAGTTTAGGAGGGCATGTTAATTGTCGGTCCCGGCTTCTGACGAGCCATGACGGAGGCGTTTAGCACAGAGAAATTAAGCACAGAGAAATTAATACTACGTTGTTTTAAGATCAGAGGCACGTCCACATTTTACAGTAGGCGATTACGTAAAAACTCGTTTTAAAACTCGTCATGTTTGAGAAAAGATTGAACCTATTTGCAATTCATGAATGTGCATAGAAAAACCGACATGGATGGCAAAGTGCAAACTTGTGTTTAAATCTCGTTTAAACTCAGGTCATTATTATGTCTGACGCATGCATCAGACAAATGGCTAAAGTCTAGATTTAATCTATTTTGATAATTTTAACAGGTTTTGTTCATGAAAGCTCTTAAATTCCCTGACCCGATTCTATGATCGAAAACTACATGTATTCCTAAATGTTTTATCCCGAAAATATACCGAATCGGTTATTGTGGAAATCTCCGCGTAAAACAATGAGTCTTAACAAAACTTTTTTTAAATCTTAATCGTCTGTTTCGAAAAAGGATCTCTATTGTTGAACATCCTGAAACATCACACAGGTGGTCTAACACGAATTGGTGAACCCATGAACAAACAGTTTTGATCACTTCGCTTTCAAAGGACCTGTCAATCAATCGTTTGAAGCACGGCAGTCAAATCATTAGAAGATAATAATCGATGATTATGAATCGATACGATGCGTATCGTATCGATAGTCTCGATAAATCTCCTAATAAAGACACAATAATAAACAAAAATGGTCATCGTAGACCACCTTTGGTGTTATGAGATTGAAAAGCCGTTGTTGATCTCTCACAATGATTCAATTACACATATTAGCATTCCTACCCTTTCGCTCGTGGCGTAGCTTGCTGAGACGTTCTTGATTGGTCGTTGAAGTTAAGCAACGTTGTGCGCGGTCACAATTTGGATGGGTGACCGCAACTGGCATTACGAGCTGAGCGCTTCTGTGCTTCCGAGCTTTAAGTAGCTAAGCCATGACGGAGGTATCTAGGCGGCCTAAAAACTCCGTCACCAGAGTTGGCCACTTGCTCATACGACCTTACTTATTCGAGTTTTAAACAAAATGCTCATCAAATTGTGTCTGAACGCAACCTACGCCATGAATAAAGTTCATGAGAACTTAGTTTAGCGTCACGACTGCGCTTTCACTGGCTCCTCCGGCCATCCAAACTAATTGTTGGCACGACAAGGGATCCGTCAGTGTTATTGTTGACTCAACTATGCTATGACATGGCTTTGTCTTGGAGATCGTGATAAGACAGATAACAATAGAATTTGGATTACAAAACCTTCCGGAGCATAGTTCGCGGGAAGGATGACTGATGAAGTGGACTGGATTAGCTTTTGCACTTTATGCTGAGCGCGCAACACGATTTCATGTTTCGCTACACGATTTTAAAATCGTGCTGGTAAAATATCTCTTCATTTATTTTTAAGAATCGGATGGACATGATGAATGAAAATGATGAAATGACTGAAAATACTAATCGTATCTATTTATCGAACAGTAATTTACCATGGAATACTTTTTAGCATACCATCCATTAAAAATATCTTTTTACAGATTTGTATGAAACATGGAATGGGTACCTAGATTCTTGAACTGGATTAGTCTAAGTAGGTAGTTCTTTTTATAGTATTACTCTATGGTCTACTTTTTACTCCAATAAACTCAAGATCGAATTCATCACGGATATCGTTTTCTATGACACTTTTCTTTCATTTTATGTTCAGATGTGTCACTTTGAGTGAAATATGCAAAAAGAACGACGGAAATGAACGAAAAGTGAACCGTCTGATTCCACCTTTAGAACTGCAGCTGTACCATGACCTCTTAGTAAACAATTCAGTTTAGGAGCTATCCAGTTTAGGTTCCTAATCTGGATCGCAAACTATTCGTACCATGACCTATTCTAAAAGTGACAGTTTTAAAAGTGAACCAACTCAACGCGTATTAAACGGTCATGGTACAAATTGCGTAAACGAAACTTTATCTAACAGTTCAGTTTAGGTCATGTTTAGGTTCTGATATTTCGTCAGCGTCATAGATACGTCAAGCGAAGCAGTTCAATTTAGGACCTAAACTGGATCGCATATAAAGCTCATGGTAGGCAGCCTGTTTACATAGGAACTGTGGCTTGAGTGTTGGACAGCTTAGGCAGGTCTCCTCCCTAAGAAGCAAGACCGTGTAAATGCAAACCACAAATGACCCAACCTCATGGTTTATTCATGGAAGTTTTTATTTACTTTCGATTTAGTCTGGATGTCACCTGTAGTGCGTGGTATTGTCCAATACACTTTCACCAAACATTCGCGTATGAGTTACATCAATGGCTTAGCCTCTTTGTGAAAATTAGCCACGTCAGCGTAGAGCGGAGATAATTTGCTGAGCAATCGCTTAATGATGTTGTGTAGAAAACTTAGAAATCTTTACAAACTTACGTAATTTTGTGATAATAACTAGATTTTATAAGAAAGTAGGCATATGCACAAACACCCCGCGAATTTCAACTGATGACTAGGTACCTAACTACTGAAAATACTTACACGGTTATTTCCCCTAGATAAAAATTGCAAAATCAGTTAAATTCAGTACTTATTTCTATCATTCTGCCTCTATCATTAAGTAGGTAGGTAGTTGCAGTCAGTATAGTCACTCTATCATTTAAATTATTTTCGGATCAGATAAATAGCAGAGATAACATTCTTTCTACAGATTTACAATGTGCCATTGTTGTTTTTGATACCTTCAATAACGAAAAAAATTAAAAGAAAATCACGAACTCCTTCTAAATAGGTATACCTAAGATCTATGAATTTAATTTTCTTTCCTTTTTTAGCACTGCAATTCACACTTTTCGGAACGCAACGATTCGAGGAATTTCTTCATAAAGTTGACATTTTTTCAGCGATGAAATGTCACTTTTCAAATTCGGAATACAATCCGAGAAGTTGTGAATCGCCGTCGAAATCTTGAGTTTCTTCGTTTCGTTATTGGACCACGAATTTCTTATTTTTGAATTAAACGAATTGAATGCCCATAAAATTAAATAAGAAACAGGTTTTACAAAACAACAATCGAAACTATTTAAAAGCTCACGGTCGGCATTGATGAGATTGAAAGTCACGCTCTCGACGACATCGACATCTCAATCACTGGTCATTGTGCCCCAAGCTGTTGTGGCAATCTTCCTGATTGAGATCGTAACGTGAGAGAGATTTACATAGTATTTCAAAAGAATCTCAGGACAAAAGATTATTTTGGACCAATGACACATTATTTCCTAAACTACAGGTAAAAACCTTAAAAGGGTTAAACCAGCAAATAATTTAACAAATATAATGTAGGTATCAGAACAGAACAAATATCAGACAGCCACATGTATGTTATTTTTGCTTTGTAGTTTATTGACCTGAGATTGACTACAAAAACCAAGAAGCAATTCTGTCTTCGAGAACTTGATGATGACTTAAAACAATAAATCATTCAACTTCTGACAGACTTCCTGCCGAGATCATGCACAAAGAGTCACCAAAAAAAATAGATTAACAGTTTCAGGGTTTCTAAAGCTATCACGATTAAATAAGAAAGTATTTTTTTAAATACTAAGTTTGAAGTCAAAATAACTCTCTAAATCTTGGCTAACATTATCATATAGCGTAAAAGATCACCCGAAAAAAAGGGGTACCTAATTCGTTGCTGACTGTACCTATCTACTAGGTCAGTTGTCGGCAAACGGAGGCTTCCTTTTGAAAATTAGTTGCGGCTCTTTCAGTTACACAAAAAAAAAATCCAATTCTTATTCTATGTTGAAGAGAAGATTAGTCCGCGCAATGGACGCAGACGATGGTAAGTTGTGGCACTTCAATAGGAATATTAATGTTGTCTTTTTTTTGTTGTATTTGACTATTTGAGCTGAAAAGTTTGCCGACCCCTGTTCCTACTGGGTTGATGGATCCTTCCATTTAGACACGAATTATGCACCTTCCTCTATCGAAACTGGTTTTGGACAGCTACTCGTGTGGTGGCACGTGTTTTATAGTAAAACAGGTTGTTTCCAAAATTCATGAATATCTTCACCTAGTTTTCACTTTCTTCTACTTATGTCATGAAGAAAGCATTGTTACTTTTAGCAATTAAGTAAAAGTTCTTTTTGAAGAGCGTGTGAGCTTGGGCTAGTAGTAATGACCTCTCATTGAATAATGTTTGCTTAGCTCATAATGGACTATTATGCGAATTGATGATGGCTTAGCGTCATAAAGTGTTTTTTCCGTTTACTGCTTAGGTGTCAGATGGTAATATGCTACCACCTTATGCATTTATCGTGTGAACGTACAATTTAAGTATTAACTTCTACTGTACAGCTCTTCCTAAGTTTTAACGGCCTTACTTCACCAACAAGACTTCAAAGTTTCAGTCTAGCTTTTGCCTTCTGTTAAGCTTTCGTATGTGAAATTATTGTTAATAGTCTTCCTTGTATTATCATTACTTCGGTAAGTATTTAAAAATGACAAATTCCCAACCACAATAAGCAAACTACTGTGAGGTAGAATTTAGAAACTGGTTGTCAGTTAGTCTTTTACCATTCATCTTGGTGATGACTGATGAGCACTGTAGTACTTATGCCCTGTATGCGCTGTAGCACTTTGACCATACAGTGTTAATCAAATAAAGGTTATTATAACATTACCATGACCTTTTGACCATAAACCTTGTTGCATGTCAGACTACATCTGAATTTCACTTTTACATATCTACTTGTATCTATACTTATTTAAATGATGTAGCAACCCAAACGTAGTAACTGAATTTAACTAAAACCTGCTGTCTTCTGCAGCATCACGTCATAACAATGTAGGTACAAGCGTAGGTTAGGTTATGTTGCGAAGTTTTTTAATGTAGGTAGGTACAATATTTGGGAAATACCTACAAGTAACCGAGACGGAGCATATAACATCCTCCCATACAGACGCCTATTCTTTAGATATTAGGAAAATATATATTTCCTAATCACACAATTTATTTCTATAGTAATGAATGAAAATGAAAATAGAGTGGGTTAATTTATCTAAATAATTAATACTTAATTGTAACACATAAATTATGAAATATTGGAGGACATTTCAGCGACCAGCGACATCTAGCCCCAAACTAAGCAAAGCCAAATAAGAGAACGGTAACTGAAAGATCAAATACGATTATTTTATTATATTACATTAACCTAACGTAACAAAGTCCTTATTACTTTATTACCTTCGAGGGTTCTGAATAGAATAGAATAAGTACCTAGTCTACAATAAAAAAAAACACACACAGAACACAGCATAAAGACAACAAGAATAAGTAGTAACATACAAAAGAAAAAAAAATACCTGCTGATTCTGTTTGCAGTTTATGATGTAACTTTTATACTTGCTTAAAATGTAAAAATAGGTACCTGCATCAATTTATTCGTATTGCGTAGGTTTTGGATGCGTATTGCTTTAGTGGGCACTACGCTCAAGTTTGGAAATTCAGTCGTACGAGCTTTGAATGGACATTGTTGATTCAGCGAACGCAAGTCATTTTCAACTTCACTTTCGATTAACGAGAAACTTGACACAGGGTAAACAGGTTGCATAATGTTACGCTTTATTTAAATTAGCCTATTCTACCGTGTTATGCCAATACACTGTAAGTTGAAAAAGTGCGTTTTGAGAAATCACGCAAATAAACTTTTAAGCCTCAGAATTCGTATGATACAGTGTTTTTTAAATCGTGTTTTCTTAGGTAGCAGAAAAATTTAAATACAGGGGCATAGAACAGATCAAAAGAAAACAATTGTTCATTGTTAAGGCAAAATAAGGTATATGGTACCTAGTGGAATATTCTTCAGCATTCTTCCGGAAGATCCCAGATTCAAATCCTGGCTATGCATGTTTTTTTGTACAAAGTGTATGCAAGGAAACGATAATAGGTAATATCGATACCTATCGATAATAGATATTCTACTATGAGGCCAAATTATGGAATTGCACCCTATTACTACCTAACACATTACCTACTTATAGGAAACAGTTTTGTAAAACATGGATAAGGTGCAAACTGGTATATTTTAACACTTTTTGCCCAAGATGGTCTAATAATGGCTGTCGGATCTGAGACGATGCAGCGATGTCTAGTGTCTTCAGATACCTACCTAATGATGCAAATTTTCCTCATTCAAATTCATTATTAAATAATGCATGGAATTAATACGTACCTAACCAGGTCACATTTGCATTTATTTTGTAGTCAGTGTCTACCAAAGAGGTTTCTTATGCATATTTTGATTACTGCCAAAAGACCCACCGGATATATACCTAGTTATGCGGTAGATTTACTGAATATTTTTAATATTCTAATCATTATTTCTTTTTCATTCTCCTAAAGAAACATGCATATCATACAGGTCATATCATATCTTAGGCCTCTCCATCCAATATTGGTAGGTAGGTAATTCGTGGACATAATTGCATAATTGATGGATGTTGTATCTTTTTTTTGCGGTCTCTAAATACTTAGACTAGTCACTTTTTTATTCAGTGACACTTTTTTATTTAAGGGTGTTTTTGAAAACAAAACCATTATTTTTTGGTAGCGATACTTATTTGAAATATTCAGGTTCATCGTTTTAGCTAAACCATGATTCAATTCAATGTGGTGCATGGCATGGCGCCTCGACCGATCGCAGTTCGACGGAATATTATGAGAAAAGAGAAAAGTGTAAAGAATAGCGTAACGTGGGAACCCCTCACAATGATGGTACTCTACTCTGTTTCACCGTATTTCTGTATAAAGCCATAAATCTTATTTATCAAAGAAATTCATAATTATCCACAATTCCACAGCCCCGATTCAAACTCACTGTTAATTTAGATATTTTAGATCAATAAAAAATTACTTAAATACGCATCATTTGTTGTCACGTGCTCAAATAACTTTTACGAGCTTATTAGGATGAGCTGTAGACCAACAAAAACATCACTGATCTGAATGTAATCTATTCTCCTCTGTTATGTGCATAGTTCAAACGTTGGATAAGCGCCCTGAATCCTCTAAATTCTAAAAGCTGGGCTTTTCGGCTCATAACTTATAGTAATCAGACTCTCACACAAACACAGATTAGTGATTACAACTTCTACAATAATTACAATGCTCATTACATCCTAAGTACCATTTGAACTAAGAACCAACTAACAAAAACACACAAAATATTTACTTGTTCTTAACGAGTATGTTTTCTTTTACTTCAGGTATACGTGGTGCTCTTAGTGGCGCTAGCAAAGTGTCGCTGTGACCTCTCAACGGCCTACAGCAGCACCATCGGGAACGGCCAATTCGGCGATCTGCTCAAACCGCCTCCGCCGCCGCTCTCGCAAATCCTGCCCGTCCCGTTCCACGGAGGAGCCGGGAGGTCCCAGCGGCAGAACAACGATATTGGATACCAGTACCAAGCACCACCCCCACCTCCTCCAACAGAAATAACACAATTCTCGACAGACTTCAAGTTCCCAGCTCCCTTTTACAAACAGTACAACTTCAACTTCGTCCCCCCTCCTCAGCCGTTCACAACCACTCCATCGCCATCCTTATTCCAAAAGGTCTCAACGTGGCTGTTCCCGTCACAGCAGACCAACTACGCAGGCCTGGACAATAATCTAGGCCCAATAAAAAAAGATTGCAATCCCTGCAATTTAGTGCCATGGATACCAGTTCTAAGATACAATTTAGGAGCTAAAAGTAACCAAGTTTATCATAGTAATAGCCCTACGTATGGACCGCCTAGTCCAACAGCTCTAGCGGATAGCATTGCCAAGTATCAGTCGCAACCATTCCAGCAGCAAAACGAAGTTCTGAGACCTCCGCAGCTATCTCCAGGGATACCTCATGCGGTATACGGCCCACCAACGTCAACATTCAACAGCTATTCTGGAGGTGGAGCCATAAGTTCTACATACGGCCCACCGAGTCCAACGCACACTATTCCTTCTCAAAATCCTATATCCTCAACCTTCGTTGCTTCTAGTTCTCCATACTCTGTCCCCAGTTCTACTTATGGAGTGCCAAGTTCGTCGTTTGGACTTCCAAGCTCATCATATTTGCCCACCCTTTCTCAAGGAGTGTCAATACCGTCCTATACACAATCTTCTACTTTTCGACCACCTAAATTATTGTACACGACACCAGTTGCGTCTTACCAATCACCATACCCAGTGACTACTTACGGACCTCCTGTCACTCCACTTTATGAACCTGGAACATTGAATAATGATTTGCAACCAGAAAATGAGTTTAACGTTGTGGATGAAACAGGACCCTCTGGACAACAACAGTTACCGAATGTAGCACAACCTACAGGCTTTAGAAATTCTTATGGAGAATTGATTGGCAATCCCTATAGCTTGAATAGTCCATACCCCGTCTCAGCTACAGCTGCAGAATCAACAAAAGTCAAGACTCAAGTTCTGCCGAATGATTTCTCAAGACCACCAAACCAGTCATTATCATTAGCAAATCCTGCTCCATTTACACTAAATAGAGGAAGAAATATTCACACATTACAACCGGTGGCGTTACCAAATCTTAGTGTATCTCCACTACCGCCAATATTTAATGCTAGACCATTCAGGCCTGTGGCGTCCCCGTTCCCACCTAGCATATTACAAGGAATAAATCAAATGCAGCAGAAACCGAACAACGTTGATGTGTCTCAAAGTGTTCCTTTGGCTGAATACACACATTCAGTTGACTATCCTGCAACCTTCGTCCAGTCACCAGTTATCGATATAGAGTTATTACGGTTGAACCAAACGAAAGCTTATCGAAATATTCCAAATCATTTCGTGATTGATCAAATAAGAGACATTTCGTCTCAAGCTTCTGAAGATCACGTTCAAACCACAAAATCTATCCCAGAAGCGAGTTTTGAAAGTACGGGTGGTGATATCGGAAATGATATCTATGATACGGGGCTTCCGGCGGATATGAATCCAAACTCATATGTTGCCTCAAATCATAAACCAACCCATGGCTTTGGAGACTTGAGAGGGTATAAGGACGAGGATATTGATAAATACAGAACTGAAAGTAACTTACAAAATATTGACTCTCCGTTATTATATCTAAAACCGAGCGCACCGCACAAAAGTTTTGGCAATTTTGTTTTAGCTGTCTCAACTCCAGTGAATGATCACGAGTTTGAAATGTACGACGATGTTCATCCTAATACTCCATCTACGCAAGCTCCTACATTAACTGCCTGGGATGAGAGCAGAAACGAATACAGTGAAAGCATATCTCCTGCACCTGTACAGAGCAATACCTATCAACCAAAGATTGTACAAATTATAGTCCCATATACCACTGCCAAGAAAGAAAATAATAACAATGGATACGAAGAGCAATCTCAACAATGGTCTGACATTCCCAATGTGCGGCATCAAGGAAGGAAGGTTCCAACAAACACAGACTCTCCCTACCTGGCATTTACTGAAAACTACAGTGCTATTCCTACAACAACAGAAGACCCTACACCTACACAAACAGAGAGCTACGACGAACGGTTAACTTCAGCTGCTATACTAAATGACCTCTACGATGTAAAAGAACCACCTTTTGACATTGTAAAACTGCAACACACCATCGACGATTGGACGGAACAAGAGTATTCAAAATACAAGCCGCCACAAAGGACTCGCAGTAGTGAAAAATATGCTAAGAAAATTCCAGATGAATATTTCACAACAACAATTCCAACCAACTATGTAACTGAAACAGATAATTACTATGATATGTATGATCATGAAGGATCGAGTAGTAATCATCATACAGTGACAGATAAAAGTGAGGAGGAATACAGACCTCGCAAAGAATACAACACTATTGAAAGAGCGAAGAGTAGACACAACACCGCTAAGAACGAAGAGCAAGAAGAAATTCAAAAACTTCATATTTATACTGCCGCATCGTCTTTCCGCGCGACAACCATTAGAGCTTCCGCGATGACCACCACTCCAGCACCTTGGGGCAAAATACAAACCTCTATATCACCATTAACAAAAGAGAAGGTATACGTGGTGACTTCGAAGCCATGGCGAGACACACGCAACGCTACCAAAGATTGGTATGATGTCGAATCCTTCGAATCGAAGAAGACGAACGTAGATGCTGATACGCCTGCGTCAGAGGTGACATTCAAGTCTCCCAGGTTTATGCATCGGCCGTCATTTGGCTTCACTTCGGGGGGAAAGGTTGAGTCTGCGAAATCGGATTCTTCTTACGGGTTCTCCAGAAGCTGGTACCAAAGCAGTAAGTTTTTTATATGAAAGTGCGATAATTGCATTCACAATACAATATTAGTTTCGAAACCAAGCGCCAAAGCGTTATTCAATACGATAATTAGATACAGAAAAAAAAATCTAATCGTATATCGTATGAAATTGACTTAAAACCAGTTTAGTAGGTACTTACTAATTAAACATAGGGGATGATAAATTGCCAAACTGTAGAGAATCTGGCGACTCCGCTTAGACATGTTCGAATTATTCAATATATCTTATATAAAATCTTTGCTTCTTCATTCATACGACTTTTATTTATTTCACAGTAAATGAACTGGAGAAGAATAGTACGTCACAACCCGAAGACCTTCGACAGAAAGTTACCACGGGCTCCGAAGAGGTTCACTTCTTTTGAATAACTACAAAATCTTTCTCTACAACCTTTACTATTTTTTCGCTCTCTACATCCCACCTAGTCGAAAAAACGTAAGTTTGCACATCTGTTAGCATTTTATTAAAACAAATTATGCACAACTTTCTATAATAAACTGTCAATTTTTTATTCTTTAACAATTCCGCTTAGATCACAACTAATCATAGGAAATGTTTTATCTTTATCACCGTCTACAGCCTAATTTTAACAAAAGTTTGTAGAAAGCTTCTTTATGTAGATTTGATCTAAGTAATTACTAGATATACTTAATGCAAAAGAAACGAAGGAGGTTTTTGCTCAACAGCAGATATTATGGGCAAGAATATTCGATCCAAATACGAATATTTTAATAAGTAGGTACTAATGTTTTTTATGTGTTTTTTCAGACAACGGGCAGCACGAATCGTCACCGATATAAATAAAAGAGTGGCCTTCAAGCATGTATCGGATATGCAACAGACTTCCTAGTGATTACTGACACGCTTGTGGAAAGTGAACAAAGTGAACAACGAAATGTGTAATTGTGTAGTGAAATTGACACGATAGAACAAAACGATAGTGTGAAACACAGCTACGGCAAAGACAATGATGAATTCCGTAGTGTGATAGTGAATGATAAAAAATAAGATGAGCAAATTAGGGAGAATAATACACAAGTATATGTTTGTTCTTTTTAATTTGATCAAATTAAAATAAGTACTTAAATTAAGGTCTTAGATATAAGTGTACCAAAGCAGGAATAATTAACAAATTGGATAACAGAATTATACAATGGCTATTAGAAGAATTATGTAGATAGGTAGGACCTTATAGAATCTTTTATTTGATGTATTCTTTAGGAATTTCATGATATATTATACAAACATGAGACTTGATTATTTTAGCAATTGTAAATATCACTATGTAAATAAACGATATCATAGTTAATTATTTGTTTTATTTGTGTTTTGTACATCACGTTTATTTTTATTACTTTTGGTTTACGCATCTACTGTTTCTGATTGTTCAGACTTTGTTAGTTTCTTCATCCTAAAGTATATGAATTCTCCAGTCCATAGGATTACTGTGATCATGGTGACTACATTCAGAACGATGATGGGCATTTGGTAGGACCCTGATTTCTCACGAATTCGACCTGAATGGCAAAAAAACAATATTAAGTAACATAATTTTTGGTAGTGTGTTAAGGGAACTGTGTGGAGTGAAAGAAGATATAGTAATAAGAATTGAGAAAGGTATGTTTAGATGGTTTGGGCATGTAGAGAGGATGAATGAAAGTCGTTTAACCAAACAATTGTATGGCGATACGAGTGTGAATGGAACAGCTGAAAGGAGAAGAGAGGAAGACCTAGGTGAATATACCTGGATCAAATTGGTGATAATTTGGAGACAGGCCAGGTCAAACAAAAGTACCCTAAATCGGCGAGCTTGTATGAAAAATGTGAAAAGAGTGAATAAGGCGAAAGAGGTGTGTCAGGATCGTAGCAAGTGGAATTACGTGGTCTCTGCCCAGCCTGCCCCTGTAGAAAAGAGGCGTGATTTTATCTATGTATGTATGTAATTTTTTGTACAACACTTATACAAACTTTACCTACTGAGTTTTGAATTTTGATCATAGTAGTTTGTGAAGCGCTTAAAATGTACCTTACGTCGTTCTTCGAGAAGTTAAGCGATGCTTTGAGCCTTCACAATTTGGACGAGTTATTATGGCATTAACTACTGTGCTTCTGAGAGCATTATTCGGTCCTGGCTATTAAGTAGTAATTTGGACGAGTGACCACATGCATTAATTAACATTAACAACTGGGCACGCTAAATTGCCGGTCCCGGCTTTTAAGTGGTTATAAGACATAACAGAGACATTAAAGCCCCGCAACAAGTAGTAGCCACCAGGTCAGCCCTTTAGGTACTTATAGACCACTTGGTCTTCCCAAAATTTCTGTAAACAATATATACCCACATCTCTAATTGATAGTTTTCCAAAGCATCCATTTCCTAAAACGTAATATCTAATACAGCTAATCGGTACATCATTGGTGCTCTGACAAATATGAGCTTATCAAGTTTTTTGACCCGACGAATTACGGGTTCCGTGGCCAAGTTTGTTAAGGCATTCCGGCTTGAAAAACAGGGTCTTTAGTCGTTTCGCACCGCAAGCGGTTCGGACCGCGGTGTGAATAGCCCCAGAGCTGTTTTTGAATGGGTTCTTTCGAACCGCGGTGCGAATCGCCCCAGAACTTTTTGTGATGGGTCGATTCGGACCAGAGGGAAACAAAACAGTTCTCTTTTTATGTAAGCCATACACGCTACGGTCTACCGGAGAGGTCATTTATGCAGGTATAGGTACAAATAAAATATAGGAATATAATTTTGGCCTTTTCCTCATGGCCAAACTCGTGTCAAAATAGACAAAGCAAGTAGGTACAGTTATCTACTTGGTTAAAATACCTCTGCAATACTTATGATGTCCTGGTACCTACTTTAAACATTAATTTTTATCCATTGGTCATGAAGGATGAATTAATAATATATTCAAAATAATTTTGCGAAGATTTGGAAAATAATCGAAACCTAAAATGTCAATAAGGTCGAAAATCGCTTGAACGGTTTTTTTAACAGTATTGTGTAACCATAGGAAATTGGTTTTGCAACGTTATTTCAAAAACATGATTTGTCCTTCATGACGACAACGGGTAAAAAAATGTTTTGAAATCTGATGTCCTGGACATCAGATTTATCGCAGAAGTATTTTGATTTAAGCAAGTAAAAAAAACCTCTGTAACGTTTCTGGTGTCCTGGTCTTTTAAGTTAGATCCAAAACACAATTCACACATAGTGCATAATTGCTATTGCCAAAAAGATATAGGTAGGTAGGTAGGTACTATGTACAAAATTAAATAAAATTAGGTAAAAAATAACGAAAAAATGTAATGAACAAAATTATCTGAGCTTTTCCAAGAAATGTCCAATGCTGGTTTCATTGTGCAAAAGTTCAAGTTGGCAATTTAAAACGAAATTGTTTTTTCAATTATATTCCTTTACCTACTCGTGGTGACGATACCGTAGTATGCTCTTTGTATCCTCTCTGCGGTGGTGAGTGTACCTACTTTGTCTATTTTGACACGAGTTCGGCCATGAGGAAATGTTAGTCCTCGTAGCCAAATCAGTTAGGCGAAATAGTTTGTCCATGAGGAGAAAGCCTTAATTTTTGATATGAGTCCAAATCGGACATGCAATATGAACATTGAGTCGTTTCGCCTTGTGGTCCGAATCGACCCATTTCAAAAGATACTTTAGGCGATTCACACCGCTGTCACCACCGTGGTGCGAAAGAACCCATTCAAAAAGAGCTCTGGGGCGATTCACACCGCGGTCCGAACCGCTCGTGGTGCGAAACGACTAAAGACCCGAAAAACATTTGTGTACCAGACGCAAAGGCCAGTCGATCGATGGGCACATATCTTGGAATGATGAATTTCAAGTAGACGAAGCGGATTCCCTTCGAGATGCCCATGAGCAGCACCACGAAGGAAGTGTCCGTGAAAGTTGTTGTATAAATCATCTACTAGAGAAGAAAATACTCAAAGACTGGCTTACCCAAAAGAGATCCAATAGTAATAATGGTGATGCCGTTGAAGAACATCTGTATGCCAGAGGCGAAGGCCAGCCGGTCGATGGGCACGTAGCTCGGGATGATGACTTTCAAGTAGACGAAGCGGATTCCCTTCTCATGAGCAGCGCCACGAAGGAAGTGTCCGTGAAAGTTGTTGTATAAATCATCTATTAAAGATGAAAAGGCTTAAAGACTGGCTTACCCAAAAGAGATCCAATAGTAATAATGGTGATGCCGTTGAAGAACATCTGTATGCCAGAGGCGAAGGCCAGTCGGTCGATGGGCACATGGCTTGGAATGATGACTTTCAAGTAGACGAAGCGGATTCTTCTCGTGATGCCCATGACCAGCGCCACGAAGGAAGATGTTTCAAACCGTGTAGTATCATGTATGTAGTAGTGGTATCATGCCAAATTTCGCATGACATCTAAGACGCCATTGGTAGACAGTAAATTTCGATGAAGCCATTGATAGAAAGGCGTGCTCTTCTGCCAAGATCACCTTGGTAGAAGGTGTGGCTTCAAACCGTCTAGAACACGATTAAATCATCTACTAACGATGAAAAGACTGAAAGACTGGCTTACCCAAAAGAGATCCAATAGTAATAATGGTGATGCCGTTGAAGAACATCTGTATGCCAGAGGCGAAGGCCAGCCGGTCGATGGGCACGTAGCTCGGGATGATGACGTTCATGTAGACCGTGCGGACTCCCTTCGAGATGCCCATGAGCAGCGCCACGAAGGAAGTGTCCGTGAAAGTTGTTGTATAAATCATCTCCTAAAGATGAAAAGACTGGCTTACCCAAAAGAGATCCAATAGTAATAATGGTGATGCCGTTGAAGAACATCTGTATGCCAGAGGCGAAGGCCAGCCGGTCGATGGGCACGTAGCTCGGGATGATGACGTTCATGTAGACCGTGCGGACTCCCTTCGAGATGCCCATGAGCAGCGCCACGAAGGAAGTGTCCGTGAAAGTTGTTGTATAAATCATCTCCTAAAGATGAAAAGACTGGCTTACCCAAAAGAGATCCAATAGTAATAATGGTGATGCCGTTGAAGAACATCTGTATGCCAGAGGCGAAGGCCAGCCGGTCGATGGGCACGTAGCTCGGGATGATGACGTTCATGTAGACCGTGCGGACTCCCTTCGTGATGCCCATGGCCAGCGCCACGAAACACATGCCAGTGAAGGTGGTCGTGAACAGCATTACTGGAAATAATAGTGTTTTTGTGTTATTGTTTTTCTATAGAAACTACAGACGCACTGCAAACTATCATCCCCAAAAAGAACGAAGCGCTTCCTTCCATGCGTGCTGCTGTCGAATGGAATAAACTACCTTCGTCTGTGTTTCCGTCTACATATAACCCGAACACCTTTAAAAGGAGAGTTAAGAGGCATTTTCTAGGGAAGCTCGCTCCATCGTCGACTTAACCCTTGCCTAGGCAAGGAGCGAAGTCAAGAGCTAACCTATCTTAAACAAAAAAAAAATTAGAGCTGGCCGTGTGGGATAATGCCTCGATTTTCAATCTGAAGTTTGTAGGTTCATATTCAGATGACATTTTAGTATGTATTATAAGTTCATACATATGAGGTAGTAAATGGAGATCTGTGGTCTCTGCCTACCCCTATGATGGGACACAGGCGTGATTTTATGTACCTATGTATGTATGAGGTAGTGCCTAATGATAGGACTTTTAAGTCCATCTGAAGGCCTCCGTCATGGCTTAACCAGTTAAAAGCCGGCACCGACTATTAAACGTGTCTTCCGAAACACGGACGCACTCAGCTGTTACCTACTGCATGCCATACATGTGTCTACTACATAAATCTACTTAGTAAGAGTCTGATAATAATTTTGAAAACGAGTAATGAAGTAGGCGTGGCTTTGCGGACGTCCATCTTCAGATACATATTGAATTTTTAAGAAGTTCTCTTATCGAGCGACGTGATTAATCGGATTAATTTACAAACACTGATTTGACCTCGCGCACGTAGAGTGATAACTACTAGTGATAACTTTTACTTGTATATTTACCAGTGTCACTACACTCTAGGAACTCAAAACCTCAGAGATGATAAATGTTTTGCTCTGCTAAAATTAAAAACTGCCGTTTAGAAAACGCGTTCATAATCGTTTATTTGTAACACATTATAGGTTTTTTTCCATTCGTTAATAAATAAAAAAAAAATTGACGACGAAACTGATCCTTACTGCTGGACGGACACATGGTTGAATCTATTCTGGCCATACAAATCCAGAACAGAATTAGGTACCTAGGTACTTAGACATTTTAAAACATCTTAAGCGCTCGTGGCGTTGATATGTAGGTCGTTGAAGTTAAGCGTGAGTGGACACAATTTTGATATAGGCGACCACAAGTTTCATTTAACAGCTGAGCACTTTCGATTGTCAGTCCCAGCTTTTAAGTCGTTAAATGGTGACGGAGGCCTTCAGGTGGTCTAAAAACTACGTCACCAGAGTTAGCCACTCATACCAGCATACATACATAATTTCAAATACATAAATGGTCGTTGCTTATTCTCGTATCAGCCTAAGCTCAAAAACTCTACCTACATATAGCAGATGCCCGCATTACTCATTGTTATTAAGACTAATGGAACAATCGGTATTAAAATGACTAAATATAAATAGTAGGTATGTACTTCAACACCGCCTGTTTGTGATAAGTAAGTGTCAATTCACACGTACCACAACCACACGACACCGACAACCACACCACAACGACGCGACGTGGTCGGGCGTAATTGAAAATGAATTTACAATTCACACGTACCACATTTTGCCGTTGTTATCGACCACCTATGTAATACGACCACATCGCAACCACATCGCGACGACATGACGTCATCAACAGCGCGCGCCTAGCTGGCGCCTGCCACATCGACATTTTGTCGGTACCACAACGCAACTGCAAAAAGTCGCTGCGACACTATTCACACGTAACCACAGCTGGACCACATTTTGTCGCTGCGACGTGGTTTGGTTGTGGTACGTGTGAATTGACACTAAGTATTATTGTTAAATGAAATAACAGTCACAAAGATTGCTCTGACTGAGCCATTTACTAACCAGAAAATTAAAGCATTTTTATTATATATTAGAAAATTAAAGAAAATTACTTTATTTCATTTGACGAATATACACATTTTGGAATACCGAATTGTTAATTTAGACATAGGCAATGATTTTTATTTTTAAACCACACTTTGGTATTATTTGGAATTGAAAATTTTGGTAAGATTTTTCATTTCTAATAGGCAGATGTTTATCACAACACATGCTTAGAGCTATGTCCACAAAGTGCTCTTTCATCTTCAACTTTCGTCATCATCATTCTGTTTAACTTTCATTTTGCGCATTCAATAATTGAATGCGTCAAACGACCGACTTTAACGTAGACATTTGTATTAACTAACTCTTTTAAGCAAGATTGCATCGCAGAGGTTACTTTACTGTGGCTCGATGCCAACAGATGGAATTTTACTTTAACGATCGGGCCGACAGAGGTTGCGACTTCAAATTGCATCCGACTGGGTACAAATTTTGCATTTTAAACGTTTAGTTTTGCTCTAATTGTATTTTTTTAACACTAAAATGGGTGATAGTTAAGAAACTTACCGCTCCTAATAAAAATGATCATCAACAATGCTCCCATATACATAACTCTTGGAGATTTCCGACACCATTCTCCAATAAACGGCGCCACCAATCGGAACATCGTGTCTGACAGTCCCAAAAGTGCCATTATCTTCGCAATGTCTCCCGTATCGAACTTCAACATGTCTTTGAGAATAATTGGGAGAAGAAGAGAGAAGTTTGTCTCCACACAAGCCGCTATGGACATCCCAAACAACATGTTCACAAATATAGGATCTTTCAGAAGAGTGAGATCGAAAAACGCCACAATACGCTCTATCACAGTTTTCTTCTCTTCAACTACTATTACTTCCTTTTCCTTTACTTTCTTAGTTTCAGTCTCATTGAATATGTTGATGGAGCTTCCTAGATTAATCTCCTGGGATTCCCACCATTTGTATCTCGATTCAGTTAGAGATGTTTCAACAGATTTGTTCCGAACATCTGGATGTGATATAGCATTCCTTGCTTGGAGACTAGAACTACTGTATAATGATCTCATTGATAGACTTTTTGTTGGAACCACACCATTTTTCACGATCTCCACTTCGCTCCGTAAAGATATACCTGAAAATACATGTTAATTCTGATTAAACTCTTGTAGCAATTTGGCCTTCAAAATTCATATCGCAATGAACTTATTAAGTAAGAATTTACCATTTTTGGAAGAATCGGTTATGCTACCATTGATGAGCTGAACATCATTCTCCTTGAGAGGTATCATTTCTTCGGTGGTGGCTGGTACTTTCCAGTACCATTTCGCAGGTCTTAGAAGACAGGCGGCCACGAGGGAGTGGAGACAGATGGCACTTAGGGTCAGTACTGCGTACCTCCATCCGTAAAGAGACATCAGAGCGCTCATGAGGAGAGGCATCAGAATGGCCCCAAGCCCCGTGATGGACATGCCAACGCCGATGGCTCTACTTCTCTTCTCTTTGAAGAATGAATTTATTGCTAGAGTGAACGCTGCCATAACTGCTGCAACGCCCATTGCTGAAACATTACAAATTAAGTTTTTAGTTCAGGCCTACAGGAAATTTTATTTATCTGAGGGGTTAAAATGGCCGATATGGAATTTAGATAATGGGCAACCAACACTTGTCCGTAGGGTTGACACACATTCTTTTGTTTTATAGTTCGTACCGAAGAACTCTCTTTGGCATAATAAAACAAAAGTTCGGAATCATAACCCTCCTTTTTGCTTCACCGTAGTCGGGTAAAAATAGGGCATAAAATTATGAAGTAGAGTAAGTAACTTATACTATGCCACGGAAACTGCATAAAGTCCTCTGAATTACTTACTACATTTCAAATTCCTAGTTCAAATAGTTTGTTTTTCTGAGTTTTACTTTTATGAGTAAGTTTAGTCGTAAGTAGTTTTTATGTTGTGCTTTAATCAGCTTCCTCGAACTTATCTGACACACAGTTATTTACCTTATTTACATTCTGACGTTTAGGCTATGGGGATCTCTAAGGGGATAATTAGTATGTCCAAGTATTTGGTACAGGTCTTTATACTCACAATTTATAATACTGTAGGACAATATAAACATCCAGAAACTGGAAGATGCAGCCGTGAGCATCAGTCCCGCTGATATGAAAATGGCTCCAATAGCTGCCACCTTTCTGTACCCAAACTGCCTCAGCATGGGTCCCCCGAAGAACGAGAGGAGCATGCCTATGCTGTGGTTCAGGATGATGACCAGGGTACCCTGGGTGGCGGAGAGACCAGTCTCATCGAACGCCTCTTGGAAGACCAGCCCGAAGCCGGCGATAAGTGGTAGTACCACAACCTGAAACATTTTGAAGTTTTTGTCTGAATAATACTATCGTTAAGAAGTTCGTGAATAGTGTTGGCAGATACCCTAATCTTATACTATAGTGGACAAAGAGGAAATTAAGATTTCCTAAAAAATACAATACTTACTTCTACGAGCTACAATTTTAGGGAATTTTATTTCTCCTACACGTCCATGTTCATTACATACGGGAATTGCTTACCTACGTAAAAATATCGTTAATTTGAAAATGCATTACCTAGGTACTATTTTCGATTCTAAGATATCTTTATTGAATATGAATACCTACGCAGAGAATGTTGCTATGTTACCTGATTCGGCTGTGAGTTTGAATCCCGGTCATGCTCTAAATAGCGTAAGACAGATAAGTACCTACACTTCTTCCAACGGATCTTGGCATTCGTGAAGTTAGCCGTTTCGATGCGCAGTGCAACTTTTTCATACAACATTTTCTACGCGAAAAGCCTAACTTCACGAATGCCTAGATCCTAATTGAATGCAACCAAATGCATCAATTATAAAATGAATGATGTTTCAAGGTGAGCTACAGTCTTTAGTACATGGTAATGACGACGTAACTAGGTATCATTAATATTAATGGCATAAAACTTTGAGAAGATTCTTACAAACAAAACGTTGAAATTAGCTCTCAAAGTACCAATCTTATCGCGTTTGCAAATAATTTAGTAACTAGAGATAATGATAAGGACTCTGAGGATAAAATACTAAAACTAGCTGCTGTATTATGTGCATTATAGTGAACATTAGAAAATGAAATCGTTAAACAAACAGGAGCTATTGCAACAAGATAATTATGTAAACATTTAATACACTGATAGCCCAGTTAGTATATATAGATAATATTCTTGGTTTTATGTCATTCTACTACAATAATAGGTAGGTACCTATACGAACATTCATTATTATAACATTCGTCCCATTTCGGCATTGTCATACTGCTCATCTTTGGGACTTTGCCATCGAATGTGTGTTCTTAATGTTAGTCTTTGTGATCAACTGATTCTTTGTTACCGTCATATTTACAATTCTATGTTTCCCGCTACAAGGTCTTTTCATTCTCTTGTTTGTTTTTATTTTCTTTACCAAGAATATAAATAACTGAAGAGGGTGGCCTTGATTTATGAAAAGTTACTCCTCCAAAGTCATAAAAAAAATTAAAAACTTACATTATTGAGCGCAAAGGCTAGAGTCACAATCCAACCGTACCCTCCATCCGGAGGCACCTTTTCCACTTTAGTCATTCTGACCAATCACATCACTGTCCTGGCGTCCAAAAAGACTAGTTCACTCTGTCAACTCCAAACTCCATGCACTGTCCTCATGTTGCCATCCACAGGTTTCCGGTTGTACTACTTGAGTGTAATGACCTGAGTATGAATACGCAGTGGCTGAGCAGTGCGACGTTTACTCTCAGCTGGCAAACTAACACTGAAGCATGCTATCGAACTGTGTTCATTGTTATCAAAGCTTACGATGTAGTTATACCTAGATGCGCTCAAATCTACACAAATTATATTCGTGAATTCGGTTTACAAGTACATAGGTATTTGGTACGAGTTGTAAAGCTACCTTGAATAGTTTGAATATTAAACGAGTTTCAGCAAGTGTTTGTTTGTATATTTTTGAATCTGTTTCCGTTGTGGTTTAGGCCTGGAATGTATGAAGTGTGAACAAACACATTTTTAAAATTAGAAATCGAATAAGAGAAATAAGAGCAAGCACTTAGTGAAATAACTTTCTAAGAATACCTACCTACTTAGAACGGTTTGTGCTAGACAAGAATTATAGAGCCAAGTTTAATTCATAGATAGACACTTTCAAGATGAAAAAAATAGAGGTAGAGACGAAACTAAAAAATAAAAACCGTAAGTTTTTTTCATAGTTATCAAGAGCGCGTCTCAAAACTATGTCATCAGGAAAATGTAGAGTTTTAAATTTTATAAAAGGTCTTTTTTATCTTGATTAGTAAGTAGGACAGTATTTAATCTTATACTTTTCGTTTTCATTGATTAATTAGTCACGCATACAGTAATTATGATTAAAAAATGGATTAACGGATATCTGGAATTGACGCGGTTGCTAGGCGATTACATGACACAATTTCGCTGTTAGCTGTTATAATGCTCGGTCTACAATAATTAAGCACCTACAACTGTTCATACAATTTATAAGTCTCATTGTAGAGTCATTCAACCACATCTTGTTATTATAGGGCAATGACCATTGAGAAGCTAAAGAGCATTTAGATGTTGTTTTAAAATATTATTACCTATACATTCACAGAAACGTGGGACGACCGATATAGCCTAAAAAAACGACCGCTTCTCTGTATCGTTGTGTAACAGCAGGTAAGCGTTCCATTCCAGCGTTTACGTAAACAATTCACCGTTTATACCTAGATCCTAATACTGTGTTCACACAAGACTTGTACGTTCTTCGTTCACTCTTTGTTTCCAATATTCTTTGTCTCTTTTGTTGAAAATAAAACAAACTTCATATTCAAATCCACTTCTGATTTCACTCGCGACACGTTATCGCTGGCGTGTGGTCGCAGGCGCACTGAGAAATTTCATTATTGTGACTATTTGTGACCCCTTGTGCAGATGTCAAGGCCCCTATCCCATAGGCGACTTCATTCTGTCTATAGCTGTACATATACCGTGATATTATTACCGTATTACCATTGTTGTCGTCTAAAGGCTTTTGCATACCATACCATATTAGATCCTAATACCTATACTTATCTGAAAGTTTTCTTAGTACCTACTAGTTAGTAGGTCCCTAAACTATGATTGTATTGTATGTTAGTGTTGTGTTAAAAATAGCCAGTCGACTGGTTTTAGGTGAATTTGGAATACAAGTAGAAGTTTCGTGGCTGGTTTGTACCATGTGAATGTAGTCACGAGTGGAAACTAATTACTAAATAGGTACACTAACTTTGTAAATCATACAGGTAGAATATACATATAACCACAGAATACTAGTACATTATAACGACACAAAAGAAAGGAATGTTCTCTTATCTTGTCACGTACAGATTTATCAAATAAATCTTCGTGACTATTTGCAAATATTTTTTCAATGTCTGACTTACCTACAGCTGATGATTCTAAAATCGATAGCTCATCCAAAACAACATCATGTTTGTTTGAAACATCCGATTTTTTTTTCACACTTCTATCTATCTTTTATCATTGATATGCGTAAGACTTTCATCCCCGTTAACTCATATCAGGTACTAAAAGATAGATTAAAATAATGTTTTACGCAGGTGATATTACGAATTTTATGATATGACCCGTGCTTCACCTAGTTTATCCTAGAAGCATGGGGACCTTTATGTCCCGTGCTCCAACTGATGATCAAAATATAGTCAAGTAATTAGGAAAAGTACATACCTAATTTAAATTATAATCAACAGGAATTATTTGAACGAATTTTTTCAAAAAAATGGTCCAAAGAAAAAATTGCATTTGCGAATTTCAGTGCTCTTGGCGTTTAGTGGCTGTACTAGCTTCCATCCGCAGCTCAGTTCGTGATATATGAAATATTATGTATATATTTTTTATTTAATTTAATTATACCTATATATTTTAAAAAGCGTGCTACGATCTATACCTATTCCAAGTTTCATCTAAATATCCCCTGGTTGAAGCGTGATTGAGCCACAAACAAATATATATTTACAAACAAAGATTTATATACTTATGCGAATGATATAAGATTGTGTAGACATAGACCTTATAAAAGAGGATATCCACTTGTCAGCGCTTTTATCTCATTACCAGTCGTTAGAGCAATTTTACGTTGGATGTGTGATGTACCGACCACGAAATTGGAAGGAAGAATTATTTGGAATCTTCATAATTTGCGAAGTAACATTATGGTATTTTAGTAGTTTGAAATTGGTCTTTTTTTCAGCAAACTACAATTAAAATAGGTAGGTACCTAAGCATTTGTGATTTGAAAGCTATTCTATTGAAAATATGTCAATTTGTTTCGTCACATTGAATAAACAGATAAAAATTCTTAATCGATTGTAAAATCGGCCGTAATCTACGTTACTTAAATAATTTACCTACTGTTTTTGTTTATTGCTCTACACATCAAAGAAACTTTAGCTAAATCCCCAGTTACTTCTAGCGAAAAGAACTAGTTTTATAAAAAAAAAAGATTGAAACAGTAAAAACTACAATGTTTAATTAATTAATATAAAAAAATACTTATTAGGTAATACAAAATGTCTTATATCTTACACAATATTGTAATTATGCTTTATCGATGATAATATCGACGTCAGACGTCGCGTGTCCTCGAGATCGTATGTACTTCTCCAAGCCCCATGACAATGCCGTTACCCATGTAAAGATGTTCAGGCAGTGTAGTGTCACGGCTGTTGAGGCAGTGTCTTTGATCCAACCTGAACAAAAATATGTACCTAATTAGTCTATCAAGTGGCTGAAATCAAAGTTTAAAAAAACCGACGAATGGCTATATCTAGTGATAGAGTCTACGTCTTTGAAGATTAGCTGAGATTATCCTACAAAGAATAGAGGCACCCTGTCGTGTACCTAAGCATAAAAAGCTACAATTAGACCTTTAATATCTTACAAGGCATGACTATACAAACACATATGAACGCTTTGAATATCTTCAAAAAAAGTCTCTTACCAACAACAGGTCCTAAGGAGATATACACCATCCCAGCAGTCAGTAGCTGTATGCCCGTGGCTCCAGGCAGCTTGTGCAGGGGCACGTGAGTTGGGATCACCAGAGCCATGAATACAGTTCGGAGACCCTTCCCAAAGCCGATCATAACAGCCACCAGTAAAACCACCCCATACGATTGACTGTATGCCAATACTGGAAAAGATGATAGGGTTAGTGAAGATGTGGTTCAAAGAAGAGATCGAGACTACTTCTCTATTTAGAGCACTCAAGCGATGATGATTCGTTAGTGAATTTCCATAAAGAACTATCAAAAAAACCGGTCAAGTGCGAGTAGAACTCGTACGCCGAGGGTTCCGTACCTACCCATTATACCCATTATGTTATTGTAGCCCGCTTATTTGTATGAGCGCCCATACAACTCAGAGGACAATCTTAATTGGCGTAAACTATGTATGCACAGAATTAAGACAGAACAGCTGTTCGCTTCTCATTCCACATCGCAAAAACTACACCAAATTGGTGTAGTATTGATCAGTCGCTTTGCGGAACACGTACCGTCGTGACGTGCGTGACAAGTGCATATTTTGATTTAATTATGCCGAGTTGTGTTGTTCCTACCTGTAAAAATGCCACTGGACCTACGAAGAAACAGGAGGGGATCACATTTCATGTGTAAGTAATACTTTCAGCTATCATTTCACTTGATAATTGAATTTATTTTACTTATTGCAATTGTCTTAGAAACGGGCGAGTCCATTTTGTTAGTGTTGCCAATTTTTGTCGAAGTGTTTTACCAACTTTTTATAATATCTATAGGATACTAATCTATAGGTAGGTAGGTACCCAAATATAAAGTGGAAAAGTTGTTTGTTTGTTTAAACGAGCGCCGCGCGGTGTCACTCGCCACCGCGACAGACAGGTGATAGGTATTTGCTAAAATAAATACTTACGTTAGCCTTATTTATTTAAAATAAACACGCAAGGAAGTAAATCGTATTTTTGTAATTACCTATGCCGAATTTCAACGCAATCGGCCTATTTATTGAGGAGTTCTGTTGAACAGCTCCCGACTCCATCATTAGATCAGCTTGCTGTCACCATATTATTACATTGTAGTTGAAACTTGGCAGATGTGCTGAGTTTCAACTCAATCGGCTTATTTATTGAGGAGTTCTGTTGAACAGCTCCTGACTCCATCATCAGATCAGCTCGACAATACCAAATTATTGTAATTTTAACCGAATTACATACAAATGCAAATTTTCAAATCGATACGAGAATGGGAAGTAGATTAAAATCGATTTCAAATATTAATAAATACAGATTAATGCATACATAGTACGTACAGAAAATTACTTCAATAATAATTATATAAAGCGGAAGAGTTTGTTTGTTTGAACGCGCTAATCTCAGGAACTACATAGTCACGAACTTTTGGGTGAGTACCTGTGTGAAAAATGATAAGTTTTTATTTTTAACCGACTTAAAAAAAAGGAGGTTCTTAGTTTGTCGAAATGTTTTTTTGTGCTTTTTTTTATGTAGGTAAGTATGTTCACCGATTACTCTGTGAAAAATGATAAGTTTTTATTTTTAACCGACTTCAAAAAAAGGAGGTTCTTAGTTTGTCGAAATGTTTCTTTGTGTTTTTTTTATGTAGGTAAGTATGTTCACCGATTACCTATTCTGTGAAAAATGATAAGTTTTTATTTTTAACCGACTTAAAAAAAAAGGAGGTTCTTAGTTTGTCGAAATGTTTTTTTTTTGTGCTTTTTTTTATGTAGGTAAGTATGTTCACCGATTACTCTGTGAAAAATGATAAGTTTTTATTTTTAACCGACTTCAAAAAAGGAGGTTCTTAGTTTGTCGAAATGTTTTTTTGTGCTTTTTTTTATGTAGGTAAGTATGTTCACCAATTACTCTGTGAAAAATGATAAGTTTTTATTTTTAACCGACTTCAAAAAAAAAGGAGGTTCTTAGTTTGTTGAAATGTTTTTTTGTGCTTTTTTTTATGTAGGTAAGTATGTTCACCGATTACTCTGTGAAAAATGATAAGTTTTTATTTTTAACCGACTTCAAAATAAGGAGGTTCTTAGTTTGTCGAAATGTTTTTTGTGCTTTTTTTTATGTAGGTAAGTATGTTCACCCATTACTCTGTGAAAAATGATAAGTTTTTATTTTTAACCGACTTCAAAAAAAGGAGGTTCTTAGTTTGTTGAAATGTTTTTTTGTGTTTTTTTTTACGTAAGTAAGTATGTTCACCGATTACATTTGGCACAGGATTTTATCACTATGTTTACCTTTTTTTAATGTGACTTTCCCACGTTCAGACAGTGTATTTACCATTTTGATTGAAAATACTCAATAGTCATGGTAATTATCCCGTTGATAACAAAATTTATAATAATAGAATTAATAACAGTAAAACAATAAAGTTTATTCGACACACTCATCAATCAAACAAACAATCAAACTCTTCCGCTATATTTATTGGTATAGATTAGTGTTAGGATAAGATATATCTTATCTATGATGTTGCAAGTTTACCCCAAAAAGTGGGAAATTACTCCCGAACTAGCAACATTACGCGGGTGGGAAGTAGGGTGGGTGCGGGGCGTTCGCCACGATTTTGGACTCAGTGCCGTGCGTGAAAAAGAAGCGGATCGCGTATTCTGTCTTAATTCTGTGTATGTATGTATGGGAACACCCTTTAATTTTCAACTTTTTTAATTTTTTGGAATTTTTCCTTTATTTGTGCTATAAGACCTTGCTTTTTGCCAAATTTCGTGATTCTAGGTCAACGGGAACTACCATTTAGGTTTTCAACCCAAAACCTCTAGGGTACTTCCGGTTGACCTAGAATTGTCAAATTTGGTTACAAGCAAGGTCTTACAGTACAAGTAAAGGAAAAATTCCGAAAAATAAAAAAAGTTGATAATTAAGGTAAGTTTTGGTACTTACAAGTTTTCACGAAAACCTAAATTTGCCTATATCTTTTTATAGTGTTGACTCAGGACCTTGATTTTTATAGTCACAATAGGGACTATAGACCTCAGTATATGGTATAAATTTCAACTTGCTAGCTCCACCCGTTCCTGAGATAATCGATGGTGACACACGGACAGACAGACGGACAGACAGACAGACGGACAGACAGACAGACAGACAGACAGACAGACAGACAGACAGACAGACAGACGGACAAGAAAGTGATCTTATAAGGGTTCCTTTTTTTACCTTTTAAGGTACGGAACCCTAAAAATTAATATAATAAATATATTAGAGTTTGAAGACTCACGTCTGGCCGTGGACCTATGTAAGACAGTTTTGAGCTGCCTAGAGTTTTTATTAAAAGAGTTCTTTACAAGAGTTCAAAAACTTTAGTTGACTCAAAGTTTCATTGTTGAGAACTTGAGTTTTACCATGTCCAAGTAGAGTCGTTGAGTTCTTTCCTAAATCATAGTACTCGGCAATTTTAGCTGGCTTTTAAACTTAGCACTATACTTGGAGATGATAGAACCAGTAAGCAAGTTAAATTTTAAATGTTTTATCAAGATTTATAAATAAATGATAATAAACTTAGTTCATTACCCACTCTCCCCATAGCCATCGACATGACACCGAACAGGAAGAAGGAGTTATTGTCCCAGCCGATTTTACCAGCTACAAATGGAACGCAGAACCTCACGCAAATGTCCACTCCGGCCAATAGCGACATGAACAACGCCACTTCAGGCTTCGTTTTGCCGTAGTCTCCCAAAATAAATGGAGTCAATATTGAGAAGTTCAGCTCATTGAAGTTCGCCAACGTAATACCCAACATCAGATTGATGAAGGTAAAGTCTTTCAGCAAATCCAGATCAAAGAATATTTTGATTTTCTCCCAAAGCGTTAAATTTTCTTCTTCTTCTTCATCTTCCTTTTTTTCTTCGTTGTTAGGATTAACTTTTTTCTCTTCAAAGACATCGTCATCTTCATCATCAGTTTCATTTATTTTGTTAATCAATAATTTCATCTTCTCTGTCTTTTCACATTCTTTTTCTTTAAGATATTCTTCTAATTTAAGAGATGCTTGCTTGAGCACCTCGCTTTCAAAAGCAAAATTGTTAGATTTCCTTCTCTGTTTAGCAGTCCGTTGCGACTGGTTGCTATGGTTATCTTTCAAATACTGCTTCTCATCTAGATCATCCAGATTTTTGTTAGATTTTTGTGATATATTGCTATGATTGTCTTTATTGTACTTTGCTCCATATTGCCCATCCATTTTATAAGATTTGAGATTTTTACTATCAGCTATATGCTTCTCAGCTCTATCAGAGATATGCTTTGCTTCTGTTGGATCTATTTTTTCAACCACATATTTTTCTTCTGCTTTCAAATCCTGAGGAGCTTTCAGTGTAGGACAATCTTCTATTTCAGATTCGGGAATTTGAGTCTCTATAGTAATGGATGTTTTACGTTTTGGTTTGTAACTTTCACGCTCTGGGACGGTATTACCAAGATTTGATGAAGAGTTTTTCTTTGATTTATCTCGTTCTTGAACCAATGCTCCGAGGTTCGATGAAGAATTTTTCTTTGATAAAACACGGTCCTGGGCTAATGCTCCAAGGTTAGCTGACGAATTCTTCTTAGATTCGTTCAAGTACAAAGTAGAAGATTTACGAGACCGATTATCCAACAAATTCGTCATTGAAGGCTTCTTTGAGTTTAACCGAGACGTCTTCGCAGATCCGTCTCTGGATGACAACCGACTTCTTGACTGCCTGGACTGGCTAAAGTATCCATCATTAGCTCGCAGCATCATCGGTATTCCAGGATCCGTGATCTCGTAGCCTGGATTCACTGGGTCGTCTTCGTTGTACAAATATTGGCTAGAAAATGCGCTAAGATTTTTAAATTTGGATACTTTGCTAAAATATCCGCTTTCTAGTTCCTTTTCCTGTTGAATATTATTATTGTCAAGTTTGAGCAGTTTCTCTTCATCTTGTTCTTTTGGAGGAGTTTTGGTGTGCCATTCCACTGGTTGAAGTAATAAGGCACCAGCGATCGCGTGGAGTGATATTCCAGCGATGATCAGGATGGCTCCGGTTTCCCCGAAGGATGCGAACAGTGCAGTGATGATGTGAGGCCACAAGATTGGGCCGAGGCCTGTGGTCGTCCATGATAGGCCGGTTGCTAGCCTTCTTCTCTTTTTCCAATATGTGTTTAAAGCCAGAGCATTGGCTGAACTGCTTATACCGTAACTTGCCCCTAAAATTATGAAAAGTTGCTTTAATCGATCGAGCGAGCGAAGCGAGCGAAGATCTTAGTGGTAAGTTGGGCGATTTTGCTTTGTATGTTTGTATGTTTGTATGTTTGTATGTTTCACGAATTGTTGTTCGAGCATAACTGTCGAACCGTTCATCCAATCTGCATGAAACTTGGTAGGTCAATAGGTTGTGGTAAGGAAATTTACGGGGGAGCATATGAGCTTAATCGATGAAGGGGTTGTAAAGATATTGGGTTCCCAAGGGGGTAAAAAATTATGAAAGTTACACAAATAAATTGAGTGGGGTGTCATACGAAAGGGCTTATTTTGTACATTCCAAAATGGTTTTTATTTTTAATCTAGGATGTATAGTTTTTGAAATACGACCAAAGACCAAAAACTACGAAACCAGAGCTGCAAGAGCTCCCGTTGCATAGAGTTTCGATGACTTCGTAGCTCATTGACTGGTCGGTCTTAAAAAGAGAGTGGCATCGTTGCGGTTTGGTTTGCAATGATTTTAGATGCTACTTGATTTATTTTCATGATAAAAAAATTTTTGATAAAGAATGAAAATAATTGGGGTAAAAAAAGTTAAGTAAACAAATATATTGAGTGGGCTGTCAAATGAAAGGTCTTTATTTGTACATTCCAAAATAGTTATTATTTTTATCCTAGGACGTATACTTTTAGAAATACGACGAGAATTCATAAATATGAAATACCTAAATGAAAAATTAGACGCGACATTATGTATTGCATGCATGCCAGTATTTTTTACCATGAAGAGCAAGCGCAATAGCCATAGATACTCGGCAGTATCAGTAGTAGCACTTGAAATTATAGGGGTAGTCAGAAGAAAGTCCAAATGTAAGCCATCTACGGTGCGCGAGATCTCAGTTCGGGGCGAACTACTAGTTATTAAGGTGACATACCATTGCATGGTTATTCATTAATCTTAATCTCAAATATGTCAAAATGACAGATGATGTCAAAAATGACAGATTATGTCAAAAATGACAGATTATGTCAAGAATGACAGAATATATCAAAATGACAGATGTCAAAAATGACAGATCATGTCAAAAATGACACTTTATGTCAAAGATTAATTTTTATGTCAAAATGACAGATCATGTCAAAAATGACACTTTATGTCAAAAATGACAGATTACGTCAAATTGACAGATTACAATAAATTGACAAATTATATTAAATTGACACATTGGCCATTTATCTTTAAAACCACTTATCCTAGACTCTCCGTTCTCAGTTCCAGTGAAAGCTATTGATAAATCTTCATTTAAAGTGACAGCTGTCAAACTTCAAACGGCCATATCTCGCAAACTACTCGTCCTAGACTCCCCGTTCTCAGTTCAAATGAAAGCTATGACCAAGATCTACATTTAAAGTGACAGCTGTCAAAATGACATCTGTCATCTGAAATGTAGATCTTCATCATAGCTTTCATTTGAACCGAGAACGGAGATTCTAGGACGAGTAGTTTGCGAGATATGGCCGTTTGAAGTTTGACAGCTGTCACTTTAAATGTAGATCTTGGTCATAGCTTTCATTTGAACCGAGAACGGGAAGTCTAGGTCGAGTAGTTTCCGAGATATGGCCGTTTGAAGTTTGACAGCTGTCACTTTAAATGTAGATCTTAGTCATAGCTTTCATTTGAACAGAGAACGGGGAGTCTAGGTCGTGTAGTTTCTGAGATATGGCCGTTTGAAGTTTGACAGCTGTCACTTTAAATGAAGATCTATTCAATAGCTTTCACTGGAACTTAGAACGGAGAGTCTAGGATAACTGGTTTTTGAGATATGGCCAATCTGTCAATTTAATGTAATCTGTCAATTTATATATCATCTGTCATTTTGACATATTCTGTCATTCTTGACATAATCTGTCATTTTGACATATTCTGTCATTCTTGACATAATCTGTCATTTTTGACATCATCTGTCATTTTTGACATCATCTGTCATTTTGACATATTCTGTTTGTCTTGGTATAATCTGGCTTGAGAGAATTGAAGTAGTTGTACTATGGGGTATCAAAGTGGTTTCAGAGTTCCCTACAACTCAACCAGGTGGGCATAGTAGTTGTGCAGAAGGTCTGGGTTGAGTCGCAGGGAACTCAGTTGTGTAGAAGGGAATCAAAAGTACCCACGGCACAATCAGTTGAGCATAGTAGTTGTGCCTTGGGCCCGGAAGGGATTTATCAATGCATACCTTAGTATTGTTGTCAATTTTTGAATAAATAGTACTTAAACTACAAAAAAGTTTATTGCTATTGGTATTTATTGTAAAACTGATTTGAGACTTTATAGGAGACTTTGCTAAACCAAAAGCTTAGTTTCAGAAATCTTACCATATAAAATACTGAAGGAGATGAGGTAGGTGGTGAAATTGTATGAAAAGGTGGTCACTAAGAGCGATATGAAGACCAGCGTGGCTCCAGTCAGAGACACTTGACGGTACGAGAAGGTTTTGAATACTGGACCATTTGCTAGTCCTGAAATGAAAGAAATTGAGTATGTTTATCAATTTACTAAATAAGTATACAGAGGATATCTCAAAAAAAGGACGGTTTCTGGAGTTCGGGCCCAGACTTTTTGAATAAACCATGATGATAGTAACATAATTATGACATCACCATTCATCATCATGAGGCAATCCTCTCCTTATCAGGCGGCGTTCGCTTCCATCGTCTGCCCATCTCATCTCGCTGTTGGATGTGTACGTTCTGCTATATTTTATACATATACTTTTTCAGGATTCTGAATGAACTTATTACTAAAATTCACACTCAAAACCACCTAACATGCTAATATTGGATTTTACGCAATAGATTCAAAATAGCATTCTTCACTAATTATTCAAATCCTAGGTAAGTAGGTTCCTAATTTGGCTATCTTATTATTGACATAGTTTATTAATTAATCATTAGAAATATAACTCGTGTTCAAACCCACTGCCCTGTATTAGGTAGATACACTAGCAACGCCCTCGCGGCGATGCGGTGGTATATGGTGATGATGATGATATTGAAAATAAGCCTACAATATCCCTCAAGAGTTTAGCTATCAAATGCAGAAATATTTTTTCTAATCCGACTGGTAGTTCTTGAGGTTACGCGCTAAACAAACTTTCCGCTTTTATCTATATCGGTTTACGATGGAGATTATGTTTGCATGTCGACTGAAAACAATTAAATGAAGTGATTAAATAATGACAATGAAGTGAGGATTCTTGTATGTAGCAAGTATGTTTTATTTGGATTCATAATATATACTTAGTTTGTATGAGGTTTGAAGATTATAGTTATTGTTACTACCCAATAGTGTGCCTACCGTATTCTCTGGTACAAATAATAGAAACAACCACACATATCGGTTTATCAGAATCAATTACCGATTAGAAACGTCAAGGTACACATGGCTAGACATCGTGTGTATTATCTATCGAGGTAACAGTAGGTATCTGAAGGTGTGGACTGATAATGACGACCAACCGGCTACTTATAAACACGCCGCTAAATCGCTATATTCAAACAAAAATAATGCTAAGAAAAACATTCAAAGTAGCATTGAAATGAAATGCATTATGATCTAGATACAGTTAGGATACAATAGAACTACGCAATAAGTGTTTTCAAATTTGTAGGGTAGGTACAGATGAACAGCAATAACGTTGTCAGAGACTAATGTATTAAAACATTGCAAAAAGAAATGACTGACTTTGAACAACATACCACTTCCAAACAAATAGACCACAATGTACCTACTCGTAAGTAACGGAACCACAGTAGGCTTCACTGTGAAGTTACCGGTTTCTACGTTTTTGTTCCTAGATATTAGTCGATTAGATCGATCAGTTAAATAGATGAAAGCGAACAGATTACTGATGAACTGATTTAGTCAAGATTAACAGTATTTTCAGCTAAAGCGTAGTTATCATTAATTGTTATGAATACCTACCTAGGAAATTACCTACTTTACATAGACCCACCAGTGAACTGGTAGTTTATGTGTTGCATAGTATTATAATCATTAATCAGTGAATGTTACGAAGGTTACTCTAAATTATTTTAATTTGATCGAAATTAAAAACTCGTAAAACCCTATAAAACACGCCCTCATTTATTCAGGCTCGGTGACTGTATTTTAAATTGCCATGTTGCTATCCAAATTGTCTAAGTGTTTTTAACTTTAGAACAAATATTTTCATCTAAAAATACCCCTTTTCCCCCTCCGTATTCCTTCCTAAAATTTTACCCCCCCTCCGCTTTCCCCTCCTCATTCTTCCCCTTAAACTTTATATTTTCAAAGTCCTTGCGGATCCTCCTAGGACCTAGCTGATGTTTGTTGCAAACAGCTTTTTAGATTTGGTTTTGACTGTGCGTTGATTGGGTCAGTCAGGACAAACGATCAATCGAAAAGGCTTTGAGCAGTTTAGATGTTGAAAAACTGATGGTAAAGGCATGATGATGGCATCAGAAAGTTACCATGCGCGCGCGTCACGCACCGACGCAAGACGTCAGGGCCGAGTTCATGTTGATGATGGTGGTGGTCTGCGAGCTGGTGATGCCGAGTCGTTCAAACTTGTCACGGAAGAGGAGACCGAACTGCTGCAGCACTGGTAGAGCTGATAGCTGGAAAGGAAATTTTGAAAGAACAATCAAAACTGATCACTGCTTACTAAACTCAGACTAGGAGCGCCAACAGCATGTTGGAACAAATAATTATTAGAGACGGTTGGGATGTTTCAGAAATGGATACATTTATAGTACCTAAGTTATAAAATAAGGGCAATGCTTGCAATTACTCAAGACTATTACTTATTCCAAGCTCAAGCAGAGATCTTCTGAATTAGCATTCGATTCGATGATTTCAGTGGGAAAGTTGTCGTTTTTTTCAGCGAAGAAACGTCACTTTCCGAATTTGAATTCATTTTCTCCATTCTCCTGCATGGAAATATTCTTAAAGCTAGATTTCTTATGGTAACTTATCTATACCTAATATACCTATAGAATGTTTTGTCTATGTGTTATTGAATCATAATAACATTATAATATAACTCTTAGAATCGCAGCAGTGGGTCACCCTATTTATTTTAAAAAACAAGTATACAGGGTGTGGCAAATTCTTGGTCACTGAAGGGTAGCTACCTTTTCTCTTGTAGTTAGAGAGTTTTGTTCTTAGGAAACTTCGGTTTTATTTTGAAGAAAAAAATAATTGCATTTTTAGATTTTTGAAAAAAAGTACAGTTAGCCTAAAAAATTACATTTGTCAAAAAAAACAAGTTGGTCTTAATCGACTCTATTTCCCATCAGAAACACTTCTCCCAAAGTAACTTATCAAATCAAATCGTAAGTTTTTGCAATAATTCAAAAAAACACATCCCATACATTTTCTATGAAATTAGTGCCTAGTTGTAAACATTATAGTGCCAATTATTCGATGGTTATTAATTTAAATTCGTAACTGCTTCGGCATGCTGGGAGGCTATTGTAAAGCCTTATGCGCCTCAGACAGAGCCGCAAGAGAGAATGGTAATTTTACATCTGCAGGGAAGCATTTTGTTCTAAATTTAAATACACGCTTTACAATAGCCTCCCAGCTTGCTGGAGCAGTTATGAAATTAAATTAAGAACGATCGAATAAGTTTCACTGTAATGTTTACAACTTCTAATTTCATAGAAAATGTATGGGATGTGTTTTTTTGAATTATTGCAAAAACTTACGATTTGATTTGGTAAGTTACTTTGGGAGAAGTGTTTCTGATGGAAAATAGAGTCGATTAAGACCAACTTGTTTTTTTTGACAAATGTAATTTTTTAGGCTAACTGTACTTTTTTTCAAAAATCTAAAAATGCCATTATTTTTTTCTTCAAAATAAAACCGAAGTTTCCTAAGAACAAAACTCTCTAACTACAAGAGAAAAGGTAGCTACCCTTCAGTGACCAAGAATTTGCCACACCCTGTATAGTCTTGGATGTAAAAATAGTAGGTATAAATATGTTCTTACATCTCTATAACACATACCTACATCTTCACGTAAGAATATAAAATACTTATATTCTTACCTGAAGTAGCAACTAAGTAATAAAATGATTATTTTACCAAGGTTGGCGTAAAACGATAAAGTTATTGCTACATATTATAAGATCTACATTATTGACATTTCTATAATCTGACCCTTATCAAAGCCCTTTAATGACGTTTTTATTAGGTTATGAGACAACATAGATAATTGTATCTGTGCTATGCTGTGACACACAATATAGCCATCTAGATGTCGCCTGCGGCTTCGCCCGCGTGGGAACTTCCCACGCGGTTTCCACTGGGAACCCTTTATCGCGGATCAATTTTTCCTGGATAAAAAGTAGCGTCCTTCCTCAGGGCTTAACCTATACGAAATTTTAAAACTTGAAACTTGAAATGGAGTTGGGCAGGAAACTTGGCATGATTTGGTGATGGCAGGTAAAGTAAGGCCTTAACTGAGTGGTGGCCCTGGGAAAACATTAGACCTCTTGGTCTAATGTTTTCCCAGGGCCACCACTCAGTTAAGGCATGGCATCCAACTGGCATCTGCTATATGGCCTGCCCATTGCCACTTCGAATGTGTTAATCCGTTTGGCTGTGTCGGAGATCCAAGTTTTTCTACGAATCTCCTCATTTCTGATTCGATCCCGTAGAGAAACCCCGAGCATAACCCTCTCCATGGCTCGTTGAGCGTCTCTAGAGCTTATTCATGCACAAGACATGAAGAACATCAACGGTAAAGGACATAAGCTGCCTAAATAAATATCTCCAGATGTATTCAGTTGAAGTAGAGAAGTCGTTTTCGGCGTACAAATTAACACTGGGCGATAAACGCAACAAATTTGGAAAATAATTTTATTTTATAAGTACTTACTTACTAGGTAGGTATTGTCACAAAAACTATGCCTAAGTAACTTGTCTGTTTTTAAAATAAAAGTGTTTTTTGTGCATATTTTGGCACTTTGTTAGTGCATTATAATCCGATGTCTAGTGATTAGGTATCAGGCTAAAATTGTGATGAAAGACTTACATTTGAAAATCCAGCAGCGACAACGATCATCCAGCCCCATCCACCGTCAGGCGGAACGAAGTCTCCATCCCTCCTAACTTTCAACTTCGTCTTCACCATTCTCAAAACACAGAAAATTGAATAAAACCCTAGATTTTCTAGGTAAAAAGGCTGCGATGAAGTGTCTTCGTTAGTAATGTGTATACGCGACTGACTAATCAAAACACAAGCGCTCTGATAACATGTCATGCAATGCAACTGGTGATGTAGGTATTTAATTCGTAATGATTGGGTACCTAGATTAGTCGGTAATTGTACCTACACTCAGCTAGAGTCATTGATGTCTGTTTACTGAGGGCTTATTATCCCCTCAGAATTACCTATGTTATTCTGTGCCCTTAGTAAGAACCCAAATAGACTAGGTATGACATTTTAAATTTTTCTTTAACCTTTTTAGTTCCGCTGCTGGACAAAGGTCAATTTCAATTTCAATTTCAATTTCAATTTCAATTTATTTATTGCGAAAATGGGTAAAAATAACAATGTAGATTTAAAATTAAGGTCCTCCATTATCAGCTAGTTAGCATGCAACATTACAATTTACACAGAATTAAATACAATAAATGATAGTGGGCAAACTTCACCCAGCACCGCCAGCAATGTAACTAGTAGTTCGCCCCGAACTGAGATCTCGCGCACCGTAGATGGCTTACATTTGGACTTTCTTCTGACTACCCCTATAATTTCAAGTGCTACTACTGATACTGCCGAGTATGCCTATTGCGCTAGCTCTTCATGGTAAAAAATACTGGCATGCATGCAATACATAATGTCGTGTCTAATTTTTCATTTAGGTATTTCATATTTATGAATTCTCGTCGTATTTCTAAAAGTATACGTCCTAGAATAAAAATAATAACTATTTTGGAATGTACAAATAAAGACCTTTCATTTGACAGCCCACTCAATATATTTGTTTACTTAACTTTTTTTACTCCAATTATTTTCATTCTTTATCAAATTTTTTTTTATCATGAAAATAAATCAAGTAGCATCTAAAATCATTGCAAACCAAACCGCAACGATGCCACTCTCTTTTTAAGACCGACCAGTCAATGAGCTACGAAGTCATCGAAACTCTATGCAACGGGAGCTCTTGCAGCTCTGGTTTCGTAGTTTTTGGTCTTTGGTCGTATTTCAAAAACTATACATCCTAGATTAAAAATAAAAACCATTTTGGAATGTACAAAATAAGCCCTTTCGTATGACACCCCACTCAATTTATTTGTGTAACTTTCATAATTTTTTACCCCCTTGGGAACCCAATATCTTCACAACCCCTTCATCGATTAAGCTCATATGCTCCCCCGTAAATTTCCTTACCACAACCTATTGACCTACCAAGTTTCATGCAGATTGGATGAACGGTTCGACAGTTATGCGCGAACAACAATTCGTGAAACATACAAACATACAAACATACAAACATACAAACATACAAAGCAAAATCGCCCAACTTACCACTAAGATCTTCGCTCGCTTCGCTCGCTCGATCGATTAATATTTCTCGAAAGACCTTACAAAACTAAGCATTTTTTATTATCGACGCATTAAAATCTATCCCGGGGGTCACTAGATAAATCCATGTTTGTACCTACCTAACCTGAGTAGTAGGTACTAGATTGTATGACAACGGGGCAAAATATAATTTGTTTCGACGAGAGTGCTATTTTGAATACAGAATGGAGCGAGGGATGCTAGAGTTGAAACCCGAGCGCAGCGAGGGATTCTAGATTAGAATCCTGAGCGCAGCGAGGGATTCAAAGGACGTCATCGGAAATAGGAGATTGTTACACATGGTTTGAAAGTAACCTACCTAGGTACGAGATGGTTTGGCGCACGAGCAAAGCGAGGGCGCTAATAGTTCCTAAACAGGTTATTCACATCTATCTTGTAAGAGCTATTAACACGCTGAGACGCTATGGCCGCATCGCCGGCCACGTGGCCAAACAGTTCGTATTGAAATGTATGACAGATAACTCACTTGGCTATGGTCTGGCGACAGGATCCTGATCCTGCGATCCAGATTCCGTGATCCTGACTTCGTGATCCTATTCCCGTGATCCTGATCCTATAATCGTGATCCCGTGATTCTGATTCTGTGATCCTGATCATGTGATCCTGATCCTACGTGATCCTGATCCTACGTGATCCTAATCCCGTAATCCGGATCCAATGATCCTGCATAATCCTGATCCCGTGATCCTTATCCTGTAAACCTGATCCAACGTGATCCTAATCCCGTGATGCTGATCCCGTGATCCTGATCTTCATCTTATGGTAAATAGAAATGTCAAATATAGCTGACAAAGACGACATGGCTCAATAGAAATGTCAAATAGTAGCATGTGATTTATTTAATACTTTGTCAGCAGGGAAAATCGTTTCCCAGGGAGAATTGCTTCCCAGGGACGCAAAAGTACTGTTTTCATCCCTCTGTTCAGGTAACTTCAAGCGTACTTTCCAAACATGAGAAATGAAAAATAAATACTTAAAAGACTTTCTCATAAACCTCACATGATTTTGAAATAAAAAACATCCCAATAAATCGAGACTTTCATCGCTCTAATCATAATCATTATAGCTTTTTTGTAAGTTAAACCTTTTCGACTTAAATAAATAGAGAACCCTCGGACAGAATTTGATGCGAATTGGCACAGAGAAACAAGACTTTGATACCTTCTAAGCAAAAGTAGCTATATATAAGCTGTGGCGGTCGTGGGTCCATACATTTATGATTATGCCCAAAAATGCGGTAACAGCCATTTTAACCTCTCTTTAAGTTAAACCTATTCGACTCAAAATAAATAGAGAACCCCGGGACAGAATTTGATGCGCATTGGCACAGAGATACAAGGCTGTGATAACTTCAAAATAAAAGTAGTCTGAGCTGTGGCGGCCGTGGGTGAAGTGCCCATATATTTTTGCCCACACTCGTTTAAATTAGAATTTAGTAGTGATGTCAAAACGAAAAAATAATAATAGTGCAAAATTAAGAAAAAACAATAGTACCTACTCATTTAAAATTTATCATTTAAGAACTCGTCAACGCTATAATACACTTTTTCTTGAAGTAATTTTTTTAATGTCAATTTAAAGATGTTGTCAGATATTGTCTCTAGTAAAGATCTTGGCAGGTGATTGTAGACCTTTGGTGCCATACAGAGTATACTGTTTTCAAGCAAAGCAGATTTGTACGCAGGACATGTGAGTAGATGGTTACGACGCTCACCTCTAAAAGAATTGTAGAGATGTCGGTTGCTCCTGACAAACTGAACCACTTCAAATATATATATGCTAGGCAGAGTTAAGATCTTAAGGCTTCTAAAATGTGGCTTACAGCTTTCGATCTGTTTCAGTTTACAAATAGCCCTAATGCATTTCTTCTGTGCCTTAAAAACCATTTTTTTATCGGTAGAATTTCCCCAGAACATGACACCATACCTTAGAAGGGATGCTACATACCCGTGATACGCAGTCAAAAGCGTAGTTTTACTCGCAGTCTTTGACAGCATGTATAATGCATATGAAAAGCTATTAACTCTAGAGCAAAGAGTTTCTATATGAGCTTTCCAGTTTAGGGTAGAGTCAATATTTAAACCTAAGAATTTAGTCATGTCAATTTCTTTTATTGTATGTCCAGAATAGTTTATGTCAATATTGGATATTTTAATTGCTCTATTTCTAAATATCATTAGATTAGTTTTAGTTAAATTAATTTTTAAATTATTAGATGTCAGCCAGTCAATTATGTTACCTAATGTATCGTTTATGTCAAGTGTTAGGGACGTTTTCTCAGTACCTGTAAAAAGGATAGTGCTATCATCTGCAAAAAGAGTCATATGGTGGTTCGTTATTCTAGGAAAATCGTTAATATACGTGATAGGTCGCCCCCAAACTCTTCCAACTGTCTCTATCTTTCGCTGAATCTCACCATCTTTGAACGTAACGAGATCGTCCCGCCAACGCCAAGTTGCCACATATTTTATTGGTCTATTCCGAATAAGGACTGGAGTAGGTTGGGTCCTGGTGGAAGCAGAGCGTCGTTGAGGCTTTTCCCTTCATATTTTGCAGCGTCGAACACGATGCGGATCTTCTTGACGGGATGCACTACGGAGAAGTGAGGTAGGTACCTAGGTAGAACGTTCGATCTGGATTAGAGCTTAGACGAAGCTTTCAACAACGCTGACGTAGAGCGGCAAAGTACTTTTCTTTTCAGGAGTCTTATCGTATGGAACATAGGACCTTTCACATTCAAAATATTATAGAAGATCATAGCCCACAATGTTCATTTATTTATTCTGTGGTAGATAAAAATGACAAAATATTTTATATTGTGTCCCTAAGTAAATAAAGCAGCTAAGCATCCGGTAAACCATGACTAGATATGAAGAGTGGATATTTATGATAGCCACGCGGTCACTGCGTGTTTCAGTTTGTCAGTGTTGTTCATGTCCGTATTTACAAAGCAATTGTTTAATTGTTTTATAGCGGCTCATGATGAATACTGGTGACAAATACTTGCCATAATATTATAGTATCTACCTAGTTACATAAGTACCTACCTACCTACCAGAAGAACCCTGATTAGAACTAGGCAGGTTATGGAATGGAATTTTTTCAAGCTCTTTGTACAAATACCTACCTACCTACCTAGGTACTTTGATGAATGTTGCTTTGAATTTGAACATAGGCCCCCTTACTTATGAAAGATGTTTAATGTTGAACACTGGTTAAACAACGTCCTGTCTCTGTTTTTCACTACCCATAAATAAAGACAGGACGTTGTTTAACCAGTGTACTTTAAACATCTTTCATAAGTAAGGCCCAGGTAAGCTAACTAGTAATTCGCCTCGAACTGAGATCTCGCGCACCGTTGCGTTGATGGCCGGCGTGGTGCGTGGGTGGATAGGATAGAGCTCTACTTTTGTCTTTTTTAAACTTTCGCGATCAGAACACATTATAAATACCTACCTACTTCTGTATCCGGGTATTTATCACGTAAATTACCTACCTTTTTATCTAGCCCGACGTTTCGACTAAGTAGATTGCACCAGCTGTGGTCGCGGGAAGACTGAAGCGTAGGAGGCACCGGAGCAAAGCGAAGGCGTTTGTTGAACTACCCTCACTTGATCCTCAGAAATGACTATAAGGGCCGGTTCTTTATGGTAAGGTAAGGTTGTAGTATCTCTACCTAATCTGTGGTTGTAGTGTGCCGGACGATCTAGTGGGAACCGACGCGCGTCGTCGGGCTAATAAAAAGGTAATTTACGTGATAAATACCCGGATACTTACATAAGTAAGTAGGTACCTATTTATAATGTGTTCTATTTTTATATCAGTCGGGCCAAGCGGGCAATTCAGATATTTTTGGCGGGCTACGGATGGTTACTATTTTAGACCTACTGACCTAACAACTGATTTTCTTAAAGTACCTACCTACTAGGTACCTAGGTAAGATACGAGTATCACTTTTTAGAAATTGCTACAAAACTTTGAGCAGGGGCGACATAGAATCACGTAGGCGCACGCTAGGCAACTGCTACAGACTTTATTTTTATCCAATAGGTAGGTATTTAGGTACCTACCGAACGATTGCTAGATTTTCTACTTTCTGAGTGTTAGCTTATTATCTTAACTATGTATTCTAAACATCTCGATTTTCATGGTTCGATCCACATCCACAAATGTATGATCTGATCTTAAACTGATCTACAAATATTTGACCTATCTCGCTCGGGCCTAGGGTCTGGGTGTTTTTCTAAGTAGGTACCTAGGTTAGTATAGTACCTACCTACAAATACAATAAGTAAGCGATGTAATGTAAGTAGGTATTTATATAGGTACCTACCTAAGTACTTACTTACCTAGCAATTTAAGTAGGTACCTACTTACTATACCTACCTAGTAATTTACCTATATAATACCTACTTAGATGAAGCTCTCGTAGTGTAGCTTGCTGAGACGTTCTTGATTGATCGTTGAAGTGTGCTCGGTAACAATTTGGATGGGTGACCGCAAGTATCGTTACGAGCTGAGCGCTTCATGGACTAGGACCGTGTTCTACTCATATCAGTTGCACTGGTCCAAGCTGACTGGGATCGTGTCACCGCGGCTTTATTTGTAATTGTTGATTTTTATTTCAAACCAATTGTCAGTGTCATGTCAATTTGGTTTATTTGTCAAAGTCTAATCTGACATCCCCTCACATTAGGGTAGGGATGCTCAATCGTTACCTGGCGCTCTCGATAAAAACTGATCGATTTTAAATAAACTACTTATTACAATCGTAAAACAGCACAAAATTACAGCATACATACCATGACTATTGGGTCGATCAACTATTTTACCCACACTTTGGACAGGTTCGGACCATATTTTTTTGAAAAAAAAAATTTTTTTTCTGTATTCTGATTATAGTAAGGCATTAGAAATATTATGGACTATATTCTCATATTATATTTTGAAATATTATGGACTTCGCGGACTGGCGGCTCGACGGTGCTATCAAAGGACACCACCACGCCACACGACCAAAGGAAAACACAAATGAAGCTATCTACGGCAAACATGGCCTTCTCTGTGTCTCCGGGTCAAATTTAGGAGGGTAACTCAGCATACACAAGTAAGGGGATTTTAGTGAGGGACAGATTTTTTGGAAAAGTTAATTAGCCTATTTCTATTTTGTTAAGTTCACGATAAACTATAACATACTAACTTGTTCTAATAAAATAATTAACCAAAACCAATAAGCGTAAGTACATTTAAATTAAAGTTTACATGTCGAATGTGGTCTTTGGACAGCAATATTTTGTATGGAGCGGACTTTTTGTCTACTGAGTTACCATAAAATTTCATGGAAATTAAAGATTTTCGAGAACGTAATCAAGTTTCCCATTGTGCCTAATGAGCTTAGATACCATTGTTATGTTCGTTATGTGTGTAAGTATATATAACCATTTAGCGTATTTTAATAAAAAATGGTCGGGGACAGCAAAGTGTGGGTAAAATAGTTGATCGACTCTATTACATAATTGAAGTGAGGGTTTTCAGATTTTTAGGGCTATATGACATGTGTGCTATACTTGTTGGTTTCGACTACCATTATATTTGTTATTCTACTACACTATTATAGATAATTATGTACTAATAATTATTATTATAACATTGTAGGTTGGTAACTATAAAAAAATATATTATTCCAATCTTGAAATTTGATTGTCCGCAAAAATAGTAACTTAAATTAGACAACCACACTGGGTCGATGTGTGTGGTGAAATATGAATCATAATCAGCAAAACCGATCTTACTTTATAACTATGAAATGCCTACTACATTTACTTATGAATGAATGAATGAAAATTCTTTATTACACACCTTAAAATAAGCAAAATACAATAATGATAGAATAAAGTAACAATGTACAACGGGCGGCCTTATCGCTAGGAAGCGATCTCTACCAGGCAACCTTTGGATGGAGAAGAATCTAAATAATGGAAGATTGTCCGGGTGCACAAAGAATAATAATTATTACAAAGAATAAAATAAAACAAATAAACGTACCTAAAGGTAGTTAATATACTAAAGGTACTTATAATAATACAAATAAAATAAGAAGGTTGGCAGGTAGGTATATAATTATGACTTTTGGTGTATTTCATCTTGAAGTCAAAACAATTCAAAAACAAAACAATTTGATACCAATACGATCCATCTTGCATGTATCGATCCGCCGCCGCCGTATCGTATGGGATTGTATCGATACAAGTAAGTATCGGATCGTATCGAACATCCCTAGCCAGCACGGCGCACGCACGCACACAGCAGACAGTTGAATTCGCGGATCGCGGCAGTTCATGCAGGCTTTTGTTTAGTTGAACTTTTCTTTCTTTGCTTAGAAAGTTATACATTTCGTGGACAATTCATTATAAATTGACTAAAGCTTCTATTAGGACGGTTCAAGCATTGCTGAGCTGTATTTATAGTTTTTCCGCTGATAGTTATTTTGATAAATTTTGTAAGTGAAAGAAATTCTTTGTTGCGCGAGAAAGTTAAAAAATCGCAAATTACTGGTGCTATGTTGTGTTGCTGAAACTTTATGGGGTATAACTTTCCACAGGTGGGTGAGTTATTTATTTCTATGAAGGTCTTTGACCCTAAGATTTATTCAGACAGTACCTACTTTATTGATGAATTTGTAAGTAGATATTGTTTAAATCACAAAATATTGTTTCTTACGGTTACTAGGTACATTCGAGAGGTTTTAAAAATATGAAAACTATTTCTCATGCCACTAAAATTATTTTCTTTACTGTTGGCAAAATAAATGAACTCGGTTGCACAAACAAAATGATTTTATACAGTAACTAACATATGTTTTGTAATTTAAATAATGAGTCAGAACTGTGTTTTGAAATGTGCCAATTAATTCACTATGCGCCTTTGTGTAATCACCTAATCCCTACTTTCCTATTCTATCTTTATTTGAATGATTAATTATTACTACTTCCTTTGGCTTCTTTGGCAGTTTAGAAGTGTTTGGATGGTAAACTGCTATTTTTTGAAAGTTGGAAACTTACCTACCTCTTGACTATAGTCCGGCAAAAACGGGTAGACATGGCAACTAAAATTTCAGTACTTTGGAAACCCTTTCTCTACTAATCTATGGTAAAGTACAGGTTTCTTGTCTATGGTACAGGTGCCGAAGACGTCAGTCAGAAGTAATAATTTACTTCTAAAAGAGAATTTATCTAATTCGCGTATTTAGCTTGCACAGAGGCGCCCCCATTTATTTCTATTATTTTGTGTCGGACTATACCTGCCCCCTGAACATCATTACAAGCAATGATATTGTAAGCAATTAAATTAGAAATTAAATAACAAGAAGCTCTCACCTCATCTGCTTATAGTCAACATGACTGCTCGCAAGATAAGAAATAAAAAAATAAAAAATTCCTATCGCCGATTTATTCCTTCAAAAATTAGCAAAGAGCTGATGATCGTCATACACCTGAATAGATCTTAATAAATTAGGTACCTTTAGCTAAGAACCATCTTGATCAAGTCAGTTTTCTAACAAAAAAAACCTGCATCAAAATCAGTTCATCCGTGGAGGAGCTATAATGCCAGATACAACTATAGGGTTAAAATGAACTAGGTGAAATGCTTAAAAATATAAAACAGTCTACCAATTTCTATTGTGATTCTGCTACAGCGACCTTTTTAAGCCCGCTCGTTATAATAATATCTTTACGGAGGTAGGTACTTGAATTCTAAAGTGAAACAACTGATAAACAACTTTACTAACCTCGTCTACCTTGTAATGATGTATGGGTGTTCCATTAATGGTTGTAAAATCTATCAATGTGATAGTAATGTGTATTTTTGCTATCAGGGTGATAGTAACTGGATCCGTGCAGTTATAATTACTGGGGTCACCAGTGTGTACAAAACCAGATGCACTGAGGTTACTCATGTGTTGTAATACTGCATGTTTCAGTACAACAATATTTGCACAATGCCATAGTAACATTTTGTAGGTATTTTCTCGGGAACAATAGGTCTGCTGTGGCTATTGTTTAATGCAAGTGTTAATTTCTAAGTATTTTTGTATAAACAGTATTTCAAAACCTTTGTCTTGTCATCATTATTTAATATTCTTTTATTAGGTTTCTCCTCTTTTCATATATCTCTGTATTGAGCTAAACTTTGCTAGTAACCTGGATGACAAAAAACAGATTTTTGAAATCATTACCTGTTTGGTTTAGTGACATCTACCTACCTACCTATATTTTTTTTGTCTCTAATAAAATCTATACCAAGGTACATAAAATACGACTTTGAAATAATCTGTGCATTTGGCATATCAATTATTAATACTGTTTATAAGTGTAACCACTTCAGATGAACAAAACAAACCATAATATAATTACTATGATTAACATGATTCAGACAACTCTTGTGGAAATATACTGTAGACAATTTACAGTTAAAATCAATTACTTTGATCCTTCTTGCCAAAGAATTCTAATCAAGATTCCTCCCACATATTATCTAGTTATGTCTACTTGCGTTTGCATAGCAACGTAAACTTACTTTCTCAATTAAATAACTTGGTTTGTAGAGCAAGATTAATGGAGTGGTGTTATGCAGAAGGCGACCAACCCTGGATTTTGCGAAAATGAGTTTTTCTGCATAACACCACTCTCTGTTATCTGTACCTAGGTATTTCATACCACTGCTGGGCGAAAACCTCTCATATCAGTTCCAAAACGAGACTCTTTCTCGAAGGTGTCGAGAATAATCATCGTCATCTGCTGCCCGAATTCATTCAAAGTTTTGCATAAATCTTAGACCTTTTACATCTTTACTAGATGATTTATACAGTGTCAGGAGGCAATCTTTGCCTACACCTAACGGGACACTGTAGTGCCTGGGACATTGTTTGAGATGGAGTAGGCTTGGCCAGCACCTAAACCATTTTCTCAGCTTAACCGGCCAATCCACAGGAAAGACATGGTCAATACGTGTGGGGCTGACTAAGCCACGGGTTTCCTCACGATGTTTTCCTTCACCGTCTACCCGTCTAGAGCTCGTGTAAATTTTTCGAAACGAAGTATCCATTGATGCAAGACCAGATTTCGAACCCACGACCTTCGGATCGAAAGTCGAGGTAGTATCTCCCTCGACCAACACGATGCTATGTATATGTTTGAGGAACCCTGCCATAGGCTATCGAAAACCGAGCGTTTCCGTGCTTCACACATTAATCAATCCTGTTATCATGTAACAGACACGTTATCAATCCCGGGCATCCCGGCTTGTCGTTACGCCAAGAGCGACGTCTTCTGGCGGTCTTAAAACTCTGTCAACTTTATAGGCCTCTCTTTGCTGTCATACGCCAGGTCATGGGCTGCCCAGACAATTATTTTTACAGTTATACTCGGTTATAGTCAAGAATATTATAAATAGAAAATTATTTAACAAGGTATTGACTCCGCTAGCCATGAGGATAATAGCCGGAAACTCATTATTTGTAAAGTAACAACAATGACCTACCTACCTTTATGTCATATTAATTGAGGTTATTTTGTAGATTATCATAATAAATACGCCATCTAAAAAGTGTATTAAACTACTACGACTCACATTGTTTGGTCTTCAAACTTGTAAGGAACTTTCTAGATTGAGCCTCCACATTAAATTTTCTTTCGCCACTTCTGATAGAAATATCGTATTAGCCTCACCAATAAAACAAACCTTCATAATAACATTGTACAGTTTTATTCCTTTGTACATGTAACAATTACTTATCGTACACCGGTACTGACTTATTACTAGTGGTTAATGACTCTAAAAATGAGACGTCTTTACAGTAGCAATGTCTACAAGAATGAATGCGCTTCTCGAGTTGTTTTTACCCGACTGCGCAAAGCAAAGGAAGGGTAATGTGTTTATCAGTCTATGTATGTATGTATGTATGTTTGGATGTTTCTATGTGGCATTCTAGAGGCCAAACGCGTGGACCGATTTTGATGATTCTTACGTCAATCGATTCGTCTGAACCTTGGGAGTGTTGTTACAGGCATGACAGTAATCAAAATTCACCAGTGCCACCACCAGACGCCTTAATGTCAAAATTAAAAAAATCAAAATCGTCACACCATGTCAAGTGGGGTATCGTTGAATAGGTATTTTAAAATCAACTTTATGTTTCTTTTACCATTTTTCATTTTAAGTAATAGTTTAGGAAAAATAACGGTTTAAAGTTGATTAATAATTATTCTCGCTATGGATGTTTCTATGTGGCACTCTAGAGGCCAAACGCGTGGACCGATTTTGATGATTCTAACGTCAATCGATTTGTCTCAACCTTGCGAGTGTCACTAAAGACATGAAAGTAATCAAAATTAACCAGTGTTACAACCAGACGCCATATTGTCAAAATTGAAAAACTCAAAATTGACGAACTATGTCAAGTGGGGTATCGTTGAATAGGTATTTAAAAATCAATGTTAGGTTTCTTTTACTATTTTTCATTTTAAATAATAGCTTAGGAAATATAACGGTTTAAAAGTCTGTTTGTGTGTATCTTGGCCGCGCATCACGTCTCGGTCGAACGAAACTACTGGACGGATTTAAATGAAACTTGGTATTATTTGAGTGCATACATACTATACTACTACGAGGTATAAATAGGATACTTTTGATTACTATACCTACTTACTTACTGAAATTCAAGACGGTTCCCTTGGGAGAGGAAATGAAAATCAAAATGAGTAGGTAGGTATCTGGTTGTAATTCATTAACACATAGTACCTACGATTGTATTGATTCTTTTTACCCGACTGCGCAACGCAAAGGAAGGGTAATTTTGTTAGAAAGTAGGTATGTACCTACTTTAAAATGTTCTGTAAAAATTTCAAGGTCATCGGTTTTGTAGTTCAGAAGTTACAAACATCGCAACCCTCAGTATTATTTTTTATTTACATTTATTACCAAAAACACAACTAGATGTCGCTGCTAAATCTGAACCAATCCTAGATCGCGCTATCGTTGCGTTTTGAAAAGTTTACCTATTCTATCAATTTTTGAAGGCCATTATCGAAAGTTTTTGATATTATTGGATTGGATTGAATTATTGGCTGATGGGGAATTGGATTGGATGGATTTGAAGAATAAAATTGAATAAATAATTAGGGCGATACGAAGTTACTTAGTTTAGTTGGTTTATTAATTTCTTGTTGGGTAGGTAATAGTTAATCAAGGTATTTTAAAATCAACTTTATCATAACTAAAAAGTGTTAAATAAAAAAATATTTTAAAAAAACAAAAACCCGACTGCGTCAAAACTAAAAAGAAAAAAACAAGCCTGCAAAGAATTACTCACAGTCGGGACCCATAACATTGGGAAGATTTGATTGGTAATAAAATGAATGGGTACCGACTGTGAGTAATTCTTTGCAGGCTTGTTTTTTTCTTTTTAGTTTTGACGCAGTCGGGTTTTTGTTTTTTTAAAATATTTTTTTATTCCCTTTCTATTGTTAACAATCTACCCTCAATATGTTAAGCAATTAAATTGACTCAAACTAAGACACAGTAAAATAAGACACAGTAAATTAAGACACAGTAAATTAAGACACAGTAAAGTAAGACACCTTACAGTTTAAATTAAATAATAACTTAAGCTTGATATTTTACATCTAACAACACAGAAAATATTAATAAATTTAGTGAAATGCTAACAGACGGCCGTCCTGTTAACGGAATGACCCTATTCCGTCTCGGCCATTCGATAAGATAAGAAAAAAAATATTAGTACATATACTTTATACGCGTCAGCGGTAATCATAGTGGTAGGTACTTAACAATAATAACAACATAAAAATAAAGAATGCAAAAAAAAATTGTAAAAATAAACAAAAATAACACAAACGATAGCCTGGTTCTAACTTTATCGGTAGGTACATATTTACAAATAAGTAGTAGGTAGGTACTATCTGTACTTCTTCTTGATCGCAAACTAGGAGTTTTGCAGAGCTGTTCGAGTGTTTTGCTGCAAAACTGAAGACTAGATAATGCCGGTTACAAGGAGATCTGCAAAATTCGAGATTAATATTATTTCAATGCATAACATAGACTATTTAAATGGAGGTTGTGTTTTATTTTCACAAATAATAAAACAGATAAATTATTATCCAGTGCGTTCTGTATCAATGAAATTAGGTAATACCAAATCGGTCTGATTCAGGAATGATTCACACTAATAATAATATTGAAAAGTGTGCTATTATATCATCATTTCAATAAAATTTAAAGACAATTATATTAATAACATTTTATATTTTGATGATTACTGTAAATAACAGAATGCCTCATCATCGCATTTTCATGATGCTATATTTAATTTGCTAAACCTATATGATAGGTATTATTATATGATGCAATTTTATATTTATGAAGCACTTTAGATCAGTGATCACTGCAATCATAAGAGCATATTTTACATGAATAAAAGAAACTTATGTTTAGTGATCACTGCAATCATAGCAGCATATTTTACTTGAATAAAAGGAACTTATGTTTAGTGATCACCGCAATCGTAGCAGCATATTTCACTTGAATAAAATGATACTTATGTTTAGTGATGTTTAGTGATCACTGCAATCATAGCAGCATATTTTACTTGAATAAAAGGAACTTATGTTTAGTGATCACCGCAATCGTAGCAGCATATTTCACTTGAATAAAATGATACTTATGTTTAGTGATCACCACAATCATAGCAGCATATTTCACTTGAATAAAATGATACTTATGTTTAGTGATCACCACAATCATAGCAGCATATTTCACTTGAATAAAAGATACTTATGTTTAGTGATCACTGCAATTAGAGCAGCATATTTCACTTGAATAAAATATACTTATGTTTAGTGATCACTGCAATTAGAGCAGCATATTTCACTTGAATAAAAGATACTTATGTCTAGTGATCACTGCAATCATAGCAGCATATTTCACTTGAATAAAAGATCTTCTTCTCCTTCTTCTTCAGCATATATTCGCCCACTGCAGGACATATAATATGCCTCTCCAATATTCTTCCACACTGCTCTATTACTGGTCTTCCTGGTCCAGTCTGTGTATGCCAAGCATATCCTTTTATGTCTTCGGACCATCTGGGGCGGATGGGCTGGCAACGCTCCTTTTTCCGAGCCGTGGACTCCACTCCATGTTGCATTTGGTCCATCTTACTATTTACTTAGGTTTAATGTTGACCGCAGTTTTAGCAGTGTGTTTCACTCGAATACAAATATTTAAGCTTAGTGATCACCACAAATATAGCAGTATATCTCACTTTTAATTAGGTTGAATAATCTCTTATTTGAACTTAAGTCCAGTGTTCATCACAATAATTATGGCAGCAGGTGTATCTCACTTGTACATGCTTATCAACCAAATTATTTTTGTTTTCCAAAAGAAAGCTGTCCGACATTGAGCCAAGGGAAAACCTTTAAAATATTTTCAAAGAGATTAATATCAGACTGCCAACATTGTAATAATATTCATGTTAATTTAATTTATATTCGAAGACATAATTAAATGGATTCTCAAAAAATGTGTCATTCATAACTATGAGACAAGAAATAGGTTTTAAACTGTCTTTGCCAAGTACAAGACTAACAAAAGTAGATAAATAAATTCTTAGGAGCTGTACATACACATAAAAGCATCACTATAATAATATGAATCTTTTGACAAGTAAAGCGTAATTATGAGAAATAAACCGTCTGCCAACTTAAATTATAATAAAATCAATGGCACCATAACTTGCGTTCCATGTAAGCGGTTCTTTGGCGCAAAAATTAATATCAGACATTACGTTGCATTGACATGCGGGCTAAACACCCAAGCCCGTAGATAAGTATATTATGTAAACAAATAAATTACTAAGCCAAACGCCTCCGTAGTGGAAATAGGCCAGAAAGATTATATAATTATAATATGAAATTAAAGTTTTTCTCTTAGACTGCAAGAAAATTAAAAATAATGACTAAGGTGTCTTAATAAGCTTATTATCAAATATAATATTTTATCGTTTTTGTTACGTATGGTATGAGGAACATTACTATTTAATACTATGTTCATTGTTATTATTCAGGTACTCTACTTATTGCAAATTTGACGTTCCAAAGTGCAATTTAATTTGTCCATTGTTTAATAAATTTTCATATTATTTATTTTTCATAAATACATTGTTACATACAAACATAGGACAAAAATAGTTTAAACAAATAGGGCAAATAATTTACCAAGACCCCGCACTAGGGTAAATGATATGGGTTTGAATTAGATTTGGAAGGTATAATAATATTTAATTCAAAATTAATTTAATTTACTCTCTTTGTTTGTTTATAAGTATAACACTGAGCGAGTGGGACTGTCTTAATATGAACCGACTCAAAGTACACATCAAGGTACAGTCATAACGAATGTTCTTCCCTCTGAAGTTAGGTGCAAGAAAGGATAGCGCATACCTTTACTGCTTAGAGTAAGGGAGATAGAGCATAATAACAGTCAACTTTAAAAATACAAAGGCCCGCCGCGATCAACGCAGCATTTCTCACATCATAGAGTGAAACCGGCATCCAAAACGGCACTTCTGTACAAAATGTAACAAAGGTAAAACTTGTGATCACCACAATATTGTAGCATATCTCACTTAAATCATTTTAATAGTGATAAAATTTATTCATCATTCATAGTCAATTGTGTTTATTTTATTATCATCGTTGTATCTATCATAATAGGTACGTATATCATGTATCATTTATCATGTACCTATAGGTAGGCAATTATATCATGTTGTATCGAAAACGTTATTCATCTATTTATTATTTATTCTTTTTTTTTATATATATTTTTGGAAGACAGTAAATATCAATTATAGTAATATCATACAGTAAAGTAGTTTGTGTGCATCAGCACGATAAAAACTTCTTTCTTTTTTTTTTGTTTTGCGTTTCGAATGTCCGTCAATACTAGAACACTTCGTAGTGATCCTTATTGTTTTTTAAAGAAACATCGCTTATCCCAAAAGGAGGACTTAGGACATAGCTTTTTGCTCTTAATTACATAAAAACCGGTTTGCTTTAATCATTTATGATCCCCAGTCTTTAAGAGTTATTCTTCTTTCTATCTTGCAATGTGAGAAATACAGGTAGGTACTTAAGTACAACTTAAGGAACGTGCGGAATGTTAACTTCTGCTAAATGAGGGAATGCACCAAATGTGCTTGGGCACACCTCTGACCACTCCCATAGACATCCTCAAAGGATCCAGAAATGCCTAAAGATCCGAAATAATATGTCCACCGCACTGCGGGAACACAATCGCGATCATATTACATTTAAATCATGAAACGTTGTTAAAACATTTAGTAGGTACTTATATTATCTCTTCTTTATAAAATATAAAGACGCCAATTGGGGCCGCATATGGCTCGGGTATACGTGATAACCTTAAACAGCCATTTAAGCCCTATTTCAGTACATGATACCCCAATAATTGTGACTATTCAGTCATAATAATGCTCGCCCACAAATATAATTTTTGGTAAAGCTGACTTTAATTCACTGTAATCAAGTATATTCACCACTTTATTTTTTTTTGATATATACTATGTCTTAGCTCAATAGAATAGGTATAGATTCTGCTATACTTATAAGTTACTATTTTATTCTTTTCTTTATCAATACTCTGTGCCGACCATTAGGTACGTTTAGGTATTCTCGCAAAACCGTCAGTACTTATTATTATGGTTTACATAAGAGTTATGAAGTAAACTATAATATGCTCAAATATAAAAAAAACTAAGTTTACAATTTAACCATGACATTATTATAGAGTTGTTTTGGTAAATAATAGATACATTACGGTTACATAGCCATTGTCGGGTCTAATATTAGTCGAGATCCGGCACAATTTTGGAGTTTTGTTAGGATAGGTGTAAAACAAAACCAGATCAGATTAACAACTAAGGTCGATGGGCAGCCAGTAAATAGGCCAAGAGGCTGCTGCTGCATTCGCCAAATACTATAATCTTAATCATACTAGTTCGAATAAACCGATATAGCTAAGCTTAAGCTACGCTAACGCACGCTTAGTTACAGAGTACGCTAGTCACTAGTCAAGAGTGTTTATCAGAAAATCTACATAAAACGCTATGTTTCTCGATTTTAGTAAAATATATAATGTGGATTGTAGATAGTAGCTGCTGAACTTTTATTTTGTCAAAGCAATCAAACGTTAGGTACTTAAATGACTGGAGACAGTATGTCTAACTTAAAAAGTTTCAGACCAGAGTACTACACTAGACCAGGGTTGCAATTCTACTAGATGACAACGTCAATCATTCCGCTGAACTTCGCTTCGATCTCATAAATGTCAGCCATTTGGTTAATAGTAGAATAGCCCCTCAAAAATATGTTCTGCCAAAGTCCAAAACTTAGCTAAAACGTCACCACAACTGAGTTGTTTGTCATTAGTAGAATAGGAAACAGTCGAAAATGTAAGGTTTAGTTGACGTTTTCCTTGTGGTTCATAAAAAGTTTTGTAGTAGAATTGCCACCTAGGTCACTACTAGGTACTACACACTACTACACTAGGTCAGGTGTCAGTCAGGGCAATAGGTACACTTGGGCCAATTCTAATCAATGTCTGCATACACGAGGTTCAGATCCATTGTACCTATAGATTTATTTAACGACAGCATGTGTGCCATCTTTACCACGACAAGAGTTTATCTTAGTTTAATTTGAAACAGTTAGCGTTTCGGTGTAAACCGTTAACTCTCTATTATACCGTAATAAATAATTAAAGTTTTTTTTTTTTAAAGTAAGATATAATTATTTATACCTACATATTTTTTTAGTGTTACATTATTTTAGAGAGTGAGTTGGTTGATCTCAGCATAAACAAGGCAAAGACAAGGTATTGGTAGTATGTAGATCGAATACGCTGACTCGTTTCAACAATCTCAGAAATCTAGATTTTGTAGATCAGTTTGTTTCTTGGTTCTCTTATCAATAAAGAAACAGGAGATCAGCCGATGAATTCAAATATCCAAAGCGGCTATGACGGAGCTCACCAAGTTAAAGAAAGACCGAAATATATCCCGAAAGACTTAGGTCAGGCTGGTACGAAAGTTGGTATTCTCGATATTCCTGTGCAGAACCAAAATCGTCTCCGCTATATGCTTCCAATGCATACCCAGTTATTTCGGACACGTTGCTCGCAGAGACCTTGACAACTTTGTAAAACTGTTGGTAGTGGGTAAAATCGACGGGAAAAGAGCTCGCGGTCGCTCACCCACCCGTTGGTCACAACAAACCCGAAGCTTTGAAGACCGCCAAAGACATAAAAATGTGGGGTAGCACAGTACAGCGATTGATCAATCCAGTTTTCTGACTAGAGTACTTCAGTACTGATGAAGATGCCGACTTAGGAGGAGACATCAGTATTAAATTGTATCAATTTCAAATTACAGCATTTTGAATTATGTAGGTAAGTATGTCAATTAAACATTAAACAAAATAAACAGTAGAATTAACACTGAACTGAGTTAAATATTTTTCAGCAAATAAAGTATGTTCCAAATTGCAATTTATTTTACTTAGGAGTGTATATCGTACCATAGTATAAATTAACACATTAATGAGTGCAATTTCTACTATCGGTCTTAGCTTCGTTAAAATAAAGATTAATTTAGAATGCGTTCGGCCGCGTCGCTTGCGACTACTGCTCGTCCCGAAATGCGACGAAAATCCAGTTTTTTTTTTAAATATATATAGGTATATAAAAAGTTAATTAAACAACCAATCAAACAAAAATAAAAAAAAACAGAACTGAAGAAATACTTCTAGGGTTCTTGACAAAACAAAAACCAAACAAAATAGGGTGCTGATTTATCTCGTGATAAATAGCAAAATGTGTGCAAAACAGCTATTTTTTCAAAAAAATAATTTATCAAGTGGGTAAATTTTCATCAATCGTGTTTTCAAAAGACAGAATCTAAGATAAAAGTTCGAAGCATCTTTGCTCGAAATATTATTGTGATAACTTTCACAGTTTCTGAGATTGAATTAGGTAAGTACAAGTTGCATAATGCATACTCCTAAATACCTATCTCAGCATAAACAGAACAAAGTGGACGGTAGGTAATTGTTTGCTTTACAGTGAAACCAGAAAATAATGCGTTTCAGAAAACATCGTACAAAATTACAGAAACGATCGACGAAAAGCCATTTGGAAATGAAAATCACTCATAAGTAAGTACTTAATTTCAACTTTATCGCACACAAATAAATATCAATGTTAACTTTAAATAAATATAAAATATTACTACTAGGTAAATTAAACATACATACCGGTCAAACTCATTACCCTCCTTTTTGCTTCGCCGTAGTCGGGTAAAAAAACAAATTAGTTGCAATTGCAAGCCATGCCGCATTCTGTTTTGTGGAATCACACACCGCTGCCGGACACATTCAGTTGTCCATTATAAGGCTTGAAGTACTGTACATAGGTATAAATAACCGTATAAACCGACTAAACACGACCCTCTACTATAGGGAAGATAACCAAGAAATGTGTTGGTACCTACCTAAGTCAATCATTCTGCTACCTTGGTTACACCTGGACTAGGTAGGTACTCTCTACGTACTTAGGTAAATTGTTGATCGAAGACGATCTCCACAAACACAACTGTAGGTACGCTGTACTGATATCCTAGCCTGTGCCGAGAGTTTTGGGTACCTACGACGTGACTGAGGCGGTTCTTTTGTCCCGTACAAAATTCAACTTTGTAAGATTGGCTCAACTTCTACAAATGTCATGTGACCGTACACAATAATGACAAAATCAGAAATCATGACGTTACACTTTCCTCGAGCTTCATTCAATCTTCAATCACTTGACAATGCCAATGACAAGAAAGGATGAACTGACCGAACAGATAGTCATAAATAATATGAAAATGAGTGAGTAGTCCGCCAATATTTTCCAGTCCGATCGGTTGTTGGTCACGTATCGGCATGCTCACAATATAATAAACCGTCAATTGAAAATGACCGGCTCAAATGAACCGGCTCAAAATGAAAATGAACTTACTCTTACAAAAGTCAATCTAAAATCATGTCGTAACATAACTCATACCCAACCACGAGTGCCGTGAAAGGATGGGAGACCAGATTAAGGTCGATCCATGGAAACTCACACGGTAGTTTACTTGCATAATGAATACACAATACAGTATGGAGTAGGTATAAAATATAGGCTAGACAACAACATCCACAACTTTCGGTTATTTTTTATTTTTTACCTGTGTAATAATTAGACAGCAGTAGTACCTAAACAATAGTAGGTAAACGTAGAAAGGAGGTAGGTACCTAGATATAAATAGGTAAGTATCTACGCAAAACACAACGTGATACCTAGTCACATTGTGTTAAACAAAAACCGCCAGCAATTACTTCAGTATTGCGGTACTAGGCATGAATCCAAAAAAAAATGCAATATGCAATGGTAAGTACCTACCACCCCTCTGCAAATTTATTCGGGCAAGTACAAATATTTAAAGCGCACCAACAACAAATAGCATATCATACACGAATCACCTCTGAGAGTTGCCTGCGCATTACAAACAATAATAATAAGTAGGTGGGCACCATAGTTTGGCACCCACCATCTATTCAGACTTCTCAACAAAGTAATAGTTGTAAGCCATACCCAGCTCATTTTTCAGTCCTCTGACCTGTCTGATCTGTCCTCAGACGCATTTACGAGTGAAGTAATATTACAAATTACATACCAATGCAGGCCGAAGTTCTTCATCAACACTTCTGAATTATTAGCCTCACCAATAAAACAAACCTTCATAATAACATTGTACAGTTTTATTCCTTTGTACATGTAACAATTACTTATCGTACACCGGTACTGACTTATTACTAGTGGTTAATGACTCTAAAAATGAGACGTCTTTACAGTAGCAATGTCTACAAGAATGAATGCGCTTCTCGAGTTGTTTTTCCCTTTCTATTGTTAACAATCTACCCTCAATATGTTAAGCAATTAAATTGACTCAAACTAAGACACAGTAAAATAAGACACAGTAAATTAAGACACAGTAAATTAAGACACAGTAAAGTAAGACACCTTACAGTTTAAATTAAATAATAACTTAAGCTTGATATTTTACATCTAACAACACAGAAAATATTAATAAATTTAGTGAAATGCTAACAATCGTTACGCTGGTCAAAATTATTAGTTTTGACCAGCGCGAGGCAGGCAGCAGAATCATAATTGGACGTAGTTATGCATAAAGGAACCAATCCACACTCATGTCAAAATTGAGTTAAGTATACAGAAAGCTTTTAAAATCCACCTTCTACTAACCCTGTAAATATCAAAGTGATCTGACAATTTTGACTTAACAAAACATTTTCTCGACAAAGTAACCAACCCACATAACAACATTTGTACAATAAACTAAAAAGATCCATGCTCTGTGGTACCCCAGAAATCTGAAAAATCTACAAATTTATTTTTTTCTGTAAGGAACCAAACCACATGTTTCTTTGTAAAAGTATTTTTTTTATCATTCTTGGGGGTTAGTTCTCGTTGCACTAGTTGCTCTTTGAATATTAAATGAATAAAATACCTAAGGTAATCAATAAGTACCTAATTTTAATTATATTTTGTGAATTTTATATTAAATGAAATATCTTAAGTCTAGCATGAAAAAGAGCTATAAAAATACATATTTCACTAGACTGCATTCATTTTAATCCAATATTCCTCTACTTCAAAATCAAGTTGACCTGAAAAACCTTCTAAATCGTCTTTTAGGGCTTCATCTGTTACCAGATTCACGTAAAAGTGGTGTGGTTCTTGCGGAATCAAGTGTAGCACCTTTTAGGTCTTTTAACTTCGTATTAGTGACAGGTCTTCCTGTTTCAGCGATTTTTAGAGGTCAAAAGACTTTTACGTGAATCTGGTAGGAGATGAAGCCAAAGAAGACGATTTAGAAGGGTTTTCAGGTCAACTTGATTTTGAAGTAGAGGAAAGTCAGGCTAAAATGAATGAAATAAATTATTTTTATAGTTTTTTTTCATGTTAAACCTAAGATATTTCTTTTTAAATAAAATTCACAAAATATAATACGATTATTTATTATTTTATGCATTTAATATTCAACAACAGAATAAATTAATAAGGAACCAACCCACACATGAGCAGTTTTGCTAAAAGGAACCAGTGGGTTTTAAAAAAAAAAATACTATAAATATTAATATTTTTCTCCGAAATTATACTTACATACATAGGAAACAGTATTTTGTACAATATTGTAAACAAACTTTGTTAAAATTAATCATAACTTTTTTTCTATACACAATTTAAACAAAAACTGCTTTTTCTCAAAACTATCATTCTGTGGATTGGATCCTTTATGCATAACTACGTCCAATTATGATTCGTAATATTCGTATAACGATTCAGCTAAAGAGTCCTCAGCAATTCCTCAATATTTTCGTAAAATTTTAGCGCAGCATAACCATTTTGGCATTAAATTGCCACACGAACATAATAATCCGGTTAGTTTTAATAAAATTTAACAATTCCGCTAAAATTTTACGGAAATAAAAAGGAATTGCTGAGGACACTTTAGCTGAATACCTAGTGCCTACTGAATAATTGATTCTGCTATTTTAGCCCCGTAGTCATACTTAGTGGTCAGATCCTGAGTAGATCTGAAATATCCAGTGATATTATACTTTATAGAGGCATTAAAAATATCGATAATAAGACCATTACATAAAAAACAGAGTAAGGAAAACTTGGAAAACTATAGACCAATCTCTCTTATACCTGTATTATCTAAAGTTTTTGAAAAATACATTTGTAAATCTATAAACAACTTTTTTGAAACCAAAAACATCTTTTGCGCTGAACAAAAGGGTTTTAGAGAGAACAAAACAATAAACATGGCAGTTTATGACTTCCTTTATCATATCTCCAGTAACATAGACAAAAGGATACCTGTATGCTCAGTTTTTTGTGACATGACACAAGCATTTGACCATATTGACCACACAATACTACTCAAAAAACTTGACATTTATGGCGTTAGAGGAACTCCTTTGAAATTAATTGAATCCTATCTCGAAAACAGAAAGCAACTAACTGAAATAAATAAAATTAACACTAAAACTAAATTTGAGGAATCTTACTTCTCTGAAGAACGCATAATGAAATATGGTGTACCTCAGGGGAGCGTGCTAGGGCCCCTTCTTTTTATAATATATGTAAATGACCTACCTAAAGCCACTGTTCAGCCTATGTCGCTCTTCGCAGATGACAGCACAATAACCATTGCATGTAAAAATATTGACATATATAAACGTGACATCAACTTAGCTCTGACATCCACTATAGAATGGTTAAAAAATAATAATTTACAAATTAATTTAAATAAGACTAAAATAATTCATTTCCGACAACGCGACGTAAACGCATCTCTAGATTTTGACATACATTACAATAACAATAGAATAGAAAGTATCAATACCACGAAATTTTTAGGATTACATATTGACAAAAAATTAAATTGGAAACCACATATAGAACACCTATGTAAAAAATTAAATAGTATAGTATACTTACTACACAAACTCTCATCTTTAGTAAATGTGGAAACACTACTGGCGGCATATCATGGCCTAGTTGCCTCAATAGTCAGATATGGTATTATGTTTTGGGGTAACTCCACCAACGCAGACAAGATATTTAAATGTCAAAAACGCTGTATTCGTACAATGTTTCACATTAAGGTTACAGATTCCTGTAAACCCCTATTTAATAAATATAGCATCTTGACAGTTCCCTCATTGTATATTTTGGAAACGGCTACGTTCGTGAGAAGCAACCCACATCTGTTTTGTCGACTCTCTGATGTCGTAGATCGCAGCAGACGAGACAAAAGTAGAGTCTGTGTCCATGGCTCTAGGACTGCTTTTATGCGCAAAAATATCTTCTGCATGGCTACTATTCTTTACAATAAAATCCCGCAATCATTAAGAGAAATGCCATGTCCGATGTTTCAGAGAAATTTAAGAAAATTACTAGTAAACAAAACCTATTATACTATAGAGGAATTCCTAAGTGACAAAAAAATATTATAGCTAGTGACATGTAAAAGGAAAAAATAATAATAATAAGTAATAATAGTAATATTTCATTTTAATTGTATTTGCTGACTTTTCCAAGATTATTATTTTCATTTTATTTTGCTTTGATGTGTTTATATTTATTATATGTACCTACATGACATACTAGTAAGCTGACATTGTTATTATTTTTCTCTAAGCAATTTTATCTACTTATTTTATAATTATTATTGAATGAATGTAAATTTAAATATTGCATGCCTAGAATTAAGGTAGAATACATTGATCCTAACCACACATTTTACACCTTCTCTACATGTATTCAGAGCAATAAATGATACTTTGACTTTGACTTTGACTTTAGGTATCTATCTACTTATTTATTCATCCATGTAGTTTCGACTGAACCATAGAGTAGATAATATAACATTCGTGAAGAGTTCAAGAAATTTATAGGATTTCAAACCAGAGGTTTTGTGCGTGAGCTGGCAAGTGAATTATTTATTCAACAACCAATAACAAAAATTTTAAACTTGTTCTTCAAGAAAAGTTCAAAATGCGAACGTGCCCTAAGTATCGCGCCCTGAATTCGTAAGATTACAACATACCTATTTGGAAATGTTTTTGTATTCCATGATGTTTTATTTATATATGTTTGTAGCTGTGTAGAAGAGTTTCTGCCTGTGACCATTGCTCGAGGAATTATCATCTTATGGCTTGAAGTTAAGTTACTACAAGGATGCTCCTTGATACTATTTATCAATGAGGTCATTGCTAGTGAATGAAGCGAAAGAAGTGTGTCAGGATCGTAGCAAGTGGTGATCTGTGGTCTCTGCCTATGCCTACCCCTATGATGGGATACATGCGTGAGTTTATGTATGTATGTATGTCATTGCTATTTTTATCATCTTCCTCCCCTTTGTAGGTACCACAGTATGAATTCCTTTATCAGCTGTCATCTCAGTACCAGTACTCGTCCTCGAAACTATTTCTAATCAATATCTCTGAAAATACACTGAACTAAATATCTGTGAAAAGTTACTACTGAGCGCTTCCATACTTCGGCTTGTGCTGGCGTACATTGGCCTTCGGGCGTCCTTGCACCGCCATCAAGGCGGATCATCATTCGAGCTCACTCTGTTCTAGATTTCTGTATGACCGTTAGTTTCTACAGCCTGCACCTAACCCAGTAATCAAATGCCTTACGTTGCATTTCTCAGGCAAACGCATGTGTGTAGAGAAAGTTGTATAGAAACGAGTAAGTGCTACAACATACTGTCTGCCGCTGAGAGAATTTAACGATCGAAAATTGTTATTGTAAAAAACTGCCAAATTTTCAGGTGACCTTAGAAATAATCGACTGAATAGGATCTAAAAAACCTATAGATATTCTGATAATCAATTTCAATTAGATCCGCCAAATCTGATTGTTATGCTATCAAGATGACCCAAATCTTCTTGAAATCAATACCTATTCTAATCTATCACATCACGCGATAGTGACCGCTTGTGCAATGATCCAATTATCTCTATATTGATATATTGATAAGGTATGTTCATGATTGGAAGTGCTTGTTGACCGCGATTTTTTCCAAGCACACATTGCAGAGTGCTCTAGGCAAACTAGTTATTACGAACCTCTTGAAGATATCATGTTGATGAACCGTTATAGCACCTTTTTCTAGCATTACCAAGTCTTGCGTCCCTACTCCACCTTGCATTTCGTTTTATCACAGGTAGTTTTTGTTGGCATTCGAAGAGTCAGACTCTTTGAACAGCCAAACAAAAACTACTCCTAAGGAGGATGGTATATAAAAATATAGTACCATCAGAGAGAAGAAATAATTTCGGTTCGTAAAAAGTATTACTAAACATTTAATACTTTATGAAAACACAAAGGAAAGGCATTTGAGTACCCCTTTCTTTACTCTGGGAGTCATTGGTGGACGGGCACAAACCAATGTGCAATTCAATTTATCAATTGCTTCAATCAAAGGAAAACAATGGACCCGGCACATAGGACCATAGGCATGTGACGGATCGTAGGCATGTGATCTCTACTGTTTGCACTTTGCGCCTTGGTTGATTCTTGGCCGCTTGTCACGGGACCTACGTGTCTGGATTTATAAAAAGTCCGTACTAAATTGTGTAATATGTTATGTATTTCAAAAGATATCAGCAGATATGATTACTACAAAGCTGAAAAACGACATGATGTCTTACCATACCACCATGTGAGAGGAATTTATAATTTAGCTACTTGTTGTCTAAACCATTTCAATAATTTTCTAGGGCTAACGATTTTGTTCTGTCTTCTACCGAAGCTGTGCCGAAACTTAGAGTGTCCTTGGTCGATCTGGTAGGATGATCTTTGTTTCCCCAAATATTGATGGTTTAAATCGCGTTTCCCGGTCTGTTAGTCTAGCGATTATTATGCTGGATGGACTTGGCGCCGAATAATCAGACATAAAGTTTGTTGGTTTAATACTTCAAAAGTTAAAAGTAAATAGTACCTACTCAGTTTTTGTTGATTCTGATTGACATCACCGTAGGTTATCGCCCGAGAACCAGATACAGTACTTAGGTAGGTAGTTTTTGCGACTCAAAAAAAAGTATGCTCAATTTGCAACTCGCTAACTTGTCGATCGAGCGAGCGAAGCGAGCGAAGATCTTAGTGGTAAGTTGGGGGATTTTGCTTTGTATGTTTGTATGTTTGTATGTTTGTATGTTTGTATGTTTGTATGTTTCACGAATTGTTGTTCGAGCATAACTGTCGAACCGTTCATCCAATCTGCATGAAACTTGGTAGGTCAATAGGTTGTGGTAAGGAAATTTACGGTGGAGCATATGAGCTTAATCGATGAAGGGGTTGTGAAGATATTGGGTTCCCAAGGGGGTAAAAAATTATGAAAGTTACACAAATATATTGAGTGGGGTGTCATACGAAAGGGCTTATTTTGTACATTCCAAAATGGTTTTTATTTTTAATCTAGGATGTATAGTTTTTGAAATACGACCAAAGACCAAAAACTACGAAACCAGAGCTGCAAGAGCTCCCGTTTCATAGAGTTTCGATGTCTTCGTAGCTCATTGACTGGTCGGTCTTAAAAAGAGAGTGGCATCGTTGCGGTTTGGTTTGCAATGATTTTAGATGCTACTTGATTTATTTTCATGATAAAAATTTTTTTGATAAAAAATGAAAATAAATTGGGGTAAAAAAAGTTAAGTAAACAAATATATTGAGTGCGGTATCAAATGAAAGGTCTTTATTTGTAAATTCTAAAATAGTTATTATTTTTATTCTAGGACGTATACTTTTAAAAATACGACGAGAATTCATAAATATGAAATAAATGAAAAATTAGACACGACATTATGTATTGCATGCATGCTAGTATTTTTTACCATGAAGAGCTAGCGCAATAGGCATACCCGGCAGTAGTAGCACTTGAAATTATAGGGGTAGTCAGAAGAAAGTCCAAATGTTGGCCATCTACGGTGCGCGAGATCTCAGTTCGGGGCGAACTACTAGTAACTTTGTCGATATCTCTGATCTGATTCTCATGATCCACGAAGACTTACCGAACCGGCAAAATCTCTAATTACTTAAAAAGCTATTATGTGTACAAACACTAAAAGTGCTCGTAAGTTCCTAATTAGCCCGGTATGTGTTGAATTCACGATAAGAATTTATTTTGCTGTACGATGGATGTTGTGTAGCTTGCTTAGCTCAAAGAGATTTTAGTTTCGATAACTTTTAAGATGGAAGATATATGAGAAGTTTTTCCTAAAAGCTTCCATACTTAGGAAGATTGGTTTAGTTATTCAGCACGCGTATAAGCTTAATCTATGATTTATGACTCTTTTATATGCCATATTTATACGATTTTATATGACACTTCAATATGCCATATTGACTGCCAACCTTGAGAGGCACTCTTAGAAGAAGAAGAAGATGACTCTTTGGCGATACACGCACGAGCAGTTATTTTGCCTTCTCTGGTTCTGAGTCATTTCAGAGTCGATATTACAATTCGGCTTAGAAAGGTCTAGACTAGAAAGTTATGGTTCGCCTGACTCATCATCTTACTTTAGGATCCTTGATGGAAATTGTTGTATTTCTGAGTAGGTAAACATTCCAAGTTGTACGCTCGTTCAATATGAATACCAAAATGAGTAGAGGGCATACGTGACAGATACGCTCCACTGTCGTCCCGTTATACAAACATTTCAGTTAATATAATTGCCTGTTCCTGTCCAACCGATTACGGCCTGTTGTGATCATCAATTAGTTTTTATCCACAATTAGTTTTAACATGACTTTGTAATTTTCAATGAGTAATTAACACGTAAGGTATTAATAAATTGTGATGTTTGTATGACGTGAACGTCCATTTTATTATTTACCGTTATTAAAAACGCTCTTCACATAAATACTATCTAATACACATACATAAAAAACTATAAAATACTGCCGGTACGGTACCTGGATGATTCGCAAAAAGCGGTCCGAAAAACGGTACCCCATTTTCGCAATTTTTTTTTTGGTTATTTTTCAAAAAAAAAATAACATACCTAATTAAGCACTCAAAGACATGCATTTTAATGTTAGCGGCCCTCAATTTGATAAAGCCGTTTTGAAGTTTTAGTGGTTTAAATATATTCGTGCCCATTGAAATTAGGTTTGGTCCAGAGAAATTAGAAAAATGCCAAAGAAATTAGCAAAATGCCAAAGAAATTAGCAAAATGCCAGAGAAATTAGGAAAATGCCAAAGAAATTAGCGACAAAGAAATTAGTTTTTGATCGCGGACACATTTGTTTGCTTTGTAAAACAGTAACGTGGAGTTAAAATAACATGAAATTTGATTCACCACTACCTAATGGATGATTCGCAAGAAGCGGTCCGAAAAACGGTACCCCATTTTCGCATTTTTTTTTTGGTTATTTTTCAAAAAAAAAATAACATACCTAATTAAGCACTCAAAGACATGCATTTTAATGTTAGCGGTCCTCAATTTGATAAAGCCGTTTTGAAGTTTTAGTGGTTTAAATATATTCGTGCCCATTGAAATTAGGTTTGGTCCAGAGAAATTAGAAAAATGCCAAAGAAATTAGCAAAATGCCAAAGAAATTAGCAAAATGCCAGAGAAATTAGGAAAATGCCAAAGAAATTAGCGACAAAGAAATTAGTTTTTGATCGCGGACACATTTGTTTGCTTTGTAAAACAGTAACGTGGAGTTAAAATAACATGAAATTTGATTCACCACTACCTAATGGATGATTCGCAAGAAGCGGTCCGAAAAACGGTACCCCATTTTCGCATTTTTTTTTGGTTATTTTTCAAAAAAAAATAACATACCTAATTAAGCACTCAAAGACATGCATTTAATGTTAGCGGTCCTCAATTTGATAAAGCCGTTTTGAAGTTTTAGTGGTTTAAATATATTCGTGCCCATTGAAATTAGGTTTGGTCCAGAGAAATTAGAAAAATGCCAAAGAAATTAGCAAAATGCCAAAGAAATTAGCAAAATGCCAGAGAAATTAGGAAAATGCCAAAGAAATTAGCGACAGAGAAATTAGTTTTTTATCGCGGACACATTTGTTTGCTTTGTAAAACAGTAACGTGGAGTTAAAATAACATGAAATTTGATTCACCACTACCTAATAGTATCTATATTAACGTTAACGTTATAAAAAGTGTCAATTTATATTTCATTATTGCGTAATAAGCGATTGAATGCAGATAGGGGTGTCGCGGACACACCAGAGAACTTAGATTTCACGACTTTAGAAATTAATTACAGCTTTCCTATGTATATAATTGAGGATATTACTAGTGCCATAATAGCGTACTCGTATACTATTTCCAAATAAAAATACAGCAATACTGAAACTGGTCATTTTAATAGGTTCGCAAGGCCGGACATGCCAAAAACACGAGTCCTGCGAAACACCCACCTACTGAATAGGCGTTGAAATCCATTGAATGTTATCTCTTTGAGAGGTAACTACGCTACATTTGCTTCCCGCAAGGCCACGAAATTCAATAGACCCTTGTCGTTAAATTGATAAATGCCTACTGATTTTGTTTGAATTTATACCATCAAGAAACCAAGACATTATGTTAGAAATAATGTGAACACAGCAAAATTATTTTAAAGTGACAAAGTACAAATCCTCACATGAAACTTTCAGTCTTTGTAATACACTGTAGGTAGGTAGGTACTCTATTTACATTTACATCGTCGTTCGTCTACATTCAATCAGCATGAATAAACATGCCGAAATCAAACCACAGGAAACCAGTAAACCCAGAAAACGAATGCAGTTACTATTAAGTACCTATTTATATTCTGTAAAATTATTTGGTTCAAAGTTGTGAAATATTAATTTGTGCTCTGCCATTTAAAATGTCAAAACGGCACAATGTAACTGCCCTTGGATTCCACACTGTTCAATTAGACCTCACCTACCTTTAGTATTGTGACAAAGGTCGTAAATCGTAATGTAGTTAAGTACCTACAATGATTTGTATTGAATTTCGGAAAGGAACAGAATATTTTACCCTATTCGCCGCACATCAAGCAAAATTGCAACAGTAAATCAAGAATGAATAGGTACTTTTTAGCAATTTTTAAGAGGTTGATTGAATCACAAACATTCCTAAATGTTTTTTATAATATTTAGGGCGTCTTGCACCACGATTTTTAATTGATTTAACTAGCCTAAACTAGCCTATCCTAGCTAACGCCCTAAATATTATAAATTACAATTTAGTCATGTTCATGGATCAAGAATAAGCTTAGGTACCTAAGTGTTTTTCAAGGACACAGCTGGATAGAAATATGCTCACAAGTTTCGCATTTGGTGTTGCATCTAACTAAAAGGATAGTTATGATAAATTATGCAATAAAGATAATTCTGCGATTGAATGTAGCAAGTAGATAATGAAGAAGCTAGTACAACATTGGTTTATTCATGAACCGGTGGACGTAGCGACAGAACACGTGGCGCGAGGTCACATCCGATGAGATTGCAAAGGTTCTATATTTAGAATGTCCTATTACCCGAGTGCAGGAAAAGATTTTATTTAAACGAGCTTGTTTGGCCAGCACTTTGTCCATGTATATGGTAATCTGGGAAGTAAAGTTTGTTTGCATTCGTCTTCAGAATACAGCATTATCTTTGTTTAGATTCGTCAGGATTAGGGCTTGCAAATATTCGAAAATTTTAATATTCGAATATTCGTTTTTTTTTCGGGTAATATTCGAATTATTCGAATATTATTCGAATAATAGACAAAAATCTTTGTTTTTACTAAAATCACGTCTTCTTTTATTCTTTCAAGTGTTATTTGCATAAACAAAAGATTGTGTCGCCGTAACGAGACATTGGCGATTATTACACGCACAATCAACCACAAATTCTCAGTAAAATCAGTCAACAATATCTGTACTTAATATTATAAAGACGTAAAATTTGTTTGTATGTAGGAGGTTATCTCCGAAACTACTCATCCGATTTCAAAAATGAACTTTCAGGATGAACAAAGGCTATTAAGTTATGTAGGTAGGTACCTAGCGGGCAAAGCCGACCGGAAGCTAGTCTACAATAAAATGACTATGCTGATTTTGTATGAAAGGTTGGTGCCTTCATTTTTCGCGTAGTCATCAACCAAACAAAAATCACCTGATGCTTGGAAAAATGCAATTGTCACCATTTTGCACAAAAAGGGAGACTGCTCGAAACTGAGCAATTACAGGCCCATAAGTCTCTTATCTCAGGTGTACAAGCTATTTGCCAAGGTGGTATGCAATCAGCTCACTCGCCAGTTAGATGAGTACCAGCCCGTCGAGCAAGCCGGCTTCCGTAGTGGTTATTCCACGATCGACCACATCCACACCATGAAGCAGCTGATGGAGAAGAGTTCAGAATATAACCGGCCCCTGTGCTTAGCTTTCGCCGATTACGAGAAAGCATCCGACAGCTCTGGGCTGTGTTTAACGCTCTCTATCGCTGCCAGATTGACGCACGATACGTGGAAGTGCTGCGGGAGCTATACGGCACGGCAACCATGCAAGTTCACCTTCACGACACTACCAACCCTATTAACATCAAGAGGGGAGTGCGGCAGGAAGACACAATATCACCCAAGCTCTTCACGGCGGCTCTTGAAGACGTTATAAAGATGCTTGCATGGGATCTTGCGGAATAAACATTCCGTACATCAGCCTTCCTGTCACATCTCAAGTTTGCCGATGACCTCGTATTGTTTGCCCACAACCTGGAAGATCTCCAACTCATGATCCAACAACTTTTTGATGCTTCTTTAGCCGTTGGCCTTAACATAAATATGTCCAAGACGAAGATTATGGCGAATGCTTCTGGAACCACGAATTTTACCGTAACGGTGAAACGAGAGACTGGAGGTAGTTGACAAGTATCTTTATCTTGGGCATATTCTATCTTTTGGAAAAGAGCATCAGAGTAAGGAGATCTCCAGAAGGATACAACTCGGCTGGGCCGTGTTCGGAAAACTGGCAGATGTGCTTCAGTCGAAGAAAGTTCCACAGTGCCTGAAAACCCGTCTCTTTAACCAATGTGTCTTCCCAACTTTGACTTGACGTGGACGCTTACTAAGGAGACTGTGTTCAAAGTATAAGCTACACAGAGAGTCATGGAGCGGGCCATGCTCGGCATTAAACTCCAAGAATGAATTCGTAACACCGAGATCCGGCGCCGGACTAAAGTCCAGGGGGTCTAAAGTGGCCACTTTTGATGAAAAATCAGATAACTTTTCATCAAATGCTTCATAAATGCTTCATAGATGCTTCATAGATGTTTCATAGATGCTTCATATATGAAACATCTATGAAACATCTATGAAGCATTTCACAAAACATCTTTTTTGACAGATCTATGTGCGAGGTTAAATTTATTTTTAGAAAGTAAATAGGTTACCTACTTAGTTTTTTTATAGAAATGATTGCACTGCGCCACCCTGATGGACATATGGAAATATTTTTGAGACACACGAATAAATAAAAAAGGTGAATTGTCGCGGGAGCGGGTCTGAGGTTTTTTTTTTCTTAAATTTGGCTTCGCACGGGTTTTGCATTCAGCCATCCGTTTTCCATTCAACCTATTTACTTTCTAAAAATAAATTTAACCTCGCACATAGATCTGTCAAAAAAGATGTTTTGTGAAATGCTTCATAGATGTTTCATAGATGCTTCATCGATGCTTCATATATGAAGCATCTATGAAGCATCGATGAAGCATTGATGAAGCATCGATGCTTCATATATGAAGCATATATGAAGCATTTATGAAGCATTTGATGAAAAATTAGATGTTTCATAGATGTTTCATAGATGAAGCATCTATGAAACATCTGATTTTTCATCAAAAGTGGCCACTTTAGACCCCCAGGACGTCAGAGTTAGGATTACGAATCTTAAATGGAATTGGGCTGGACACTCGGTTAGACGAGGTGATGGCAGGTGGCAATAGCGACAAAACACTCAAAAGAGTCTTGGGTAACCAATTTTGATAAAAAGGTAAACTGCTTCATTAGATTTTAAAATAACAATTCTCCTGGCCAGGAATCAAACATGTAGATTAAAAAAAACTTTTTATGTAGATTTGCATTTTCCTGACAAAGCACCTCCACTGGGTTGCCGGCAAATACGCGAAAGCACTACGCAATCACGCGCGGCACTCTCTAGTGTTTCCGAATCCTATAAAAGTGGCATTTTATGCACATCAGAGTTCTGAGTTTGGTGTTATTAATTTTATTCGAATATCGAATATTCGACTTCAGTATTCGAATATTCGAACGAATTTAATATTCGAATTATTCGAATATTCGAATATTCGAATGCAAGCCCTAGTCAGGATGGAGGAACACATCTTCCTGCTGTTGTCCCACTAATATTGTAATGTATTAATACGACTATTACGATAATTTATGGGGATGTTTGTACTTCCACATCGCCTGCTTATGGCTGAATGAGATTAGCACTGTAGAAATTAGAACCTATACATATCGATGGCAGCAAAGTAGATGCGGACAACTACAAAAACGCTACTTTACAGGAGAGCGCATTTAGTAAAAAAATGATGCCTTTTTGAGAGTAATGTACCGATTAACATGAAATTTTCTGACGTGCATTAAAATAGCCTTCTTTATTGTTTGTATAACACATTTTATTGATATTATCACTGTTTTACTGAAATAATGTAGATGTCTTTTTTTACTCTGAAAAAACTTTGACGTAAAAGAAGACATTTGCCTGATATCCGTTTATACGTTGTGATAAAAAAGCGCTCATTCCACCTAAAATATCTAATAAACTGAGATAATGAGCATCCGGTAATATTTCTAATGATATTTAAAGAAAATCTAAGCACCATGCAAACATTATTCTCCTTTTTTTGACCAAATTTTGTAGATATCTTTATTTGCTTTGCATTTAACATTTCACTAAACTTCATCTACGTCTATCAGTTAAACTCATTTAGTTCCCAAAACTCACAAATGAATATAGGTACTTATACTTTTTTTAAATAAAACACCATGAAATTAAGTACCTATTAAACTAGATAAGTACCTACTTACCAGTTCAGTATCAACGTAAACAAAAAAAAAAAACAAAATAGACTACTTATCAAATTCTAACGTTTCTCTTTCTTAAAAAAGTATCAATCAGTCTTAAAAAGTTAGTTAGTCAATTAAGTATTGGCCTTATTAGCAAATAGGTACCATCAGGTACACACATCAGGTATAAAATTTAAATTTACATCGTTTTCTCCGAAAGAGAAAAGCTTCACTAGAAGCACCATTGCTGATAATGTTGCACTAGAATCAGTGACTAAAATGCATGGTAAAGTGAGTTGTGGATTGAAAGAACGTAAATGATCATCCTCAGCAATAAGTTCCAGCATATGCGATTTTGATTCAAATGAAATAAACCCAGGAGGCATAGGTGTAATAGGGCGTGATTGAGGGCAAACAGTTAAATTGGCTAGACTAGTATTTGGCTTATAATGTATTTTAGCAGAGGTTGTAAGTGATAATGCTCTTCATCATCAATCAAAAGATGTTCAAGTGTGTCATTTCCTAAGATCGGTAAGCTGTAAATAATATAAACCTACGAGTAGTTTGACGCTCTGGAGGAAGAAAAAACCAGCTCCACCTAATTTTATCACACAGGAGCATCTGTCCCCAGGGCATGATCTTCCTAGTGTGTGGAAATCCATCTATCTAGCTAGTGTGGAAATCCATCTATCGATCAATCGACTGCAGACCAAGTTGGCAGATGTAGAGAAAATGTGCAAATATTAAGGGAGGATCTAATAAACGCCACAGAGATGGACTAAATATGGCAAGGTTCTACACGAATTTAATTTAGTTGTTGTAAACCTGAAGATGTAGTTTAAGAACATTCTAAATACTATTTAAAGTAGTTTTAATAAATGGCATTAACCTGCTTTTTTGAAAAGACCCTCTAAATACACTGGTATCTATTTACATTGCCGTAAGTGTTTGCTTGTAGATCAATAAAATTAGCTGAATTAATTCATTTTCTGCATCTTAATTTGAAAATAAAACAATAAATTTGTTAAAACCAATGTGCAAAATAGTGTATCTATAGTAAAATTAATGATTTTTTTAATAAAACAAAGAATTGTAAATTAATTAGATTGAGACGTATGCAAAAAGTACAACGGATAAACGGATAAGTGGCAGATGTCCGTAATTACGTCGTACACATTTTTGAGCCACCTGTCGAAGCTCCGAAGTAAAGGCGGTCATATGTAAATGTCCGTTTCTACTGCGACGTTTTTTAAAATTTGATTGTAGATGTCTTCTTATACGTGCCAGATTTTCTTTATTATTTTGAAATGTGAAATTATTTTAATGCAAACTTGTAGAGAAGGTTAAAATAAGCTCATTTTTGTAAAAAAAGCATTTTCGCAAAAATGCAGATGTCCGTTTCTACTTTGCTGCCATCGATATAGTTTCGGTTAATTTTAAACCGATAGCCCAACGAGTCCCAATTTTGACACAAAATTGCAAGAAAACCGCGAAAAGCTACAACACTTTCACATTTGAAGTGGAATTGCGAGATGAATTCTATTTTCATCGGCGGTAACATGTAAACATTTGGTGAGCAAAGTCCGTGAGGCTAGACGTTAGACGTGCTCTATATTTTGTCGCTCTTTGCATTTTTGAACTATGATCCAAAACAACAATGATATTTATTACAAACTTACAAATCCCTTCAGTTAATAGTAAATAACGTCTTTTCATATAATGTTTTCATTCATCGGTTTATCGATCTTTACTTTTGCAACTTTCCCTAAATTTTACGCTATTTATATCATTGGGTCTGCTTAAAAAAGGTACTCTGTCTTATATGAGTTGTTTGATTTGACATGGTTTATCATTAAACAACATACCCATTGTAACGTTTCCATTAAACCTTTGATTAGGTACCTAACATTGTTCATACGACCTACACAATTAGAATTAGGCACTTAATAAAACTAATCACGTTCCTAGGCTTATCAGATTTTCCGTAAAAAACATCTGTTTTATTCACCGTGACAACATTTATTTCAACAATAACTGCTATTTACGACTGTTTGAATACGTAATGGTTTGAAACCAAGGGCATAAATATTTTAGTTAGATTTATCCTATGAATATCAGATACTTACTGTAAACGAATTGAAAGGGAAAAATATTCGCATCATAAGACTTAAAAATGTTCATTGCCCACTATTTAAAGTAAGACTGCACCATACTCTCAACAGAGTGATCGACGGTCAACGACCAACAGTCAAAGTCAAAACTATTTGGTTAACTCAAACAATGATGTGGTTTGGCTCTCGAAAAATTCGCAAAGTACAAAGATCCCGCGATTGAGTTAGAGATAACTTGTATAGTTACTCGGCTGTTTTAAACCAGTCGCCAAGCGAAGCCGCACGTGGTACCGGCAGACTATAAGCACGTGTTGTCTGCATGCACCACCATAACCCGTCTTTTTCTTTCACAAATGACCTCCCATCTCCTATCTCGCTCGTAAGTCATTAGTCTGTTCGGCCAGCGTTGTCCGAATCAAAACAACGCTATCATTGTGATAACGCAACATGTTGGGATGGACGTCTGTGTTCCTCTGATCGATATTGTCACGAGCTCTCGGGGTGGGCAATTAGTCAACGCGTGAAAAGTTGCTACGTCAATGGAGTTTTTATTTTCAAATGCGAGATCCTGTCTTTAATCAATCACGCACAAAGAATTATGCAAGCGTACAGTGCTTACACATTCCTTATTGTAACTGTCTGCCAGAGCCTGATTCCATGAATACTTGATTGAACTATTACGCTAACAGTTTCTGTAAACAAGAACATAAGTATAAGAGGTATCTGTCATTACCCTGATTGCCTGATTACCTGAATATGCTCCAACTATGACATGGTGACTTTCATATAATTTTTAGAGAAACAATTGATTATGAAAAAATCCAAAACGTTTTCATTTCGATACAGAATTAATTAGGTATTGACAATTATATATTTGTTTTTTCAGACATTGAGGTGACAAAGGCTGAAAATGACGGTGGAGAAGAGCAAAGGTACAGAAGTGAGGATGCCGGCGACACGGAAGGTCGCACCTGACGGTGGCTGGGCGTGGATGGTCTGCCTCGGAGTCAGCTTAGTTAATGTGAGTATTCTATCTACAATCGAAGATATTATCGAAGTGTTATAGAAGAGCTTGTGGTATAGCTTGCAAGGTCGTCAAACTTAAGTGTCGTTTTGCAAAAGGATGAGTGACCGCTAATGGCTATAACAACTGCGCTTCCGTCCTTCGTAGGGCACCTAAACTGTCTTTTCCCGCTATTGGAGGCCTCCAGCCGGCCTGAAAACTCCGTCACCAAAGTTGGCCAGTAACTTACGAATTTACTTTATCATCAAGTAGTTGAATTTGTTGATTTTAACATCAAGGTCACATCATGTTATGTTCGTGTTCCTTGGATGACCGCATGTGGCCTAGCGGTCGAAAGCATGTAATGTGAGAAGAACCAATCCACGCGGTGGGAATGTTTGCATGACCTCCAAATTTTGTCCCGGTTCTGCATTGTTGTGGTTCTATGGTATTCAGTGTTTTGCTGAATTTAATGTGGAATACCCTTACTCCAAACATAAACAATTTAAATCGTTTCAAAAAGAAGTAACGAAAATAAAAGTGGGCATTCACATCCCCTCTGGCAACATTTTTGAAATCTTCAGTAGTCAGTGTTGTGTTTGATTTCGTTTTACGAATTTATTATACTTTAGGGTTCTTCTTTGTCCTGGAATTTCTGAGCTCCATTTCTGAAATCCGTAGATTCGAAAAAAGACCGATTTTTGTATTTTGTTTCTATTGTCTTGTCGCCTTGTTATCCCGTCTTGTGGGCGGAATCGTAATGCTGGTGGAGCGAATTCAATTTTAGCCGGTACTAAGCCTCATACATTCAAGGCTGCCTAGTTTACAACTACCTTTTCGAATAAAGAACGATCAAATTACATTACGTATCGTGAATTTTATAGGAAAAACACTACACATACACTAGAAACAGACATAGTTTGCTCTATAATATTTTATTCAGATGGACCAGTGTGTGTGAGTGATGTATCGATGCGTATCACCTGTAAGGTTGTAACTGTATGTAATTCGTTTTGCAAGGGGCATTGAACTGCACAATAACATAGCAAAATCACTATTTGAATCTCGGTTTACCATCCGTTCGAATCTGTTTTATGTCCATCCATATAGAGATGAATATCTCAGAATCATGACGAACTTCAGTCACAATTTTCACGTTTAAAAAAGTGTGAGTTTTAGCAATCAAAATGTTTCGTTGAGTTTTATATCCAGGTTTCATGAAAATCTTCGATCTTTGTCAGAACTGTCTTCGATATAGCGAACCTTATTGCAATGAAACCTTATGTAGGCAATCTTACCGTTTACATATCGTATCGTTTACTTCGCGTCCTTGATAACAACTCAGCATGTTTAAGAATACGAGCACGTATTGGCACATAATACTATTGGGTAAATGGCATTACTTTTCAAAAATATGTATTTTTCATTGAACCCTGATCTCTGTGTCAAAATTAATACACACCATTTTTTCTGTTTATTATCGATTTCTTCAACAAAATAACTTTCATGAAACTGAACATTCTATCGATTAAAATTTTGAAAAACTCAACTAAATTACACTTTCTGCTAATAAAACGGGAAAATTCCACGTTTGTATTATTGTTGATGCACTGACCGTTTCAAATCTACACAAGAGGCTTCTTCTGGGTAATTGAGATTCACGCCACATTATTTCCTTCATAGTAACAATAGCTCCTGGAACTTTCCAGCAAAAGAGTAGGTACCTTCTCATGAAATATTTCATACATAAAGAATTAAAGTGACAATTATACAACATTATTTTTGTAGTAAAACGCGTAATAATGTCATGGTTTTTTACCCGACTACTGCAAAGCCCAAAAGGAGGTTTATATGTTTGATATGTATGACCTATGTATGTTTGTTTGTATGTATCCGTTTCTTTGTCCCCTCGTGACTACTCAACGGCTCAACCGATTTTGATAAATGATACGTATTTAGATTGTCACATCATAAACTTGATATTTTTTACCCCGCAGTTGGATTTTAAGTTTTTTTTTCTAAACTGCCTCTCGCATTAGTTTTACTAAACATTATATTTACAGAAATACAAACCAACTAGGCTTTTGCCGTAGTAATTATTGTGTTACTAAAATATCTTGATAATTAAGCTTCGCTCTCATTTTGTTTTGTTATTGCCCAACAGTCACATGACTGACTCCTGACATACATAAACATCGATACAAACAGTATGGATGCGGCTTCGTCTAACGCTGCATATTTTGTTGCAAGCTTGCAACATCGATGTGTCGAAGAATAATTTTATGCGATTCTTGAAATCGAAGCTACTAGTATTTATTTTTTAAAGTATAATCTTAATCTACAGTTAAATAAAAAAAAATGCTGGACATTTTCACACAGCATCATCTGAGCCCCAAAGTAAGCAGAGCTCGTGTTATGGGAACTACATGACTGATACCTACTTAGGTACTACTTATTTTTTTTTTTTTTTTGTAAATACATACAATATTATACATAGGAAAACACCCAGACCTAAATAAATGTAAAAGTCATAAAAATGGTTTTAGTTAAAGTTTTACTGTGCAGTTTTATTTAGATAAAAACTACTTCAAGCACTAGGTGAAAGTACTAAAACTATTTATCCGTAAAACTATTCAGATCAAACGTTGTAAAAAACAGCTCGCAATGCGATTATAAGGCATGCATTGAGTTCACTGAAGTATAGTCTATAACCGGAATAAAAAACAAAAATAAAAAAAAAATTCAGACCACCTACAATCCATATTATTAGAAACTAGGCACAGAGTATTTGACTGTTGTTAGTTACATTTGTTGGATGATTTGTCGGTTAGCTTCATTCGTTTGAGTGCCGGTTTTTTAATCGACAAATAACTTTAATCTGATAGATAAATACTTATTTTAACAGTTTGACTGACATACTTTCAAAACGATAATTCAAATCGCAAAATAATAATTATCTGCCTAGAAAATCAGGCGTGAATTTCTAAGCAGATATCGATAGTATAAATTGTCATACATAAATTATCTAATATATATATATTATATACGAGTACCTATATACCAAAATTTCTGAAATGAAAATTATTTTGCTTATTACCTATTACTGCTTTATCACTCTGGTAGAGAAGCACCGTGCATTATGTAAAATCGGTAGGTAGGTAATCATAAAATATTTTAAAATTCAATATTTTAAAACGGCTTCCGTACAAAGCCATCACGGGTCAGGCTCATGATGTCATCAAAATGTGTACGTACACCGAATTTGTGTTGGCGCATGTCCTCAAATCGTAGTACTGTTGTATTACATTGTTGTTAAGCAGATGTCCTCTCGTGCACGCAGTGGGCGAATGGGTCTTAGATTAAAGAACCGTAGGCGCAGATCACTACATAGTTACTAGGTTTGATTAGATGGAACAACAGCTTACCTACATGATCTTCATTATTCTATCCGAGTCTAGATGTTGTGGTACCGATACCGGTAGTTGCCACGACAAAATTAATGTTGGACAAAATTCGTATTGGACGAAATTCATATTGGACAAAAATCCTAGTTGGACCTTTTACCTATATTTTGGACATTAGTCGCGTAAAGGAAATTTTAGTGAGGATTCAAACATGTAATGTCATTGTTGGGCGTTATTTTGCTACCGTCTAGCCTTAATATTCAAGTTGAACTCTCAAATTAGCATTGCCTTAGGAGAATGTTTATTTCTTGTCACTCTTGTGAGAATGAAAAGAGATGGCATCTCTCATCTGCTGTCATCTCAGCTCTAGGAAGCTATACAAGTCAATTTTAATTAACAGAGAAAGGGAATAAACAACCCAAACAAAGGTTCTACTTACAACCTCACAAAGAGGCTTTGGCTAATACAAAGGTCATGCCAAAATTCTTCTTGAAATAAGTTTTCTGACTTGTTTCTTTTTGGTCTTGTAAAAACTGTGAAACAACGTGAGGAAAACCTTGTAGCTTCTTACGTGGTATCTACTTGCAAGAATTGTGAGTATGTTTGAACTAACCTCTGACTAACTACCTCGAATAACATCGTCACCCAACCAGGAATAGTCTTAAAACATCCGTACCCATATTAACTAGTAGTTCGCCCCGAACTGAGATCTCGCGCACCGTAGATGGCTTACATTTGGACTTTCTTCTGACTACCCCTATAATTTCAAGTGCTACTACCGCCAAGTATGCCTATTGCGCTAGCTCTTCATGGTAAAAAATACTAGCATGCATGCAATACATAATCTCGTGTCTAATTTTTCATTCATTTTATATTTATGAATTCTCGTCGTATTTCTAAAAGTATACGTCCTAGAATCAAAATAATAACTATTTGGGAATGTACAAATTAAGACCTTTCATTTGACACCCCACTCAATATATTTGTTTATTTAACTTTTTTTACCCCAATTATTTTCATTCTTTATCAAAAATTTTTTTATCATGAAAATAAATCAAGTAGCATCTAAAAACATTGCAAACCAAACCGCAACGATGCCACTCTCTTTTTAAGACCGACCAGTCAATGAGCTATGAAGACATCGAAACTCTATGAAACGGGAGCTCTTGCAGCTCTGGTTTCGTAGTTTTTGTTCTTTGGTCGTATTTCAAAAACTATACATCCTAGATTAAAAATAAAAACCATTTTGGAATGTACAAAATAAGCCCTTTCGTATGACACCCCACTCAATATATTTGGGTAACTTTAAAAAAAAATTACCCCCTTGGGAACCCCATATCTTTAAAACCCCTTCATCGATTACGCTCATACGCCCCACAGCAAATTTCCATAGCACAACCTATTGACCTATCAAGTTTCATACAGATTGGATAAGCGGTTCGATAGTTATGCGAGAACATAAAAATGAAACATACAAACATACAAACATACAAACATACAAACATACAAACATACAAAGCAAAATCGCCTAACTTGCCACTAAGATCTTCGCTCGCTTCGCTCGCTCGATCGAAAATGTGAAAGTGTGTTTATTTGTTTGTTTATTTGTTTGTTTATTTGTCCTGCTTTCACGTCAAAACAGAGCGACGGATTGACGTGATTTTATGTGTGGAGATAGTCGGAGGGCTGGAAAGTAACTTAGGCTACTTTTTATCCGGGTACCACGCGAGCGAAGCCGTGGGCAGCAGCTAGTATATTATAAAAAACACCCTTACTCCTAGTAAAATAGGTAAATATGGGGTGCAGTTACATGTTCCTGTCCCTTCCTTTTTGTTTCCTGCAATATTCTTCTGAATACAAATCCAAGATTCATACTAGGTACTCGTATTTCGTATTCTCTTCAAACTGTTGTAGGTAGGTAACTAAATTGTTTCTTTGTTGCGTTGTATCATGCAATGACCTTATTATGCTGCTTTACAATGGCTCTCGGAACGAATTGTGGTCATCTGATAATCATGACATGAAGCATTTCAAATATCTATAGAGGCAAATACAGTGAAACAATGATGTCATCAAATATCCCCGAGTTACAATAGTAATGAACTTTTATCTAGTGCCGGCTACAAACCAGGAAAGTGTTGGTCGGTTCGATATTGATGAACTGATGATAATATTATATGGTTGATACTGCTGGATAGAGTCGCCAAAAAATTGTTTATCCTAAAAATGTAATGAGGAGACATGAATTTCTAGTCTGTTTACGTGAGGAATAACATAGATGATGATAATTTTAAGATATTCACAAAAAACTTTAGGAACTTCTTTCAAAAAAGTCAAGTGTTTTTCATTAGCTCAGTCGTACTTACCAATAATAAAGGAATTATTTCGTTTTTGTCTTCGTGCTCCAAAGTTTTGAATGAGATCGCGTGGGTGTCCCAAGGCAAACGAAATAAGTCGTTCTTGCATTATTTCCCAAGAGAATTTCTAGACTAGAGTATTTTATCTCCTTTGTAAAGACATCTAAGTCATAAAACGGCCGTGAACAGACGAGACAGCTTGGTATGCTTACACCTACTTGTGAGGTCGTGATACGGGTTTTGTACGTGCGTGCAGTCAATGCCATTTCCTTCAAAGGAAATTCAAAGCTGTCTAGTCTAGATTGTAGTAGAAAAAGGCCCTTTATACGCTACGTGTTTCGACTATCGTCCGTAAAATCGCAGTTACCTCGGAGTCATGACAAAAACGATTGCTATTGTAAACAAAAATAAGTTTCTTTTTAAAAAAAGCTTCGGGTCTTTTAAGCGTTATCTACAAGTTTCAGGGTCAGGGTCTTCCGAGCTTCGAGCTGACTAGGCTCAATGAATACTTGAATTTTCATTGAAGTGTGTATTCCGTCCTTAACGCCTGGATGGCTCGGAGCCGGGAAGTTTCGCCATCTGAAAACGACCTTTTTGTTCCTGCATTTTTTCATGATTGATTTTCTTTCGCAACTTAGACTAAAGACAAGAATATACACTGTCTGAAACTCTACATTTCTTCTTTCGTCTCTGCGTTCAGTTGCGTCGCGACAATATTTGTTTTGGCGAACAGACAAAGCAAACGCTATGATGCATTCTCTAAGTACCAGTTAAACTAATACTATGGGTTTATTTTAGTCTTTGTCTAATGGAAATTAGTTCATTTTCAAGGTTAAAATCATCACATGTCCTAAGAATATGATAACAACAACTGCTAAATTACATTGTTGTTACATGTTTGTGGTAATTTGTGGTATGTGGTAATTCGTAATTTCTGATACTTACCCGTTTCAAAGGAATTCCTAGTGGATCAGGAATATTTATGAAATTAAAAAAAAACCTTGGATGTCTGGTGTGTAAATTCCCCGAAGATCAATTTTGAGAAATACATTTTATATACCTACCACTATTAATGCCCAAGACTGTGCGGTGCATCTTTTCTTCTGTAATGGGGCATCCGGTCTATAATGTATTTCCAAGTAATAAACGCGTAATAGGACAATTCCATTAACTAACCATTGTTATTGACTCGTAATAATCATTACTATTCAGAAATGAAACAGACTGTAAAATTTTCTGGTCGTTCGAGGAGTCAAGGTCTGAATCTGAACCTCAATTTAACAACATTGTCCTTCCTATATAATGTACCTTATAATACTACTGGAAACTCGATAAAAACATCTAAAACTGCCGTTTGATGATTACGTGTCTTACTAAATATGTGGTTAAAAAAAAAAACTGAGGCCTTTACATCTTTACTAGATGATTTCGCAGTGTAAGAACCAGATGAACGTTTTTCATTTCATTTTTCAGCCATTCCCGTCCCACTGCAGGGCAAAGGCCTCCCTTCGCTCCTTCCACTCTTCGCGATTTAACGCTGTTACAGGCCAAGATCTTAAATGGGCATCCAACTCGTCACGTATCTACCAAAAATTTGAAACTGTTTTTTTTCTATTAAAGGGCCACAAATTACGTTTAAGACCCATTTTTGTAAAAAAAAAAAAATCGAATTTTTGGTAGATACGTTCATTTGGTTCTTACACCGCGATTTATACACAGTCAGGAGGCAATCTTTGCCTACACTTATCGGGACACTAGTGCCTGGGACAATGTTGAGATTGAGTAGGCTTGCCCAGCACCTACACCATCCTCTCAGCTTACCAGCCATATCCACAGGAAAGACATGGTCAATACGTGTTGGGCTGACAAAGCCGCGGGTTTCCTCACGATGTTTTCCTTCACTGTTTAGAGCTCGTGTTAATGCGCATATAAACTTTTCGAAACGAAAAATCCATTGATGCACGGCCAGGATTCGAACCCACGACCTTCGGATCGAAAGTCGAGGTACTATACCCCTCGGCCAACACCGCTGAATAAAAAAATACTTGTTGAATAATTGTATTCTTTTCCCATTTCAGTTTTCTACACGTTCCTTGGAGCCCTCATTCGGGCTTCTCTTCAAAGACTTACTAGACGACCTCGGGGTCAAAACGACCGGTGCATCTGTCATCGCCAGTACCCTTGACTCCGTGGTCAACTTCTCCGGCTTCTTCGTGGGGCCGGTCATAAAGACCTTTTCGTACCGCAAAGTTTGCCTTGTGGGGTCGACGATATGCGCGCTGGGGTTGCTTTTGACGGCCCCGGCGAATAGTATGGCGCATATACTTGCTACTTACAGTATTTTAGGAGGTAAGTGGCTTTTGGCCTATGACTTTATTATTGTGACATTTGAGCATGTTAACACTGAAATAGCGATTTTGTTGACAAACTTGGAAAAAGGGCGAATCGCGACTACTGATTGGTAGGAATATCCTTTCTTTTGTAGTAGGAAAACTTTTAAAACATGATAATGTAAAATTGATTTCTTGTAAGTATATAATAATACAATAGTAGTGAGATAACATTGTTTTCGTGAATAAAGTAAAATCATTTAATTTTACCGTGATTTATACCGCGTGAACACTGTAGTAAAACACAGCTTGCTGATTGAACACTGTTTATTATAAATGAAGGTACTACACAATTGACCTAATTAACTACCCTCAAATAAGATAACTAATACTACATCTTCCTCCTTTTATAGAACACAGAACAATAAGAGATTTATACGACAAACTAATATACCGTTATGCAGATAGGTAGGTACCCCTACGGTTACCTACTTACCTACACACACTTAAGTCTAAGTTAAAGTAAAATTGTTAACTGTAACAATGAATTTTTCTTACTTAATACAATCAAAGCATATTACTACTAAGTACCTACTTATTTCTTTACCCTACTACGGTGAGCTACGAGTTCAACAGATCGGGTAGATACCCATATCATAACTCAGTAGGCACGTTTATCTGCAAACTCCTAGCTGAGAAACTATAATTAATTAGTCTATGTTCAATTTCCAATTTGCGTCTTTTTGTTCAACGCGCGGCGACCCAGCCCGCTTTGCCCTACTTCTAGTAATGGGTCCAGAAGTTAAGTTAGTGAATTTTAATCTATTTGAAGTCTGCCGAGTATTTTTTGTATCTCCCTCCCCTAAACCAGTCCTCGACCTTTCATCTGACAGCTGCCCATCAGAAATCAAGTCTCTAGAGCACAATGAACTTTGAGTACCTTCCGCTGATGTAGCTATAGCTATAGGTAGGTTGCTAGGACCAGCATCTGGCGCGTCAGTGGCGCCGGCGGCTGCACCGCCGCCGGTGGCGTCGCCGTCGCTACCTAATCTCCGAACTACATGCCTACGATTGCGGCGGTACCTGCGACCTACTTCATCCTGCAAAATGTATGACCTGGGTTCGGGAGCCTTTTGTACTACTTTCATACTCTTGCGCTGCTTACCATCCGCTACTACTACATTTTCACCTCTTTGTAGTAAAGGGAGGTTCCTAGATGACCTATCATACCTCAACTTTTCTTTATTTTGGTTCTCTAAAATGGCCTCGTAATTCTTTTGACTATCGACTTTTTCTTCTAATAAACGCTTATGAATTGGTAAGCGCGTATTTAGTCTTCTCCCCATTAGAATTTCTGCTGGCGAGTCTAAGTGATCCCTAGGCGTAGACCGGAAGTTTAATAAACTGACGTAGTAATCATGTCCGGAATCAATACATTTCTTTATCATCGTTTTTACTGTTCTCACCGCACGCTCGCTCTTTCCGTTAGACTGAGCATACAGCGGTGATGACGTAATGTGTCTTATCTCCCAGTTCCTAACAAAAGTTTTAAATTCTTTTGAAATGTAAGCCGGTCCATTGTCAGTAATTAATTCACTCGGTATACCGTATCTTGCAAACTGTTCCTTCATAGCTTTAATAACAGATTTACTCGTAATCGAACACAGTTCATTGACTTCAATAAAGTTCGATAAATAATCTACTAGAATTAAATAGTATTTTTTCCTGTACTCAAAAATATCCGATCCTACCTTTGCCCATGGTACCGGCGGAATGTAATGCGGCAACATGGGCTCCCGGGGCGGCGCGGGCGCGTGCAGAGCACACGTCCGGCAGCCCCGCACCGCGCGCTCCACGTCCTGCGACATGCCCGGCCAGAACAACACTCCGCGCGCGCGTCGTTTACACTTATCTATACCTAAGTGTCCCTCATGTATACGAATCAACATCTCATTTCTCAACGATTTCGGTATAAAAACTGCATTTTCTTTAAATACCACCCCTTCAACGTATTGTAAGCATTCCCTATATGACCAATAAACCCGGATATGTTCTTCTACTTCGTACTTGCATCTGGGCCACCCATTCATTATAAACCTAATTAATGATTGCGCTTCCTTATCATTAGCGGTATGCTCCTTTACTAAAAGTAACTTTTCATCGCTAAACTGTACCTGTTGTAACATAAAACAAACCTGCGCTTCTACCTCTGCGTTCAATCGTTCGTGCATTCTCTCGGGTAGTGCGGCACGAGATAAAGTATCTGCGATATACATAAACTTGCCCGGTGTATACACAACTTTAATATCATAATTTTGAATGCGCAACATCATCCTTTGCAGACGCGCGGGTACAGACGCCAGAGATTTTTTAAATATTGATTCTAATGGCTTGTGGTCCGACTGCACCGTGACATCGGACCTCCCAAAAATGTACTGATGAAATCTTTCACAAGAAAATACAATGGCCAACAATTCTTTTTCGATTTGTGCATAACGACACTGTGTATCTGTGAGAGTTAATGAAGCGAATTCTACCGGCCTTCCTTCTTGCAACAAAACCGCCCCCAGTGCACTTGCACTTGCATCCACCGATAGCGTAATAGGTATACTGTGGGAATACAGTGCTAAGACTGGCGCGGTGGAAAGCTTATATTTAAGTAACTTAACTGCCTCAGCATGCTGTTTATCCCAAACCCATTCCGAGTTTTTTTTCAAAAGACTTCTCAAAACAGCGACCGACTCTGAATAGTTAGGTATGAACTTAGATAAGTAATTTACCATGCCTAGAAATCGCTCTAGTGATTTTTTATCTTCCGGATCTGGCATATCGATTATAGCTTTCACTTTTTTATCATCAGGTCTCATCCCCTTCTCATTAAATACGTGTCCTAGATACGTTATTTCTCTTACCCCAAACTTACATTTGTCTCTATTAAACCTAATGCCTACTTCTTTAGCTCGCCTCAAAAGTAATTGTAGACGTCGGTCATGCTCTTCTTTAGAAGCACCCCAGCAGACAATATCATCAATGAATGAATCAGTGCCTTCTAAATCTTCAAGAAGCTGCCTAATTTTCGCATGAAAAATCTCTGGAGCGCAATTTACTCCGTACGGGAGCCGTAAAAACTGATACCTAGAAAAAGGAGTACTGAAAGTACATAGGTCAGAGCTAGGCTCGTCCAACTTCAACATCCAGAAACCACAACGCGCATCCAACACGCTGAAAAACCGTGCGCCCCGCAGCTTAGCAGCTATCTCACTCACCGTGGGAAGTGAAAAATGCGCTCGTTTCACCGCTTGATTCAATGCCCTCGCATCTAAACATACCCGAATATCTCCGTTCTTCTTCGCAGCTATCACAATCGGATTAACCCATTCTGTCGGATGGTTCACTTTGCGCACTATTCCTAAATTTTCCATTCTATTTAGCTCGTCCCGTAACTTATCCCGCAAACCTAACGGTACCTTACGTGCTGGACAGATAACAGGTTGTACTGACTTATCAATAACAATTCTATGTACCCCCGGTAACTCCCCAACGCCCTTGAACAGCCCCGAAAATTCCTGTAACCCATAAGTTATTGCTTCCACCCTTCTAATAAATCCTAGTTTTACACAATCTTCCCTGCCTAAAATATTCTGTACTTTCATGTCCACTACTGCAAAACTAAGTTCCCAATATATACCGCCTTTCAAAACTGACAGACACCCTTGGCCTATAATAGGCAGTTCATTTCTCGTATACGACAATACTTTCGAATCGTAAGGTTTTAAATCCCTATCAGTAAATCCAAGACGATAAAAATCCCACTTAGTCATAATATTAAGATCAGCACCACAATCTAATTTGAACTCGACGCTCTTACCGTTAATACATAAAGCTTCTATCCATTGACTATCACAGCTTCCTGTATTTTTATTCAAAACGTCCACATACAAAACATCCTCATCCTCCTCGTCCTCCGAAAATCGATCCTCGTCCTCAGAAAATCGATACAAGTTAATATCGTGCACTTTTTTACTTACAGTTTTATTAGTACATCTTCTCGCAAAATGTCCCCGGTTTTTGCACAGAAAACATGTAGCTTCACTTGCCGGGCACCACCCGCGGCCCTCACATAAAACACCACCACAACGCGAGCACTGAGAGCGCGCCGGCCGCTGCTGACGCTCCGCTTGCCGGCTCGTCCCGGCGGCGCCGGCACCGTCGCTCCGGCCCCGCGCTCCGCGGACACCGCTGACGCCGCGCTGCTGTCGCCACGCGCCTCGGGCTCTCTGCCCCATAACTGCATCCACTTGGTTGCTCGTTTTATTTGCCTCCTCGATTTTCCGCCCTTCAGATCTAGACAATTCCTCTGCCTCACAGATCTGTACCGCCTTCGCCAAAGTCAATTCGTCAGTTCGTAGCAATCGATCACGTACTACGTGGTTGGACACTCCGCACACCAGCCTATCTCGTATCAGACCGTCGACGAGATGTTCAAACTCACAGTTTTGACTTAGCACCTTCAATGCCGTAACAAATTGACTTGTAGATTCTCCGGCGTTCTGGTTACGAGTGAAAAATTTGAATCGAAACATGGCTACATTGCATTTAGTTCCAAAATGTTCGTCGAATTTATTTTTCACACATTCAAGGTCATCAGCTGATTGCTCCTTGGTATACGTAAATGTTGAAAAAATCTCGTAACCCTCCGCCCCTATGAGGTTCACCAGCAAGCTTGACTGCACGTCCGTAGGTTCCTTGTTTACACCCGATGCCTTTAGAAACACTTCGAATTGTTTCCACCATTTTTGCCACGCATCGGCGCGCGCGGCAGGACTGCCTTCTATCTGCAGTTCTGGCGGAGGTCTCGCGTGTTCCATGCTCCACACGTATGTTATGAACTTAACACACAATGTTTATCAACTTAATTCGCTGCTAGACGACCAAAACTCGATATTTTAATTTTATTTCGGATAACACCGCTGCCACCATGTAGTAAAACACAGCTTGCTGATTGAACACTGTTTATTATAAATGAAGGTACTACACAATTGACCTAATTAACTACCCTCAAATAAGATAACTAATACTACAAACACTTTGAACAAAGATTCAAAGTTATCGCACTATCCACACTACTTCAGTTAGCGGATGCCATGTTGTCCAGTATTGAGCTTGCTAAGCCTTGCCTGTTAGCGTTAAGTTATTTAATCTAAAATACATAAAGTATAAAGATTTATATCTAATTTGATGTCATAGCTATCATAAACGATCAAATAAATGTTACTTAGTTATCACAGCTATCTTTGTGATTGGCATAAAAATCTTCAGTGATTGTGCAAATTATGGCCGCTTATCTATTTGTTGATTTTGAAATAAGTGGCTTGTTTATCAGATCAGGGATACGTCCACTATAACTTTAAAACGTCCGATGTGTATCGTTATACAAAATTATTAATATTTCTTAGGATGTTTCAAATTGATAGAGCAACGGCTGAAAAATTAACATTTTATCTGAATATAGGTCTTTTAACACCTGCTTATTCTGTTGTATTGTAGGTGTATTGTATACTGTACGTACGTATGTACAAGGGCTATAATTTTCTCACAACTATCCTATCGGCTTACACTACAATCCTAATTTGTTCAGTTCGCTTAATACTAACTAATGTTAATCTGGTATTATACCTGCTTAGCTTCCGCGTTTGCATTCGTGATACCGTGATCTTAATAGCCAATAGGTACGGTATTCTTAAGGCTACGATCTATTCCTGTTTAAAAAAAAAATGGCTAAGCCGTGATTGAAGCATTCTGAGTGGTCACAATGAGGAAGACTCACGATTTTAGTTGAGTATGCAGATTTGTAGATACAAAAAAAACAAAAAATACTGTGTTTTTGGTTTTTTAATCGGATCAAAAATGACTGAGTTACAGAGATTTTAGTGCACCAATCTAAAAAACGCTCGCGAGAAGGCCGCGACTGGCTGTGACGTCACCAGGCGCCCGCGGCTCGCTCCACTAGTACAAAATCCCTAGTTATTTTCAAACTAATTTCCGACCGCGGCATCGCTCGCGTGGCACCTGGATAAAAAGTAGCCTATGTCCTATTCCCGCTCATTACCTAACTATATTTTAAATTTCAGCCAAATCGGTTCAGTAGTTGTCGAGTTATAGAGGAACAAACATACATCCAAACATCCAAACTTTCGAGGTCATTCACGTTTTTTGTTAAGTAAGTACTTATGCAGATTTGTAGATTTAAAAAAGTTATAAATGATTTCATCTTTATTTTTATATATGATTACGACTGTATTCCCAAGGCACAGTAGACATATTCTATCAGATCTTTTAGGAATTTTTAGATCCGTTGAAAAAGTCTAAGCGGGTAGTCAGAGGTAGAGAAGCAGTGTTGGCCGAGTGCGCTAGTGCCTCGACTTTCAATCCGAAGGTTGTGGGTTGAAACTCAGCCGTGCATCAATGGATTTTTCGTTTCGAAAAATGTATAAGTAGGTACCTAAGTAGGTATGCGCTTTAACACGAGCTCTAAACGGTGAAGGAAAATATTGTGAAAGTGTGATAGTGTGATTTGAAAACCAAGTTTAGGTAGGTAGGTATGTGATTATTTTGACTCGTAGGTACATACAAATTATTAATTTTAGGTATTACGATTAAAAGTATGTATAAAAAATACCTATTCACTAAAAAGTTTAAAGGCGAAAATTATTTTTAAGTAGGTACTTACCTAGGTAAGTAGTAAGTAGGTAGGTACCTACTTAAAAATAATTTATGTAGGTAATAATTTAAGTAGGTAGGTAAAAATTTAGGTAGGTAAAGTTAATATTAGTGTGATTCGACTCCTGATTGTTAGTTTTGTTTGTTATTGTTTTCGGTAAGTACCGATACTTACCTAAAATACCTATTCAGTAAAAAGTTTAAAGTCGAAAATTATTTTTAAGTAGGTACCTACCTAGGTAAGTAGTAAGTAGGTATTTTTAAGTAGGTACCTACCTAGGTAAGTAGTAAGTAGGTAGGAGTCGAATCACACTAATATTAACTTTACCTACCTAAATTTTTACCTACCTACTTAAATTATTACCTACATAAATTATTTTTAAGTAGGTACCTACCTACTTACTACTTACCTAGGTAGGTACCTACTTAAAAATAATTTTCGCCTTTAAACTTTTTAGTGAATAGGTATTTTTTTATACATACTTTTAATCGTAATAAGTACCTAATTAATAATTTGTATGTTCGCGTCAAAATAATCACATACATTACCTACCTACCTAAACTTGGTTTTCAAATCACACTATCACACTTTCTCATCACACTAATCATACTATCACACTAATCACACTAATATTATAAATGCGAAAGTTTGGATGTTTGGATGGATGATGTTTGTTCCTCTATAACTCAACAACCACTAAACCAATTTGGTTGAAATTTTAAATATAGATAGATAATGACCAGGAATAGGACATAGGCTACTTTTTATCTGGGTACTACGCGAATAAAGCCGCGGGCGGAAGCTAGTTAATATTAAAAATGCAAAAGTTTGGATATTTGGATTTATGTTTGTTCCTCTATAATTCGATAACCACTGAACTGATTTGGCTGAAATTTAAAACATAGATAGTTCTTGACCTGAAATAGGACATAGGCTACTTTTTATCCAGGTGCCGCGCGAGCGAAGCCGCGGGCGGAAGCTAGTTTGAAATTAACTAGCGATTTTGTACTAGTAGACCGAGCCGCGGGCGCCTGGTGACGTCAGACGCAGCGCGAAGCTCCGAGCGCGCGTTTTGAAATGGCCGAAAAGAAAACTTGAATAACTTCGTCATTTATTTATGGATTTTAATTATTTAAAAAACAGAATGCTCAGAATGCTAAAGAGTATACGCCCTCATACTTAGAAACCCAATATTTCGTTTAGTGATTGATCCCCATTCGGATGGGTGAGTAAATGGTATAAACAGTTGAGCACTTTTGTGCTTCGGAGGTCACGTTAAATTGTCGGTTCCGGCCTTTACGTTAAGCCTTGACGGAGGCGTTTTTGGTGGCCTAAAATCTTCGTCACTAGTTGGCCTCTAGCTCTTACACGAACATACGTAATACATAACTACAGGGCCTGCGCGGCATTGCCCCCGTAGTAATAGTTTAAGGTGATTATGATGCTGATGAAAAGTATTAGCCTATAACTTTCCTCAAGAAATTAGCTATCAAATACAACAATAACTTTTCAAATCCGACTGGTACTTGCAGAGATTAGCGCGTTCAAAAAAATAAAGAAACAAACTCTTCCGCTTTATTATGTTAGTAAATAATAGAGTATAGAATTATAGATACGAGTATTAGTATAAATGTACAATATAAATATTGTTTTCAGGTTTCGGAGTAGGTCTCGCGTCTTCCTCATCGTTCGTATCTCTGAACCACTACTTCACGAAGAAGCGCGGGCAAGCGGTCGGCTTGTCTATGGCCGGCACAGGGTTCGGTCTGATGGTGATGCCGCAACTAGTCAAATTACTACTCGGGGAGTATGGCTTCAGGTATTGTCCTTTTAAAAATATAACAATTTGTGAAACTTTTCAAATCCGACTGGTGGTTGGTGTGATTAGCGCGTTGAAACAGGGGGGTCTCACTCCGCAGTTTAGGTACATTCGCCCGAGCGCCTCTTCGAGCAGGCGTATGGAAGTGGGTTCCCACTTGCCGCTCGGCTCGCGTGCTAGCCGTCGATTACCTATTTATGCGACGAGTCGACAACCCTTCCGCGCGCCAGACAGCGACAGAGTTATGCGTTAGAAAGAGGCAATGTTTCGGTGAATATAGCACTAGATTTTAAGCGCTTATGCGAATTGAATTGCACTTTGTTGCGTCGCAGCAAGAGTCGCTATTTATATAATTATTTCCTCGAAGTGAGTTTTCTGTACTTAGTACTATTATTCTGAGCTTACACTACATGTTTGTATTTTCAGATGGACTGTTGTGATCCTAGGAGCGTTAGCGTTCCACGCTGTCGTGGGCTCATGTTTACTTCAGCCAGTGAAGAGGCATCTGATTGATGAGCCGATTGACTACGAAATGCAACCTGTCAAGGTATAACTTTAAGGACATAGCTGATCACGTCAACTCTGCACCCGAACCGCACCGTATCGCCTTTCGGCGTTTACTGATTGTCAACTAGTCAACGAGTTGTGAACGAGCGGCCCAATCGCCGTCCGCGCGTTGACGGATTGCGATGCGGCGATTCGGTGACGCTACAGAGTTGATGTAGTGATCGTTGGTCCATAGAATTCCATACAAAGAACTTTTGAACCTACAAAGAATAGTACGGTTGGGCTGCACAAGGCGAGGCGGTGATGTTCGGGTGCGGAGTTGACGTGGTCAGCTAGAACCTTTATTGTACAAAGATATCGCATTCACTGTTTTTCGCTATGCTCGCGTGCCTACTATACGCTAGCTAGAAGATATGTCGCTTCGCTCGCGTACCTATATGCACGCGAGCGAAGCGATGGCGTATCGTAGGCACACGGTAGCAATAATGTCAACTATACACTATAAACAGGATGCCTGCTTTATTTAACTGTATATTTTTAATTCACAGGAAATGGAGTGTATATTAGAAAGTGATGAGGAAGCAGAGGACAAGTTCGAAATCAATCCCCTAGTGAAACATGCATTACCAAAGTTAACCACCCAGCGGTCACATGCAAACATGAACCATCCTTCGGTCCGGACTGTTGGCTTACCGCGGGCGAAGACGTGTGATAAACCACTGCAGGACTTTGGAAATCCTAAGTTATATGGTAAGAGGAGCTATGGATGATACAGACAGTTTCCTCCCCTTTGCGCCAGTTAACGGTGTCGTAGTGTGACTTGTTCAAATTTTAACGTAATTTATGTAAAAAATATATGCTGTTTTTCTGGTAAGCACATAACTGAGAACAGCTTGAATGATTTCGATTTTTTTATGAATTTGATCGATTGAAAACTCTTTATTGTACACAACTTAAAAATAACATTTAAAAGGAATAACCTTAAGAGTAATTGTACAATGGGCGGTCTTATCGCTTAGAAGCGATCTCTTCCAGACAACCTTTGGATGGAAAGAGATATACTTAACGAATTGAAAGGTATGGCAGGGGTATGAATGTTATGAATAGGTATGAATGTTCATATAGTAAAAAATAGAAAAGCGGTGTCTAACTACCTATATTTACACTACACAATGTCAGTATTTTACACAGTAAGGTTGTCACCGTATGAATAATGTACTCTTTTTTTTGGTCTCGTCTATGCGTCTGCGCGTGTGGCGCGTTCCGTACTCAAAGTCAGCTCCTCGCCAGCCCAAACTCAGTGTCCATTCTATACGTAGTATTATTATCTGTTCTGTGATTTTAGCTCCGCTGAAGTAAAAGGTTTGATCAAAAACTTATGGTCCCAGGTCTGACAACAGCGGCTTCAGTGGCTGCCATGCCTCGAGTGACGTCAAGCGGCAGTGTTAGCGAGGCGGTCCGCAGAAGGAAAGTGTCCGTCATCTCCAATATATCCAACATGGACTTCACCGGCAGCTATCTACAACTCTATCTCGACGTACGTATACTTAAGTCTTGAGATGAAGTAGCTTGTTCAAACTGTTTGATCAAGCAGCTTCAGTTACGTCAGTTTGAGGCGGTCCGTAGAAGGAAAGTGTCCGTCATCTCCAATATATCCAACATGGATTTCACCGGCAGCTATCTACAACTCTATCTCGACGTACGTATGCCTAAATTTTGAGATCAAGTAACTTGTTCAAACTGTTTGATCAAGCAGCTTCAGTTACATCAGTTTGAGGCGGTCCGTAGAAGGAAAGTGTCCGTCATCTCCAATATATCCAACATGGATTTCACCGGCAGCTATCTACAACTCTATCTCGACGTACGTATGCCTAAATTTTGAGATCAAGTAACTTGTTCAAACTGTTTGATCAAGCAGCTTCAGTTACGTCAGTTTGAGGCGGCCCGTAGAAGGAAAGTGTCCGTCATCTCCAATATATCCAACATGGACTTCACCGGCAGCTATTTGCAACTCTATCTCGACGGACGTATACTTAAGTCTTGAGATGAAGTAGCTTGTTCAAACTGTTTGATCAAGCAGCTTCAGTTACGTCAGTTTGAGGCGGTCCGTAGAAGGAAAGTGTCCGTCATCTCCAATATATCCAACATGGATTTCACCGGCAGCTATCTACAACTCTATCTCGACGTACGTATGCCTAAATTTTGAGATCAAGTAACTTATTCAAACTGTTTGATCAAGCAGCTTCAGTTACGTCAGTTTGAGGCGGCGCGTAGAAAGAAAATCTCCGTCATATCCATTAGGGACTTCACCGGCAGTTATCTACAACTCTATCTCGACGTACGTATACTTAAGTCTTGAGATCGAATGGCTTGTTCAAACTGTTTAATCAAGCAGCTTCAGTTACGTCAGTTTGAGGCGGTTCGCAGAAAAAAAGTCTGTCATATCCAACATGCAATCATCCAATATATCCAATATGGATTTCACTGGCAGCTATCTACAACTCCATCTCGACGTACGTATACTTAAGTCTTGAGATCGAGTTGCTTGTTCAAACTGGTTGATCAAGCAGCTTCAGTTACGTCAGTTTGGAGCGGTTCGCAGAAAAAAAGTCTGTCATATCCAACATGCATCTCCAATATATCCAACATGGATTTCACTGGCAGCTATCTGCAACTCTATCTCGACGTACGTATGCTTAAGTCTTGAGATCGAGTTGCTTGTTTAAACTGTTTGATCAAGCAGCTTCAGTTACGTCAGTTTGAGGCGGTTCGTAGAAATAAAATCTCCGTCATATCCAATAAGGACTTCGCCGGCAGTTATCTGCAACTCTATCTCGTCGTACGAATGCTTAAATTCCGAGACCTGAATGTATGTTCGTAGTGGCCAACTCTGGTGACGGAGTTTAAAAAAATAATACCTACTTAATAAATAAAAATTATTTATTTCAAACCATCAATCAATCCATTTTAGGGCCGCCTGAAGCCTTCGTGGCATAACGACTCAAAAGCGCAGCAAGCAATGTCACGAATGCTTTTTGTTTCGTAACAGTCAAGTGGCTTGTTCAAACTCTTTGATCATGCAGCTTCAGTCACGCCAGATTGAGAGGCGAAATTCTAGATCCCTACAACGGCGCTACCTAGACCAACAATAGCTAAGAACCAGCTAGGTAACCTCATAAGTACATTCAAAATTGATCCCCTTCATCCATATTCAATTTAGCAAGGACTTTGGTCTTTGAGAAGTTTTTTTGTCACTCAAGTCAAGGCAACAGATTTAACAGCCATCCGTGCTCTAGAAGCCAGGGCCTGAATTCTACTAGATGACAACCGCTTTGGTTTTGGTTCGATCTCTTAAATGTCAGCCATTTGGTGAAATAGTAGAATAGCTTTTCAAAAATTTGTTCTGCCAAAGTTCAAAACCTCACCACAACTGAGTCGTTTGTTATTAGTAGTCATGGAAACAGTCGCTTTAGTTGAGGTTTTGGTTGAGGTTGATAAAAAGTTCAGTACCAGAATCGACGCCCTGGTCTAATATGAATAACGGCTAAATTTTGGAATACAACTTTGACAATACAAAATCCATACAATTTTTATGTTCCAGACAGCGGATGAAGGTGCGTTGCAAATGAAGGCTATCAAGAAGTCTGAACCAGAGAAAGAGAAGGAGAAACCAAAGAGCTTCGTTAGAAAGTTCATTGACATGATGGATCTCGATCTATTAAAGGACTGGTCCTTTTTGAATCTACTGCTTGGACTATCGCTGTTCTGGAGTGGGGAGCTGCAATTTAGGTATATTAGTATTTTAAATTATAAAAGCCTATGCCGGAAAGTGATTTCTTTTCGCGCAGCTATCAACGAAACATTAAAATATTTTTTAATTTTTATAGTGTTAAACCACACTTGGTATTACATTTGAAAATGAAAAATCTTATCGATGCTTTAGGTTGGATTCGACCAAACTGGATTAAGTTTTTACTTGAGAGTAAACCAATGTTTGTTTGAATATTTTGACATTGTAAAGTTGACACCTTATAATCAGGATAATTTGTATGCACATAATAAAGTTCGGTAGCGCTTTCTAAACCATTGTATTAAAATTATGTCGGCTAGTTACTCTGGAGTAAGATGACTTGGTCGAATCCAGCCTTAATCGATAAATGATCTTAACAAGATTTTGAACCTGACAAATATAGATTCCGAGGCCGAGTAAAGGCACTCCGGCTTAAGGAGGATCGAATATCAAATAACTTTATTTGTTAACTGTTAAACACACAAGTTATAGGGTAGGAACACATATATTAAACTAAGTTAACAAAGAGGCCTCCACTCCATCGCTTGTATCATTGCGGGTTCGAATCCCGTCCGAAGAAAAATTTTGATAAGATTTTTAATTTTCAAAGAAATAATACCAAAGTGTGCTTTGACACTATAAAAATTAAAAATTATAAAATTACTTACATTTGTTTCTATTAACAGGATGTTAACACCATTCTTCATTCGAAGTCTCGGCTACAATATGAACGACACAGCGTTTTGTCTCTCGATGACCGCGATCACGGACATCCTGGTGCGGCTGATCTTGCCGCCGATATTCGACCGGACTACTATCTCTAAGAAGATGATCTTTTTTATATCAGCTTTCTTCTTAGCTGCTACGAGATCAGGTTAGTTTAACATCTTTACTAGATGATTTACATCTTTACTAGATGATTTACATCTTTACTAGATGATTTATACAATGTCAGGAGGCAATCTTTGCCTACACTTATCGGGACACTATAGTGCCTGGGACATTGTTGAGATGGCCTTGCCCAGCACCTACACCATCCTCTCAGCTTAACCGGCCATATCCACAGGAAAGACATGGTCAATACGTGTGGGGCTGACTAAGCCGCGGGTTTCCTCACGATGCTTTCCTTCACCGTTTAGAGCTCGTATTAATGCGCATATAAATTTTTCGAAACGGAAAAATCATTTATGCACGGCCAGGATTCGAACCCACGACCTTCGGATCGAAAGTCGAGGTATTATACCCCTCGGCCAACACGACTCACCTTACATTGAAATCCTACTGTACAGCGAAAGTCCGTGTGTGTGTGTGTGTGTGTGTGTGTGTGTGTGTGTGTGTGTGTGTGTGTGTGTGTGTGTGTGTGTATGTGTGTGTGTATGTGAATGTGTTGTAGATACTTTAGGTTCTGGAATGACACATAGGCTACTTTTTACCCCGGAAAAATATATGGTTCCCGTGGGATAAAAAATAGTGGTCCACGCGGGCGAAGCCGCGGGCGTTCACTAGTAAACCTTTAATTCTGGTGGTAACAGACAAGGCTCGATCACTAAGATTATTCAACATCTTCCTTTCGTTCCCTTTAAAAGTCTAATTCATTTAATTTCAGTTCTAGCGGAGCAGTCGGAATGGGTACCTCTCATGATATGGTTGTCGATATGTGGGTTCTTCCGAGGCATGTGTCTCTCTAACTTCACGCTGACAATATCTGAGTATTGTCCGCTGGACAAGCTGCCAGCGGCTTTCGGACTACACATGGTCAGCAAAGGGGTCCTAGTGGTCATTATCGGACCCATCATAGGTCAGTACACACTTAAAACTTTGGACTATTGGTAAAAAAGCAGGCAAGTTCGTATGGCCAACTCTGGTGACGGAGTTTTTAGACCGCCTAAAGGGACTATTGGTGGTAAGTATTGAGGCTCACATGATACTACAATCATAGGTCAGATGATACTAAAATCTCGGGTCTCGAATGTGTATGGTGAAGAACGAGTCAAATCACAATTAAAACAAAAGCTGAGTAATAGAATCATAGGTCATTATGATACTAGAATCCCGAACTAGTTGACACTAAAATCATGGATTGAAAGATGCTAAAATCATGGCTAAAATGATTCTAGAATCGTAGGCTAGGTTAACATAACTTCACACTGACGATCTCTGAGTACTGTCCGCTGGACAAACTGCCGGCGGCTTTCGGACTACACATGGTCAGCAAAGGAGTCCTAGTGGTCATTATCGGACCCATCATAGGTCAGTATATTCATCATCATCATTTTCTTGCCTTTATCCCACGCTAAGTGGGGTCGGCACAACATGTTTCCCTCTTCCACTCACCTCTATCATTCGTCAACTCTGAATCCACTCCTCTCACATTCAAATCCTCTTTCACACAATCCAACCACATCTTCTTCGGCCTTCCTCTATACCCTGTCACACTAATACTCATCACTTTTTTTGTGACATGGTTATCATCTCTCCTCATAACTTGTCCATACCAAGCTAATCTAGCACTCCTCACCTTTTCAATGATAGGCACCATTTTCAAACTTCCTCTATCATAGGTCAGTATATTATCATGTGTCTCTAACTTCACGCTGACGATCTCTGAGTACTGTCCGCTGGACAAACTGCCGGCGGCTTTCGGACTACACATGGTCAGCAAAGGAGTCCTAGTGGTCATTATCGGACCCATCATAGGTCAGTATTAGGGTATGGAACCGGGAATTCCCGAAACCCAAATTTCCCGGGAATTACCGGGAATGAGCGCTGACTTAGGAACCCGGAATTCGTAAACCGATTCCCAGGAATTTCGGTACTTTCGGGAAATACAACGCATTTAGTGTTAAGTCTAGAATAGAATCACTAAATATATTATATTTTCTTACGACGCTCGACGCCGTACTGAATCAGCGAGTGAACTGAAGCAAAATAGCAACTCGTTGTCATGTAACAGCGCGAAACAAGCGCGACCTATCCGCTCAGCTCGCATAGTTTGTGGACAAGTGAGCCCTTCATCCAGTTAGAGAAAGCAACCAACAGAAAGAGTGTGATCCTTGTGCACAAAGGTTCACAATAATGGCCAGCTAGATTGAACTGAAATTAGTCTTTAACATCTAACAGAAAGCCAGTATGATGGCGAAACCACTTATGTAACTTATTCGCTACCACGTTTAATCGCCTCTCCAAGAGTCCCAGACTGGGCGCAGTCATGACAGCCACAACTTCATCTACGTACATTAACGAGTCGCGCTGGACAATAAAAAAAGCCGTACTCAAAAGTACTGTACTTACGTACTGCTATTTTATCTACGTAAAGTCGAATCTGCTGCGCACTTCAGCCGCCATAAAGTTTGCACGACACTATACCTATGTATATGTATCCTTCCACATTCATATCCAACACTTTCCTCGTAATACTTTATTTCCTGCGAATTAAAATATGAGTCAATAATAAACCAAATTGTTTCAGGTTACGTAAGAGACTACACCGGTAGTTTCTCAGTATGCATCCACGTACAAAACGCGATGATTATGATGTGCGTACTAGTTTGGGGAATTGAATACGCACTCACATACAGCCGGCGGAGAAAGGTAGTACAGATTTAGTTTGAACAGCCAGAGGAATTTGATCCTAATATTGTAAATCAGAAAGTTTAAAGCATGTTTCAATCATGTTTTGGATGAAACTTTGAATAGATCGTAGTAGCATAGGCTATTTAAAATGTTGGTACGCGAAGCGGCCAGAGGCTAGATACAGTTGTCACAATGGATCTAGGCATTCGTGAAGTTAGGCTTTTCGGTTTTCGAAAATTTTGTATGAAAAAGTTGCACTACGCATCGAAACGGCTAACTTCACGAATGCCAAGATCCGTTGGATGAAGTGTATGTGTGACTTACTTGATATATAGAATGAGAATGTTTACTGTGGCTGAATAGAGGCCAATTATACTAATAAAATTAAGTTGGTTCGCAAACGAACCGCAGTCAGTCATTTCCATGACTTAGCATGTAATGAAGCGATATTTTTATGCTAAGAACGTCAAAGCCAACTATTTTAAGCGAGCATAAGTAATGAAAGTAGAAAAGAAAAAGAGAATGAAATCGTAAATCGTGTTAAATAATTAGATGTGACGGGTAATCTAATGAATCTTTTGAGGTGAATGCCCACCTATACGCACCGAATGAATCGAATGGAATTCTTGTTCGTACACATCGAATCGTCCGAATCTTCCAGATTTCATAAAATTTCATATAAAGAATTCTACAATTAGTTTTGTTCGATTTCTTCGACGCGGGTAGGTGTGCGTTCACCTTTGAATTTACTTTCTAGCGACTTTTGTTTTAGTCGAGTTGTCAACACTGCAGCGTTTCGATTGCGATCCAACTCAGGCTTTTGTTAGTAGAATCAGTACCCTTTTTCGCATCGGAGCGACAAACAATATAGAAATGACTTTAAATTATAACTTTCGTGAAATAAATTGGTTAAGTACTACACAATGGCTTCGAAAAGCTGTGATAGCTGTGAAAGTTTTTCGATGTACCTACCAATTTTTCTATGATAAACTTGAGAATTTATTTAAATGATTGCTAACCATTTATTATTTTTAACCAGGTTAGTAACAATCTGTTAAAAGTTACAATAAAATTACAACTTTTATATGGTGAAATACTATTGTAAAAAATTGCAAAATTTTTACTAATATTATCATCATTACTATGACACTTATTTTATTCCTATTTTGAAACATTATGATACAGGCTCTTTATTTTGAGTTGACACAAAAAATGACAAGAATTTTATCTACATGACATGTAATGTATTTGCAAAAGCCGAAAGCGTTATATTCTTTATAATCTATTATAAAGCTTGTATTTGGTTTTGTTATAGTGTTACAGTGCGTTTCGCTTTAAGTTTGATGGTGAATTTTCTTATAATTAAGTAAAGGTCTTTTCATATAGAGCGTTATTCGCTACAAAAGGTGAAAATTAGCGAGTGATATCGGTCTGAAGTTCGTCACAGAAGTACAATAAAATTAGTATTATTACATAATAATTGTACAAGAGACTCGCTATTGTGATTAGTGTCCTAGTGCGGACGAGGCCTAATTATCGTCCAAAAATAATATCATAGTTTAATGCTGCCATATCAAAACAGTAAGTGTCGCGGCACATCTGCGGAATGTACGGCGCCGAAAGTTCAGAGGCTGATGTTTCAGTCGTAATATTCCGTTGGTATGACAAACCAAACGCGTCTTGTTCAGTGCGCTACGCGACGGAAAATTACGTGGCGTCTGTCGGTGTCGGCACTAGTAGTCGAAAAGCATACGCCGAACGTTCAACTACGCGCGCCGAACTTTCGGTCGCGTAAACGTTTCGTAATGTGTCGCTTGCTATGCAAAATACATTGAATGCATTTCGGCTGAAATAATCGCTCGAAGGGAGTTTCGGCGCTACGCCGAGCGCGACGTAATTTCAGCTGATATTTCATAGGGAACTTGAAACACACTGCTAGCGTATTCAACCGAACGATCGGCGCCGTAAGTTCCGCAGATGTGTCGCGACACTAATAGGATTCACCATCATATTTACTCAGTGTTAGAATTATAATAATCATTATGAAATTAACTCGGATCTTCCATTGTAGTGTCAAATCCCAGTGACGTAGTGTTAAACGTAGTTTCTGCACTTTTCGATTCAATGAAGCATTGTTAGGTCCTGGAAATTACGTTTATTCATTATTTATTTAAAGATTCATTGAGCAATAATATGTTTAACAAAGGAGTGTTTGTCCACCTGTAATAATCTTATTTGCCGATTTTTAATTGATTTATTAATGGACTATAGTTTTGAGTAATGTTTCAAGTGACTAAACAACCAATAGGCAATATGCGTCTGATTCAAAAGCGGGTTAAATGTATTTTATTATGAACATTGTTGCTTTAGAGGTATATGTGTGTAATTATTTTTTAATATTAAACCATTTTCGATTAGAAAATAAATTTTAAAAATTGTTAAAAGTAGTAGGAATTTCAAAATACTTGAAAAGGATGTGAAAGGATGTGACGTCACGAGTTCATAAGAAAAGTCAAGGACGAGTCAGATTATGACGATCCATAGATAAGTTTTTTTTTAATTTTCACAATTCCTAAACTCGAACTTATTATTGTCACAGATTACTGTTGTACTTAGTATCAATTTGTGAACTTTGACGCGTGACGTCACAATTCAAAAATTGTTACTACAACAGTAATCTGTGACAACAATAATAAACGTGTTTCAGATGCCTGAAAATGTTGGTAAATTTTAAAAATTATTTTTGTTATAAAATTTTAGTATTTCGGCGCTGGAATTTTTATTACGGTTATTTGACGATATAACCTATCGTATAAAATCATAAAAAAAAATTGTGGGAGTTCCCTATTCTTAAAATTGTGTATTCCATGTCGCAAATAATTACAGTTTAAATTAATAGTCACATTAATTCGAATATTACAAAACAGTAATGTTTATAGTGTTAAATTATACTACTAGCAGCGCCCTCGCGCGTTGTCCCCGTGTGATGGTGTAAGTTGATGACAATGATGATGAAAAGTAGCCTATTTAACGTGCACTGTGAAGCACTCAGCTGTTAAAGCCACTTGCGTCGTTCTTAATGGGTTAAATCATACTCAAGTTTAGTCGAATCGGTGTTTTACAATACTTCATTTCATCGAAAAGTGATACATCTAATTCTAAAGACTTTAATAATCTAACACCATGTTTCCATCCAAGTTGTATAGATTTCAGCAACACTTATCTTGTCAAAAATATTGCATAAGTTCTTTTTTAAACTTTCGCGATCACTATTCATAATGAAAATTATATGGACACGGGATTTTATCGCGTAAATTACCTTATTTATAGATCCCGACGTGAGTCTGCCCGCGACCATGGCTTTTGTAACATAGTCGAAACGTCGAGATATATAAATAAGGTAAACTATGCGATAAAATCCCGTGTCCATATAATTTTCATTATAAACTAGAGGTCTTTAAACGTAGACCTCTCATAGAGACTCCTCTCAACTTGTCTCAAAAGTTAATCACCGTTTAAAATAATGTTTCTTTTGTTAGATAGTGTCAGGGCGAATCTTAAGCACTGTTTAAACAGTGTTTAAGTTGAGAGGCGATTATAGGAAAGTCTGTAATTGTTTAATCTTTTTACCACGAGTTTTTTTTAAATCTTTGTTCTATTTGATTAAGCGAAAAAAGGTCGATAAAATCATCGCTTGTTTAAACACTTTCCCCCTTACTTATGAAAAATGTTTAAAGTTGAACACTGGTTAAACAACGTCCTTCTCTGTTTGTCACTATCCACAAATAAAGACATGACGTTGTTTAACCAGTGTTTAACTTTAAACATCTTTCATAAGTAAGGCCCTTGGATGTAAACATGGGGTTACAAATCCATACGTCACAGAACGTAACATTTTAGACATTGATTTTCTAATAATATTTTTAGATACCTGTACGTAGTTTAAGGCCGCGTCCCCATTAGGCGAACAGTGAGCGGCTACCTGTTTGCTTCCAGTTTCTATCTATCATTTTTAAATGTAGTGTCCAAATATCGCAGCTTGCGGCGTTTCGCTTGCTGACTCATTCAGTGAGCGGCTAATTCGCATTTCTTTCTTTTGATTTTTAGAATTTCTTTCGATATTGAGTTAGTGACCGATACGCCGCTCAGAGATAATCAGTTGACAGTCAGCCGCTCACTATTCGCCTAATGGGTACGCGCCCTTATATATGTATTTTTAGATGATATTTATTTGTATAGAAAATTTTAGTATTCTGAAATTAACTTTTAACCTTTTTAGACGTCTTTATAGTCCCTAATCATGACATGTTTAAATGACATTTAAATAATTTCAGTGACACATTATAAATATGAAACGAAATAATGTATAATTAAAATAGTAGAAGTTGAAAAAATAAATGCGTAGGTAATATTAATTTGTTATATTAAGGGAAGAAGCCGGGAAGAATGGCAAAAACAAAGGGAGGCCTATACCCAGCAGTGGGAGAGATCGGGCTGCGGATGATGATGATGATGATGATGATATTAAGGGTGAGATTTCATCAAAGATATGCGAGAAAAGTAAACGATGTAGGTACTTATGAAATTTTATTACACATTATAAGTAGGTAAAGATTAGTTTATTTTTTCCTTGCACATATCTGTGGGAAACGCACCCTAAATAATAAATTAGAAGTGGTATGTCGCTGTGTTTTTGTATGTTACGTTTTCGTGACATTTTTGTTTTATTGTTTGAATTTATAAACATTAGGTTTTATATTTTTGATTTTAATTAATTACTCTATTAATCCCTCGTCTGTCGGGATTCCAGACACAATAGAAAATCAATTGTGTCTCGAGCGGATCCGTCATTAAGCAGGCGAGCGGTTAAATATGTGCCAAAAATGGCCAATTCCATTGTTATAACATGTTTAGATCAATGAATAGATAACGATATCTAAAAATATCAATTATGTTAATGCTAAAAATGTTTTTCTGGCAAAGAATTAAAGATACATGTGTCTTGCCAGAACTGCTTGCAATGCCTTGTGAAATGTGATTTTCTGAGAAATGCATCGTATCGCCAGTTTGGTTTGTAGCTATTTAGCTATCTACGTACAAATCACGCAATGTAAATCAAAACAAGAAGTGTATGATTTATTACCATCTACGAGTAGATAGGTGAACAAAGTAAATACGAACTTAAATCAATAGTAAACATCATATTTTTCAATGCACATTTTTTCCTTATTTTCACTGCGTGGTTTATACAATGTATTGATAAAAAATATAGGTTACGCTATTCTATCGTCTTCCAAATCTCTAAAGTGCTTCTAAAATGTGATTTTGTGACCAAATAATATTGTTATAGCAGTATTGCACCGTCTTATGCTATGTACTTACAGTAATAAGCTAGTTTACTATTTTTGTCATAGTAAAAGTGTTTTTGGACATCGACACTGACTAGCCCAAACAGCGACTTAACAGTAAAAGTACTTAAATGTTTTTATTTATTGTAGTGCCATTAAATCTGTTGTTTTGTTAAAAGTACGTTGTTTAAAACTGTTGTAATATTGTGCCAAATGTATGAGAGCATGACATAGTAATTTGTCAGTTTATATGACACAGATAAAACATGAGAGGATTAAATAAGGATTTTGTACTTACCTCAAAAAATCTTTTGTACTTACTTACTTTAAAAAATGCAATCACTGTTTTATTTTCATAAAATGACAATACATGACAAATTAATATAAAATTATGTAAATTATACATTTAACTAAATTTATGTTGCACCAAAACTTGTTTTGGACTCCGTAAAATTAAATAATTTATGTAAATTATTATTATTTTTTCTAAAATGTAGTCTAAATACTTTGTGGACACGAAATATGTTTTTAACTTAAATTGTGAATCAGAGATGTTATCTTGGAATCTTTTTTACTGATCATATCCGTATAAAACTTGTTTCCTTACGGCCTTCGTATTAGATAAAAAATTTAAGAATTTGTTACATAGTAACAAAAATAACACTGATACAAATGTCCTTATTGTATTTTTGACATTTGGCGAAGAGAGGTTAGTGTCATTGTATACAAATGGTTGAAAATGGGTTATTTTAAATGCCTATTTGGTGTTCCATTTCATAACTCCACCTCCATATTCTTATTTTTACTATAGATCTACATACAAATGCTTTGCTAATTCATGAATGATAAAGTTGTCTATACAGGAAGAAATTATCATTCAGAGCTTTGAACCTACGCATAAAATCTATTTTACAGTTGTCACAATGGATCTAGCCATTCGTGAAGTTAGGCTTTTCGCTGCGCAGTAGAAAATTTTATATGAGAAAGTGTTCAGGCGAACATAAGGGAGCCTAATTTGTGATGAAATTAAACTCCAGCTTTTTATAATACTTTGAATATAATCAAAATTGCAAGGTAACAATGACGCGTCCATTCAATGTGGGACGCTGAACGAGAGAGGGAGGGAACGATTCCCTGTAGTATTATGAGCTATTCTATGGCGATGCTTGAACATCTTCCCGGGCCGGGAAAAAATAAACAGAGTTTTCAATTATTGACTAACATTAACAAAACCGATAGGTATTGATTTACAATTACAAGACATTAGAAATGATAAAATCGCTTGTATCATTGCGGGTTGAAATCCCGTCAGAATTGAAAATTTTGATAAGATTTTTCATTTCCAATGAAATAATACCAAAGTGTGGTTGAACACTATAAAAATTAAAAATTACTTATAGAATTTCAAGGCAAATACCTACTTAAAGTTTGTTAAGCAAAACTCAGTACAAAAATTATGAAGTTAAGAAGCTACGTTAAGTTATATAAAAATTATGAATCCAATCTAATGTAATGAATCTAATCTTATCTAAGTTAATTTAAATTTAATTTAAATCTAAGTCTTCAGCCGTGGGTAGTGGGCAAAGTCTAGTAAGGGGCCGTCGCAAGCAGCCTCTCGCCGTAGTGACGTCTGCAACTCTTGTGACGCCATCCGGTCCAGGGAAAAGACGGGCCACTCGTCCGAGACGCCAGCAAAGAGGGGGTACATGATCTTCTTGAAGAAGGACTAGGTCATCGAGCTTCAGGTTGGCAGAGCTGGTCTTCCATTTGGTCCTCTGTTGTAATTCAGCGATGTACTCTCTTTGCCACCTGTTCCAAAAATGCTGCCGTAGCCTCTCAATGCGAGCATATCTTTGTAGTGCATTTTCTTGGCGGTCCTCCAGGGGCGGTGATGGCATCGCAGTAAGGGGTCTTCCGATTAAGAAGTGCCCTGGGGAAAGGGAGAGAAGGTCATCAGGAGAAGAGGATAATGGGCACAAGGGACGACTGTTTAAAATAGCCTCCACTTGAGCAAACAAAGTAGACAACTCTTCAAAAGTTAGGTGACTATTTCCTATCACACGTCGTAAGTGGTGCTTTGCGGACTTTACACCAGCTTCCCAAATGCCACCGAAGTGGGGTGCGTAGGAGGGTGAGAAAAAGAATTTGATCCCTTCCTGACTTGCAAAGCTTGATAGAGATTCTGCAGTGGATTTAAAAAATTCTCCTATTTCTTTCGCGGCTGATACAAAATTACCACCATTGTCGCAGAATATTTCCGCTGGCTTTCCTCTACGAGCAATAAATCGACGAAGTGTCATTATAAAGGAGTTTTTAGTTAAATCGCTTACCCCTTCTAGGTGGATACACTTATAGCGCAAGCAGACAAACAAGCAAAGGTAACATTTTATTAAACGGCTACCTCGGCCTTTACGATTGAGTATGTGGAATGGACCCGCCATGTCCACACCAACAGACACCCATGGGTAATTGGGTGTAATTCTCTGAGCCGGGAGATCGCCCATTTTAGGTACTAATGTTTTCCCGCGCATACGTCTACATCGCACACATTTATTTACGGTACGCCTAGACAAATACCTACCATTAACCGGCCATACGTACTCACGCACAGAAGCTAACAGTAATTGTGAGCCTGCATGCATATTATGTATGTGCTCCTTATCGAATATTAGTTTCGTTAAATGATGTGACGCGTGCATTAAAATCGGATGCTTCTTCTCGTAGGGGTAGTCAGAAGCACTGAGACGTCCACCAACTCGAATCAAACCCTTACTGTCAATGAATGGAGACAGAGATAATATTTTCGATTTACTGTGTAAAGGTTTATTGCTATTTAAACAATCGTATTCTGAGGCAAACGACTCGCGCTGTGCCATAATACAAAGCGAATGAAATGACTCATTCAATTCATCGACAGTAAGAATTCCTGTTATCTTATCATTTTTATTTTTTAAGTTATAAATGAATCTCTTTACGTAAGCAAATGATCTTTGTAGTTTTATCAATTTAGAGTAATTTTCGAATTTAATTATGTTTTCTTTAATTGTGACAGTTTTACATTTAATTTCCGGTAAATTATTTTCAATTTTTGGATTTAATACGGGCCATTCAGACTCGTCATTAGTTAAAAAGCTAGGGCCAGTCCACCACAATTGCATGGACAATAACTGGCAGGCATCCACCCCCCGAGAAATTAAATCAGCGGGATTGGCTGCGGTAGGTACATACCGCCAAGACGATTGGTCTGTAAGCTCTTTAATTTCGATTATTCGATTCGCAACGAAAGCCTTTAGCTTGCTTATGTCGCTATTTATCCAGGCAAGTACTATGCTGGAGTCACACCAATGCAAGACGCGCGTAGGTATGTAACGCAGTGAGTCAATGACCGACCTACTCAGTCTAGCAGCGAGCAGCGCAGCACAGAGCTCTAAGCGTGGAATCGTCGTCGGCTTCAATGGCGTGACCTTGGATTTTGCAGTCAACAATCGACTAGTGATGTGCCCAGCCGCATTTGTGGAGCGCATGTAAACACATGCACCGTACGCGTTTAGGGATGCATCACTAAATACGTGCATTTCAATGCTTTCTGGAAAATCACACAGAACCCTCCTAGGAATCTGTAGATTCTTAAGAAACGACATATTTTTCGCAAATCGTTCCCATTCGTTTCGCAATTCGAGTGGAACCGACTGGTCCCAATCTAGTTTATGTTTCCATAATTTTTGCAACAACATTTTAGGTTGTATGATGCAAGGACTCAATAAACCTAACGGGTCAAATATTTTAAATGACATTGACATTATAACACGTTTTGTTATTAAATCTGGTTGAGTTATGTTTTTAATCGGAAAGTTTAGCGTATCACTAGTCGGACACCATCCCAACCCTAGAGTACTCGATGACTCACTGATAGTTAAATTTTGCTGTGTATCCATGTTAGACTTTGTAAATAGATTATTTAGATTACTTTTAAATTTTCTTAAATTGAAACAGCCTTTTTTAAGTGCACTTGAAACTTCTCTTTGTATGTATTTTAGCTGCTGTTCGTCGTCGGCGCCTGTAATAAGGTCATCGACGTAAAAATCGTGTTTAATTATTGTTTTTATCAGTGAATCATCGTGTTCCTCTCCTAGTTGCTTTAGACAGCGCGTGCTTAGGTAGCTGGCGCTCGCGGTTCCGTACGTCAAGGTGTTTAATTTTAGGGTTTTTATACGTTCAGTCTCATCTTCCCGCCATACTATGAGCTGCAAGTCGCGGTCACTTTCAGCCACTTGAACTTGCCTATACATTTTTTCAATGTCGCCAGTTAAAATGTACTTGTACTGACGCGCTCTAATTAGTATGTTGAACAATGAGTCCTGAACGTTCGGTCCAACCATCAGGATATTGTTTAGCGAGTACCCTGATGATGATTGTTCCGAGCCACTAAAAACCACACGAAGCTTGGTCGATTCGCTTTCTTGCTTCAGAACTGCATGATGACAAAAGAAATAGGACGGGACCGGTTTTATTATGGCTGATTCAGATAAATGCCCGAGATTTTCATATTCTGCAATAAACTTAGAATATTCTAATTTTAATTCTTGGCTTCGTTTAAACCGCTTCTCCAGATTAAATAATCGCCGTTTCGCTAGACCGTAGGAATCACCTAGGCAATCTGGGGAAGTTGTTAAGGGCAATTTCACACAAAACCGACCATCGCTTAGTCTTGTAGTATTTTGTAAGAAATGTTTTTCGCATGTTTCGTCGTTTTCGCTTAGAACTTGTTTATGGGGCAATTCTTCTAATTGCCAGAATTTTTGCAATGATTTATCTATTTCGTCTGACAAGTTATTAGTCATAGCGGCGTGATTACATTGGACATGGCTTATCGTACCTTGCGAATTGATCGGGCCGGATATTAACCATCCGAGTTTAGAGCTACGGAGTTTAGGGGCATTAGGGCCGAGAGACTTCTCCTCGTTGCCTAAAACATCCCAAAAAACGTCCGCGCCGATCAACATGTCTATGCACGCCGGTTTATGAAAAGTTGGGTCGGCCAATTGAACATTGCCAGGTATTTTTAGCCGTTCTACGTTTATCGCAGATCGAGGCAGGTTGCTTGTTAGCTCGTTTAGCACGAAGCATGACAGCAATACACTGAAGGGTGTATGAAGCGACTTTAACTGAACGTCACTCTTTTCGACTACTCTATCCGAACAATTATTGCCAATCCCAATGACCTTTAGCGCGTCTATGGGACATGAATTGAGTGATAGTTTTTGTTGTAATCGTTTCGTTATAAAAGTGGATTGGCTACCACAGTCTAACAGCGCCCGAACCTTTTGTGTCTCCTTTGTTACAGGATTCACTAGTTCGATCAACGCTGTAGACAACAAAACTTCATTGCAGTTTTGTTTACTGAAGTTAACAGCTGTTATTTCGTCCTGATCAGATTCAGCGGAGGCGTGGTTTGCCACTGACTGCTCCGTGCTATGCAACAGGGAATTGTGTTTTTTGTTACAAATGCGACAAGGTCCCACACGACAATTGCGCTCAGGGTGTCCTTGTCGTAAACAATTGGAACACAATTTATACAACTTTCATTTAAACGTTTCATTGTCGACGTGTCATTTAAACGTGTCATTTAAACGTTCCGTAAGACTTTTGTCTTTAAATACAGCGCAATCATAAATTCTATGATCCTTACCGCAGATAACGCAAATGTAAGATGATTTTTGATTTTCATATTGTACACTCGCGAATGATTTTGTTTGATTTGAATTTTCTTGTTTGTATTTGTTTGTGTTAGAGTTATTCACATTGTAGTTATATTGCTTGAATTTATTATTTTTATTTAGGTTAGTCTGTTCTGAACCGCGCGATGTTTCGGATGAATTTTTACTTTTGTTATTGTTACTTTTATTGCGATAAAGTGATTCTAAAACATCCGCTCGATCAGTCAGTAATTTAAAGAAATAGCTAAGGGTAGGCTGGTCAGTGATGGTGTTTCTGTATTCCTCCCATTTGGCTAGCGTTTGAGGATCTAATTTTGACGACATCATAAAAATGATGAGAGTATCCCATTGGTCTGTGGGCTGACCTAGACTGCGTAAGGCACGTAAGTTTTTTGTAACTGTATCTACTAAAAACCGAAGAGACCTTTCAGTTTCATTTGCGGCCGGCTGAATACTGAACAATGCATTTAAGTGGTGATTAGTCAACAGCCTTTTGTTATTGTAGCGGTCGCAAATCAACTTCCAAGCCTCCTCGTACGTATCGGAGGATATCTCTAAATTGGAAATAATTCTTCCAGCATCCCCATCTAAATACCGTAGAACCCCCGAACTTTGCCTACTTTTTCGAGTTTTTTTAAATTTTGCGCCAAACTGATCATAAATAATCGGTTCTGTCATGCTGAAGTCAACCAATTACTAAAGGGCTTTCAATGTGTGTGTGTGCTAGGCTCACAGCATTGAAAACCTTGACAGTAGAGGCTGTCAAAAAAGTAGGCAAAGTTAGGGCAACGAGCCTAACTTTGCCTGAGGTCCATATTTTCTGTAAAACTTGGTAAATCATATAGATTTTAATGCAGTTTAATCATATATTGAACCATTTATAGATTATATTCTCAATACTACTCCAAATAATTATATTTAACTTTATATGATGGCAGGCAAAGTTAGGGCATCATTTACCGACAAAATGCGCCAAAAGTCAGGGCTGTCACAAAAAAGTAATCATCATCATCAGCCTATACAGTCCATTGCTGGACATAGCCCTCCTCCAATTTGCGCCATTTTATCCTGTCCATGGCTTGTTGCATCCACGGCGCGGCGACCTGTGGAAAATCATCACTCCACCTAGCCAGAGTGTGTCCTACACTACTTTTTTCAAGTCGTAACAATAAAAGTAGGTACATAGATGGATAGTAAAATATTGAAAAAAGTAACGAACATCTAACCGCTTTTATATTGGTGCTAAAGTAGCAATGTCTTAGTTAAAAATACCAAAAGAAAACAGACGGGAGTGGTTTGAAATTCATAACCCTCATTTTGTTCTGTTGGTTAAATCTAAAACTGACAACCCTAGGGTAGGCAAAGTTTGGAAAACTTTATTCAAAAAATTGCGCCTAACTTTGCCTTCTCAGATATTTCTGTCAATAATCATAGTATTTAGATGAGATAATTGTGTTTCGAAAGCCGATCATATTTGCCAACTACTGTAAAGATATGAAAGACGTACCTCAAACCAGTTCCTCACAATGACATAATTTTGTGGGACAAGTCAAAAAATTGCGCGATTTCCACCGAAAACTTTTTGCAACTACTATGAAATGGCTGCCGTTATTTTAAAGTTAAATAGTGCAGTATTGGCTGTTTATGATTTGGGTTTCTACCAACGAACAAAAATAAGTGTTGTCGTGAAAGGAAAATAAATATCGTACTTTTTATAATTTAGGCAAAGTTACCTACACTAGGCAAAGTTCGGGGGTTCCACGGTACGAGACAAGATAATGATATTTTTGAATCGCAGTAAGTTTGTCATTGTCATGAATTAAAGTCTTATAGGTATCGTGAAATTCAAGCCAGCGGAAATACGAACCATCGAATTTAGCGATATTTATTCGAGGCAATTTAACACCTATCTCCTTGCGATCGAGAGAACATTGAGGAACATGAATAGATTCCCGTCTTTGTTCGTTCTCTGATTTAAAATATTTATCAATGGTATTTTTAGCTGCAGCAATATTGTGAATAAACTCATGCTCAATGCTCTCTCGCTCCTCCAACTCTGATTTTAAGTTTTTGTGATTTAGAACCTCGATCTCTTCTTGCAAGTTGTCAAAACGTACCGATAGTGTCTCAATCTTTTGGAGTTTTAACTGTAATTCAGTTAATTCAATAGCGGTAAACTGGGTTTTTTGTATTTGAGTCACTAAATAGTTCCTAAACTTTGTTATTTGACCTTTCACGGAACTTCGTTTTCTGTACAACTCCTCCAAAACTGAGGCACCATCGCTATCCTTCGACGTCATTATAGGAAGTCAATTTAGAAATAATTAAGAAAATCTTTATTCTCACGCTCCTCGTAAGCTCGTAACACCAACGCTCCGCACAGCACCACTCACGCCGTGCAGCTCGCCGGCCGGCGCCGAATAATAGATGACGTATCGCCTAGCTCAAACCTCTGAGCTGGCTTTAAACCTGAAACGCGCCGACAAATCACGTTAACAAAGCGAATTTATAAGAAGGAACGCGGATTAGAGTTGATTTGATTGATATTTAGGACATACACTGACACCCTGTCAGGTACGTGACGACCACGTTGCAACGTACACACTTTTCAATCTTTCTTGGTGAAATAATGTAATTAACTGTATTTAAATTTATCTTTACACTGATTTTAAACTTATTTTGACAATTACTTTGTTTTAGAACAAGTGGGGCTATTTAGATTGGGAATTTAGTAATGGATTTTGAGGTTAGGAAGAACAAAGGAAGGGGCACTTATCTTTTCTCAGACTCCAGCTGCAGGCGTGAATCTTTAGCTGATCCACTGACCAATACTCCACCGTAGTCTTGATAAATTGGACTCCTTGAATTTCGTTCCGCTTTGAAATAAATCTCCAAAGTTCCAATGTCCTTCGCCAACCGCGGGGAATCACAGCGATTCTTGACTTCTTGATTTTAGGATTCCCCTCATGGGCCACCAATTTATGTTCAGGCGAACATAAGGGAGCCTAATTTGTGATGAAATTAAACTCCAGCTTTTTATAATACTTTGAATATAATCAAAATTGCAAGGTAACAATGACGCGTCCATTCAATGTGGGACGCTGAACGAGAGAGGGAGGGAACGATTCCCTGTAGTATTATGAGCTATTCTATGGCGATGCTTGAACAGAAAGTTGCACTGCGCATCGAAACGGCTAACTTCACGAATGCCAAGATCACTTGGAAGAAGTGTAAGTTTGTTAAATGTTTTTCTGAAAGTTATGCTCTTATACTTTATCATTTTTATAAAAATGCTTCAGGTTACTTGTCAGTCGACAAAATACAATGTAGGGTCAGGGAGGGTACGGTGACTCAGGAGACAACAGTGGCTCATACGTGTTTTGACTAGAACGGCGCGCTTTAGATGGCTATCTCTGTCACACAGTTTAAGCGTGTGTACCCCAAATGTGTTCAAACCAATCAGGCGGCGGATCGAGCGCAGTACCGAGGTGTCACCGCATTTCTTAGTTTTCGCGCCTACAAAATTACTTTTAAGGTAAGTTTCTTTTGTTTGTCAAACCTTAGTTTATCGTAATTTGTGGTGACCATTATGTTTGCCGTATAGTAGATATTGTAGAAGTCTTATTTGTGTAGTTTTTTGATGTGTTTGTTAGCTGATTCGTTTTTTGTCATTGAATATTTTCAAAACGGCGTAGTTGCGAACAGTGACTCAATTTTAAAAAGTACACAGTGACTCATGAGTCTCTGTGTATTGGTACAGCGTAAAGACCTAAAATAAATTACTTTAGCACTCTATAATTCTATTTTTATTTTTTCATCAATAGAATGCCACGGCCACCGACTACCACGACGAGAAAAATAGGAAATACTCCTGCTAAAGGAGTAAAAGAGGGGATAAGGTTGATCTCAGTAATAATGATTTTAGGTTGAAATGAACAACGTCTTGAGACTAGAATAATTCTTCTTTATTTCTAATAAAAATTAATGATAAATAATTATTGTTTTTTTAATTTATTAATACTAATTACCACTACTGAATCACTGAGCCACTCTGTACACCTGGTGGTACACAGTTGCTCAATTCTCACTTTTTAATTTTTGGTTTGTAATTTTGTTTTAGCAGTATTTAATGAAAATATAATGATGCCATATTAAACTAGGATAGTTTAGCAACAACATGTACAAATTTCAGGTTAATCCTTTGAGTTCTTCTACATTTTAGAGCCCTCTGAAAAAATCCGAGCCAACCTAGCCTCCCTGACCCTACTTTATTCACTGAGGTATGCTCAAAATACAGGGACTTACTTACAAGAGCCTCTCAACTTTGAACACTGGTTAAATAACGTCCTGTCTCTATTTGTTAGATAGTGAAGATAGGACGTTGTTTAACCAACTTAACTAACTCAACTTTGAACACTGGTTTAACAATGTCCCGTCTCTATTTGTCACTATCTAACAAAAAGAGACAGGACTTTGTTTAACCAGTGTTCAAAGTTGAGAGGCTTTTTTAAGTAAGGCCCACAGTGTGTAGCTCTTAAAAGTATCAACCTGTTTGAGGCCGATATCTATTTTTATCGAGAGAGACTCATACATTTTTGGAGTCAATCAGCCGGTTAGACAAAAGTGAGCACACGCGTACCGGAATTTTAATAATTTACTCTATTATTTATAATAGACTTAGAGGCTTCCTAGAGCTCAGATGGCTGTTAAATCTGTTGCCATCTCTTTTCATAGGCTATAAGTGACAAGAAAAAACATTCTCTAATCTAAAGCCTTGCTAAATTGTCAAATCATTATGAATAATAGGGTAAGGATTTTACGTCACACAACGTTTTTCGTACGCGCGTATTTGAGCAGCGTACGAAAAACGTGCACACTCCCTAAAATTACGGTTCGCGTACCTATGTTAGTAATTCTTCTCTTAAACGGATTTTTGATAATTTTATTTAGTACTTGGGTCTCGTGAAAGGTTTTTTGGCTAAATTTGGACCCATTAGGTGGCCATGTTGTTGAGATCCAGTTTTTTTTTTTAATTTTCGAGCTATGTATTTGTATGTGCATATGAGTGGCTAACTCTGGTGACGGAGTTTTTAGGCCGCCTGAAGGCCTCCGTCATGGCTTAACGACTTAAAAGTCGGGACCTCAAGAAGCTGGAAGCCCTCAGCTGTTAATGCCACTTTCGGTCACCCATCCAAATTGTGACCGCTGAGAACGTCCCGACTATGACGAGACATCTTTGCCTGTCGGGTCCACTAGTAATTAGATAAACGTGTGCTTGAGCAATATTTGAGTTTAAGAACACAGGCTTATTATTTTGTTTTGTGATTGAATTGTTATGATTATCGTATTGTGATACGATTTTTTTTGAATTATAATTAGTGCATTAGTTACTTAATCCAAATTGTATAACCGCGCGATTTATAATGACAAAAAATGAATGATATCGGAATATAGAGAGGTGGTTACCGAAAATGTATTTTATTTACCTACCTTAATAAAATACCTTAACACGTTCAACGTCCAGTGCCCCGTATATGGGTCACTATGAACTGGCTCTACACGTCCGTGTCCCACATATGGGTCACTAGAGCGCGCGTGCGCTCTAGTGTTAAGTTACCTTAGTACGTATCTGGTCGTTCCGTAGTGACCCATATGTGGGACACGGACGTGTAGAGCCAGTTCATAGTGACCCATATATGGGGCACTGGACGTTGAACGTGTTAAAAATAGAGCTCTATTTTTAACAAAGACTAAATTTTATAAATATTACTCGTATAATATAATTTTTTTTTAATTAGGGAAAAATAAAGTTAGTTTATCAAGAAACAGAAAATGTATCAAAACTTATGTTTGGATTTGTTCCAAACATAAGTTTTTATACATTTTTTCTAAGGATGCCTTAGGCTTGTTTCATTCTTCAGCGTGTCGCCGGTCGCGTCCGCGAGTTGACCATTCACAGCACGTGCACGTTGCCCCGCTCCGCTCAGCTCCGCCTCAGTGGAAACGCACCCTAAGGCTGCGTTTCCATTGACGCGGAGTTGGGCGGAGCGGTGCTTAGCGGTGCATGAATTGACCAATCACATGTCAAACGAAGAAATCGGAACGCGGCAAAATGCACATGATTGGTCAATTCATGCACCGCTAAACTCCGCTCCGCTCAGCTCCGCCTCAGTGGAAACGCACCCTAAGGGTGCGAAGGAACCATGAACTACGACAGTGGGATAGAGAGATGTTGGAGGCGTTTGAAATGTGGTGCTGGAAGATGGAAAAGGTTAGCTGGACGGAGAGGGTTACCAACTAGGAAGTGCTGAAAAGAGTTGAAGGGAAGAGGCTTTTGATGACCATTCAAAACAGAAGAGGGAGAATGATTGGACATCTTATACGACACGACAGCTTCTTAAAAAAACATAGAAGGAAAAGAAGAAGGAAGACGAGTAAGGGGAAGACCAAGAATGAATTACATGAGTCAGATTAAGGTCGCTGTCATGTCGTATAAAGAAATAAAAAAACAATTGCATTGGAAAGAGATAAATGGAGAAAAATGCGTCATCGCACCGACAAAGAAAAATACGGAAACATTCATCAGAAAAAAGTTGTAATATTATGTGAGTAATTTTCGTGTTTTATCATAGTGTCTATTGTGTCCTATCTAGAGTTTAGGAAGAGCCGTGTTGGTCGTGTGGATTTCGACCTAATCGTACCTCGACTTTTGAACCTCGACTTTTGACTTTCGAACCCTCGACGTGGGTTCGAATCCCGGTCGTGCATCAACGGATTTTTCATTTCATAAAACTTATATGCGCATTAACTGTGCTCTAAACGGTGAAGGAAAATATCGTGAGTACCTAAACCCGCAGCTTAGTCAGCCGCATGTATTGACCATGTCTTTCCTGTGGATATGGCCGGTTTAGCTGAGAGGATGGTGTTGGTGCTGGGCAAGCCTACTCCTCAACAACATCCCATCTTTGCCACACACATACATTGATAATTTATTATTTCGAAGTGACTAAATAGGAAGTAGGTAGGTAGGTACCTAGTTCTATTAGGTACAAGTAGACAGTCACGTTGCTATTTTAGCCGGATTAAGGTGTTTTGAATGGTTTCCCAATCATTTACGCTTCACGGTCACAGATATAGCTACCTTCTTCAAATTAGGGTAATATGATATTTCCTTCAGTAACTTACCCAGGAAGCGTTGTGTGAAAACAAGATGAAGGAATGTTGAGGCTTATGCCAAGCGTGTACTGAGTGCCAGTAGGTACCTACCTACTGACTAAGAACAGATGTCTGGTAGAATTATTACCTAGGTACCTACCTACTGATTATTCTTATAACATAGCTTATAGAAATATTCATTTTTAGGCGTTATTCTGCACAAGATCCTCATTAGATCTTCAAAAATTAAAAAAAGAACCAGTGGAATCGAATGTCATAAGGCGGAGATATCCTGTAGCCCCTTTTGGAGAAAGTCCCCAATCAAAAATCTCCGATGACAAAAAAAATCTATAGGTAAAATTATCAAACCTGAGCTAAAAAGGTCGCTATTGCAGAATCGCATTAAAGGAATTGAACTATTGCCATCTCTTTTCATTGACTGAGAGTGAAAAGAGACGGCATTATGTTCAATTCCCTACTGCGATTTTGCTTTAGCGACCTTTTTAGCTCCGCTGCTCACAAAATTTCACGAGAATTGGTTGAGAAATGCGACCTGTATCTAGAGGAGAACAGACAGACATTCGGCGGATAAACGAAAGCATTTTTGTCTAAGCTGAAGCAGAGACGCTTCGTTTCGAACCACTTAAGCCTCGAGCACGAGTATGCACAGAGTCTACTATTCGATCCGTGACTGTAGTATAGTCTCTCAAATGTATTGGGATTTTAGTTCAGTCAAGTTACCACTGGAGGCGCTGCACCGGAATCCCATACATTTGAGAGACTATACTACAGTCACGGATCGAATAGTAAACTTGTGCATACTGATGCTCGAGGCTCAGTACGGCCAACGGATCTCGGCGTTCGTGAAGTTAGCCGTTTCGATGCGCAGACTGCGCAGTGCAACTTTTTCATACAAAATTTTCTACTGCGCAGCGAAAAGCCTAACTTCACGAACGCCGAGATCCGTCGGCCCAACTGTAACTATATTAGGTGGAAACTGTGGGAACCCAAGTATGAATAAGGGTTCCTTGTCAGGACTACGAAACCCTTAAAATGGCCTGCAGTAATATCACCTTTTATGTAGAGTCGGCATGATTTTTCAAACCTTGTGGCAACTTTATAAAGTTGATGCCCATTTGATGAATGATGATATATGATAAGCATAAGCCTTTATTCAGAAGTTTGCAGTTTTTCTTAATTCTAACTTATTCTAACACTAGTTTTCCTCCGTTTACCCTAGTTTGGCATAGGCCTCTTTCAACTTCTTCCATTCGTTTCTATCTCTGGCAGTCCTTGACTATAGCCACAGAATACTAGTAGTATTACGTACTATAGCTTCCCAGCTATAGCTCGAAAGTCGTCTTCCCACCTCATAAATGGTCTTCATTTGATGAATACTTATTAGGTAGGTAATAAATGAGCGTCTACATTTATTTGCCGCTTACCTTACAATACATTATGGACGTTTCAGTGCAATCAAATATAATCTTTGGTACAAATATGAATACAACAATGTCAATGAACTGCCTAGATCATAGACTTTGTACCTATAGGTATTGGCCTAGAACTAGATCATCAACATGACGTCTAAAACTTAAGCAATTCATTAAACACCACTTTTTGTATCGTTGTTTTAATTGACTCTGTATTAACTCTGTATTTTTTGTGGGTATTTATGTCAATAAAGATATATTGTATTGTATTGTATTGTATTGTATTGTAAACACCACGATTTATTCGGTATCATTCATAAGGTACATGCGGTAAACAAGGGCCACCTAACTTCAAAATGAAATATTTAAACATCTAAGGTATTTTGATTAAAAACAGGGCATTTTAAGGCCAAAATCCGCAATTTTCTTAGGAGGTTTTTACATTTTATTTGCATTCACTGTCAGATATTACTTTTCACGGCATTCGAAATTCTTAGTTTAAAAATGTCTCAAAAGGACTCAGGTAAGTATTTTATAACGCCCACGTTCTGCAAACATTTTGTCTTACAGCTTAGACCACGCCGCTACAACTGTAGACATTTTTTTATTACTAAGCCATTAATTGTATTACTTTAGTCATCTAGTTCATTCATTATAGAGTGCGTTTTACGCTAAACTTCGCGGAGACAGTTGCCTCGGACCGCACCGCGTGTAGGACGTGTATAAACAATGATTTTCATACTCTGCTTGAGTATTTCGTATTGTGTCATTGCTTCCTAACTATGGTGTATCGTAATCATAGATATTAATTAAAAACCATTCATAATTATTTATTTTAATAATTTTAAAATACAGAGGCTGAATTTCTCATTCTAAAATAAAGTTTACCCTAAATAAATTAGCACAAAAAAAGTTGTATTAATTAGGATGGATGAGGCTTTTGCGCACATTGGAAATGAGTCGAAGGATACCAAAAAGGGGATGGTACCGCCGGACGGCGGATGGGGCTATGTGGTTGGAATTGGCGTTGGATTCACTTTTGTAAGTACCTATATTTTTTTATCATCACAGCGCGACCTGGATATTATTTTTTGTTACTATCTATTCAGTCTGCTGCTTGGCAATGGTATCCCCAAAAATCCAGTGTTAGACTGCCAGAGACCGATGGTCTTTCAAACCCATCAAGATCGGTTTGTCAACTTTTTTAATACTTACTTATTTATTTTTATTTTATTTAATTTTACATTGCCTTTACAGTAAAAACCAAATCGACACTGGAAAGCACTAGTAGCGAGCGTATTATAAAAAATAATTAAGTACGAACTAAATAAAACCTTTATAAAACAAACATTATGTATCAACGTATATATATATTACGTGTATATATAATATATATCAACGTAATCCTAATATAACTCTAAAAAAGGCTATTTCTCTAAATTTCGTCAGTGAGATAGCGAAAATATCGCAACCCCTCTTCAATCCTCTTTTCATTTTTCCTTTTTGTCGTCGCCTTCCGTTCTAAGGCACCCTAGGAGTGATAATAGGTAGGTACTGCAGAGTAATTCTGTACTAGACTCACTTCGAATTCACTCAAGTGACCGAGCACACTAAATACGCAAGAATGTATTGTAAGTGTTTGTAGTAAGATTCAAATATCGAATACGAAATTTGAAATCTCACAGCGGATTCAGCTCTTCGACGTTCGAAGTGAGTTTAAAGAATGCGCCTACAGGACACAGGTTTCACTAAATTAGGTAGCTACCTACCTCAACGATTCTATGACACGACCGGTGGTACAAGTTCGTGGCAAATCGTTTTATCAGCCAAGTATTTGATTCTTCAATTGAGATTTGTAACTAGGTAAGTAGTTGTTGATGAATCGCATCATCAATCGATTCGCATGAACGGAATCAAAAGTGACTTATTTTCAAATCGAATTTCTGCAAAATTTTGAGTGAAAATTATTATTGGAACCGAGTCAGTAGTTGGTAAAGATTTCCTTCCGTCGTCTTTCCTTTTGTTAAAGGCTAAAGGAGTGTTGTTACCGCTTCATAGCTTTCTAGACTTTATAAAAAAAAAAATATGATTACGACTGTATTCCATGGTGCGGTAGACTTATTCTTTCAGATCTTTAGGCATTTTTAGATCCTTTGAAGATGTCTAAGGGAGTAGTCAGAGGTATGTCCAAACACATTACGTTCCCACATTTTGCAGAAGTTAACGTTCCATACATGCGTGACAGGTTGCAAGCCCATCGACGCTATTAAAAAGCTAACTGGTTTTCTCACAATGTTTTCCTTCACCGTTTAGAGCTCGTGTTAAAGCGCATATAATTCATTTCATTATATTTATCAATAATTTTAAATTATTGGTAATAGGTACTTATACGTTATAGAAAGCATGATCCTTTTTTAGCAATTCATCTTTTCAGCAAATTCCAAAAAACACAAGAAAATTTTAATTTCGTGTGCGGACCCACCTTAAACGAGCGTTATCTTTCAACCTCACCAAAAATTAACATGCTAATATTACTCAACATTATTAGCCACGAGATAAGTAGACATCCCAATAGTTCTACAGGTATTCAAGATTCGAGAATGAGATCAGAGCCACATGTGGAAATCAGACACGACCAAATTTTACAATTATACAATTATTGCCGCTTATTGTAATATTTCATTGTTAGTTTTTAAAATATTCTGAACATCGTTGTAAACAAAAAATAAAATAGGTAAAAAATATTATCTACTAGAACAACATTATGGATTATTATGAAAATTTTATGTAAGTACCTAATTTTTCGTGAAATGAAAAAAGAAAGGAAAATGAAAAGCACCCTCAGACTTTTAAGTTCCTTTTGAAGATGTTTATGGGGTAGTCGATGTCCAAATTATATGCTTGGACCATACCATACACTTACTTTTTAAAAACAACTATTGATCTGTTTTAGTTATTTTTCAATCATATTTTATTTTATTGTAGACCTTATCATAATAGGTTTCTTGCTCCAGTCTGTGGCACATTAAGTTTATTTATTTTTCTGACTTCAACAGTGACCGATAATATTACAATTTATGAGAAAAGGGCAGTTTAGAGTCAAGGTTTCAATAAGAGAGGCAGGAGCTTCTTGTTTACATTAAGTAAGAGTAGGTATTTACCTACGGGGATTTTTTTACTTCGTCTCTATTTAAAAAAGCCCATTATATGTTTCCAAAAATCAACTAGTTGATTTGGTAACCGACTTCGCTGGCTTGGCCATCTGGAAAGGATGGGGGAAGAGCGCATGGTGCGGAGAGCATATCTTGGCTGTCCTCTAGGGCGCCGAATCGTTGGACGTCTCCGATATCGCTGAAGGGACATGGTAAAGAGGGACCTACAAGATCTCTACAATGGAGATTGGCGCCAACTAGCTCAAGATAGGAGTAGATGGCGTCTTCTTTTATCGGAGGCCAAGACCCACTTCGGGTCACTGAGCCACCGGCGTGAGTGTGTGTGTGTGTGAGTGTGATTTGGTAACATACTAACTTGAGCACAACAATCATACTCGTTAAACTTAAAGTACCTGGGCGACCGAGCTCTAATATACCTAATCAATGCATCTATGTACCTACCTATCATATCCACCAACAGCTGAGTATCAGCCTCCTCATTTACACGCCACTTTTTTGAAGTAGGTAAAACTTCTTTACGCACGCTTGACTTGGGGAGTACTTTACTTTTACTTCAGTCGTGTGGTCTAAAGCAAACTTGTTTTTTCGATCCTGCGCCAGTCGAATCCAATGCTTCCCCGCTACCTTTACTACATCATCTGTTCATCTTGCTGGTGGTTTACCTGGTGTTCTGTGACCATCGCGTGGCCACCACTCGGTAACTTTTTTAGTGTTACAATTTTAATTATTGTAGTAAAACATAACTACCTTGATCAAACCATTATTAGATGATTAGAGGAAAGAAAGACATACAAAAACATTTATTACCGCAAGGTTATAAATCATAATTTTTTTTGATTCATTTGTTTGATATTTCATCTCTTAGTATTGTCCGGTATTGGTACGGACACGTCTTACGGAAACCGGCAAGCTACGTGGGGAACAAATGCTTAGCTATGTTGGCTCCACCAGGCCCCGGTAGAAGGGGTAAACCCAAGAAGTGCTGGCTTGACGTCGTAGTGGATGACATGCGTGCAAATGGACTCACCAAAAAGGATGCAGAAGACCGTCCGAAGTGGAGGCAAAAGAGTATAAAAGCGGACCCGGGGCTCCGAAAGGACGAAACCGGGAAATAGCTAGGATGATGATGAGTGTTGCCCGGCATTGGAAAGTTAACTGGTTTCCTCACGATGTTATCCTTCACCGTTTATAGCTTGTGTTTTAGAGAAATTTTTCGAAACGAAAAATCAACTAATACCGATTCGAATCCACGATTGAAAGTCGAGGCACTATCTTACTTGGCCAACATGGCTCACAGTAAATGCGAATTAACACAAACATCCATTTATTTGGAAAAACTGAAACTGTAAGACCTGTGTACAAGAGCTACGCAATAAATTATTCTGGTTTTGACATTGAGACTAGCAGCGCCCTCGCGGCGTTGCCCCCGTAGTAATGGTATATGGTGATTATGATGATGATGAAAGGTAGCCTATCAAATGCAGAAAAAATTTTTCATTCGGCTGGTAGTTCCTGAGATTAACGCGTTCAAACAAACTCTTCCGCTTTGTTTATTGGTATAGGTCTAGATTAGGCAATAACATATTCACACTTCTACCGTATGATGAAGGAGGCTTAGACAAAGCAGGCTTACCTATAAGAGCTGACCATGATGATAAGATTATCTCCATCCACAAAAAAATAACTAATCCAGGACCTCTACGAGTCTACGCCGTAGAGGCTCTACGATCCTAGGATCCGAAACTGACAGTATAATAAAATACTGTCAGTATTCGGATTTTCAAAAATGTATTTTAAAAAAGTAGGTACCTAAAAGGTTTATGTAACGTATTTTTAATAGGTATGCTTCCTTTGAGCTTCACCGATTTCAAATTGAGAAAACTCAAAAGTTTTCCTTCTAAAACATCAAACATCGAAATTATGAAACATTCTTACCCCATTATTCATTATATTCACGTATTTGTATCGATACAAATGCGATACGAACGCGCAGCTCAAAAATGCGCTGCAGAAACGCAGTGTGGCCACTCCCTAAAATAAATTATAAGACCAGAATGAAGTATCTAGCTAGCATCTAAAATACTGGTAGTCTTGTATTCATCCAGATATGCTAATGTATTATATCGTCTACCACTCGATCACAAGGTTGGTGAACTAATATCGGTCCAGAGTTTGCGGGCGTTTTCCACTACGATTCTTAAGGGGCCTGCGACAGGCGAATTTCCATAAAAACGTAATAACGAAATCATTTAAAATTTAAGCATATTTTTATCAGTTTATGTTGTTAGATTAAGAGAGTAGGTATTTATCTAGGTTCCTGTTACACTTTTGTTCCGAAAAACTTACCTAAAAAGAAATATAAGCAAATTGAATTGAAATCTTTGTGGGTACACCAAAAATGGCCGGAAAGGCGCCATTTGTACATGGTTGATATTCCCAGTGTTCGTACAAAGCGCTTTGATTCTACATTTTTTATACGCACGGCGAAAATGTGGAACTCCTTGCCGGGGTCTGTATTTCCAGAAAAGTATAATTTAGGTGTCTTCAAATCGAGAGTCAATAGGTTCCTTTAGGTAACCGTGCTCTAAATTTAACTTTCCTTCTAGGTAAGCGTGCTCCATCTTAGACCACACTGTTGTTTTACATCAGGCAGGGTGTGGTCAAACGCAAACCTATTTTCGTTAAAAAAAAAAAAAATGGCATTTTTTCTTTCTTTTAATTTGCTCTATAGTAAGTTTTTTGAAACAAAAGTGTAATGCAGGGGCCACACTGCGGAGATATGGCAAATTATTTGCCGGTATTCTGTATTGTGGCTATACGAAATTTGGCAAATAATTTGCCATATCCCCGTAGTGTGGCCCCAGCATAACAGAAACCTTGATAAATACTGCCTTTATCCAAATAATAACATAAAGTGATATAAATATGCTCAAATTTTAAATCATTTTGGTATACGTTCCAAGGTACGTAAGTACGTTCGCCGGTCCCTTAATTATCTTAATTGTATTTAGCTAACCTAAACGCATTTAACGCATTCAAAAATTGCGTTTAGGCTAGCTTAAATACAATTAGGAATGTGGTGCAAGACGCCCTACATGATCGAACTAAGTATCTAAGTGACTAATATACCTACCACTAAACGCAGGTTTGCGCCAAAAAGCTCAAAAAGCAAAAGTTTTCAATAATTTTGACAAATAGTTTTTAGATTGTTATTTCGACTTACATAATGATGGCCTTGGTTGAAGATAAGAACACAATAAACAAAAAAAACATTATCTGTAATTCGACACGAAAAGCTTAGGCTACTTAAATTCCCAGACAGTTTTCGACAAGGTCATTGTTGCAAGTATATTCAACAAAATAATAATTATCATATTTAAAATTACGCTATTGCATCTTTACTAGATAATTTATACAGTGTTAGAAAGCAATGTATGCCTGCCTATACTTTACGGCACACCAGTAGTTCCTGGGAAATTGATGAGATGGAGTAGGCTTGCCCAGCACATAAACCATCCTCTCAACTTAACAGGTCATATCCACAGGAAATACATCGTCAATACGTGTGGGGCTAACTAACCTCGGGTTTTCCTTCACCGTTAAGAGCTCGTGTTGATGTGCATATAAATTTTCCGAAACGAAAAATCCCATGATGCACGGCCAGGATTCGAACCCACGACCTTCAGATTGAAAGTCGAGGTACCTACTCGGCCAACACCTAATACCTAATACCTAACACCTAATATTCTGATACCCAAAAAGTAACCTGTTTTATCGTTGACTGTACGCAAACAGATCGAGAGTATAGTAATGAACTTGATTTTAAATAATTCAAGATCATATTCCGACGGGCAACATTATTGATAATGTAGGTCTTAAATACCTACTCACTATTTCATGTTGTTATGCAATCATAATATCGATGAATTCATCGTTACAATTCTATCTCTGAGTTTTAATAAAACCTACCGTAACTTTTAAGTATTTAAATTCTAACCTGTTCTTATATAAAAAGCTAAAGTTCAACAACATTACAAATTATAATATTTTGCTGAATAGACCTGACTCTCAACAGCCCTTTAGACGTACGTACTTTCCCGTGAATTGACGTTGTGCTCAGCTACGTAGCAACTGTTTGAAAATAGCGATTGTGTAAAAATAGTTGTAGAGTATTTTTGCACATGTGTGTGTAAAAAAATATGTGTGTTGGTGTTTAAGCTCATAGTTCTGTCATTGGCTCCTCAGCAAACGCACATTATAATGTGAATGCAAAATGACATAAGGTGGAGTGCCGTAATTGCAACATAAAAAAAGTGGAGTCCTAACTTCATCGCTTGATAATTCTATATTTTGTATCAGAAATGTATTTTTTTAAAGATCTGTTCTATAGTAAATTTTATGTAGATTTATATCATTGTTATGAATAAAGTAAAGCGATAAAGAATAAAATTCTATTGCATTTTATGACAGAGGGAGAAATAGTTGCAATTACCCGTTTTTGCGGGTAATTGCAACTACTTGTTTTTACTTCTTATTTTTCTATGGCGCTTACTACTGGAAAATACAGAACACATGCCTTGAATATCGTTATTTCGATTTATATAGCTATGCCCTTCCTACTAATGTCAAATTTTGCGCGAAAACACTTTTCAGCAAAGAATCCGGTAATTGCAACTATTTTACTACAAATAGTGATGGGAACCTTATCGTGATTTTTATCGACTCGATGTTTATTTTAATCACAGTAATCTTTTAGTTATGAAACAGCCTCTTTTACTCTTATCTTATATAGAGCGTATTTGGGACGGCCGAGTGGCCGACGCCCGGTCGGCCGTCCCAAGTACCGCTGGAAAGATGAAGTCGAAAAGGACTTGCGTGAGCTCCAAGTGGAAGCCTGGGAGGAGGTGGCGCAGGACAGATCGAAGTGGAGGCTCTTAGTGTCGGAGGCCAAGACTCACTTTGGGTCACTGCGCCATCCTAGTTAGTTAGTTAATTATTTTTTCTAACCTTATTTCAATCGCAATAAGTAATATTTTAGAAGTTAAACAGCCTTTTTATATTCGTTTCACATATTGAACGGCTTTAGAAAGGGCTCCGCTAGCGCCAACATAATGAAGGGACTCAATCACTCAAACTATTTGCTAAGAACTCATAGCATAGTATGGAAGTAGATAGTATCCCTTTCAATAAAATATGGGTGCTAATTAAACCGCCTTCTATTTAATAGCATTTTTCGCCTCTAAAAATTTACATTGACCTCTGAATTACTAAGTCAGCCACTATCAATGTGCCTCTAAAAAATACTATCTTAGCCACTAAATATCCTCGATGTTAGCCACTGTAAATACAACTCAGCATGGCAGTTATTTTTTAACATCTAAATTTGATTTTTAGGATCTAAATTTGTAACAAATATTCAAGCGGGAACTCCTAAAATATTTAAATATGACACCAATAAAGTAAGTCTATCTACTTCTAATTTTATAACTCAGCACGTTTAAAATATAGTATTACATTATTTATAATGCCAATGCTTAAAATAGCAAATTTCAAAATCAAGAATGTTTGAAATGTATAAAGATCTATTGATCGAAGTTTATAAAGACGATACTTGGAAGGTAGAATGCTTAAAATGTCGAAAATACCGGAGTATAATATATTGTATTCTTTATGAACTAGATTTCTGTCGCTTCGCAGCGGCACGCTCGCTACGCTCGCTTACCTCGCTCGTAGTTATTTCATAATCTAACCTAACCTAACCTAACCTAAACTGTTGGTTAGTTGTAAAATCCGTGGCTGAGTTATTAAATTTGATGGCGATGTATAAATCAGTAGGTCAAGTAAAAATAATTGTTGTTATTTACTTGACGCTTTCTTTGGAATATTTAGTTGATGCTGTAAAAAAGACGAGTTAGTTTATTAGAAGGTTTCTTATTTTCCCGTTGCTTAGTTATAAAATCAGAAGGTAGCTTTCCATGGCCAAAAAATAATTCTGCGGCTCGACTTATTATTCCCCATAAAATATTACGTATCGACATAGTCATCGTCATTGTTACATCACTAGGTTTTTCAAACTTCATACAAAACCGGTCGTTAAATTGCAACTGTCAAAAAAAGAAACAAAATGGTTACAATTACAAGACTATGCACTTTTTGTCTGGCAAATGTAACTACAACCATAACTCTGAGTAGATTTATCGTAGAATACAACAAACACATAAAAAACAACTTACTGTGTCTTATAATCACTCTCACTGTGAACACACCGGCGAAAAACCACGAAAAACTATTTTTTAAAATAAATTACGAAGAGCGTCCGAGCGGCGTCACTTCCGAAAAATTGGCAGTTTTACAAAAAGGCCTGTCATTCGCTCAGTTTTGGTCCTATCAACACCATCTATATTTTTAGACTGAGACTTTTAGAAGAAGTTCAATACCACATCTATCGATGTTCAAAAAAGTGATCCTAGAGGGAGTTATTGACTCCAATTGCAATTACCGGACAGTTGCAATTACGGCACTCCACCTTACACGGAATTTATTGATCAGAAAAACTATACGCAATTTATGGGTAGGTAAAAATTTTATGGTATGGCAATGTCATGAGGAGGAATGAGAGTCATATTACACGGAGAGCGATGATTGATTGATTGATTGATTGAACACTTTATTGCATGTAAATAGATGAATATGAATGTGGATGTGGATGGTCTGTGTGAATGTAGATTATGTGTGTGAAGGGAGTGAACACTGAGATGACGAGTGATAAAATGAAATGGAGGAAGGAAACATGTTGTGCCGACCCCACCGAGTGGGATAAGGGTAGGGAGATGATGTAAGAGAAATGATGAATTATTTGTATTATTTTCCAAAATGTTTTGAAGTTCATTTTTCCCAAGGAATTGTTGGCGAGTGAGTTACGCGGTAAAGTGCGTACATGTAATGGTCAACTAATATTATGATTTTAATATAATTTGAGATATGTTTCGAATGTTTGCATAAAATTTTTAAAACGTTTTGTGAATGCGTAGGTACCTACTACATAATGTTATCTTCGTAAATATTTTACTTAGTATTTTGTACTTAAATTAATCCGTGGGTTTTATTTTGAGTTTAGTTTAGGTGTCTCTTTTTAATCATCGGTGGATGGCAATGATCTTTTCAAAATCTGGAAGATAAGTGACTCACCCAAAAGCCTGTTCCTACTCGAGTGAGTTCTGGGGACAAACCTGCCCTTAGTGCCTCGCGGAACATCGTCTAGAACGCATCTTGAATTTGCTAATAGACCAGAGGGCCTAGACAACCGTTGTTCGCTATGAAGCGATTCGATTTCTACAATCGCCATGGCTCAGACGATAGCGAAGTTCGATTGGTAGCCAAAGTAACCTTCGCTTCGCTATCGCCTTGTCCATTCGTCTGATCGCTAAATACCGCGTTTAGTCTATGGTTATCGAACTCAAACGTCAATGTGTCATTCGAACGCTGCGCATTTGACCGGGAAGCGGACGAAAGTTTGAAGAGTTTTGTGTCGTGTTGTTAAACAGTGATTGACTTAAAATATTGAAAAGTGAGTTAATGTTTATAGGTACAAGTTGATTTATGTGTGTACTTTGTAAATAATGTGTTGGAATTATTTGAGGTACATACATTAACGGGAAGTTTAATCTTTGTGCCGATTTGAAGATACGGAATCAAGAGCACGGGCCAATGGTGAAGTTTTCAACTCTTTTGGAGTTTTGGAAAGGTAAAATACACGTAAAATATTAATTTAGTACTTACCACTTACTTACATTTCTTTGTTCTAATATAACAAGGCCAGTGTACCTACCTATACAAAAGCATAATCATTTTATCACTAAGTTTGACGCCGGGAGGCAATAATGTAAACATTGACGCAATTCACAAAGAAATACTTAGAACGAGAGCTCTATAGTTTATTTATGTTATATTACAGCCACGGTGACCTTGCTAAACCTGAGCCGGGTCTGCAGGGACGTCTGAGGGCCGATTGTTTGTGGCAAGGAATGGTCAACACCTTAAATTCTGTTGGTGGTGGTGTCTATGAGACTACGAACAAGAGGGAAAAGGTAGGTAAGTACCTATTTACTTACTTAAAGCATTTTATGACTTTATTAAGTAGGAAAATCAATTACCTGGGTACCTAACTAAGTAATTTATATATAGGTGAGTAGGTACCTAAATTTGCATATTTTATTCTTTCAATGAATCAAATTAGCAAAAAAATAATAAACCTGCCCTCCGCTGAACTAAAACTCTCATATAATTTTAAGGTGTGGGCAGACTGGAAGTCGAAGACGAAAAAAAATCCTAATCCATACGACGACATTCCCGTGGCACTGGTGGTGGTCCTAATACCAATGTTACCCTAACCGCTTTGGAGGCCAGGGTGATAGGGAGGCTGTGGAGTGAGAGAGAGTAGTGAAGATATTGGTACGTACTTACCATAATAAATAAATATTGCTGGACATTTCGCCATAATTATGGCGTACTTAATTATTATATAATTTTTAGGTACTACTATGCAAAAACAATACCTAGGTACCTATCTACGTAGGTACCTCCTTAGTAACTTACATAAATTGTTTTTCAGAAATAAGTCAATACAAAGTACCACCGCCGTAGCCTGCTCCATCACCAAAGGGCTCAACCATCACTAGAACCAGTGGGTGGCGTCTACCAGTCGTCTGCGCAGGCGCGCCGGCGGCAGCTGCCAGGGTCACCGCGGCCGGCGGCGCGGTGCTCATCATCACGAGCTACCAGCCCGCTCCCGTATGTGCCTACTACCTCTCCTCCGTCGACCAGTCGGCAGCGTCTAACAGCCGCATCGCCGCACTCTAGTATTGCCACCCCCATCGTTGTCATTTGAGAATTCGCGACAATTCGCGCCGAATACGGGCGCTAACTCCATTTGACCGAGCGACGAGTGAGTTCGTGGCCATCTAGCAGAGACGCCTTTTGGGAGGAGATACGGGCACAAACTGAAGCCCGTAGGGTAGAGATGGATAAGGAGCGAAACAATTTCCTCAGCCGCTACGCAAATATTGCTGAAGCCATACTTCAACAATATCTTAGTAGAGATATGGACAGCGATGTCACGGTATATGATAGAGAGTGACTTGTGACTGTGTGATAAAATATGAGTAATTCTTGAAACTTGTGATGGAGTTTGATAGTGCTAAGACACTATTAAACTCCATCACTATGGTTAAGAGATAGTATTGTAATTTATAAAGTGCCATCTATACTTATTATTTTAGCTGGCATGTATGTATGTATACCCACTTATTTAATTTTGGTTATTTGTATAAGTAAGTTGTCTTTTGTTTTTAATAAATGTGTTTAAATAAAGAATAAGTTTAAATACTTAATAATTTTAGCGCGGCTTGCACAACGTTCATAATTGTATTATTTCATAAAGCTAGCCTAAACGCTTTTTCGTATGCATTAAATGCGTCTATGCTAGCTAAATACAATTAAGAATAGTTGTGAAAGCCGCCCTTAATGTTCAAAAATTCACTATCTAAGTACATAGACATAAATAATAAAAAAATATCGAATTTGTATACCCAGGTACCTAAATTCTGGCAAATAAATAGTTTTATTCTAACCGTTTCCTCTTCATGGTTCCAAAATACAGTCAGCATCAGAAGTTGACGATTTTTTCGGAATTTCGAAATTGTTTATTATTGTTACTATTCTCTCATAATGATAAATAAGTAATTTGGGACTTACACTATAATTTAGAAGTATAAACTCTAAGGTAATGTAAAACTTTAGTTACACAATGATCTATATTGAAATTCTGAATAATGATCAACTTCTGATACTGAATGCACCCAAATAGAAAAATAAACCTGGTTTAAAAATAAAACATCCTTAACTTTCAATTTATTTATTTCGTTTGTAAACCTAGGTAACAAATAGGTGTTTGAGATTAGATTAGAGCCACTAGATCCTGCTTATTAGCATACAAATAATTATTAACATTTTTATCATTAATAAGTAAGTAGGTACTTACCTAAGTAGGTACCTACACTAAATGTCACAGTTGTGAAATTTTAAATTAATAAGTACAATAAACTCTTAACTATGTAAAATAAAGTAAAATATATGTATCAGCATAGGAATAAAAATGTCAATGAAGTAAAACAATAAAATTAGAATGTCAAATGAAATAAACCAATTAAATTAAATTAAAAAGTCAAAAGAAGCTCAGAATAAACATCTAATTAATCCTTTACTTACATTGTCAATAATATTACGGTCTGTAAGAAATTCATTAATAGTGTAATAGGCTTTTTTAACTAAAATGCAATTAAGGTTAACATTAGTTACCTATTTTTAAGTTGTGAACGTAGTATTATATTATCTATTCTACGGTTGTGAGGTTGCATATTTATAAAAATAAAGAGTAGATAAGTAAACTATAAAATAATTTCAATAAAAATTTGCTTCTAGACCATGTTTTATAAACTGCATTAACAAAGTGACTTTCATAGCTTCTAGCCCTTTCTTTCTTATAAGTAAATAAACAAAAATCAGCTAAAATATGGATAGCCAATATTTACCATCTGAACATTTAGAGAGTGATAGTTCCTATTAATTATAATAATGATGTTCATCCTCCATCGGTTTTACAATTGCACTAAGGGTGCAATCAATGCACCCTATTACCCCTGGCAAACTGTGTTTCCTTTGAAACCTGTAAAAAAAAAATGGGTAGGTAAGTACACACTACACAGCTACACATTGGTAGGATACTTCATTAAACTTTTTTTTACAATGAACTAGGTGGGTAACATAGGTAGGTATAAAATATACTAATAATAACAAACAATTACTTACGTTTGTTTGTTTTGGGAACGTTCTTGTGGCGTTTGAGCGGAAACAATCCATTTTTTGATGATGCTGTTGTGGTTGAGAGCATCAACAACATCTCTGATGCAAGGACTTGTTGTCACAACCCTTTGGTACGATCCTGTCGCTAAAAAGCTTAGGGCGCAAAGCACCTGAAAAAAGGAAATTAAAAATAGTGTTATTGTGTTGGTATTTAAAATAGGTACATAGATATCTAAGTATTTTATTTGCCCAACAATCAATTCACAACAAAACAAAATTAGACACTTAGGTACCTTTATTTCCAGTGGTATCTCTAGGGATCTTTTGAATGAGGTCGAAGCGCATAACTCACGGCAAATCTTTCTAAATAAGGCTTTGCTGAGCCTGAAGTGCTCTCTAAATAATGCTTCTGGCATTTCTTCAACATTCTCCAATTGCTGCCGAGTAAGGTTCCTTGTGTGGCGTTTAAGCCAAACATTTTCATTATGAGCTGACCACAGCAAACGCAGCGTATGCATTATTGAACACTTGCACCAAAATTCTTTTAAAATCACAAAATAAACAACGCAATAAACACACCTAACAATGACTTCTTACTACAGATGTTTATGAAATCGCCATTTTGTTTCGATATCTACAGGGTCTGAGCGTTCGCTACGTTTCCATCAAGAACTTCGACAACTCAGCGAAGTCGCTTGTCAAAAGTGCTCGCTTGGCTAGGCACTTGTATGGAAGCGATCGTTCGATGTTGGCGATTCGTTTGATGGAATAGAAATGTGTGTACATTGTCTACCAATAATCTATTCGTTTACAACAGATCACGTGACATATCTAAGGCTTATGTCAATCCCATACATTTTTGGACTTTTCTACTAGCGCTTTCGCTAATCGATTGTTACATTGGCTAGGCCCCCAGGATAGAGAGAGCAACTAAAGCAGTCATGCGAGTATATTTTCCAATTGGTGCCACAAAAATTTGGTGAGGATCTGCCAAGGATCTTCAGTTATGAACAGAAATGCACCTCGAGAGTGCAGAAAATTGCTCGAACATTGAAGTCGGTTTTTTAATTTAATGATTTCTAATAAGAATAGTTCGTATGATAATTAAATACTACGGTTTTAATGCATAATATCTATACACTTAAATCCCAATAAACCAGTTTTATTTTTAGTAAAAATAGACTTGACCTTGAGTTAAAATTACACAACCTATTTTAGAATAAATTGATTATCTACAATTTTACTCGAATATTTTCTAGTTGAGTGATAAAGTTAGCATAAGCATTTGCATTTTAAAAGTCAGGAGACAAGTTACAAGTCTAGATTCCTAATAAGTACTAGGTAAGTATACATACATTAATACATATGAAATGCCGGAAAACATTTTAGATAAAATAGACTAACGGTCTTATACATAAACACTTAGTGCGCTGACCAGGCTCGCTAGAGCGTTTTATTGTTTTTGGAAACAATGTTCTAGTGAGCTTGGTCGGCGCACTAAGTTTTATGCATAAGACAGTAAAAGTTTGTTTTTATCTATGTATCCAAATAAAAATCATTGGTGTTCGCATCAACTGAAGCAAGCTTGAATGATTTAGGTAAGTAGTTAGTTTCTTTTAAATAGTTTAAATAAAGTTTAGAGCGGAAAAAGTAACACAAATACATCAGGATCATCAACGTGGATCGGATTACATGGGTTTTAATATTAAGTAGGTATATTCTTCGTGCATCATATGTTTAATTTTATTAAATATATATATTTTATTGTGCGGTTCGTATCAGTTGCAAACCGTACCAGTCAATATCTTGCCAATTAGCAGGCAGTTGACGCCACAGGTCAAGTGGCCATTCAGAAACAATGAAATGTGGTGAGAGTGAGTTCCGTCGCGAAATGTAAATAAACTAGATGGACGACTTTACTCACCCTATGTAGATATGTATGCTTATTTATATGTCTTCAATCAGTGCATTCTACCCGTAATGACATACGGAGCTGAGACGTGGACACTCACAGTACGGCTGGTCCACCAATTCAAAGTCGCTCAGCGAGCTATGGAGCGAGCTATACTCGGACTTTCTCTGAAGGATAGGATCCGCAATGAGACTATTCGGCTCTGCCGAATAGTCTCCTCATTGCGGACCAAAGTCGTTGACATAGCTCAGAGAATTAGCAAGCTGAAGTGGCAGTGGGCCGGCCATATCTGCCGAAGAACTGACAACTGCTGAGGTAAACGAGTTCTTGAGTGGAGACCACGTCTCGGCAAACGTACGTCCTATCAGGTGGAGTGACGATCTGCGAAAGGCTGCCGGTACAAGTTGGATGCGTCAAGCTGAAGACAGGGCACGATGGCACTCATTAGGGGAGGCCTATGTCCAGCAGTGGATTACTTTAGGCTGATGATGATGATGCTTATATGAGCTAGTGGCCAACTCTGGTGAGGGAGTTTTTAGGCCGCCTTAATGACTCCGTCATGGCTTAACGTTCCAGGACCGACAATTTAACATGCCCTCTAAAGCACGGAAGCACTCAGCTGTAGATGCCACTTGTGGTCACCCATCCATATGACATGTGTATCTATGTGACAGCTCAGAACGTTGCTTAACTTAATCGATTTCAAGATAAAGGTCTAAGGTTTTTATTAAACTTTCAATAAAGTTTCGTTTTACTTGCAGATGCTCGGTTTCGGCACATCGAATGCCTTCGGGATATTGTTCCACAATTTCTTTTTGGAGCAAGACAACGGCAGTGGACTGCCTCTAGTTATAGGAGTATACAATGGAGCATTATCAATATCAGGTAATACCATAGAATAGATAATAATACCCGTTGGACGTCCCCGATATCGCTGGAGGGACATGGTAGAGAGGGACCTACAAGATCTCTACAATGGAGATTGGCGCGAACTAGCTCAAGATAGGAGTAGATGGCGTCTTCTTTTGTCGGAGGCCAAGACCTACTTCGGGTCACTGAGCCAGCGGAGTAAGTAAGATAATAATACTACATATAATCCGAGTTTTCGCGCAAGCGGCCCATAAGCGGTTAAGTTAACTTAAGTCTTAACCATAGTGTCACTTACACTGATGGCTAAGTTGGTCAAGCCGCAAGGGCGTAGGTATGTAGTATCTAGCATGTCTTTAAATTAATTATACTCATGCCCGAATACTGAAACGCTACTTAAATATTTGAGACGTGAGTGAGAGGTACTTACTCTTCAGAATCGTATACAAAAATGACAGAAAATGATTAATGCTGTGCTGATAGACATCATGACAACCAATCAAAAACTTCAAACTGTTTATTAAAATTCAGTTCCAAAATTAAACCCAAACGGATATGTATTTGATCTTCGCTTAACTATCGGTCTCTTTGCCCAATTAGCGGATCTGAGGCGATTTGTGCCACAACATTGTTATTAATTAAGGACAGTAACTTGAAACTCAATCGATATTCGAAGTAGGTGAAATTGGAGCCGCTCATAGAATACGCAACAGTCACTTTGATCTATGCGAGGGCCAAAAGTTACGGTCAAATACCTAGTGTGTGGTCGGTGAACTATCAAATGTCCATGATGTGCACAATGAAAAATGTATTGAGTTAAACTTGATGAAAATTCTGTGAAAACAATCAATCATTAATGAAAATCGATAATTTGTTCTGCAAATTGAGAAGATTGTACCGTTTCAGATACTGTTTACAGTCGGTAGAATTTTCTAAGCGCTATAGCAGACATATTGCTTTTAGCGTCGGCGATTGGTGGTATTGCGACTGTATCGAAGCTACATCGCGTTTTGACGACTTTCTGCGTTCGATCGCAGTATCAAATCGCGCATTTTCGATGCCGCATCGCCTTCTTGCTACTTTTAGGCTGCCTAATTGCCTTAAAACTCAAAACAAAAATCATGGTAAATATCCCGTTTATAATGTTTACAATGCCTAATGGCCTCTCTGATGGCTTAAGCGGGGACTGAGCCAAGTTTCAAGTTCATGGAGTTGTATTTCACTGAAAATCTAAAAACTTTGTCAATAGAATTACCAGCTCATTCTAACTACGATGTATAAAAGAGAAATGACACTAACACCTAGTTGAGTACTGAAACTCAACACCGCTGTATTTGAGAAAGTAAAATCGGATAGTTATTCTACTTCTCCGGTCGGTTACATAAGGACTTACAAACGAAATTGATATGGGTACATTGAAACCTTATTTTACATCATTTCTTTCGTGTCAATGGCTTGACCTAATTTTTTTTTACAATATTTGGCAATGGTCTTTTTACCCGACTGCGCAAAGCAAAGGAAGGGTAATGTGTTTATCAGTCTATGTATGTATGTTTGGATGTTTCTATGTGGCACTCTAGAGGCCAAACGCGTGGACCGATTTTGATAATTCTTACGTCAATCGATTCGTCTCAATTTTGGGAGTGTTGTTAAAGACATGACAGTAAACAAAATTCACCAGTGCCACAACCAGACGCCATATTGTCAAAATTAAAAAAACCAAAATCGTCACACTATATCAAGTGGGGTATCGTTGAATAGGTATTTCAAAATCAACTTTAGGTTTCTTTTACCATTTTTCATTTTAAGTAATAGTTTAGGAAAAATAACGGTTTAAAGTTGATTAATAATAATTCTCGCTATGGATGTTTCTATGTGGCACTCTAGAGGCCAAACGCGTGGACCGATTTTGATGATTCTTACGTCAATCGATTTGTCTCAACCTTGGGAGTGTCACTAAAGATATGACAGTAATCAAAATTCACCAGGGCTACAACCAGACGCCATATTGTCAAAATTAAAAGAATCAAAATCGTCACACTATATCAAGTGGGGTATCGTTGAATAGGTATTTTAAAATCAACTTTATCATAACTAAAAAGTGTTAAATAAAAAAATATTTAAAAAAAACAAAAACCCGACTGCGTCAAAACTTAAAAGAAAAAAACAAGCCTGCAAAGAATTACTCACAGTCGGGACCCATAACATTGGGAAGATTTGATTGGTAATAAAATGAATGGGTACCGACTGTGAGTAATTCTTTGCAGGCTTGTTTTTTTCTTTTAAGTTTTGACGCAGTCGGGTTTTTGTTTTTTTTAAATATTTTTTTATTTACATACTACCGTGTTTGTTGCCCTGATTCTTCATGGTGTTGGTAGCGAAAGAACAGGAGTATCACCTAGCTCTTAAGATGATTCAAAGTGTCATAGCGGTTCTATTGAATAAATGATATTTGAATTTTAGAAGTTTTTTAAACTTTCACGATCACTATTCATATTGAAAATTATATGGACACGGGATTTTATCGCGTAATTTACCTTATTTATCCCGACATTTCGGCTATGTTACAACAGCCGTAAATAAAATCCCGTGTCACTTCACACACTTCATAGTTACACCCTGCTCTTGGATAGGTCGAGGTAGCCCCAATAAGCTAAGTTTTGGGGGCAGTAGCCAACTTGTGCTCGGAGTAGACATGTGCGCCGCGTTGAAAATTGTAGGAAGTCCCCTCCGAGGCTCGGAGTCGGTTCAGGGGACTTCCAAATTGACCACTGCAACTCGTGGCCGGCATATATTATTTTCTGAAGATGACGACATAAATTGAACCTAATATCGCTACTCATAACACCCTCATGGGTCGGACAGGGTTTTTATTACACACTGTATTATAGTGTAGGTATACTGTAGGTATATGCCAGGTCAAATTGTCGCGTGGTTGGAGAGCTGGCACTTGCCTTACCCAACATCGCAACCAGTGTGTTGTACAACCTTCTGACTGAGAGTAACCTAGATCATTCGAGGTATCTACATAATAGTTTGCATGATCCCTTTAATAACAAAACTGGGTTTTCTATCTTGAAAAGCTATGAAAATATTTGCCATGAAAATATCCGAAAAATAAAAGTAGGTAGTTGACGTCATCAGCTGCGGCTTGGGGAGTACGGCCGCTTCAGGTACTGCGGCGACTGCGGCGCGGCTAGGTGTGCGAGGTTGCATAGAACTTCATATAAAGAAATCGAATGCGGGGACTGCGGAGACTGCGATGCGGCCCATATCTGCGTTTATCCTAATAGTGTGAGAAGAACCCACTATGCCCTTCCTCCCAAAATCATCAATAAAAATAGTAGATTTTTTCAGGGTTTCTCAGTGGCATTGCACTGAAGAGATACTCGTTCCGACAAGTGGGCTTGGTCGGTGCTGGTTTATTCATCCTTGGCGATATTACGACCATATTTGTGCAGAAGACCTACCAGCTTGTTTTCACTTTTGGAGTTATCAGAGGTAAGGATATAAAGTATAGTTCGCGTAAAAAGAACGCTGGAAGAAAGTGGAGGGGTGTGTTTTATCTCATGTTAGCGAATAGGTAACCCATGCACAAACAAGAGACAAAACTCACCCCCTGGTGAACTATACCTATGGTTAAGAACCTATAGGTAAACGATAGGTAAGTTAAATGAAATATCAAGAACGCTAAAGCGAATGGAGGCACGTTATTAAATTTACACTGTTGTGTAAAAACTTTATGGGCTTGTTACTTCCTATGTGATAAAATTTATTTTTTCCTTTATTTTATCTTTACTAACTGACCCGGCAAACTTCGTGCCGTCTCAGAATTTAAGATGTCATCAAAAAAGCTGCTCCATACAAAATGTACGAAAAAAATGAATGTTCTTCATAAATGTTGTTTTCGTTAATTTTTGCTATTCTGGTCGCAGAAAAATAAAACAAATCAGAGATTATAAAATCGGTCTAGTCGTTTTTGAGTTATAATTTAAATATTTAATAATTTAGATTTCAATCGACACTAATGTCAGTTTCTATTTATGTAAAAAATACAAAAAACCCATAAAACTGGATCACCACAATGTAGGTAAATACAAGATATGCGAGACAAAGTAAAGGTTATCTCAAATCAAACAAAAAACTACCTATTAGTATTTATTTATTTTCTCTCACAAACATAATGTTAAACAAATAACATTACTCAGTAAAGTAAATATAAATAGGTACTTACATATTATTTAGTTATAAGTTTTTCGAATTTGTCTTTTAGTTAAGTATTCTATTTTATCAAAAAGGTAATTTTAAAAATCTTCAAGCTTTTGAAGATATTGAGACACGATCTTTAGCACTTGCTCTCAAACTTACGGACCTCTTACAAAATATCAGTACAAACTAAAATTTAAATTTAAAATACTTTCCATCTCACTTTTTCATTGCAGGAGCTGGTTTCGGAGTGATGATACCAGTAAGCTTCACCGCTTTCAACTGCTACTTTACCAAGAAGCGCACAACGATGATGAGCGCCAACCAGACCCTCAGCAGCATGGCGTCCATCACCTTCCCAATGCTGGTCACCTTCCTCCTCTCGGAGTATGGGTTCCGGTGGACGTTGGCGCTGGTGATGGCAGTGGATCTGCATCTCTTGTTCGCAATGCTGGTGATGCATCCTGTGGAGTGGCATTTGGTGAAAGCTGAGGATAAGGACAAAGGTGAATCTTTTTTCTCTATACTGTATACTGTGGGTCACTGTAACCGCTGTGGTTTATTTGAAAAACGAAGGCTATAATGATGACTTTGACCAAAAAACTTAGCCTTCACATTTTTACTAGATGATTGATCCAGTGTCAGGAGACAATCTTTGCCTAAACTTAACAGGACGCTGTAGTGCCTGGGACAATGTTGAGATAGAGGCTTGCCCAGCTCCTAAACCATCCTCTCAGCTTAACCGGCCATATCCACAGGAAAGACATGGTCAATACGTGTGGGGCTGACTAGGCCGCGGGTTTTATCACGTTTTCCTTCACCGTTTAGAGCTCGTGTCAATGCGCGCGCATATACATTTTTCGAAACGAAAAATTTTGAAATTCTTGATACACGGTCAGGATTCGGACCCACGACATTAATATACCTACCCCTCGACCAAAACAGTGGCAGAATTGGCCACAGTCATAACAAGTACCCTGGATAGCGTGAGACGGGTGCAACCTAGCTTTATCACTTTTCAACAATGTATGCTAGAAGAAATCTTCCTTGTCTTTTTTTCATTGTTTTGGTCCAGGGAGGGGCCATACCATGAACTCTTAGAGCAATGTTAAAACAAGCTTAAAACAGTCCTACTGCTTTAGAAATGACATTCGTTGTCATGTTTCAAGCTTGTTTTAACATTGCTCTAAGAGTTCATGGTACGGCTACAGCTCTACAAAATTTTTTGTGATAAAATTATGTTCTTCATTGAAAATTCTTCATTGAAATTTGTTTTGTAAACAAAACAATGTTCAATATCATTTCACTCTACTTATTAAAATGCAGTAATTTGTGCATAGCTCATTAATGAGTATAATGATCTTCATCATCAGTTCGTTATAACAGCTTGTCATCAATCGTGCCTCAAAACATTTAACACCGAGTAATCGCCATTTTGTACATCTGTTCCTAGAAATATTGCCTTGAATAACCATTGAAAAAGAATAAGTAAGTTAAATACTTTGTAAAATATTTTTGCAAGGCTAGATACGAGTAGAGTAGAGCTTTCATGGTAATGGAAAAAGGTGGCAACAAAATCAGTCGTTTGAGCTTAGGAAGCCTACTTTAAACCTGTCATAATCTATTTTAATCACTTGTGAATTTATAACCTTTTAATAATTTAGTCACTTATAATATAAAAGTGATAAAGATACCATTATTAATAAAATGCGATATTTATCGCACGAAGAGTCGCCCTCCCGATGACCGTTGAGCTCATTTTATTTTGTTGTAGGTACATAATTATGTTTGTGTATGTCGCTTTATGTGTTCGTCTGCATTGTGACCTTACAGAACTAATCCAAAACTGTGACGTCCCTAAATCATCCTTTGAGAACTATGACGAATCGGCTGTGAAAATGTTACCAGGTGATGATATTGTTGAGATTAAGGAAACGAAACCACAGAGAAAAAACGAGTCCATACAGAAAAGTATTATGTAAGTACCTACCTTATAAACTATAATTTACCTACTGTTCTAAGCGCTTCACTATTTCCCAGTGAGTGAGTTCATACTACTCTGTCAAGAAAGTACCGGGAATCGATCAATAATTCACAAGATGTTAGTTATTGATTCAAATTTATTTTATCGCGTTCAAAGTATGCTCTTTCAGAAACGATACACATATGCCAACTAATAATCCAATCATCAAAACATTTTCTAAACGCTTTTTCCGGTATTGAGTTCAGTTCTCGCCGCGAATTTTTCTCTAAGTCTTCTACTGAATAAAAACGGGTGCCACGAAGTGGTAATTTGAGTTCAGGAAAAATAGCCCAGTCAAATTAGGAATTAACCTCGGAATGAGAGATAATAAGCTGAATTTTCGTATATACCTTCATTGAGGCGCCCTAAAAGTTGTCTCAAAAGTCTCATAAAATCTCGTGTCTGCGTCTTAAGTTATTCAAGGTCAAAGGTAAAAAAAATAGTTTTTCGCGAATATCTCGGTTGCTATTGGTCCAGTGATGTTAACATCTATTATGAAGTTGTAGAGCTTAAAATTTGCGACCAATTCATTGAAAAAAAAATTCCATGCGCTCAACCGTTTTTGCGATACAGGGCCGTGAGCGCAAAGCGTTCAGTATGTGTATTTCAAAAACTATACTTCCTAGAACAAAAATAAAAACTATTTCGGAATGTACAAATTAAGTCCTTTCATATGACACCCCACTCAATATATCTGTGTAACTTTTATCTTTTTCACCCCCTTTAGATCCCAATATCTTTACAACCCCTCCATCGATTACGCTCATATGTCATATATCAAATTTCCATAGCACAACCTAGTTATCTACCAAGTTTAATGCAGATTGGATTAACGGTTCGATAGTTATGCGATAACATAAAAATTACACATACAAACATACAAAGCAAAATCGTAAGATCTTAGTTTGCTTTGCTCGCTTGGTCGATAATTAACTGATAAATAAAACAAATTACTTATTCAAAATTCAAGGTATTCACAGATATTCACGTTTGACTTTGCGTTACAGTACCTACGCGTATGGTTGAGCGCTGCTCACTCACCCTCCTCTATCGCGAAAACGGTTGAGCGCATGAAAAAATGTTTTAAACAAAATTTGTCGCAAATTGTATGCTCTACAACTTTATAATAGATGTTAACATCATTGGACCAATAGCAACCGAGATGTTCGCGAAAAACTATTTTTTTTATCTTTGACCTTGAATAACTTAAGACGCAGACACGAGATTTTATGAGACTTTTGAGACAACTTTTAGGACGCCTAAATGAAGCTACATACTAAAATTCAGCTTATTATCTGTCATTCCGAGGTTTAGACCATTTTTATGCTAAGCTGACTGGACTAAAAGAAAGAAGTCGGCTGAAGCCATATCTGGTGAATAAGGTGGTTGCTCGATGGTATTTGTTAGGTTTTTGGTCAAATTACGAAAAAAAATTTGGAGAAAATTTAGGTCTTTTGGGACTAGCCGAGCGCCAACATGTTTCATACCCGATTCTTAAATTTAATTAATTAATTAATTAATTTAATTTAAATTTAAAAATTTAACGTGTTTTCCGAAGCAGGGAAGCGCTCAGTTCGTAATGCCACTTGCGGTCAACCATCCAAATTGTGACCGCACACAAAGCAAGAACGTCTAAGCAAGCTACGCCACGAGTGCTTTACTATTTTTAAGTAGGGTCCGATAGATTTAATGGCTGGTGTAAACGGGTAGAGTAAACAGTAGAATCAACTCAACTAGCATAGGTACCTACTACTCTACCAGTTCCAAGTAATCTACCAGTTTCTGCAGAATAACTGTTTACTTTACTCTACTATGTTGTCTTCATTGGTATTGTTATTAGGATAGTTAGTATGTACTCTACTGCGATACTATGCCGTTAACTCTACCCGTGTACCCGAGGCATTAGTTAAAGCAGAGACGAGCTTACTTGTCTCTGGTTAAAGTAAGAACGGACTTTTTGGCGGGAGTTTGAGAAGTTGTGTTTTTGTTTTATTTCCTCGGACGAAAGAACGGGACGCGCCTTTATGATCCTACCAATCTTACCCCTCTAGCCAACGGCTAAGATTACTTTGACAAATAAAAATCAGGTACCGTCAATAAAAACTACCCTAATAATCGATTCTTATCAGTCTCCGTATCGTTATCACCGAGGAAGGTGCTCCATGAAAATGCCAATCCAAGGTGCTATACCAGTGCAATAAAAATCCACTACACCTCAAATCTTTAAAATATGGTGTAACATTTCATTATGTAAATGTTTTTTTGTGTTTTAGCTGATTTTCTACTTCAATAAACATTATTTTATTTTAACTGAGGTTAAAACATCGATTCAAAAAATATACGACTAAAATGAAAAAGATCGCATCGCCTGCCGTCACATCTCTGTTTAATTTTCAATCGTAACGGATACGGTGGATACGGTCTATAATTGCCTAGCAATGTCTATTAATTACTATATTTTGGACATCACTCATGCACTACTGTCTAATGACAACTGTCTTGAGTGACAGTACCACGATACTAATGCGGTTTTTAAAATTATGTTTAGCCTTATTGCGATTAGCAATAGTTCGAATTTTGAATAATTTAGGTTTACGAAGGTACAAAATTGACGTGGCGAGTCTGTGCATTACGATGAGGTAATGTACAATTATTACTCCTTATCGATATCGATAAAACCATTTACATTAAGTTTCTTGAAGTTACATAATATACTAAATTATGTTGTATTGTACCTAGGTAGTTGTGTAGTTGCGCAAATTGGCACATAACAACATAATTATAATTTTTATAGTATTAAATCACACCTAAGTATCTTATCAAGATTTTCAACGTTTTCGTGTGCCTACCTACTTTTTCTATAATTTATTTGTTGTAATTATATTGTAAGTAAAATGCGCCCGACAATGTCGTGCTGGTGCACGCAGTGGATGAGCCTAGCACAAAGCCGAGAACAAACACAGTGGCACGACCAAAAAGAGGCCTATATCCTGCAATGGGGGAAGTCGAGTTGCGCTGCGGATGATTATGATGAAGTACCTATAAACTTTTTCTTGACTTTTATTTCTAACCCCCCCCCTCCCCCCGCCCCTCGGCGCAAAAAGAGGTGTCTAAGTTTGACCGCTGTGTGTGTTTATGTTTGTATATGTGCACCGTAGTTCTTAAAAGGGTGAACCAATTTGAATGCGGTTTTATTTATTTGAGAGCAGGTTTTTTATTAGTAATGGTTCATAGACATGCTTAATCAAAATCGGTTCAGACGTTTGAACATATAACAATAGGTAGAGTGCGCGCCCCCACTGAAGTCCGATAGACGCGGCGCTGCTATCACAGAACTAGGTTAGGTTAAAAATTACTAACTGTCCAAATGCGGCTTGAACAATAATAATTATGCAAGTTTGTACGTTAGTTACTTCTACACATCAGAACAACTGAACGACCGTGACTAAAAGAGCTTATTAAAGTAAATAAAACTATTAGTTCCCGCTTTTGCCGTAGCACTTAGTGCTGACGCGGACTCTAGGTACAATTAGGTACAATTTGACCGGCCTCTTAGCTCAGTTGGTAGTAGCTCTGCCTTCTGCGCTGTAGGTCGTGGGTTCGATTCCCACTCAGGACAAACATTTGTGTGATGAACATAGATATTTGTTCTGTGTCTGGGTGTTATAAAGTATTCTATGTAGGTATGTATTTACAAAAGGTATATAAGTATTCTATCAGTTATCTGGTTCCCATTGTACAAGCTTTGCTTAGTTTGGGGCTAGATGGCGCTGTGTGAAATGTTCAGCAATATTTTTTTTTATTGAATTTTATAATCAACAATTATAAGCTTTACAAGACATTAGATCAACTGGATTTTACCTAGTCTTTTATTACGAGTATTTTTTTGGATAGAAATGGTAAAAAACTTGTAACCTAATATAGGTACCTACACATTTTCTACTGTTAGTGTAAAAAACATCGACATCTCCAATATCGATATTTATCAATCCCTATGAAAGTCATGTCAAAAGTAAATTTGGTAGTAGTGATACCAGTATATTTTCTCGCAATATTTATGGTAGGTACAGATTTTTAGGGTAAGTAGATAGAGCTTTATTTTAAGATTAACTAAAAGTTTGTAATGTAAAAATTGTGACAAGCAACATCATTTTTCTCTTTTTCTCACACAAAAACTAAGCCGCCGCGAGGACGCTGCTAGTAAAATATATTAGGTAGGTAGGTATATTTCTATAAATGTAAGAACATGTTGAGAAATCTAAAGATGTATAGTCGTATTGCTCATTATACGGACTAAAAGTGAAGGAAAAAATGACATTTTTCCTTCAATTTTGACATAAAACGTATCAAAACTAATCAAAATTGAAGGAAAAATGACATTTTTTCCTTCACTTTTAGTCCGTATAATGAGCAATACGACTATAGGTGATGTAGGTCCCTACTTTGTAAAGTTAACTACTTACTTAACTAATTAGCAGGGTGTCAATTCTAGTACCAAAGTTTTTATCAACCTCAAGCAAAACCTCAACTAAACTTTAGATTTTCGACTGTTTCCTATTCTACTAATGACAAACGACTCAGTTGTGGTGAGATTTTAGCTAAGGTTTGGACTTTGGCAGAACACATTTTTGAAAAGCTATTCTACTATTCACCAAATGGTTGACATTTATGAGATCGAACCAAAACGCAGCGGAATGATTGGCGTTGTCATCTAGTAGAATTGGGGGGAGATCACTTTCTGTAAATAAAATCGTTACAATTTTAAGATTTATTGATTAAAGATAAAGTGTGCTACACGTCTCAACAAAATATTTTCAAATCGGGGAACATAAAATTATGATAGTGGTATCACTATAAGTTTTCATGTATGACAGAAATATATCATCATTATGTCAAAAATGTGTCATGTGTGACAGTTGGCTCCCTTCCCCCCCAGCAAGTGGGACATATGGCAATTCGCGTCCCGTGGTTCATTCGTCCGAGTTTATTTCCAACATTTGTACTTTTTTCAAATGTAAAGTATAATGTGGTGGATTATTAACTGATGAGTGTTCGTGAACGTGCATAAGCCTGGGCAAGTGAATGAAACAAAATTGAATAGCATTCCATTTCCTACTTACCTACCTAATAAAATTCAATCAGATCGTATCCAATTAAAGAAAATGTCACAAGTGATTTATGATTTCGTGAGAAAATAGCTATTGTTATTTTATTGTAATGTAAGCGTTGCGTTATGACTATTGATATCCAATCGACATTGAAACCTATTTCATAAGAAACTGTCCTTTCCGGGAATCCCGTCGAGATGTCTTGCATCATTGAGTTGATGAAATTAATTGTTAGTCTATCTATAAATAAATAATAATAAATAATGCTAGACATTTCACACAGGACATTTACCCCATTTACGAATTTTTAAAAATCGTGAATAATTCAAAAATGTGCGGCCCGCAGTGATACTCACATTGTCCTATAATAATAATAATAATAATAATAAACTTTATTTCAGGCAACATTAGAATAAGTTACAAGATGTTATTTTACTTAGTCTACGGCCCATAGCAATAAATACCTTACAACTAACATACATATTTTATAAATAACACTACACTAAATTATCACGTATTATCTGTACGCACTAACGGCCCTTGACCAGAAAAGTGTGACGACCACTGTTCTAGACCTTTGTGACCCATCGTCAGCCACATCGTCCTTACCATCAGGTGAGATTGTGGCTAAACAAAGGTCTATCTAGAATAAAAAAAAACGAAACTACTAAATTATTTATAAACATAAAATGCAATAAGAATCATTTGAGCCACCTAAGGATTGTTGGAAACGATCTATCGGTAGCTAAACTGATCCAAGACACTGCCAGTCGGAAGCACGCCAAGGACACTGGCTGTATTACCGCACTGGATAGCAATGCCTACGCTGAGCGAGTTGAGGCAATGCATTCGAGTTTTTTTGAGTTGTGAGTCGCGTAATTTCGGTCGCGTAATTTCTGCTGCATTAGTTTTCAATAGAAAAGTCCGTTTGGCCTCAGCCTTAGGTTCACGCGTAAGAATAAACGCGCATTTAAATATCGATTAATCATTATTACAACATAATTAATACATAAAAAAATTATACATAAAAACTGACTGCTCTGAATGTTTTTCTAACCTCGTCACCAACATTTTCTCGGGAAATCGTTTAATCGCACGGCCACGGTTGTTCTTGTGTTCAAGGAATAAGCCATGAAATGTATAGTCAGGATGTCTCGTGCCATCCAGTTTTTGTAGACATGCCAACTAGACCGATTCTTAAGAAATCGTGTGATCGCGTGGTCAAGGTTTATAAAGTGTGTTTGAGTGACGTGACGTGTTCTAAGAGAGTGGCCACATTGCGTTTTCTGCAGCGCGTTTTTGACCTGCGCGTTTTTATCGCGTTTGTATCGATACAATCGCGCTTCAAAATACGCGCGTTTGTATCGATACAACCACGTAGCTCAAAAACGCGCTGCCGAAAACGCAGTGTAAAAGTAGCCCATGTCACTCTCCAGCCTTCCAACTATCTCTACACAAAAAATCACGTCAATCCGTCTCTCTGTTTTGACGTGAAAGCAGGACAAACAAACCAACAAAAAAACAAACACAAACACACTTTCACATTTATAAAATGGGTATGGATTAAAGAGTTTAGGAATTTAATCTAGATATTAGATTTCACTTTACAACATAATTTTAAATACTTATCATTAAATAGCCAAAAACAAAGGAAAGTTACGATACCTTGTTACTATTCCATTATTAGATTTTTATAAGTTGATTCAATTTGTCTCTTATGAAAATTATTTTCAGGAAAGTTATTTACGATAACGTTGAAGTGGACCTCCTAAAAGACCCGAGATTCGTCAGTACATTGGTCGGGCTCGCATTCGCTTTTGTGTCGGATGTCACTTATTTGGCGATGGAACCTACACTTCTATTTTCCTACGGATTTTCACAGGTATGTTTTATATACAGTATGGGGTTCTTCAAACAAGGCGTTTTGAAATTTTTAAAGGGTCAGCAGCGCGAGTGTGACTCCTCTGGTGTCACAGGCAGGGGCGTAGCTATAGCTTTGTCAAGGGGGGGGGGGTCCATAGGTTCCTAACTACAAAGATCTTTGTTAAGGGGGGGGGTCCAAGGGTTCCAAAATACAAAAATTGACTAGGTTTCCTCCGAACTTAAGGGGCTAAGGGGGGGAGGGTCCGGACCCCCTAAACCCCCCCTTATATACGTCCATGGTCACAGGCGTCCATAGGTTACGGTAACCGCTTACCATCAGGTGGGCCGTATGCTTGTCTTCTACAGTAGGGCCAACGGATCTCGGCGTTCGTGAAGTTAGCCGTTTCGATGCGCAGTGCAACTTTTTCATACAAAATTTTCTACTGCGCAGCGAAAAGCCTGACTTCACGAACGCCTAGATCCGTCGGCCCAACTGTACCTTAGTACTTATAAAAAAAAAAAAATATGCGGACCCACAGTTAAAAAGTCAACATGGTTGATTTTCCAAAATAAGATTATCCTATGTGTTATTTCAGAACTATCTACATTCCAAATTCCATCAAAATCGGTTTAGTAGTTAAATGGGGATATTACGTGGTAACAAACATTCATATACACATACACACACGGACTTTCGCCTTTATAATATTAGTAGGAGGTGATGTGATTTATAGACAAGATGTGTCAGGATAGTAGCAAGAAATCTTTGGTGATGAAAAGAAAAAACCTTCCCATACGGGAAACAGGGGCGCGACTATAAGTACCTACTGTTGTAAGTAAGTACCTACATATATTATGTAAATAATGTTTCATGATCATCAATTTATCATAGTTCACTGCTCAACGTAATCCAAGAGGAGCTGCTGATTTTGGTCCATTTCTTATGACACGTCTACTTTTCATAGCAGCAAGCGACATAGCGTGACATTCATAGTGGGTCAGCTTATACTGTTGAACTTGACTTTAGGTACAAGTTCATAGCCGACTGCATACAGCAGCAGCAGACGAACTGGTTTCTATGTATTTCTATGAAATACCTTTCGTGGCTAGCGACACGTCGTCGGGCTGAATGGTAGACGAAACTGTCGCTGGGCGACACGTCATCTGCTACTGCTGTCTGCATCGGCTATGAACTTTTCCCAGTCAGTATTATTGGCGTAAGCTGAACCATTGTATATTTATATCACGGAATTGAGAATTATTCCCACTTCTGTAATCTTATTGTTTATTCCCACTTCTGTGATTTATATATACTTTCAAGAATAGACTCGTTGGTATTGGTACCTGCTAATATTTTTTTTTTTTTTTTTTATTTATTTATTTTCACTTTAAGAAATTACATAAGATATATTATAATATTGTGCCTTTAAACCCTGTTGGGTTTGTGTAGGCACTCACATTCGTCTTCTTCGCAATGTAAGTACTTACTTACACACAAGTAACAATATACGTTTAGTTGACATACATCATTTAGTTAAAGGTAACAAGTTATCATAATGAGTAGGTAGTTCGCATTCGCAGAACTACGCTCATACAATACAGCACGATAAGGAATGCGTTATGACGCGTTCCGTCTCAGCCGCACGTCCCGCATGTGGGCGCAGTGAGAGCGAGATAACGAGATTATATAGAACCTGGATACTAGCAGGTCTGTTTGGCTTCACAGTCTCCTTTTTGAATTAACAATCGATATATCGAGCAATCATAGTGTTTCAGCTTAGGTAGGTGAAAACTGAGCCTATAACATAAAAACCTATCCTTAACTAACATAATTATCACCAACATACGTTGTAGGTACTATGAATATTGGTAGGATAATTATATCTATAGATTTTACTTTCAATAATAGGGTTCGAGCTGGAAAATTAAGCTTAGTTAAGTGAGCTATCAATAGATTGCTAGTATTTACAAAGTGCATACTTCATGCATATGCCGATGATATGAAATTGGTGTGGCTACTTTAAAACGTTTTTTTATTTTAATAAAACAAGTTGAAATATTTAAATTCCATCAAGTGCATTAACATAATCTGCTTTGACTTCTGTAACGTCTAGGTCAGATTGTCAGGTCATTATAATGAGTCTAATTCTAAAAATATTCGATTGAGATTTTTATATTGTTTGTACCTATACTACTACAGGGTTCAAAAGCAATGGTCGTCCAGACAGATAGATAACATTTATTTGGTACAACACATAGGTACACAAGAAAATAGCTACATAAAACTTAAAACAAACTAAAGACGCAAGTACAAACAAGTAAATAGGTAAGTCCAGCAACACGAAGAGCTGACAACATAACACCCGTGCTATTGTGAAAACAATGCAGTAGTTGTACCTTTAGTTGTAGCTTTTCTTATTAAAGAAAAGCAATCATTACCTATAGCCCCCTGATAAGATAAGATAAGATAAGATAAGATAAGATAAGATAAGATAAGATAAGATAACGTTTATTTTAAACACACACACAAGGGATACAGAACAGAAAAAGATACACGGAGAAAGTTATAGACTTAAAACAGACAAAAAAAACGTTCACATACCAGTAGTGCCAAAAAGGCCCCGTCTCAGCTAATGCTGGATACTCCCATGAGGTCCTATGGGAGACAGCGCTGACTTTCAGACTGTGATGTGATTGGTGTGATGTGTTGTAGATGGAGGTAGCGACGTGTGTGATGGTTGGCGCGATATCCGACCTCGTCGCCAGATTCAGTCTTGCAGTCTTCACGTATTTCTACTCAGTGAACAGTCGGACGGTCTTCTACGTCGGGACCTGTGTTACCGTTCTACTAAGAATTGGTAAGTTTCTTCTAACGTAAGTTTTTCGTCAAGGCCCGCCTGAGACGCAGGGGGTTGTGTGTTCGATCCCCGCCGCGGGTCAAATGTTTGTAACATCTGCAAATATCTATATAAGTACTATATACTCTAAAACAAAAACATCGGTAGACATTTTTACATAGCGCCATCTAGCCCCAAACTAAAAAAAAGCTTGTACTTTGGGAACCCATAGAATCCTACTTATATATTTTTTGGAAAATCATACTTGTCATACAAACACCTTATAACACCCAGACACATAACAAACATCTGTGTTCATCACACAATTTTTTATCCTGGGTGGGAATCGAACTCACGACTACAGTACCTATAACATGTTTGTTTGTATAAAAAAAAACGGATGTAAGTAGTATATCAGTCATGTTGTTCCCATAACCAGTGTGAAATGTCCAGCATTATTTATAGTTACTTTTATACTTACACTAGCTGCTGCCCGCGGCTTCGCTCGCGTGGTACCCGGATAAAAAGTAGCATAAGTTCCTCTCCAGCCCTCTAACTAACCTCTAAAATCACGTCAATCCGTCTCTCTGTTTTGACGTGAAAGCAGAACAAACAAACAAACACACTTTCACATTAATAAAATGGGTTCGGATTTTGCAGAAGTTAACATTCCATACGAGACAGGTTGCAAGCCCATCGACGCTATTTAGCCACTTGTTTATTTTTAATTTTTCCGTTCCAGCGCTGGTAAGCTCCAACGAACTATACTTCATATTCGTTGTGACTGCCATCTCGGGTCTGGTCCGGTGTTCGGTGCAGGTGTTGTTCCCTCTGGTGCTGGTGGCGGCGGCTCCGGATCGGTTCCCCGCTGCGTTGGCGCTGCATATCCTCTTCTCTGGAGCGCTGATGTTGCTAGCTGATCCTTTGATAGGTGAGTTTGTACATATTCACTGTGACGGCCATCTCGGGTCTGGTCCGGTGTTCGGTGCAGGTGTTGTTCCCTCTGGTGCTGGTGGCGGCGGCTCCGGATCGGTTCTCCGCTGCGTTGGCGCTGCATATCCTCTTCTCGGGCGCGCTGATGTTGCTCGCAGATCCTTTGATAGGTGAGTTTGTACATATTCACTGTGACGGCCATCTCCGGTCTGGTCCGGTGTTCGGTGCAGGTGTTGTTCCCTCTGGTGCTGGTGGCGGCGGCTCCGGATCGGTTCCCCGCTGCGTTGGCGCTGCATATCCTCTTCTCGGGCGCGCTGATGTTGCTCGCAGATCCTTTGATAGGTGAGTTTGTACATATTCACTGTGACGGCCATCTCCGGTCTGGTCCGGTGTTCGGTGCAGGTGTTGTTCCCGCTGGTGCTGGTGGCGGCGGCTCCGGATCGGTTCCCCACTGCGTTGGCGCTGCATATCCTCTTCTCTGGAGCGCTGATGCTTCTCGCCGATCCTTTGATAGGTGAGCTGTAGCCCACTCTGCAGAGGATGTCTAACCGAGGAAGAATCAGCAACCCACGTAGTCCTGGAATGCGTGGGCGAAGCAGCACAATGGCAGCAAATCCTCAATAATCCGAGGTCACTCCTCGAGGCCTGCGAAGACCCCTGGAATCTTCTGCGCTTCTGGGAGGAGCTAGGCTGGCTCCACATCTAGTGAGCCAGGTCATCCCCACGCAAAAAGGACCACCTTTGAGACTAATTGCAGAAAAGGGAGTCCCCATACATACATAGGTGAGCTGTACTTCATCTTCGTTGTGACTGCCATCTCCGGTCTGGTCCGGTGTTCGGTGCAGGTGTTGTTCCCTCTGGTGCTGATGGCGGCGGCTCAGGATCTTTTGATAGGTGAGTTTGTACTTTCACCAAACCACACCCCGGACACTCGACGAAATCTCTATGCAAAAGCGGCGTCTAACTACCTATTTACACAGACACTACACAATTAAACTATTTACTAAACAAGATTTACCAGTGCAATGAGGTTCGTAATTTCACAGAATTTGTTGAGAGAGAAATGGCTCGGTGGTCAGTGCCATTGCCTTACAGCCGAAGGCCACGAGTTTTAATCTCAGCCAATGAAAGTTTATTTTTGTGAGTTTTTTTTTGTTCTTTTTTAATTTTTCTGTATTTGCACCCGAGCAAAGCTCAGTCGCCCAGATATTATTGATAAAAGGTGTTTATTTGCTTAGATAAGTGATAAAAAAAACATTGGTTGTATAAGTTTTTATCTAACCACCGTTTGTAATCAAATAAGAGGAAGATGAGACACAAATAAAATAAATAATTTCTTGGCAACCGCAAAGCAATCGTAACACAATCAATACAAAGGTCCTCGCAATTTGACAGTTGAAATTGTTTGATAAGGGTGAACGCAGACTTGGCCGCACCGCATTCTCCGCAGTCTCCGCAGTCATCGCTTTTGTTATTGGCCTCGCACACCTATCCGCGCCGCAGTCGCCGCAGTCACCGCACTGGATTTCTTCGTCTGCGATGCGATTGGCGACACCCGCGCCGCGCCGGCCGCAGCGTCCGATGCGGGCGGGCCGGCGTTGGTGACGTCATCAGCTGCGGCTTGGGGAGTTCGGCCGCTTCAGGTACTGCGGCGACTGCGGCGCGGGTAGGTGTGCGAGGTTGCATAGAACTTCATACAAAGAAATCGAATGCAGGGACTGCGGCGAATGCGGTGCGGCTCATATCTGCGTTCACCTTAATTGCTCTATAATAGAAAAGCGTACGTACTACGTAATACGAAAACACTACAGCTTTGTAGAGAAGAATGCACATTTGTATTGCCGATTGTCCTGTAGAGGCAGCACTGTCGATAGATTGCGATGGCTTTGCTTTCGCTGTTAGATAATACAAATTAGCGATTTAGAAGCAAAACTTGTGCGATTTTTGCGATTGCTTTGCTAATGCAAGATACGTGATAAGGCGGCCGGGCTTCGAGAATGGCAACAATCATCCTATCATGTTGCCAATGAGCGTAGTCCACCGATGGTACGCCAGCTAGACGCTAGGGCTCTACCCCTAGCTATCAATGGTGAGCGGAAGGCAAACGCATCACCTACTCCAGCTCGACGTTCTCCAACAAGATTCATTATTCCCATAAAGAAATCTTGCGATGGGATGGTTACCGGGGTCCAAAATGAATGTAGGTCTCCCTGCGGTAAATCTTCATCCGCCCATTGGTTTCCAAAGTGTCGATCGGGATTTCTCAATCCAGCTGCATCATTGCTGACGAGAATGCGCTGGTGGCCTGGGGATTTGTAATCTACAACTGCTCCTTTCATTTTCACTTCTTTGCGTGCAACGAAAGAAATAAAATTCTTCACACGATGCACGTCATGCTCGAAGTCTTCTACATCATAGCCAGCGGGCATGAAATCAGCGGGGTTTAACAGAACCGGGTGTCCTACGTCGACTACATGCTGGTCGGTTTGTCGATGTACATCTGCGCGCTGTGGCTGGTTCCAACTTGCAAACGGCAGTGGATTTTGCTCGTAGAATGCCAGACGTTCGGTATGTGGGGTGGCAGGATTTGCCATTCTCTCAACGATACCACGAAGGTTGGAATATAAAATTCCGAGAACTTCATCATATGGACATTTCACACAGTAGGCTTCGTTTTTGTAGTCGAAGCTGCCAACTCCAGCTAACATATTGGCAAGCGGTGAAAATGTAATGGCCATCGATTTCACAATGTCTCTCTCTTCGATGGTGAGTCGTGGACGGTAAAACGCTCCAGCATTAATACCCAATGTGTTCACTTGGGTAGACTTTCCACATAGAAGTCGGTACTCAAACTGAGCGAGTGATACGCGATAGAATGCGTACGGTGAGCATTCGGGGATACAGTCAGGACGTCTGCCATACAACTCGTAAATTGTTTTATACATACATTGTGTATAAAACCCTACGGCCCGGGTCGTCACGGGGACGACGACTGCGGACTTCTGAATAGAGAAGTTGACTGCCTTCTCGGTTAAGGCATCACCGAATCCGAAGAACAAAGCTTTATCTATTTTGTCCTGGATATCTTTCAATGCTTGTTTCGTCTCATCTCGGCGGTCATTCCCTTGTCGGTACATCTTGGTTCGGTTATTTCTATGAATCCAGGAAAAATAATACCTAAGTACAGCATAAAATATCTAAACTCTACTCCCGTTATTCATATTAAACTACTAGGCTTAGGAGACTTATGACAAGAAAAAAACACTCCTTAGGCCAGACTTACACTAGTGAGTTTTTACGTAAGTTTTACTCACGAAGTGACAATGCAAAGGAAATAAAGTAGCATTGTCACTTGCGTGATTAAAACTTACGTAAAAACTCACTAGTGTAAGTCCGGCCTTAGATCCATGTTAAAATGGATTATGAATTTACTGAGTACCTTTAATTAAGTACTTACTCAGATGGTTGCAGAAAAGTAAACATCACCGTTCAATTCGTCCGTCGAAAATAATTACAAAACACTGGTTTATCAACGCTATTGTGACCACTGCCGTAGTAAACAAGAACATTTAGTGACTTAAAACACTGGAGAATTAAAATAGTGCAGATATAGTCCTTGAAACAACATCGAAACCATAAAAATTGCATTCCATATTTGAGGTTATCTGAAGAGCGCATCGGGTGAGTGACAGTGACAGTGACAGCCGTCATCGACACGACATTCATTAGAATGTCATCAAACGTCAACGCCAATCAAGTCTATCCTATCCAAGGAAGTTATATAACTTCCTTGATCCTGTCCTATTCTATTAAACGAGCAATCAAGGAATTTATAAACTAACTTGCGAGCAATATTTGTTTGATGTTTGATGTTCGATGTTTGAAGTTTGAAGTTTGTTTGTATGTACCTACTGAGGTTCTCGAAAACGGCTCTAACGATTTCGATGAAATTTGCAGTACGGATGTTTACGGGGGCGAAAAATCGATCTAGCTAGGTCTCATATCTGGGAAAAGCCGTTTTCTCGGCATTTTCACACAAAAAGATTTACAAGTGCAATGTGGTTCGTAATTGAACCACTAGATGGCGTTATGCACCCGAGCAGAGCTCGGTCGCCCAGATATTGTACCTATTTATAAGAGAACCCTAGTGTCTAGTCAAACCTAACATAGTTTGTAAGTAGATGGATATTAGGTACTCCCTACATCTAAACTTTCAAAAAACACCTTTTTAAATTACATAGATGTAAATATTAAAGAGTTCATGTCAGATTTTTTATTTGCCAACATCAAATAGATATAGTTTAATGATAAACCTATAATTATTCTCGAATCTGATCTTTATCAGACAAGTCACATAAATATTATCAAAAACGAGAAGTCATAAAAAATATAAATTTTGCTATGCTTAAATTATGCCAAGTTATGAAATAATTCAAACTTATTTACTAAGGTTCCGTATCAATAAAACTTTAAGACTTTATTAAAATATAATTCCTTCACAGTTGACCTCTGTGGGTCGAGGCCCGCCTGAAACACAGAAGGTTGCGGGTTCAATTCCCGCTGCGAGGCAATTTTTGTATGATCTGTAAATATTTTTCTCGGGGTCGGGTGTTTTTCTATGTATAATATACTAGCTGACGCCCGCGGCTTCACCCGCGTGGACTACTATTTTGTTTATCCCACGGGTACCGTGCATTTTTTCGGCATAAAAATATATAGCCTATGTCCTATTCCCGGTCATTATCTATCTATGTTTCAAATTTCAGCCAAATCGGTTCAGTGGTTGTCGAGTTATAGAGGAACATCCAAACATCCAAACATCCAAATATCCAAACTTTCGCATTTATAATATTAGTGTGAAGTGTGATAGTGTGATATTAGTATAGATTTATGATTTACAGTATTAAATAGCAGCACTTATACTTGTCACTAGTTGAACAAGACACATGGAAACAAAAAACAATATTGATCTCACGTAAAATTAAAAAAAAAAAAATAATGCGAGACAAGGATATGAAGATGATGATGGTGATTGTAAGAGACAGAAGTATGCTGCCTACTGCGGAGCTAAAGTGGCCACTTTTGATGAAACATCAGACTTTTTTCATCTCATAAAACATCTGATGAAAAATTAGATGCTTCATATATGAAGCATTATATGAAACATATATGAAGCATATAAGTATAAAGCATCTATGAAACATCTGATGAAACATCTAATTTTTCATCAAATGTTTCATAGTGCTTCATAAATATGCTTCGTATATGAAGCTTCCATGAAACATTTGATGAAAAATCTGATGTTTCATCAAAAGTGGCCACCTCAGACCCCCTGACTGATGGTCAATCTTTACTCACCTATGGAGCTCTAAAAAGTTATTAAATGCAAAATCTAGGTTAAGCAGGAACTTTAGAAACCATTTTGAGCATGAAAAATAATTATGTAGGTATTAATATTATGAAGATTAAACCAACCTATTTCGACCTTGATCTTTTCAATGGCGTCATTTACTGCATATACTTGTATCATAGACAAATTTTTATTCATTCTTATTTTAGACTAGCAGCGCCCTCGTGGCGTTGGCTACTTTTCATCATTAAAAGGATGGATCACTGAAAAGAAAACGAGTTCTCAAACCGATATAGTTCTATGCCTCAAACTATGTTGTTTTCATTCTTCACGTCTTCAATCATGGTCTGAATGCACTGTTTTATTTTTCGAGAATAGTCTCCTTACACCCAGTAACAGTGGCCGATTGTCTAACTTGTCTCAAACCTCAAATTGGTCTCAAACTGTCAAAACGATCGCTTATGCTGGGGCCACACTACGGGGATATGGCAAATTATTTGCCAAATTTCGTATAGCCACAATACAGAATACCGGCAAATAATTTGCCATATCCCCGCAGTGTGGCCCCTGCATTAGGTCGCTTTCGATCCCGTTGAGATGAGAGTGACAGCTATAGTCGTATTGCTCATTATACGGACTAAAAGTGAAGGAAAAAATGTCATTTTTCCTTCAATTTTGACATAAAACGTATCAAAACTAATCAAAATTGAAGGAAAAATGACATTTTTTCCTTCAATTTTAGTCCGTATAATGAGCAATACGACTATACTTCCGTGGTCACTGAACTGATATGACAGTTTGAGACTGATTTTGACCGCCATCAAAGATAGAGAATCAGGGGGCTGGTGTTTTTTTTTATATTATTCACTTTATTTTGTTTGTTTTCAGGTATTTTGTATGAGGCTACCGGAAACTATACATTCTGCTTCTTAGCTATGAGTATCTGCTGTCTTGTCTGTGTGGTACTCTGGACCATAGAGTATTTCGTCTATAGTAAGAATAAGAAGACGTAATGACTGATATTATAAAATTAATATAGAAAAAAATTATAAATTAAAACGAAGGGAATAGGCATAGGTTGGCTGATTAAAATTAGATGTCTGGGTTTTGAGTTAGAGGCTCGTTTTAGATAGTTCCCATTTGTTCTATGGAACATGACGTCATCGGACAAAAGAGACTGTTTTTTCTTATTTTGTGCTATAGAACTATAAACTAGATTTTCGCTGATTTCTGAGTGACGTCAAGGTACAAAATGGGAATATATTTTTCTCATGCGTTTTTTCACCTGTGTACCCTTATGTTGGACACAAAGATCTGACAATTTATGAGAGTCTTTGTCTCATATTTAGATCGGTAGGAAAAAGTGATTAAAACCAAATAAAATGATAGAAAATTTTCAACCGTAATTTTAATTTCTTTGGGCATTATACCTACTTGTAAGTAACGGATGATTTCGGAAGACCAACATTGTCATTGTAACTATTTAATTGTAGCTGGTCATAATGATTATACAAGGAGCACACTTATTGTAAAAAGCGATCTCTCCCAGAAAACTTTTAGGTGGATTGACATGATCATACAAATCTTTTATATTGTAAAATCTCGTATAATAATATAACCGGTATAACAGTGACTTTGCAGTACCTACATTGTATTTAGCTAATTAGATAACTATTGTAATAAAAGTGATAATTAGCTTAAATAAACATAAACTGTTGTAAATCTAAAAATAAAGTGTGTACGTACAGATAGCAAAGTATATTATTACGTAAATCACCCTATTCTAATAAAAATAACATAAGGTGATAAAAATGTGCTAGAATTTTAAATGGTTTTGGTAGGTACCTACCTATAACGTTTGTATGGACATTCGTCTGTCGCCGGCGCCTCTTAAATGTGCATGTTTTCTGAAACGAAGAATCCAATGAAGCACGGGAATAGAACTCGCGAATTTCGATATGAAGGTCGCGGTCCTATCCCACTTGACCTAACACGACTTGAACTAGAAGAGTTTGCAATAGAGATTAAAATAGGTTGATTTTTTCGCTATCTGTGCCACAGAACATTAATGATCTGTACCTAATCTATCTTATCACAATAGATTGTTCTGCAAAGATAAATAATTTAAATAGGTTTCAATTGTTCTGCGAATCGACAAAGTGATGATGAAAAATAATAAATCTAATATCCATTTGTCATGACCCTTCAAATTTCCTACAGTGTCGATGTACCTTCAGTATTGGGTGTACTATGGTTACTCCTATAAATTCGAAGTGAGTGTACAGAATGAATCCGCTGTGAGATTTCAAATTTCATATTCGAAATTTGAATCTCACAATACATTTTTGTGTATTTAGTTAGCTCGGTCACTTGACTGAATTTGAAGTGAGCTTACAGAATGACTCTGCTGAAGCGCTCGTGGTGTAGCATGCTTAGACGTTCTTGATTGCAGCGTTGTGCGCGGTCACAATTTGGATGGGTGACCGCAAGTGGCATTACGAGCTTGAGCGCTTCCGTGCTTCGGAGGGCACGTTAAATTATCGGTCAGAGGCCTTCAGGCGGCCTAAAAACTCCGTCACCAGAGTTGGCCACTTGCTCATACGAACTTACTTATTTTAATAGTAACCTGAAGAACTGAAAAATTAGTTAAAAAACTTTTAAATACGAAATGTATAGATTCTTAGGTATTTTGTGTTTGTGTGATGAGTCCACCCAGCTATTAAAGTTCTAACTGCTTTCTTTATCTGGATTTCCAGAGAACGAAAACGAAAAGGTATTTACCTAGATTGTGGAAATACCTTGTTTTAATGAGCATATAATTTTACCGAAACTATAAATTCAAAAATAAAACATACCTAGTCATCATCACAACAAAAAATTATTAAGAAGTTAATAAAGAGAGAATAAGAAAACTATATTTCTTTTATGTTTATTTAGAACAGGCTCATCAATATACAAATATACAAATACAAATACAAATACAAATCTATATCTATTCTATATCTATTCTATACATATAATAAGAATGAAGTCTAAGCTCAAACTTATAAGTATTCAATTAAGTGAAGTCAGTTTTTGATCCATATAAGCTTCTCACGTCCAAAAATGTCATAAGCGCGATCTACGTTGACCTTGAACGCAAACACTTCATAGTAACTGTTGGTAATCTGTGACTTTGAAATTTTCGTTTCTCTGTGTGTTTGAGCACTAAGATCTCTGAAACTACTGAACTGATTTGGTTGCAGTTTTCATTGTTGTATTATGGTAAGCCGGGATTAAAAGATAGGGGTTGTTTTATCAAAATCCGTTCACAAATAAAAAAGATATGTACATTTAAAGAATTCAATCTAAATTTCTAAACACTTGCTTTTCTAAAGAAAAGATTACGATAAAATTTGGCATGGATATAGATTACATCCCAGGAAAGGACGTAGGCTACTTTTTTTCAAATGTTATCATGGTTGAGATAAAAAAATAAGGGTTGCAAGTTTGTATGGGGAACAAAATGTTAGGTGACTCCGCCTCTTTTTGCACTCATGAAAATTTTTACACATTTTTTTATTACGAATGATTAACGATTTCAAAATTAATGATAATGATGTAATGTAAACCTATTCTAATAAACGAGCAATATTTGTCTTATATTTATGTGGGAAAATCCGTTTTCTCTTGCAATGTGGCAAAACCAACGAACGCCATCTAGTGGTTCAATTACGAATTGAACCACTAGATGGCGTTCGTTGGTTGCCTCTTAGCTTAGGCCAAGATGTTTAAAAAATAGATAAAATTGTCAGTCATGTCACACTAGATGGCGTTCGTTTAACGATTATTTTTTCTCTATTTTTACACGAGCAGAGCTCGGTCGCCCAATATGTAGGTATTGAAATAGGTACCATTCAATACATCCAAAATTCATTATGTAGGTAGGTATTTTTAATCTTTTATCTTACAACGACACAAATAATTGGTTGTAGAATACGCGCCACCACTGAAGTCCGATAGAAGCGGCGGCGCTGCTATCTAATCGCAGAAAAAAAAATTAAAGAAATGAACAAGCAATTCATTCAAAAATTAAAAAACCCGGCTGAACTGAAAAGTTGGAAACAGCATTATCTCAATCACAAAATTAAATTACAATTTTATTATTAGGTAGGTAGGTATCTAGGGTTCGATGCCGTGCGCTTTTTCCTAAACTTTGTTGTCACAGTTGACACACAGATGGCTCTGTCTGTTCTAAACGTTGCGTGTGACTAAATAGAAAGTTTTAGTATGCGTTTTGTTTAGCAATAACACTATGGGCGAAAAATAGATTTTCAAAAATTTTGGAAGTCGATTTAGTTTTTGAAGATGTCATGTTAGATTTTTCAAAAAATTATATTTCATATCAATCCACCAACCTCTTGATTTTGACATGGATTTTGATATGATGGCATGATTTTTATTTTCTAAATTCACACATTGTTGCATTTTCTAGGCGCACTATTTGATTTATCGAAATAAAAAGTATCCTAGAGCACAATCGACATAGAGACGATTCTAACGATACCTCATTCATCAAAATCCATTGAGCCGTTTAGGAGAAACGTGGTAATAAAGAATATTACTTACATACCCACCCACCCACATACCCGCCCGATTGCCTTAGGCCACTACAATGGCCCAGGGCACTTGAGGGGTCGCGCGGCCACTAAAATCACGATTTCTATGGTGTTAGGGCTTCCCCATTCGTCGGGAGTGTCTTTATTTGTTGGTAACATTATTCTCCCACTGCTGTTCATGCTAAAAGTCATAGATAATTTATAATATTTCTACAATGTGTCAAAATACCGGAAGAGAAAATACGTTTTCAAACTTTATTTTTGAAAGAAGGTTCAAATAAGATTTTCAGCGATGACCTATACATGTTTGGCATTAATTAAATCTGACAGGTATTTAGGATAATTACTGAACCATTAAAACCCCGTTTTATAGTAAAAAATTTGAATTTGATCAACATTTTGAATATTGCGGGTGAATTTTGTTTGAAGGTCGGCTATTGTGATTGGTTTGTAGTAGTGATGTGAAGGAGGTTTGTTTTGTTCGTATTGTTTGCTAACTACATATTTATACCAATCAGAAAGACTTCAAACCAGACTATAGGATGAGAAATGAACCAGTATTGAATTTTTATTTGCCGTGAGCGCACTCCCGCTCCTGGCGCGCGGAACAAAATGGCGTGTTTTGGCCTTTTGCAAACGCGAATTAGATAATTACTTTAATGTCGATGTGTATATGTTTTGTGTTAAATAATAAAGGTGTGTAGTGTACTAAGTGTGTGCACCATGTTGACGCAGATATTTGCTATCAATTTTGAACAATTGTGAGTTTTTATTTTGCAAGGTGCCAAACATGTTTACGGAATGGAATAAACAATTTATTTGGTGGTGACAATGTAATCCCCTTGAGCAGGTAAGTAAGTAGTTAATAAGCTTGTTAAATTCCGATTCCAATGATACCACAAACAGGTTTAGTCCAGGAATAAAATCACTGGCAAAAAAAGTTAAACCGCTGGCAAAAGTTGTTTCGCGGGCGTTGGTTATGCTAGGCAGGCAATCGGTCCGGGGGGCGGGGCACCTCAACGGATACATAGAAACGCGCGATCTACATAACCCTGTGACTTGACAGTCAGCCGGGTAATTAGGCACGTACATTACGTGATACCGGGTACTGTGTGAAGTGAACACTTCACACAGAAATAATCTTTAGGTACGTGACGCAAAGTAAAAAAGTGATCTAGGTTTTAGAGATCTTTTGGACCAAATACCTAGGTAGGTACCTACCTACCATCGCGGGCGTTTTCAGAAGATCAGCACCACAGTTTCATCACAATCTGGTCAATGGTTTAGGAACGCATAGCGGACAAACATACTTAGGTAGGTACATTTTTATTTAGATATGTACCTACCTACCTACATAAGCATTGTCCCATTAATTTCTTCATCTGAAACGTCATGCATGACCATCCAATTCAAAAACGTAATAGGTACTTACTAAGTACCTACTAGGTAGGTACGTTAATAAGGAATACCTTCCTACAACCAATTTGTGTCATTGCAAGTAAAAAGATCAAAATACCTAAGTAGGTAAGTACATACTTATATGAATTTCGGATGTATTGAAAAGTAGGTAGGTAGGTACTTACCTATTTCAAAAAAGTGATAAGAGTATTATGAGTAAGTAGGTACTTACCTATGTAGATATGTATTTACAAAAAATATAGGTACCTACCTATGTAGACACCTAAAAGTATTCTATCAGTTAGGTAGCTGGTTCCATTGTACAAGCTTTGCTTAGTTTGGATTTCTATTCTATGGTTTGGGGCTAGATGGAGCTGTGTGAAAAATGTCCACCAATATTTATTTGTTTATTTATCCTATTCTAATAAACGAGCAATAATTGTTTGATGTTTTAAGTTTGAAGTTTGTTTGTATGTAGGTACCTACTGAGGTTCTCGAAAACGGCTCTAACAATTTCGATCACCACCAATTACATTATAAGAACGCATAGCGGCCAAACATACCTACCTACATACATTTTTATACCTATAAAATAGACAACCAATTTGTGTCGTTGGAATTATAAAGATCAAAATAGGTAAGTACCTACTTATTTAAGTACCTACCTGTATGAATTTCAGATGTAAGTACCTACTTACCTACCTATTGAAAAGTAGGTAGGTAGGTACCTATTTCAATAAAGTGTTATCCTATCCTATTCTATTAAACGAGCAATATTTGTTTGTCTGTACCTACTAACGTTCTCGAAAACGGCTCTACCTAATGATTTCGATAAAATTTGCGGTACAGGGGTTTAAGGGGACGAAAAATCGATCTAGCTAGGCTAGGTCTCATATCTGGGAAAATTCGTTTTCTCGACATTTTCACGCAAAAAGGTTTACCAGTGCAATGTGGTTCGTAATTTCACAATTTCTGTTGAGACTAAAGTGGCCAAGTGAAATAGGTGTCCGCCTCTCAACCGAAGGCTTCGAGTTCGAATCTCAGCCAGTAAAAGTTTACTTTTTGTAAGTTTTATTTCTTTTTCTTTTTTAATTTTTATCTATTTGCACCCGAGCATAGTTCGGTCGCCCAGATATTAAAGTATTAAGTACCTACCTAAAGTATTTACAAAAAAATATAGAAGTATAGTTCCCATAGTACAAGCTATGCTTTAGCTATGCGATTTTGATGAAATTTGCGGTAGGTACGGGGGCTTACGGAGGCGAAAAACCGATCTAGCTAGGTCTCTTATCTGGGAAAATTCGTTTTCTCGGCATTTTCATGCAAAAAGATTTACCAGTGCAATACCCAATGAGTTTAAAAAAAAATTGAATAAAAAGAACCTAGCCCATGTGTTATTTCAGGTCATAATCTATGTAATATATTCCAAGTTTCAATAAAATCCGTTTAGTAGTTTTGGTGTGAAAGAGTAACAAACATCCATAGATACATCCATCCTCACAAACTTTCACATTTCTCATATTAGTAGAATTAGCATACGCGAACGAAGTCGCGGGCACAGCTAGTCGTTCCTATAACCTTAGAATACTCTTGTCACCGGCAATGTCACCTCGAGGACCGATGACAGAAGAGCTCCCTGTGTCTATTGTAATCGGAATTGATGTCTCTATTTGGTCCTATCTATCTATCTAATCAGCCCACATCCACCCACTGAGTATAGGCTTCCTCATTTTCACGCCACTTATCTCGGTCCTGCGCCAGTCTAATCCAATACTTCCCCGCTACCTTCACTGTATCATTAGTCCATCTGGCTGGTGGTCTGCCTGGTGTTCTATGACCCTCACGCGGCCACCACTCGGTCACTGCCTTTGTCCATCTACCGTCTTCCCGCCTTGCCAAATGTCCTGCCCATCTCCACTTCAACTGGCTTATCCTTGTACCTACGTCCACGACCTTAGTCTTTCGTCGAATTTCGACGTTGGGAACTCTGTTAACCAGTGAAATGCCTAGCATGGCTCGCTCCATGTTCCGTTGAGCAACCTTTATAGCGTGCACGTGCTCTTTTGAGAGCGGCCATGTTTCGGCACCATAAGTAATTTGCTCCTATTTGTTATTAATTATAAATATTAGTTATGCGGTAAGTACAGTCGCCATGCGATTTCCATAGCTTGTTATGGCTGGTGAATTTCCACGGGACAACCAATCAAGGTCATATTTCATTGCCAATAGAATATTTACATAGAAAAGTTGAAGGTTATGCTATTTATTAAAAAAAAAAATATTTAAGTATAAATAACGCACATTAGGTACCTACCTATTTAGAAACCTATACTTAGCCTTATTGGAAAAAAAAACTGAAATATAATTATCAGATTAATTGTTTTATTCTAACAACTGTACCTTGACAAAGCTCACATTAGGATAACGAGGAATACATTAATAAATAATATGCCTTATAAACATATCAATATGTCTCAAACATAAATCTTAATTAGGTTGGTACCTACCTACCTACAGAGAAGTAGTTCTGTCAATCTGATCGCGCTACTATGAATAAATCTAAAATTAATTTCTGAATTTAGACATTCTCTTTCTCTTAAATTAAGTTTTCTTCTTACAAATAAAGTTCATATGAACGAAATTCAAAAGACTTATGTATGTACTGAGTCCGGACCTTCTAATGGTAAAGTCCGCATGGTCCTTTCAGAGTGGACAGGATTTTTTTAAAGTTGTATAAAATGCGGTAGTCTCGGTTACTAGTATAGTATTATATTATCTGTGTCTCGGTCAATATTGACATTCGCCGGTGACCAATCGACAGTGCGCAGAAAGTTCATCAAAGTTAATTTAAGCAGTTGAAGGCACTCGGTTCCTGGGTTCGATTCTAACCCTGAAACCGTCTGTTCTCTTCAAGATAATGTCAGCTTGCAGCAGGAACTCTTTCTCACCGACATCGGAGATGGTCTTGTAGTTCCTAAGGATCGTGGATAGCAGGATTTTCAGCTTAATAATGGCGTATTTGCGACCTGAAATCAGATAAAGAACTTCAGAATATATAAAACAACGGACAAGTGTGAGCTAGATTTTGACTTTGAGCGTTTTATACCGATACATTTTTTACCTTTCTTTTCTTAGGCACAACCGCTTGGCACTACTGGTAGAGTGAAGGGAAACAAGCCAAGCGGTAGTGTCTGAGAAAAGTAAGGATTTTTTATAGGTTCAAAAGGTAGATCTATTTAATATTAGACGAATTTTTTATCACGTACTTATATTTAACTAAATCTCCACCTGTTCTTAACAACGATCAAGACTATATACCAAACTATCTTAAACGGGTTTTGTTTTTTTTTCTATTATAGTACAGAATCTTAAAAAATATATGGCAAGGTAAGCTAAATAAGACTTTGTTGACCATGTTGGCGGTATGACGCTAGTGGCTAATGGACCAAATTGACGAGACCACCATGGCACAGGATTTTGAATGACAAAAGCGGTGGGAGGTTTTTGCCCTCTTACCAACACAGCTCCTAGGTCCAGCACTGAAGGGGATATAGCTGTAGTAGTGTCGGTTCTGTGTGTTCTCAGGGAGGAAGTTGTCCGGGTTGAACACTTCAGGGTCCTTGTAGTACTTGGGGTTCCTGTGGACTTTGTACGTGCCGACCACGACGGTGGAGCCGGCGGGGAGGACGTAGTTTTTGGTGGCTAAAAGTAACAAAATATTATAATTTATATTTATTAATACTGAACATGGAATGAGAAAATGTTGCGAAAAGAGGAGATCTTTACCAAACAGTGGATTAAAACTACACTACTACCTATTTTTTTGTGTTGTGATATGTTTTTTGCCCGAAAGCCGACAGCTGCGATGTTTAGCTGCTTTGATTCACTCAAACAATGATATCTACCTAGAAGTATTGGTTGAAAAGCAAGTAACATCTTTGGTTTTTCAAGCGTCTACAGACAATTTAGACGCTAGCTGCCAATATAGCCTTACCAATCTTAACATCACGGTTCAGCTTCCTAGCGATGAGCGGTACTGGTGGGTACATTCTGAGGGACTCCAGAATAACTCGCTCCAAGTATTTCATGTGAAGGGTATCAGTAAAGGTGGCTGGACGGTCTGAGTCTCCGAAGATCTCGTACAGTTCATCGTACACTCTGGTCTGGATGTTCTGGTGGATGCCGAGCAGGCAGAGGACGAAGCTTGAGCCAGCTGCAGTGGTGTCATGACCCTTTAGAAGAAATGCGAATAGAATAAGGGTGCGAAGAAGTTAAGTCTTTGGGATCTGATGTCATTTGCCTAAGAAATGACTATTCAAATAGAAAGTGCATCTATTTACGGAAGTAATTCTAAACAAGTTACTTTTATTTTGGGTTTAGTTAAGTTAAGTAAAGTTAATTTGAAGCACCATGTATTAGTACTTATTTCATAATAATTCATTTCATAATAAAAGCAATTGATTTCATCTGTGTGTAACAACTAATGACTAATAATGCTAGACTCATCATCATATCACATACCTCAAACATAATGGTGTCGACTTCTTCCTTGATTTCATGATCGCTGATGTTGTGTGTTCCGTTCTGTGCAGACTCGATCATCAGATCCAAGAATGCAAGACGTTTCTTTTCACCTATAAATAGTTTTAAGCATTTTAGATATGCAAATTAAAAAAAAAACAGTGTAAATACCATGTATTTTGATTTAGTCGAGATCGGAGCTACTTACCATTATTTTGCTTTAATAACTAGTACAGGCTCAATATAATATTTTTGATAGGTAAGTCATAAATTTTATTATTTAAGTAGGTACCTACCTAAGTATTTATCTAATTTGTTTTGTCAGCTGTTTGGATTAAAATCTAAAATTATCTTCTTTTTCATTTTTATATACTTACCTATTCAGTTTTAATTTCTACTCTTCTTATTAAACAATTAAGAGTTCTGAACTAGAAATATTTTTGTTGCTTCGACTTTTCATCTTTTTCCCGTGTTATCTCATCATTACGTTGCGTTGCTATTCCTTCTCTTTTCCGTTTACTTATGCTAGTTTTTTATTTCTTTTCATCCTACTTTGCAAATTATGTCTCTGAATGAAATGGCATATTCAGATGTCTTACCTATATCATTTTCATCGTTGAAATCCAGGTCATCACGGTATCCTTTGAAGACGGAATCGGCCACGGTCTTGTCGTTGGCCATCGCACTGTCCTCATTCTCGCGAGTCAGCTCACCGAGGGTCGGAGGAATGACGCCCTTAGCTTTGTTCTCTAGGTAGGTTGCCTTCTTGTTTTTGATCACCTGTAAAGCAATTTAGAAACTAGTAGTACTTTTAAGATTAACAATATTATCGACGATGTAGAGTAAAATTAAGGTTTTAGCCAGCAGATTTGGCGGTACTTTTACTAAGTTTCATTAATATTCAGTCGTTTTAGTTGTAAGTAGAATTGCCCCACAAACATTATCTACCTACTTAGATTAATGATTTTTGTTTGTTAGATGCGGCCACGAAATTCATTTTGATTTAATTTAGTTGAGTTTTCTAATAACGTCACAAAAGTTTCATGAATCTGGACTCACTTTGTTGGTAAGTCCGTGGATGGTGCCCAACAATTTGATTTGCTTCTTGAAGAACGGCGTCAATTTGAATAGGGCGTCGAATCGCAGCCAGAACTTGTAGTGTCTCTGGTGGATAATATCGCACATCCTGGAATATTTATAATTCTAGTTATGTTTAGGTTCTTCCTTCACCTGGGTTTATCCCATCTTTCTAGATATCGTGAAGATTCCCCATCTTTCTCCATGTCATTGAAATAGGGATTTAAAAAAGGAACTAAAAAAATATTTTTTCTGAGATTGAACAGCTCCTAGGCAGGCACGCAAAGGGACCAAGCTAGATACACAAATGTCTCGTAATTAATAGACAGATAAAGAAACGGGTTACTTACTAAAAATTTTTGAAAAATATTTGTTAGGTACTTAATCTAATCAAATTTTTTGTTAAACAAAGCTTTGCATGCACGAACCGTGCATATACTATCCAAAACCCTGACTTATTTCGCAAATACGATTTTAGTATGAATAAAAATTTTCATCTCTTACTTCATTACAGCCACGGCATAGTCAAAACCAGCATCATCTTGAGTATTTCTCGTGATTCCCATAGCAGTTTCTGAAAAAAAAAACATGATCTCTTTAATATGAGGCAAAAGCAAAAAAATCGCCAGAGACACAGAACTGATTTTGGAATAGTCTTTTTTAAACTTTCTGATTTTGGAAATCAGCTTTGATTTTTCATAGATAGATATACTTGTTTGAGATAAGTAATTATGTCAGTTGAATAATAATCCAAAGGAGTTTCATTTGTAGTTAGTATTTCGTAAACTTAAATATACAATTACGATAGCCTTTTCAAAATTCACGGATATACGGACTTGATTGAAATTTATTTTATTTATTACCAAAGGTCAGAGTTTACCCACTTGGTGCTGTAATTATATATCGTAATGTGAATAAATAAATGATAATTTTTATTGTACTTTCGAACGCTTCCACATCGCATGGAATGTTTTTACAAGTAGGTATTGAATACAATGTGGAGGAAATTGAGTAGGTATATGGAATTCGAGTAATATTTATTTTCCTACTGAATAGTCATGATGACGTATCAGGACAAATACAAACATGCCCTGTGCCTAGCATAGGAGATAAAAAAGAGCCGTTAACACTATGGCGGTAATAGTTGATGACCGATCTCATGAAATTCGATCTCATGAATTTATAATTAAAGAATCTTCGGTCAGATGGAAGGTCAGATGTGACGAAACAACGGAACCACTTCTAGTATATTCGTTTATTAACTGTGGTTTTACTATATCATCCATAACATGAGGTATCCGAACAACCGAAACACCCTAACGAGTGATAAGTGACGCAATTTCCGTCAGTTACGGAATAGGCATAATAAAATCAGGTTCTAATAAAAGCTTACCAAGCAAAATATCAACAGTGACACCGCTCATATAGTCATGGCAGTCGAAAGTCTTTCCGATCTCCGGCTTCATCTTTTCTACCACGTTCTTGCTGTTCTGGTTGAAGACATCCACGAAAGACTTTAGAATGTTGATGTGGAAGGTTGGTGCGATCATCTTGCGGTGGGAGCGCCATTTCTCTCCTATGAAAAGAACAATCTATAAATTATTGATATCGTGATAATCGTATAAGTTGATTCAACTCGCCTCTTTCCTGACGTTAGCAGGCGGAAATCACTTTTGATTAACTCCTACAATCATTCACAATTCACTGTTAGTTCCATTCAACCTCATCGAATCGAATTCTGTAATTATACTTGCCAGTTAGGGCCCTAGCTTACTAGTACACGTGATTGCACCACACCCCGGTGAGATAATTATGGCGCTTTAGATACAAAGAATCGTTATTACATTATGTTCTTAACATAAAGTAATACTTACTTAACTTACTTACGCAGAGCGTACATCTCTGATTTTACCAAAAAGACTTAAAAAATACTTTTCAAGTATTTGGATGATTGAAAGTCAAAGTAATTACAACACATTCTAGCTAGACCAACAAGGCTCTTGTACAAACCTCCCTTGACAAGTGAATAAAATAAATAAAAAATAAATAAAATAAATTTTATTTTCAAAAAGGTTTACAGGTGTGCTAAGAAATACAATGCTGTATGATACGATTTTGGCGCATAAACCTTATAGCATCTGAAAACAATTATCACCTCACTCTAACTAAGTTTTCACTTGTATGTAGACATGAGGGATCTCTGCCTCGTCGATATAAGAATCTTACCTGAGCTGATGAGCAGTCCCTCTCCAAGCCAAGGCTTAAAGAACCGGTACTCAGTAGACTTGTCGATATGTTCGTTGCTGTTAAGAATAACTTCCACATCGTCTGGCTCCGTGAGGAAGACTATCAGCTTGGAGCCGATCCACACACGGATCACGCTGCCGAACTTCTCGGCGTAGCCCAGGGCGAGCTCTACGATCTCTGGTGAACAATAAGGTAGGTATATGCTTAAATTGGTTCATTATTTCGTGTTCCTAAACGCTAACAATGAAAAGAACTACCAACATAAGATCCAGTTTGGAGCAACCATATCTCGCTTTTCTGGATTGTATTTGACGTAGTTAAAACACCTGTGGTAGCTCAGGCTTTTTATAGATGTAGATGTGTTTACAGAATTGGGATTTAATTTAGGTGCTACGGCCAGTGTATTATTAAAGAAGAACTAAGTACGACATCCTTTTATTTTAGTGGGGCTAATTCGCAGAAGAGACATGGTCAAATTGGTCAATACGTGTGCGGTTGACATCCGAACCCGCGGCTTAGTGAGCCCCACACGTATTGACCATGTCTTTCTTGTGATTGAAGTGGCCGGTTAAGCTGAGAGGATGGTGTAGGTACAGTGTCTCGATAATTGTAGGCAAAGATTGCCTCCTGATACCATAAATCATCTAGTTAAGATGTAAAGGCCTAAGTTTTTTTATTCTTGTAGATCCCGGGTTCTTACCATGAGGTTTCTTCTGGAACACGAGCAAAGCATTCCCGAAGAAAGGCACAGTGTTGGGTCCGGGTATCTTCTCGCCCATCTTGTGGAACCTGGACTTCTGTTGCCATCTGTGCAGCACCCACAGACCTGAGGCGAGCAGCAGCAGTGGGTAGAAGATGAGACGGGTGCTAAAGTGATAGCTTTGGGTCTCGTCTACGAACGACGTCATTTTGCTGAAAACAATAATTAAATTATAATCATTATGAACCCTGTTTTTTCGGCTCTCTCATATATTTTGGCCATTGCCAAGTGATATGCGTGTGACATAAATCTCTACAAAACGTCACTAGAGATGAATATGAATAATATATATTATCAATGTCGTAACATAACAAACTTTATTTTAGGGTGATAAAAGTTAATATCGAAAGAAATACACAGTCGTGATACAATTTTTTTTGTACATGAAAAACAAATGATGAATAAATATTGTTACACCTACCGCGTCGGTCTAAGTAGTTTTATGAGTGCTATACCACCTTTTACTGAAACTTTAGATATGGGACAGCTTCTGGCAACAATTTGAAACTTGTTCAGTTATTTTTATACGTAAAACTGAGAACTTTGTACGGTTATCTTATCCATTGCTTCTCTGTTGCTCCAAATGCAAACGTCTATTCGTGACCACGGCTATTATGATCTTCCAGTAAAATAAATAATTCTTCAGTATCTGAGTAACTTAGTTTCTGAGCATGACGTATCTATTAAAGTATTTTTTAAATAGGTACATAAGTAATCTAGATTTAGCCACTTAACCGTCGCTGCGTGCCTAAAAATTATGTTACCTCTGATCAATGCACGCGTGGCGTTTTATGTAATACCATAATCATATAATAATCATCATTCTCCTGCCCCTATCCCACGCTAAGTTGGGTCGGCACAACATGTTTTTCTCTTCCACTCACCTCTATCATTCGTCAACTCAGAATCCACTCCTCTCACATTCATATCATCTTTCACACAATCCAACCACTTCTTCTACGGCCTTCCTCTACTTGTATGTAATACCTTGTAATACCATGCAATAAGGAAACTTATAAGACAACACTATTTACAGCTAGGCTGTTCAGCAGTGCCATTCAGACTATCGAAAATGCTTCCGATTCGTTGATTTTCTTCGGAAAGTTGACTTTTTTTCAGCGAAGAAACGTTACTTTCCAAACTCGGAATACATTCCGAGAAGGTCTGATTCGCACTGCTGGACCATCCTATCTAAATAACTTCACTAAGGATTTCGATCTAGAAGTACCTAAGGATTTGACTCTCTCGAATGCTAAACACAATAATCAAACACAAAAATCTGAAGTAGGTAGGTAATGTTACGTGTTAGAGATAGCCTTTGTACTGTTTAAAGGTCATTTTGACACAGTTTTTCCACGTTTAAACCAAATTACAAGAATTATAAGTAACACAAGCATTTTGTATAAATTGATTTGTTTTAGTTAATTTATTCGTACCTTTCTTATTTTTCTATCCCCGTTTTTTACCCGTCCACCTTGCTTCAGTTATAAAACGTTTATGATAGTCAAATGTGCGCACCATTAAATTAATAATTAAAAGCTGAGTTATTTTGCTTATTCATGATTTAATGTAGGCATTGTAAAACAGTGACTTCGTAATTATTTTGTAATGTGCTAATAATTAAGTTGAATATTCAGGAGTCCAAACTGAATGAAATTATTCCTGAAACTGTATGTAATTTGGCATACTTTTGACCTCTTAAAAAAATGAAGCTGACCCACAATTTTGCATGATGTAAGCAGTCAATACGTGATATGTGGCGAGTTTTCTGTTGAAGATACTTACCGTTTCTTCAACAGAAAATTTGACAAGCTCACTCAATTTTTGAAATACCAAGAGCTTACTTTGTAAAAGGTCTGACATTAGGATAAGGACTTAGACACATTTATTACTTTTTTAGAACAATGAGAAAAAAACTCAGACAAAAACCAATATTACCTAGAGTCAAGACTTTTTCGTACCCCTATTAGCAGCATTTACACGCAGAGATATCTGTGCGGATATCTGTAAAGATATCTGTACAGTCTGGACTGTACAGATATCTTTACAGATATCCGCGTTTAAATGCTCTGGCATCTGGATGCCAGAGCATTTAAACGCAGAGATATCTGTGCGGATATCTGTAAAGATATCTGTACAGTCCAGATGCCGCGGGAAATAGCACGCGCCATTCCAACCTTTGACAGTTTTATCTGCGGTTATCTGTAAAGATATCTGTACGGATATCTGTACAGATATCTTTACAGTCCAGATCCGTGGTAAAAATTCTACCGTGTAAATGCCGCTATTAAAACAATCGTAATCCGATCATACTAACTTCTTAACGGTACCCTGAAGTTTTTTAAAATTCATTTGTTTTGATTTTATCAGGTAGGTAGGTACTTACTTCAATTTCGTAATTTAAAAACATTATGCTTCAATTGTTTTTCCTAGTTACGTCATTTTTGTTTAGTAAGTAGGTAATTGGGTATTATCACAATTTTTTTTGTAAAAAAGTGATCCTCAATTACTATATAATTTTCAACAACATAAATCTTTACTCAATCAGTTTGTCCAGAAAACAAATCTTTATCGGTATTACTGTGCACCTTAACAAGGTGCACAAGCCTTACAAACAAAATAATGCAAAGCTAAGACATGATTGCTTACAGTTCCTGTCAGGCGTTCTGCTAGGTCCGTTGCTTTTTCATACTAAGTAACTTCTAAGCAACACTATGCAATGCTAAGAGATAATTGCTAGCAGTAGTTTTCAGGCGTTAGTTGAGAATGGGTTTTTAGAAGTGACTGCAGGAACGACTCATTCCCATGTCCCATTCAATATAAGTACCTACCTACCTAGGTGCCTATTATTTATTTATTTAATTCACTGATACCAAATCGTCTATCGTCCGTAGCATAATATTGTAGGTAGGTAAGTATGTGCCTTGGGATTAGTAAGGATACAGCCATGAATTTGTTTTTATTTGCAAAAGAAACACAAAACGGGGACGGGGGGATTGTATAGTTCGAGTCATGTAAAAAGAACGCTGGAAGACAGTGGAGGAGCTATGTTTGCGCATGGGTACACTTGCACACGAAAGCACTAGGCCTATTGTTTTTTCTATGGAAAACCATTTCGTAATTAAAAACTTTTGTGCGCGATGGTATTAGTTTGCCTAAATTTTATAAATCGTTTACTGCGCAGCTTGACAGCCAGCGTTCTTTTTACGTGACGCGAACTACCTACTTGTTTGTTCATAACAAGAAGATTCTAAACTACGTAACTGGAGTGCTAACTGACATTTAATGTACACAGGATTTTGAACCTTATCGCGACTGAACAACGATCTATTATCATTTAATCTTGGTTATAAGAATTGTTGGTCTTGTTGAGAGGCTTTCTTGGGTGCTTTGTCTCTTTCACACAGTTGCAAAAAGAAAGAGACACACCGCCCAAGTTTTATTTCAAGCGGACCTTGTTTTCTGTCTCAGTCAGCGTTCCAGGTACGTAGTATAGAAATTCCTTGGTTCATAATTATACAGTGCGTCTTTTGTTTATTTTATGTATCAGGTAAGTAATTTTCCTGTTTGTGTGTTGTACCAAATACATAAATGTTTTTGTTTTCACGAAATAAAAAAGTGTTTTGTTAAGTATCCGTTTATTTTTAAAGTAAACAATACATACAACAACAGTAGGTACATAGCTACTCATATCACTGGTAGGTATACCCATTTAAGCAGTTAAATAATAAGTATTATTATTTATTATCTAACTTATTACTAGCTACTTACTATATTATAAATACAACTATGATCTAGCCCTCAACTTAGGACTTGTCATCATCTCCAAATAATATTTTGAATACCTAGACAATTAGGTAGGTATATACTTACTTACTTCCTTAATAACGCTACTCGGCTACTAAAAGTAACCAGTAACTCCTAAACGCATCTACCTCAAATTCATCTGGTTAATGAGCGATATTATGGTTTACATCGTTTATTAAAAGCCGTGTACGCGGTTCTTACTTTAAGTTCCGGTTACCGGGTATTCAGTGCCGGGCGGGTAGCCGGCGGCGCAGTGTATGGGCATGGTACAGTAGCTTTCGTGCTGGTTGCCTACCAGTGTAATTCATACATTCGCCGCCTGCTACCCGGCACCGGCTACCCGGCAACCGGGACTAGTGAAAAGGCACTAACTGACTACTTGGGACCTTCTTCGGAGATGGTGAAATAAGCCCTTAGCTTTTCAACTACTTTCTTTTAAACTTGATAAAATGTAGAGGCTTTTTTATTAATTTTTCTTTCCATTCCAGAATGGTTTATGGTTGTGTCCTTTTATTTTCTGACTTGCACTCATTCTACTTCTTATGCTACATGCTCATGCTCAGTAAAAACTCTATAAGCCAGATGGCTTCCTGTTCCTATGTTCTAACCTAATTTGGAAGCCATCCGTTCTCTTCAGGATTATGTCTGCTTGAAGCTGGAAGTCTTTTTCTTTGATGTCGGAGATGCTTCGGTAGTTCCTCAAGATTGTTGCCAGCAGGACTTTCAGTTTCAGCAAAGCGTATTTACGGCCTGAAAACAATAAAACTGTCTAAGACAATATACGAAATAACAAGATAAGTTCTTGAGTAGAGACCACCGCGAAAAGTTGCCGGCACAAGCTGGAAGCGTCAAGCTGAAGACGTGATGGCGCTCATTAGGGAAGGCCTATGTTCAGCAGTGGACTGCTATAGGTTGATGATGATGATGAGACAAGATACGGTGCACTGTATATGATTGTTAGATACGGTGCGGTTAATTAAATTTTTTATTGACATTCTTAATTTTATGTGTTAGGTAATTTAAAATGATTTTATTTATTTCTTTATTTCGTGTTTTTTATGGGCCTTTTTTTGTTTATATATTCAAATAATAGTTTCAATGTTTTTAAGTTTAAAAAGTAGGTAGTAATTAAATTTTGCACACCATCTAGCTAGATGGTAGAATATAATGGCACAACAACAGTATTGAACATCAGAATTTGTATACCTACCTATATTCTGGCAAATAAATATTCTTATTCTTATTCTTCTTATTGAAATGTTATTGGATTTGTAGTTTGTAAGCGTCATCATTGTCATACTCACCAACACAGCTCCTAGGTCCAGCGCTGAAAGGTATATAGCTGTAGTAGTGTCGGTTCGCCATATTCTCTGGCAGGAAGTTGTCAGGGTTGAAGACATCGGGATCCTTGTAGTACTTCTCGCTGCGATGTACCTTGAACGTGCCTATGATGATTGTCGCCCCAGCTGGCAGTACGTAGTCATTCGTTACTGGAATGGATGGATGTTCATTAAACGAGTGTGGGCAAAAATATATGGGCACTTCACCCACGGCCGCCACAGCTCAGACTACTTTTATTTTGAAGGTATCACAGCCTTGTATCTCTGTGCCAATGCGCATCAAATTCTGTCCCGGGGTTTTCTATTTATTTTGAGTCGAATAGGTTAAAATGAAAGAGAGGTTAAAATGGCTGTTACCGCATTTTTGGGCATAAATGTATGGACCCACCGCCGCCACAGCTTATACTACTTTTGCTTAGAAGGTATCAAAGCCTTGTTTCTCTGTGCCAATTCGCATCAAATTCTGTCTGAGGGTTCTCTATTTATTTTAAGTCGAAAAGGTTTAACTTACAAAAAAGCTAAAATGATTATGATAAGAGCGATGAAAGTCTCGATTTATTGGGATGTTTTTTTATTTCAAAATAATGTGAGGTGTATCAGAAAGTCTCTTAAGTATTTATTTTTCATTTCTCATGTTCGGAAAGTGTTTGAAGTTAGCTGAACAGAGGGATGAAAACAGTACTTTTGCGTCCCTGGGAAGCAATTCTCCCTGTGAAACGATTTTCCCTGCTGACAAAGTATTAAATAAATCACATTCTACTATTTGACATTTCTATTGAGTCATGTCGTCTTTGTCAGCTATATTTGACATTTCTATTTACCATAAGATGAAGATCAGGATCACGGGATTAGGATCACGTAGGATCAGGATCACAGAATCAGAATCACGGGATCAGGATTATAGGATCAGGATCACGGGAATAGGATCATGGAATCAGGATCACGCAGGATCACTGGATTAGGATCACGGGATTATTATTACGGGATTAGGATCACGAAGTCAGGATCACGGGATCTGGATCACAGGATCAGGATCCTGACGCGAGACCGTAGCCAAGTGAGTTATCTGTCATACATTTCAATACGAACTGTTTGGCCACGTGGCCGGCGATGCGGCCATAGCGTCTCAGCGTGTTAATAGCTCTTACAAGATAGATGTAAATAACCTGTTAAGGCACTCGAACTATTAGCGCCCTCGCTTCGCTCGTGCGCCAAACCATCTCGTGCCTAGGTAGGTTGCTTTCAACCCATGTGTAACAATCTCCTATTTCCGATGACGTCCTTTGAATCCCTCTCTGCGCTCAGGATTTAGAATCCCTCGCTGCGCTCGGGTTTCAACTTTAACATCCCTCACTCCATTCTGTATTCAAAATAGCCCCGTTGTCATATCAATGTAGTACTACTACTCAGGTTAGGTAGGTACAAACATGGATTTATCTAGTGACCCCCGGGATAGATTTTAATGCGTCGATAATAAAAAATGCTTAGTTTTGTTAGGTCTTTCGAGTAATATTAATTACATTGCTGGCGGAGCTGGGTGAAGTTTGCCCACTATTATTTGTTAGCTTCTTTTCTACTTTTCGCAAGACATATTTTTCGATAGAAAGTCTGTTAACCATTTTAATTGAAAGAAAGAAAGAAAGAAAGAAAATACATTTATTCAACAAATACAATATACTTACAACAAAGCAAAATAACAAAATGAGAAAAATAAGACAAACACAAAAAAAGTGCTTGTTGACAACTCAGCTTTGCCTAGATCTAGAGATCAGGCGCTGATTTTCAGTGTCACCTAGGAGTCTTGATTTGAGGAGGAGAATTGTAGTTTTGATTTTGTATATGGATGTTATAGGTGATGGTTTAGGCAAGCCTACTCCATTTCAATAATGTCCCAGGCAATACAGTTTCAAGTTAAATATACGCAAAGATTAGCTCTTGATACTGTACTAATAGTCTAATTTATATTGATGTTTCTTTTTCATAAAAAGCTTAACAAATTGAACCCAGGACTTGAATTCACGACGATGAGAAAGATGATTTTGCAGGTGCATCAATGATTTAGAAGGACTCTAGGTATAAATGGCCTAGTGATCTCACCAATCCTAACATCCTTCTTAAGTTTTCTGGCGATAGCAGGCACCGGTGGAAACATCCTCAGCGTCTCTAGAATGACCATCTCCAAGTACTTCATGCGAAGAGTATCCTCAAAGGTGACGGGACGGTCTGAGTCTCCAAAGATAGTATAAAGCTCGTCATACACCCTCGTCTGGATGTCCTGATGGACACCCAGGAGGCAAAGGACAAAGCTGGAGCCAGCAGCTGTGGTGTCGTGGCCCTGTTGAAAATTGACTTTAGATCCATGAACTTAAGATTAAATTTTGATTAGAAAAGTACAAGATGTTAAAGAAAATAGTTGTGGTGCAGGCCTTGTGTAAAATTAAGTTGCAAGTCTGTGAATGGAGATAGGGTTCAAGTTTGAACTATCATACATTACAATCAGGATGCAGTGAACTGCGTTATGACGGTTAGGAATACTAAAAGATTCTATTGAAAATTTTAAACAAGAAAAATAAAATTACCTCAAACATAATGGTGTCCACTTCTTCTTTAATTTCTGAATCACTGATTTTGTTTGTTCCGTTCTGAGCTGTCTCTATCATCAGGTCTAAGAAAGCCAGTCGTTTCTTCATTCCTGAAAAAACAAAACATTTTAAAGTAACATGGGTTTTGAGCACTGAGTAAAGCAAGAAGCATTTTTTTGATGCCAAAACATTTAAAAAATGTAATGCTTTACAAACTTGTGTAATAGAATATTGTAAGACCGTCTTATGTTCAAACCAAATGTAACATTTTAATAATTGTATACGAGTATACTGTACATACATAGCATGGCCCTCGTATCAAAATTTATTTCTGCCTTTTCTGAAATCTTGAAATTAATTAAACAGGAATGTTTAATTTAAAACCATTCGTATCTAGTCGAGTTTGGGTTGAAAATTATAAAAGACGTTTAAAAGAATGTTCATCTATCTTAATACAGAACCATTAGATACGCTATCGTTTAAAAGACACGTTCATGTATCTTACTACAGAACCATTACGCTTACTTACCAACGTCATTCTCATCATTGAAGTCTAGATCATCCCTGTATCCTTTGAAAACAGAATCGCTGACAGTTTTCTCGTTATTCCCTAGCACATTCTCATTAACATCTTTTGTCAGTTCTTCAATGGTCTGGGGAGTGTAGCCTTTGGCTTTGTTCTCGAGGAAAGTTTCCTTCTTGCTTTTTATCACCTAGAACAATTTTCGGATATTTCAACATCATCATTCACAGTCCGACTATAGCCACTGCTGAGTAAAGGCCTCCCTTAGTTTGTGATCAGTATCAACCTGTGCTCAACTACTGACTTATTATTTTCCAAAAACTAATAATTTCAAACTACTTCTAACATCACAAATGTATTAAAAATTCAAATTCAAATTCAAAGTTCAAAAATGATATATTCAGTAGGATCACTTTGAAGAGCTAGGTGATTCTACTCCTGTTCTTTCGTATGTATTTGTATTCGGGTAGTGGCTAACTCAGGAACATCTGAACATCCACTAGTCTTACAATATAGTTTCATTGAGATTATAACTTACCTTATTTGTTAGACCATGAATAATGTTTAACAGTTCAAGCTGTTTCTTGAAGAAAGGTGTGATCTGGAAAATGGAATCAAATCTCAACCAGAACTTGTAGTGCCTCTGGTGGATTATATCGCACATTCTGAAATAAATTCACATTTATAATATGGGTACGAATTATGTATGTCTGAAAATCTAAAATAATGTTCAAAAGGATAGTCAAGACTCTTGTGTTATTTTGTGGGGGAATTGTGAAACTTACTTCATAACAGCCATCGCATAGTCAAATCCTGAGGCATCCTGTGTCTTCCTGGTGATTCCCATAGCAGTTTCTGAAAAAAAACAATAATTCATGGAAAAACATGGATTTTTTCATTTATAATGGTGACATTGAAGGTTTCCTCAATCGGGTTATATAGGATTGATGGTAAAAGACGACGTGAGAAAGAGGAAAGTGAATGTGGAAACAACGATTTAGCGGAGTGCAAGAGAAACCAAACAAAACAAAAATGTGTTATAAAGGCAGTAAAATAATGATGATGTTGTTATAACAACTCAAATGAGAGATGAATCATTAGAATGTTATCTGTCAATAAAATACCTGTGTAGTTTATTTAGGTTAGTAAATGACTTGCCTAGACATTTTTTATGACTGTATTTTTTACCTTTTATTTATTTGTTCTAAAAAGTCAGAATCATTTTAAAATATGACAGTATTTGTTCAGGCAAAGTGTTAATGAACTAAGTTATAAATAATCTTATAATCCATGGTCTTATAACAAAGCTAAGGGATGAATGAGACAAACAAAAGGTGTCTGTGATCACTGATCAGTAATGAGTGAACCGGTGAAATAGTGATACTAATGACGTCATTAGCAGCTTTTTAAAACACTTGCATGTTTCTTGTGATAATTTCTAAAATGGGTGCACTTTAAGTGAAATCTACGAGTAGCATCAACAGACCAAAACCTTAACATTATTTAATCTGCGATTGAGCATTTTTACGCTCATGCGGAAAACACTGGCGACATTTATACTAGCTTCGATATAGCGGAATGCTTTGATTATAATCAAAGGCGGAATGATGTTGACCTTGACTTGATTGATCAGATTTCTATGAATCCTATGGAGAAAGATGACCAAAACTTGGCTACTGATGATTTAGACTTTGACTTGACTGCTCAGATTTCTATGAATCCTATGGAGATTGATGACCAAAACTTGGCCACAAATACAAACTCACCAAGCAAAATATCCACAGTAACAGTGCTCATGTAGTCGTGAACATCGAAGGTCTTGCCAACCTCGGGCCTCATCTTCTCCACAACATTCTTGCTGTTCTGGTTGAAGATACCCATGAAGGATTTTAGGATGTTGATGTGAAAGGTGGGGGCTATCATTTTTCGGTGGGACCGCCATTTATCTCCTAAAATAATAAAGGCTTATTTAAGAGAGAAAATTATAGATATACGTTAAAGATTTGCAAAATGTCGTTAATTATAAGAAAAAAAAAACATGTTTGAGAAAAAGTTAATTAGATTAAGAATTTATTAAATTTTAAGCTGTCATAGTGACCTAGTGGAAGGTACCTCGAGTTTTTGGACCGATTCGAGTAATATATACCTACCTATCTCTTTAGTAAATTTACTATGATAATATCTTCAGCACGTCTACTATGTACATGTATCATAAAAATAAGAAGATTATATAGGAATCGAGTACCTATGATGTATGGTGTGTTTAAAGTCCAAAAACAATGTTATCCTTTCAATGAAAGTCATCAACCTCATATATTACGAGTATCTTTGACGTAATTTTACATTTAGAGTATTTTGCAATGGTTTAGAAATATCGTATTTCTTATACAATAAACAAATTATCAGAATCATGAAGTGTCATTTCATCATAACTATTACACGTAGATTTTTTTACTGTAATCATAATTGATGCTCTATTGAAAATTCATACTCGTAACGTACGGATCGAAAATTGAGATAATAGCCCACTAGGTCATTGATCGTTGAAGCTGAAGATCGTTCAATGTCGTCAAGCCAAGAGTTGGGCACTAGCTCATACGAACTTACTTACTCAACACGACTACGAAAGTTTTAAAGGATTTACCTGCGCTAATAAGTAATCCGTCTCCAAGCCATGGCTTAAAGAACCTGTACTCTGCTGACTTGTTGATATGCACATGACTGTTGAGGATCACTTCGATGTCCACCGGGTCCATCAGGAATATGAACAGCTTGTAGCCAAGCCAGCCTCGAATAACGTTGCCGTATTTCTCACCATATCCTAGGGCTACCTTTACCAAATCTGCAAATCAAAGTAAATGTCGGTTTGCATTTTCAAATAGAACACTTTGAGTCATCATATTAATGTTTATTTGTCTGTTTTTTATTTAATAATTAAACCTTATAGTGGTGCACTCTGGTAACAGCTAGACCCGGTAACGCAGGGTCTAGTCTGGCCGATTCTTTCAACACCATGGTACAACAACAACCCTAAGGACAACATCATCATGTACCTAATAAAAAATAATGCTGCAAATTTAGACATAGACAGACATTCACTACTTGGCACACAAGATAAATCTGAAAAACGTAATAAAAAAAAAACAGAAGCAAATGAGAGGGTGAGAGATTCACATTTCACACACCATTTAGCTCTCGGCTTGCTTTTGGGCTATATTCTATCCCCAAAATAAGCAGAGCATGAGTTACACTACATGACCGATATTTAACATAAAACACTTATATTTATTTTTTGTAAATACAGAAATATTTTACAAGAAAAGACACCCAGACCCGAGATAAATATTTGCAGATCTCTGTGCCTTTCATCCATATCCGTTCAGCCGCTCTGCCATGATTGTAACAAACATCCAAACGTAACAACTTTCTTATTTATAATATTAGTAGGATTGACAATTGATCTTACGTTCTGGTTTCTTCCCCAACGCTAGCAAGGCATTCCCAAAAATAGGAACAGGCGTAGGTCCAGGAATGAGGTTTCCCAGCCGGTACATCCTCAGGTTCTTCTGTCGCCTGTGTATCATCCATACCACCGAGGTCAGCAGCACGAGGAAGTAGAAGATGAACCAGGAGTGGAACTCCTTCACCGGACTCGTATCCTTCATCGTCATGTTTGGTTGGCCAATTGCTGGGCTAATTTGAAGTTATCCTGTAAAGTTCATCAAAATCGGTCATGCCATTTTGGAGTGCACTTTTATATATCAGATTATATGTGGCACGATACGATATAAACTTTTAACTTTGATAAGTAAAACAAAAATAGAGCCAGATATGGCTTTACCCACAAAGACTGGTAGACATCAAATACAATATGAAGAGCATTTTCTTCTTAAATTCTTAAATTCTTTATTGCACACAAAAAGATAGAATTTCAGACATTGATTAAAAAGGTGATGTACAAAGGCGAGCTTAACCCTTTTTTCATATTTGGAAGCTCTATGGAAGATGTATAAATATAATAATAAAGATAAAGAATTATTCGAAACAAATCATAAATTATACAAATTTTATACAAATTATACGAAGTATAATAAAACCTCAGCAGTGTCTGTTTTATTTAGTTATTGAGATTACCTATATTTGAAAATATTCCGAAAAAAAAACATTAGTCAAAAAAGAAAACACTCTTAGCCATTTTTGGACCGTCTAATGTCAAAGTGGGCAAGGTCGAAAATTTAGAGGAGTTTCCACATTATAAAAAAAAATGTAGGTAAATTGACGTATATTGCATTAAATTAAGAAAGTCTCAACGAGTCACACTGTGACCGGATCTGGTGTGATTCGTTGGGAACCCACCCATATAAGTTAGTTCGAATAACTTATAAGTTAAAAATAATTTGTAATAAGTACGAGTATTTAAATTTGCACATAAAAATAAATACTTGAAGAATTAAAGTACATATTCCTTGTTTGTACATTTATTGCGAACATTTTGATAAAAGCTTCTAATACATGACTCATCCATCACACCCATTTTTGAACAAAAATTTACATAATTTATCAAAATGAGAACAAAATAATTTTGTGAGTACCTTTTATGTTCCAATCCCTACGAAACACTGATCTGATTGGTCACCGATTTAAAACTAAGCTAATTATTGTAATTATAATTAAGTGTGCCATGTAAACTAGACATTTATTATTTATTTTCTAGAGCTGAATATTCAATGTAGGTCAAATTGATGGTTGAACTCTTTGACCATCACATTAATTTAGGTAATAAGAATGCAATACTGCCCTGCTAACGAAGAGTGCAGTAACTCGATTTTTGGCAAAAACTAATGTAATGAAGACTTGATTTTAGTTTTTGCCAAAAAACGAGTTACTGTACTCTTAGTAACGAAAGTTTTTGTAACGAAGAGTACAGTAACTCGATTTTTGGCAAAAACTAATGTAATGAAGACTTGATTTTAGTTTTTGCCAAAAATCGAGTTACTGTAGGTACTTACTCTTCGTTAGGAGGGCAAAATAAGTATAGTCTTATTGAATGCAAGACAAAATTAAATGTGTTTATGATCTCAAAATATTTGGGCCTCTAATAACAAACTCGTATTAACTTCTGTCAAAGTTGCACCACGGATTTAACTATTGCCATCCTTTTTTGTTAGACAGTGACAAATAAGGATGGCAATAGTTTAATCCGTGGCGCAACTTTGACAGAAGTTAATACGAGTTTATTAATAGAGGACTTGGTGTTTTCGATGTACCTATATATAGTAGGTATTTATTAAAAAAAGTACCTATGTAAATAGTACTTATATCAGTTATCCCCATAGTACAAGCTTGGCTTAGTTTGGGGGTAGGTGGTGTTGTGTGTCCATGAATATTTTTATTTAAATCTATATTTTAAACGCAGACAAGACAATTGTAAAAACAACTACTTTTCACGGTATTATTCGTAGATGTTTTCTCAGTTTATGTGGCGTGAATCACATTCACAGATTCTCACAGACATACTATTTTTTTTTCAAGTTAATTTAAACAATTTTTTTCAAAATTATTGTATTTAAGTATGAGTTTTACTGAAATATTCGATCTAGATTTAAATAACTCAATTACATACCCACTAACAACGCATGCGTTAAAATGCTTACTTCCTGTAAATGTTAATTCGTTAATTCGGCTTCAATCTATTAAACTGGTAAGTATCTGAACTATTGTAATTAAAGTTGAAATTTGAAACAAACAAGGTGAAGGATAAATAACCCTAACCTTAACAAATTTAGTCACACATTTTTGTAGAGTTGTTGGAAATTTTTTTCTGAGGAATAATAATATAGTCGAATTGCTCATTGTACAAACTAAAAATATATGAAAAATGATATTTTGACCGTCAATTTTAGTGCGTATAATTAGAAATACGACTATAAGTACCAATTTTTTTTTAAAGTCTTACTTACGTTTTTTTTTTGCAGTAGGCAGCGTTTTGACTTCGTAATTAGGTACTTAACTTGTTTCTCAAATACTTTGGAATCAATATAATTCTTAAATTACTGCACTAAACGTAGTCCTTGCGTAGTAGTTTCTAAGCATGTGGTTTCAGTTTACTTAAAATCCTCAATGTCATCATATTCATTAATTTCCATTACGAAGATGATTTGTCAGCAGTATTTTTGTGTAGGTATCGTATCGGCGTATGATCACATTTTACACTAATTTATTACAAACTAGCTGACCCGGCCAACTTACCGACTCAAAATTCAAGATTTTATCAAAAAAGTCATTCCATACAAAATATTAATGAGAAAATGAATTTTATACAAAGATTGAAAAACTTCCGTTCGTAACGCTCTCGCCACGCATTTACCAGCTTACTCCCCAAAGTCAAGCGTGCGTAAAGAAGTTTTATATCTAGCACATTTTAAACTTTCGCGATCTGTAGACATAATTTAAACGAACTAACGGGACTTTATCGCGTTATTACCTTTGTTTATTATTTCCCGACGTTTCGAGTGCGTTACAGCTCTCGTGGTCACTGTGTGGTCGTGTCGTCGACTGTCCATTCCTGATTCTGATGGTGAATTGAGGGTAGTCGCGGATCCTACCCTCAATTAGCGACGGTGACTCCAGTACATCAGTCTACCCGTGACCACGAGAGCTGTAACGCACTCGAAACGTCGGGAAATAATAAACAAAGGTAATAACGCGATAAAGTCCCGTTAGTTCGTTTAAATTAAGTTTTATATCTGTTTTTTAGTGGCTTGCTACCTGTCACATGGAACGCTACTAAGCATAATGTCAACTGCGTTTCTACTTGCATCTGCCCTAATACTCTTCAAATGATCTAGAATAACTAAAAATCTGAGGTTGTCTACCCGTTAATAATATACCTAGTCGTTATCTTCTTTCTTTAGATTTTGCTTTCAAAATCACAACAGCACAATATAGCGTGAAAACAATGGTAAAAAAAATTACACATAACCAATGACATCATACCCTAGATGTTACTTTCATAGTTATCGACGTTTAAAATATGGTCTCACTGCTATAGGTACCTACATACCGATGCAGTGCACACTATTTTGATAAGTTCCGCAAATGAATAGTACATTTATAACACAACAGCATTTGTATTGTTTTTGTACTTACTTCACTACACGTGACAAACACGTCTAGGTCGTCGCCCCGTTGACGCGGACTAAAGACAAGACGTCCCAATTGGGACGTTTTCGAGTCATCATTTTGCACGCGCGAAACATACCTATCTAGGTATTATTTTTAAATATCATTGCACCTAACTATAAGTACTTTTCCTTTGAATTATTCGCCCTCAACCAATCCGAACAATAGTGACCACTTGAATTCATTAATTTTTAATGATTATGCAATGCGTCAGATACTGCGCAATACACAAAGGGTCACTGGTGAAGGGCCGCCATGGACGCGACCATACACGTGACCAATACTAATAAAAAAAAACTTAGGCCTTTGCATCTTTACTAGATGATTTATACAGTGTCAGGAGGCAATCTTTGCCTACACTTAACAGGACACTGTAGTGCCTGGGACAATGTTGAGATGGAGTAGGCTTTCCCAGCACCTACACTACACCATCCTCTCAGCTTAACCGGCCATATCCACAGGAAAGACATGTTCAATACGTGTGGGGCTGACTAAGCCGCGGGTTTCCTCACGATGTTTTCCTTCACCGTTTAGAGCTCATATTAATGCGCATACAAATTTATCGAAACGAAAAATCCATTGATGCACGGCCAGGATTTGAACCCACGACCTTCGGATCTAAAGTCGGGGTACTAACCAACTTGGCCAACATGGCTGCAATTAACCCAATGATCAAACCGAAAATCAAACCTGGACAGTGTTTTGAATTAAAAAAAAAAAAGCTTTTTATTTGTAAATGCTAACCTTTTTACTTATAATGGACTTATAAGCGCTCACTAGTGCTTAAGCGGTTCCTAAATCTTTCGTCATCACTTTTTAATTAAACGTGAGTGACAAGGAAAAAACACTTTCCAAAACCTTGCTAAACTGACAGCTTTATGAATAAAGTCACACTGTACTACGTTAAAAATTCAATCATGTAGATACTTACATTACAACGTAAGACTTTAAATTCAATCATGAAGATACTTACATAAAACTCCTTATCGCATGAAAATTGTAACTACAATGAGGATGAAGACTCGATTAACAAACTTCACCACAAGTACGAAAAAAATCAGAATTTTGATTTTAAAAAGTTCAAATCATCAATCACATTATCCTTCCAAACCCAGCTAAGCTGACTTAACCCAACCACCACATCACAGATAATACACAAAACATTTAAAAGTTGACCTCGAAAAGGTAGCAATTATAAAGCAGATCATGAATGTAATTGTGAATTGATTCCATTGTTCGAACACACGAAGTTTGGACGAAAATCGCAAGATTGCACTAATAATTGTAACCTTAGTCGGAATAATATTTACACTTATTCAATTCGTTAATTCATCATAAATAAGCCAATCTACTTACAAATAAATCAATAGCATAAAATCCATATTATAAAGTCTATTAGGTATAGACTATAGCATAGACTGTAGTAGTGGATATTTACCAAATCCACTAAAATTTTAAGTGTTTTCACGGGATAGTTTGAGGCACTTCATGATAATTCATTGAATTTTATAAATAAATAATGAAACCGGGTAGGTATTTATCACGTAATTACCTACCTTTATTATTCGGATAAACACTGCAAGAAAGCCGGTTTTCAAGCTGTGTTTTTCACGAAAGTCACGAATGATGAGACGAATAATTTTTTAAGTGGTCCTAATGGTATTGTTAAATCACCTTTTGGCATAATTATTATGACTAGTAGGTTTGTCGGTCAAAGCAAGTTCCAATCAATGTCGCTACATAAATCTTAGGCGCGAGATATACAGAAAAGACGGTAAGACGCAGACGGGGCGAGGACATTTGTCTCTTCCGCGTCCCTTTCACAAAAAATGTATAGAAGCGTCGCGACGGAAAACATACAGAAGAGACGGGGCGCGGGCGCAACGCTGTTCGCTTCGCTGGCGCCCTGTCCGCGACGCGTCCTCGTCTTACGTCTCTTCTGTCTGGCCTGCACCTCAGAACAAGGTATCACAACTCTGTTAAAATAAAACCAACGTGTCACTACGTAGGTGAACCTGTTCTGTAACTCAAGATTGGATTCGTGATGAAATGCTCAATGTGGCCCTAAAATATTAGTGTAAACACATGCCATTATAACAGCCATGGTGCTGCAGTATTTTTAGAAATCAAAAAATATTTCAACTTTTAAAAGTAATCGCAAACTTTTTTGTTGTGTGTGTTTTTGATAATGTTATCACAAAAACACACATTTTACCATTGGTTTTTGTTTTTCACACCAATTCGATATTCAGTTTTGAATATAAAAAATATCTCCTAAGAAAGTTTTCAAGAAAATGTCTGGAAAAACTTTCCGCATAAAAACTTTATAGACGCTTACGCCCTTCTACGATATTTGCAGGTTCTATATATTCGTCCGTTAAGCTGGTAGAGTCTTCCTGTTTTACTTAGTACAACATTTCTGTGAAAGTAACATGACACACTGAATCGTATTTTAAACAATTACCTACTCTGATTACACTAATGGAATGTTTACGATGAAGTAAACAATTGGACTTTTGTTTGTTACTATTCATTATTAGTTTTAAGTATAAATTGCTAAATTATCACATGGATGACGTGCTTAATAACATGTAAACAAAAAATACATTTAAAAGCTTTTAAAAGGTATTCTTCTCGTTCTTTTGCCATATCCAACCAGATCTTTAATCAAATCGATAAAAGTAAACAAATAATCCTGTATTATATGGAAATTGCCATGTCGTTGCACCCGAACAGACTGCCCTTTCGCGGTAACCTTATTAAGCCAGGGTCATAAAAACGAGAAATAATTATCATAACCAGTTCCAAAATTCGTTTGGTACAGTTCACCACAACTGTTTTTATGCTGGCGCTTGATGCACCTATTGCAGAACAAAAGAGTCAAAGTACACAAAGACGTGAATGTGGTCAATAGAGCGAATAAACTAGCAGGAATATTTATATTACTAGTGGATGATAAGATAATTATCTAAAGACAATCTTGTTCGACTCGGCATGTGCGAGGTAGTCAGTCAAGACGCCGCTATGGACAACGTAGTGCCCGAGTTAGAAAAAATAAACCCGAATGGGAAGGAAAATCAAAGTGATGAATATCAACACCAACAGCGATCACCGTTTCGAAAGCAGGTGTGTGGTGAAAGTGTTATTTTCAAAGAATTCTGTTTATAATTGTGATGTAGCTAAAAATATGGGTATGTATTGGTGTATTTTATGACAGAAAATGTGTTACTTGGAATTACTTTTTATATTAAAAAATACAAGAACTAGTTGATCTAGTTGGAATTACTTTTATAAGCATTCAAAAAATTAACAAGAACTAGTTGATCTACGGATTTTTGCAATATGTAGATATTTTATCTAAAATCTATATTATTTGTAATATCCGTCACGGGAGAAGTCATCTATAGAATGATTGGTTTACTTTCATAATCCCCACTAAGAAATCCCCACTAGTGGGGATTCTGACAATTTTCTTGGTCCTCCATAGCCATACTATAAGATTACGAAATGTCATAGGGGATAAGTAGTAAATTTTCCCAGTATTAGGCAATCATTATGAAACACTAAGTAAATATCGTTTAATCCCATTTTTGCATGGCGAAAAGGCATAGGTAAATAATAATAAAAAATATCGTATGTGCACTTGTGCAGTGGAAATACGCGAAAAATATAAATTATTGTTATCTGCATAAGTGCAACGGAAAACCTCCATTACAACGATCGAAGATAAATAGTGAACAATTATTGAATTTCAGTACATATTACAGTAGCACTTGTAGCGTAGCTTGCTTAGGCTGGATTCGACCAAACTGTCATCTTACTCCCAGAGTAGTTATTCCGTTAGCCGACAAAATTCGAAATACAAATGTTTAGAAAGCGCAACCGAACATTATTAAGTGCATTCAAATTATCCTGGTTATAAGGTGTCAACTTTACAATGTCAAAATATTCAAACAAACAGCAGTCTAATCTGTGGTTTAATATCCAGATAAAACTTAATCCAGTTTGGTAAAATCCAGCCTTAGACGTTCTTGATTGATCGTTGAATTTAAGCAACGTTGTGCGCGAGCTGAGCGCTTCCGTGCTTCGGAGGACACGTTAAATTGACGGTCCTGGCTGGTCCCGTTAAGCCCTGAGGGAGGCCTTTAGGCGGCCTAAAAACTCCGTTACCAGAGTTGGCCTCTTGCTCATACGAACTAACTAGTACATATTGAACAGCATCAAAGATTCAACCTTCGATAATATTTTTGTTAATTGTTTCTTTACGTTAATTATTTTTATGTATTTGGACTAGCCTCTGACTACCCCATCAGACATCTACAAAGTGTCTTGAAATGTTTACTTCAACTTGGTAATACAGTGACCAGATTTTATTTGATTATTTTTTTAAAGTTTTTATTAGTGAACTGCGGAGCGGCCACTTTTGATGAAACATCAGATTTTTCATCGAACGAAACATTTGATAAAAAAATTTGATGAAAAATTTGATGTTTTATCAGATATTTTATTAGATGAAAAATCTGATTTTTCATCAAAAGTGGCCACTTTAGACCCCCTGTTACTTTATAAATGTGTACTATAAACTTGGTTAAAGTTGCTCAGATAATCTAGCTAATGTTTTTTACATATTTTTGAAGGGTGTCTCTAATTTGGTAGAAAGTAGAGTTAATTTTTTATGAAAAGTTAAGGTACCAAGGTAAGGTAAGGGGTCAGTCCTTCCGAGGGAAACCAGTTAAGCCAAGCTGGTCTAATATGGCTATCATTCAGATGAAATCAAAGTACATTGATTAACATATATTATATAATAACTATACGAGAGAAAACTCAAAAGAAACAAAAAGTTAGGTAGGCCACCGCTCTACTGGGTAGAGTACCTTTTTAAAACATAAACAAAATTTTAAAATACGAGATTATCAAGGTAACTCACGATTACCGTAATCTATTCATGACTGTCGTAAACTATTTTTTAGTACTGATACGTCTTAACATTAATGACTTGAAAATGTACCTACCAAGGTTTACTAGTGTAGGTATCTTACGTACCCATAGATTCATATAAGTTAGAAAAAATCTCATTTAAAATCCTTTGAAGATGTGAAAGGACAGAGGCCATTCTATACGTAGTATTATTATCTACTAGCTGCTGCCCGCGGCTTCGCTCGCGTGGTACCCGGATAAAAAGTAGCCTATGTTTCTCTCCAGCCCTCCAACTATCTCCACACAAAAATCACGCCGCCACCGACGAAAATGATGAATTTAGCAGGCAGTCCTACAGACCTCTGCCCAAAAAGTGCAGAGGCATGGTGGCAGAAAATGCGTTACCTATTTACTAGCACGAACGCATTTGAACTTGCATTTCTGTCCAAAACAATTGACACATTTCCATCAATTGATTAGTTTGGCATTGAATGATTTTATGATACGAAATGATTTCGTCGCGTGATGGCTTGTGAAATAATTATCAATCTGTTTACTATTCGATAAGGTTAGGTTACTCGTGCTCCTAGACCATTGAACTTTAACGAGACAATTACATTGTACGAGTACATAGCAGCTTATAACGCAATATAAATTAATAATCACTGGCTTTATGCCCTATATTTACTTCGTTATATAAAATACTAGCTGCTGCCCGCGGCTTCGTTTGCGTGGTAACCGGATAAAAGTAGCCTATGTTACTCTCCAGCCCTCCAACTATCTCCACACAAAAAATCACGTCAATCCGTCGCTCTGTTTTGACGTGAAAGCAGGACAAATAAACAAACTTTCACATTTATATGGGTAATTTATATGGGTATGGATTATCATGGAATATGAGCCGTGTTGGCCGAGAGGCCAACCTCTACTTCTACTTCTTCTACCTCTACTTTCGATCCGAAGGTCGTGGGTTCAAAGCCTGGCCATGCAAAAATGGATTTTTTGTTTCGAAAAATGTATGCGCATTAACACGAGCTCTCGAGAGTCACGTATCGTTGTGCAAAATAACTTTTTCTCATTCATTAAATATTGTCCCCAGGGTCTACTATCATTCGGTGTGTTCATGTTGAACTTAGGAGCCGGGGCTACGGCAGGCATCTCTGCTATCCTCATTCCGCAGCTAAAGCATGCACATGGAGGCCACAGATTCTCCACTGAAATGGTATCATGGGTAGGTATGTGTTACAGCTTGGAGGACTCACACCGGTATTCACAGACAATACTTGCCACTACTCTTAGCTATGCGAACGCACTGCGTTGAATAGAGCTCTCTGATTGATTCGTTTGTGTTAAGTACTTACTTCACTTTGATAGGTGGTTGGGACCCTGTGCGTCCGCGCGCACTATGAGACCTCATAGTAATGTTTGTGAATACCGGTCTCATTAGATAATGGCATTGAAAACGTAGAAGTAAGAATCTTGTCAGAATATTCATTGCAGCAAAACGGTGTCAAAATTACCATCTCTGATAATCCAGGGTGGTGATAAAATCTTCATGTTCTGAGGATGTAACTCTATAATGTTAAACTCTTGGCAGTTGAACTGGAATGGCATTTTTTAAAATTATTATTACACGTAATTTTAAAAATGTCGAAATCATTCTATATAGACCTGAGAGTTGAAATCTAGTTTCAAATGTTACAATGGACATAACCTATTGTTTTTATTTTCAGCGGCAATGTCGTCCCTGGCTCTGGTCTTCGGTAACTTAATATCAGGATACCTGATGGAGAGATTTGGTAGACGGAAAGCACAGCTGATGCTGTCCACCTGCTTTATCGGAGGATGGCTCATCATCGGCTTCTCAAACGACGTCATGGGGCTGATACTGTTTGGCAGATTTATCACGGGTTTCTGCCAAGGATGGCTCGGACCTTTAGGTCCTGTTTTCGTCGGTGAAATCAGTTCACCTTCTTACAGAGGTTTCTTCTTAGCAGCTTTGTCTTTGGGCATCGCAACAGGCGTTTTCTTATCTCATCTATTTGGCACCTTCATGCATTGGAGTACGGCTGCTCTGCTTTGTGGACTGTTCCCATTAATTGGAGGCATCGCAATCTACTTCGCTCCAGAATCACCAGCTTGGTTGGCATCTAAAAACAGAATCGACGAATGTGTGACGTCATTCCAATGGTACAGAGGCAAAAGTCCAGCAATGAAATCTGAACTTGACAAAATGATAGCGGAACAGAGAAGAAAGGACAAGACGAAAGGAAAAATGGAAACTTTGAAAGAGAACATCAAGAAACCAGAGTTTTGGAAACCGTTGTCGATAATGACTACTTTTTTCGTGATAACACAGTTGTCTGGAGTCAACGTTATTTGTGCATACACTACAGAAATGATGAAGGAGCTGATGGGAAATAATTCAAGCAAGAAACACGCGTATACTGCCATGCTGAGTATAGATGTTTTACGGTGTGTGTCCTTAGTGGTTGCATGTGTTCTACTCAGACGCTCAGGAAGACGACCTATGGCTATTTTCAGTGGAGTGTTCACATCAGTGTCTCTAATAGCACTAGCAATGTATCTGTACCTAGTCGACAACGGCAACATAAGACACATTTCACCTTTCATTTCTTTAGGTCTCATGGCATTTTACATCATTGTATCTAACATGGGCATATCCCCACTGCCATGGAATATGGTTGGAGAGTTGTTTGCTTCAGAAACAAAGGGTATAGGATCTGGGATCAGTGTAATGATGACGTCAGTAGCGTTCTTTGGTACAGTCAAGACAGCTCCAGCCATGTTCCATAGTATAGGGCATCATGGAACGTATCTCTTCTACGGTGTTTCCACTCTACTCGGAACGGTATTCCTATACTTTTGCTTACCAGAGACAAAAGACAGAACTCTGTTGGAAATAGAAGACTACTTCCGATATGGTAAAAAGAAAGAAACAGCTAAGTTAAATGACAAAGAAAATGTCTCTAAAGCGTTGATAGCGTGATTTTTATTAAAATTGCGTGCTTAGAAAAATTAAATGAGTAGAATTTGAATGCTAAAGTCTCTGAGTTTGTTTTTGAATGATCAAGGAGTCACTAACTGAGAGTTTGAGCACACTAAACAAATGTGAATGTAAACCACAACAGAGGTAACTAAAAGAACTTCGTAAATAACCAAACGTGTTGATGTGTGTAGTATAATGTTGGTCCATACGCGAACCCATAGTGTAAGATGATTTCAGGAATGTTTACACATATCCATACAAAATGGTACGTAATTTACCCAGTAACATAACTATATTCAAGGGCACAATCTAGATAGATTTTGGTACCTACTTTAGACTTAACCTAGTAAGATAGTTTGATTGAAACTACCTAATTGGCAATTAAAATTATCTATACAAGTGTGATCTAATTACGAATGATTTATTGGATAATTATTGGTAATTTAGTGCATATTTACGATTCATTATTATACGAGCTAAACACATCGTTTAAGAGGGCTGCGACCGGCGAATTTCCATAAAAACGTAATACCGAAATCATTTAAAATGTAAGCATGTTTATATCAGTTTATGTTGTTAGATTAGGAGAGTAGGTATTTATCTAGGTTCCTGTTAAACTTTTGTTCCGAAAAACTTACCTAAAAAGAAATGTAAGCCAATTGAATTGAAATCTTTGTATGTACACCAAAAATGGCATTTTTTTCTTTTCATTTGTTCTATAGTAAGTTTTTTGAAACAAAAGTTTAACAGGAACCTAGATAAATACTACCTTTATCCAAATAATAACGTAAAGTGATAAAAATATGCTCAAATTTTAAATTATTTTGGTATTACGTTCCTAGGTAAGTAGATACGTTCGCCGAGCCCTTAAGATGTTGTTGAATTTGAATTAACTGCAAATGTGGTTGTATGAAATTGTTCCTCCAAAATCCCATTTAGTAACAATGTTTGTGGTAGATGTCTGGTGATTCAGTCATGAAAATGTTTTAACAGGACATCTTTGTAAGTGTGAGTGTGTAGCTAAGTACAAAGCAAACAATCGAATAATAGGTACGAACAGCTGAGTAAGATGATGAGATTTCAATAAGGGCCTAGATACGGTCTAGGTACATCTATTTAGCTTTTGTGCGCTTTGAGTACCTACATCGTAACTGCGCATGCAGTGTGTTGACAATTTCGATGTGGTTCAATAAACCACACACAAAATTAAACCTGCAATTTTGTATCTAGAATAGAATAGAAAATTCTTTATTGCACACTATAGGAACTATTACCACAAAAAACAAAAATAGCTTAACTATGTACAATCGGCGGACTTGTCGCTAAAAGCAATCTCTACGTCCACACCACGTCGATCGACGACATCGATCAATAAATCAGCGCTGCCTCCCATGGGAGCAGAACTAGCTGAGACTAGGCCTTTTCGGCAGCGCTGGCAACATTTGCAAGTTGGTGTAAAGCTGGTAACAATTTGTTTTTTTCTCATCTTGTTTGTAGCTTTCTGTGTTTCTTACTGTTCTTTATTTTATCTCTATATGTGTCCAATAAACTTTTTCTATTCTATTCTATGCATCTAGCTTCGTAAGCAAGACTAGTCTGTGACAATACATAGGATTATGACGAACATTACTTACTTTTATTTTCTGGACAGAATGTACAATAGACATTTAATACTTCTCTACATTTAATAATTCTCTACAAATTCCATCATACTGATAACCTTTTTTTTGAAGTCGGTTAGATACTGATAAATGATTTGTTTAATTTAAATGATGATAAAACTTTGTAGTTATCATTAAGTTAATAATTACCGCGTGCAAATAAAATGGCCTGTCGCAAAATGATAACGTGATAATATCCTCATTCATTGAACAAACACGTTTTGTAAATATAATAGACTAAATATGGTTCATTTTTGAGCGAATATTTATTTATTTATTTATTTATTTATTTATTTTCAGAAACAATTATAACACCGTAACAGTACATACCAAATCAGTGTTATAAGTAAATAAAACAGAAATTACAATACAATTTACAAAATATTCAAAGATAACAGAAAATTTAAATTAAAATCAAAACAATAACCAAGAATGTAATAAATTGAGGCCTATATTGAAGGTTGAGCACAATATTGCATCATCTAAACGAAAAAATCTGTAAGTAATTTAAATCAAGACAAAAAAAAAAAAAAATCCATCCAGAAGTTGACTACCTATCCATAACTAGAAATAACCATGAAAAAACAGTGTTTTTTTAAACTACATGCTAACTTGATCAGCGGAGCTAAAAAGGTCGCTAATGCAGATTCACAAATGATTTGCGTTGAGATTCTCGTATTAGAAATCACAAAGTTGACAATTCCGTACCGGCAATATCATCTTATTGTTTGACAGTTTTGTGGAGAATCGTAAAATAAAATGGCCACCTATGAATTGGAATTGCACTAAGTGTCAATCAAATAATATTTATGTTTATTATTGTTATAATAATATACTAAATACTTACTTAAAAACCAAATACTTATTTACAGAGTATTAGTAGTAATAATACCATGCAACATTAAATGAAAACCAACCGGGTTTTTTTTCGTGTGGCAATGTAAGGCCTAGCATGTGATTCTGCTGTGATTTGAATTGCGTGAATTGCGAACAATTCAGCTAACATTTGACGTACATAAAGTTGAATTGAAATTGAAATTTTGAAATTGAAATTGAAATTGAAAATATATTTATTCAGACATAATAATCCATTTTGTTAGTAACATTACAATAAAATTAGCAGAAATGTTTTTGCTTGGAAATGGAATTGCTTTAGCTGAATATCAATACGAATCTCCCGTGAATCAGATTATTGTGAATCTGCAATAGCGACCTTTTTAGCTCCGCAGTTCAAATTCACAATTCACTTGTATAATGAACCATATTTTATGAATTCTAATGTTCCGAAGAAAAAAATATTTTTAAGGTTTAACACGTTCGTTGCATTACGAGATCTATCAGATCTCTTGCAGGACTTTTGTATTGTGCGTTGACTATAATCGTGTTGTTTCACTCCTTGCGGGGGGCTCTAACATGGATAGTTCTTTATGTATGAGTAAGACAAATATACATTTTTGCTTCCTACTTAAAGGTGAATTCAAGGACATAAAAAAAATAATTAGAGATGGATTAGGTCCCTAACGCACAGTAGTATAATTATTTTCATTCCTTGCGTTAGGAGACATGTCGATACTCGTGGAATCGTACGCCTCGTAGACGCAAGAGAGGGAGGGTAGGCGGCGCGGGCGCTGCGTGACTCGATTTAGTGTTGTCCTAGGATCGACGTGGGAGGTCGTTATTTTAAATGTGAGTTAAAATGAGTCATTTAAAAAGGAAAAAGTCTATTTATTTTGGTGAGATTTCTAAGAACAAAAAATCAGCGCCGGATTATACTGCTGCAAAGTCCAGTAAAATAACAATTTTGGAAAATTTTCAAATTTGCCCCCCATTGGCTAATAGTGACCGTGATTACCATGTTTTAATGAAAAACACTTTGCATAGTTTCTAAATAAACTTCTCTATTAAAACTTTTTCAATCGACAACTGAGATAATATTTTATTCCCATCACTACTTACTACACATATTGAACTATCTTCGGTTGCGGTACGAGATACAATCGATACCTAATTTTTTTTTGGTATTTGTAGTTTATTCTAATGTCATAACTGCGTGCGAACCTAGCAAAATGTAGAGCAATAGGCTCTCTTGACCCACAAAAACTTCAAAATATTATGTCATTGGTTTTTTGGAAGATATAAATTATTTTCGAAACTGTATTTTTAGGAGACTGATTAGGTCTCAAACGCACCAACGGATAGGTTAGTTTGGAGATCTTTTAGGTCTCCAAAGCACCAGCTGAAAGTTCTTTGAAAATGATGGCGCAGTGAACGTGTGGATTTTAGGCACTCAAATCAGAACTTACATGCAAGTTCTGATTTGAGTGCCTAAAATATAATCCATGCTTTTCTGTCTTACCAAAATGGTGAAATGATCACCGAGGCTGTTGGTGTTTTCCTATCTATCCCATCGCCTAGCCCAGACCACCGGAGCAGATAGGACTAATCCAAAAGTCCTTAGCAAAGATCTCATTGACAGTTGATTGATTCAAGTGACTTTGCGGAAATCTTCAGATTTTTTAAAAATTCCAAAATATTCTAAATAATTTGTAATTTTCAAAAAATTTGATCTCATTGATAATTGTAATTCCCAAAGATGAGGGTAATATGAGATTATTTGAAATATGACTAGTAATATTGTATTTGACTTAATTTAGTTATAAGTAGGTATCGAAATAACAAGAAAAAATACATAGTTTACCAAAACATTGACTGTTTAATTTATACCTCACGAGCAGCACCCTCGCAGCGTTGCCCCCGTAATGATTGTATGTGGTGATGATGATGATGATGATGATGATGAAAAGTATCCTATAACCTTTCTCAAGAGGTTAGCTATCAAATGCGGAAAGATTTTTTCAAATCGGACAGGTAGTTCCTGAGATTAGCGCGTTCAAACAAACAAACAAACTCTTCCGCCTTATTATATTAGTATAGAGTAGTATAGATAGGTAGGTATAGATTCATGAATTACGCATAACTTAGGTATGGTGAAGGTGATTGGAAGCCTACTCGATTTAAATATATTTTTCTAAGTTATTACAAGATCTTAACGCTATAGAAATCATCAACAACAGATGTAAAGTAAATACTTATGTTGTGTTTTTGAGGAGCGATACAACAAGATACACTGTAAATGTTCCAGCGGCCTTATACATTGTAACGTTTAGTCATTTTCATTTTAATGTTAAACAGTGTTTTTTTTTATCAAGTTCCAAGAAGGGTGTTCTCCTTCACCGACTGCCAACATTGTCCTATTTCACAGTCCGTTAGCTAGCCAAGTGGCACGCGACCTGCGTGTCCTTCCTGTTTTGACACGACACGTGTTATATGCGAAGATGATTCGCGTGTGCGAAGGTAATTTTTTTCTGTTTTCGAAAGTATTAAATCTGGCGTATAGATGTGAAACTGCTATCCACACGATGTTACGTATTATGTATCCCATCAGTAACTATCGCTAATACATTTCATGCACGATTTTAGTCGAGAAACTAGTTATTTTTAGATGTCCTGCTATACAGACCATTGATAGTTGGATGTTTTTCTACATGGACATTTTGCTAATTAGGCTTACTGCTCATTAGACGTTTTGCGCTGTTGAACAGTTAGCTACTTAGACCTTCTGATCAGGAGCCTCTCCTCATGCCATGTCAATGTATTATTTAAAAAAATAATCAGTTTCTGTAGAATTTTGTGGATGAAACCGTAGATCAGTGTCTTTTTGAGAATAAAATCATAGATTGTATAATAATTATAAGCAAGCAAGAAAGAGTTACTTATGCCTTGAGTTTGACTTCTAATAGCCAGAATTATTAACTTTCCGTCTCTCTCCCCGAGATGGTTCCCACGATGCACCAGGTCGCACGTTTGGTACGCGACAGTTTTTCATTAGCTTTTTGTCCGTCATAAAAACTACCAGGCGCACATCTGGGACGAAGAGGTCCTAAAATAGAAGTGGTACTCAGGAAGTTACGAGAAACGTGGGTGACCCAATTTGTGGTTTATTACAGAGTACCTTCCGCATTATCTTAAATTTCATGCTGCCATCATATTTGAAAGAAACTTTAAGGGAGAGGGCACACTGCGTTTTTTGCGTTTGTATCGATACAAACGCTGTGCGAACGTGCTCCCCCTCTCGATTCCGGTTCGCGCAGCTCAAAAACACGCTGCAGAAAATAACTTTATCCGGCCGGCGGCGTAGAGCCTTCTGCTCTCGCCATAGTCCGGTGAAGTTGCAAAGGTCGACACGAGACCAGTCAACATAAAAGGCGGTCCGAAAAAAAAGTCATGTTCCCTTTGGCGTAGAGCTTTCTGCTAGGCTTAGAGCCTTCTGCTCTCGCCATAGTCCGGTGAAGTTGCGAAGGTCGACCGAGACCAGTCAACATAAAAGTCAGTCCGAAAAAAAAAAGTAACGTTCCCGGTCCCTAAGATTCACCTTGCAGTTTGGTAGTAGGTAGCTCTGCTTTCTAAGCTGCAGGTCGTGAATTCAATTCCCATCCGGGACAAACGTTGGTATTATGGACACGGATGTTTGTTTTGTGGCTGAGTGTTATAAAGTATTATAAGTTAACACGTTCACTGCGTGATCTAAAAACACGTCTTGTATTCAAGTGCGTTACGGGACATATTGCGCCCCGTAATGAGCAACTCCATTGTGCGTTACGGGGTCTAAAGTGCCCCGTACGCCCTGATTATTTAAACACTTATAAAATTCTGAAATTTAACTTTTTCGTGATTATTATTTTTTTAATTGAAAGACTACTAAATGTACTATGTAATAGTCTTTTCGCACGTAGATACAGCTAAAACTGATGAAATTATAAAGAAAAGAACGGTACGGGGTGTTTTTGACCCCGTATCGCACTATAAATGATAAAATACGGGGTTTAAAATGCCCCGTAACGCACATAATTATTTTTTATCGATGAAATAATAGTGATGGGAACGAATGGAAACGATGATTTATAAGGAAAATATTAATTTCGGAAAAATAGAAACAAATAACAAACTGTCTTATTAAGGCAATGAAAATAAAAACTATTGAAATTGAAAACATTGCAGCAGTTAGGTAAGAAATAGTAACATAAAACATTCAAAAACAACAATTAGAAATATACAACATTATTTGGTTTATTAATGTATTAAGGAACTTATTATACAGGTTGTTGCAAATTTTTGGGCACTTTAGGGTAGCTTTTCTATTATAGTTAGAAAGGTTTGTTCTTAGGAAACTATTGGTTTATTTTGAAGAAAAAAATAATTGAATTTTTAGATTTTTTTAGAAAAGGTCGCTTTATTTTCTGTAAATTATCGATACTTTGTGCGCTATTGACAACACTAACGTAAATGCGCTCATAACCCCGTACGGGATGTGCAAAAAAATATACGGGGCTTTTTGGATCTCGTATCGCACCTAAAGGTAATTTTTGCTTTCTGGTCGTTACGGGGTTCATTAAGCCCCGTACGTTTTTAAAATATATTTTGAATGTATATTCGACACTGATTACAATTATACTACGACGGTTACATCCTCAAGATCATAATATTTTTGACCATGTAGTTTCACTTCTCAATGTACTAGGGCATCACATAATTTTAGAGTACTGTAAAATCTGTAAAATTAAAGCATTAGTAACAAAATAATGACACTCTGGCATCCCTATCTGGCAACCCACTCGCTCGGCTCGCGCCAACTTCATTCGTTTCTTATGTGCGGGCATCGCAACATCGCAATAATTACGAATTTATTTTTTTCGCAAGAAAGTTATAATTAAAAGTTTATAATTGGTAAAACAACGTAAACGAAGTGGTGATTATAGAATAAGAAAGAAGATTAAACTTTTCGAAAGGAGTTTATGAAAATCATCATCGTCTACGAGAGATGAAGGGAGGTAACAGTTTTTTTGTTTACTTAATTTCACCCAATTATCAAAAAATATTACCTATAGATGCATACAACAAATAATACCGTAAAATATTTACGACAAATAATTTTTACATGTCGACAATTCACATTAAAAAATATGTGACTACCTTCATTTTATTTTTGTCTCGGGTTTATTGTTGTATTGTTTATCGTTGCATTGTGATATTTATTCATTATGATAAACGATCTAGATTACGTCTTAGTAATAACAATTTTGTCGTATTGCAATTTCAAAGTGCCAAAAACTGCCGGTTTTTTTTTTTGTTTTCTTTGCACACAGGTCACCAACGATGTTGAAATACCTACCTGCGATATATTACGCGACGAGCTCGCGTTTGATAATTATCGCTCAGTCTCGTGTCGTCACATTATGACGACCAATGACTTTAAAACAATAAAAAGGGCAGACTGCAGATTGGATGGATATGTCTACCTGCCAACACAGGTCAAGGGTGTAAAAAACCTAGGTCCCCAGCGTTATACTGCGTGACGCGATCACGTTTGATATCGCTTAGTCCGGAATGACTTTAAAATAACAACAACTGCAAACTGCAGATTGCAAGTATGTCTACCTGTGCATACAAGTCAAGGAGGTGGAAAACCTACCTGCGTTATACTGCGTGACGCGATCACGTTTGATATCGCCCAAATGACTTTAAAACAATAAAAACGGCAGACTGCGGATTGGATGTATGTATATGTTTACCTGCCCAAACAGGTCAAGGGTGTAAAAAACCTAGGTCCCCTGCGTTATACTGCGTGACGCGATCACGTTTGATATCGCTTAGTCCGTAATGACTTTAAAATAACGACAACTGCAAACTGCAGATTGTAAGTATGTCTACCTGTGCATACAAGTCAAGGAGGTGAAAAACCTACCTGCATGACGCGATCATGTTTGATATCGCTTAGTCCGTAATGACTTTAAAATAACAACAACTGTAAACTACAGATTGTAAGTACCTGTGCATACAAGTCAAGGTGGTGGAAAATCTACCTATACTGGGTGACGCGATCCCATTCAATATCGCTCAGTTTCGTGTCGTCGTGTGATGACGACCAATGACTTTAAAACAATAAAACTGCAAACTGCAGATCGTAAGTATATGATCGTAAGTATATGTCTATCTGTGCATAAAGGTCAAGGGTGATATATATCTACCCAGAATTATAGCGCGATGCGATCACGTTTGATTTCGCTTAGTCTCATGTCGTCACGTGATGACGACAAATGGTTTTAAAATAATAAAAACTGTGCAGATAGTAAGTATTATTATGTATACCGGCCCATACAGGTTAAGGGTGTTAAATACCTGCCTACGTGATATTGTGTGACGCAAATACGTTTGATATCGTTCAGTCTTGTTTTATTACGTGATGACGATCAATGGTTTTAAAATAATAAAAACTGCAAACTGCAGATTGTAAGTATGTTTACCTGTAAGTATTGTGTCTATTGTAAGTATAAGTCACCAGGGTTAAATAACTACCTGCGTTATACTGCGTGACGTGAACACGTTCCTGTCGCTCAGTCTCATGTCTCATGATGACGACCAATGACTTTAAAACCAATAACAACTACAGACTGCACATTGTACAGGTTATATTACCTGACTTTTGTAACTTTGATGGAAACGTAGTATGTCTTCTACCACTCTCAGAGCGCGGCTATTACAATACCCGACTCCATCACCGTGAGCTCTACTTGATTTGTCATAGTCAGACCATGACAATCGGTTCATGCATTGTGTCTGTATAAAAAATATAAAATTATTATGATTATTATTATTATCTATCTTTATAGGAGCTCTCTAAACGTTGGGGTTGGATTCTGGTGGAAGGTGACCGAGACCAAGAAAACCAATAAGACCTTGTAAAAAATACTTTAATATTTAAATATTCTATAAATATAAAGGCCTTCAGATTAAAAGGTATGACCTTAGCTTACTCTCTAGATCGAAGCAGTAGCAGGCAAACTGGAAGGCCATTCCAGAACTAAACCACCCAGACCATTCAGGTGGGGTGGACCGAAGAACAGATGCCAAATCTGAGGTAATCGTCTTAAGATGGGTACCCGTTCCAAGGGCGGAGACCACCGCCTGCCGCGAGCTCTTCCTGCACCAAGACTGAGTTCAGGACCCGCAAAATGCATAAGAGGTAAGTAATACTACTTCATGCTAACAATTTGCGCTATTTTATGCATAATTACTGCGCACTCTGCTGTACCCAATGATCTTCTACTATACCTTATAAACTGAGGTAGATGTGTTGTGTTGTGCCCGCTCCGCGTGGCGAACTAACTACGGGCTGGATAGCTTGAGTCAACTCGGTCGCTCGTCACAGGCTGTCATTTGCGACTTGCTGCTCACGTAATTGTGAAAATTATATTTATCTCGTTCTGACAACGCGGTTTTGTATTTCTCTGCTATCTTTTGGTTTCTTGAGTGATGTAATGTAAACGAAGCTGCGAATATTCTACCTACTTAGCTGTAAAACAATTTCGCCGCGTTTGAAAGCTTTTATAATGAGTTTAATTAATATAACGTCTCTGTTGGAAAAATATCATTAGCTGTACCTAGCTATGTGAATGGATTTAAAATCCCGTTTAATAGTAGGCCTCCTGTACAAATGTTGGAACAAGCTAACCAAAAGTTTAGCAATACGGAGTTACTCGTAGAGCAGTTATGTTCAGCTACTCATAAGTTATAGTCATCAGAATCTGTGATTCTTACATAAAACATATTCCGGACATTTTTTATCTCAAACTTTTTTGACAAATTATTCGTGAAGGCACTTCTAGATTTAGTGTTAAGTCGATTTATCTTTCAGTCAATATTTTAAAGTAGTAGATACTTGCACCGCTGCTAAATTACTTATTAAAGACTGATTCATGGCTATGATAGACTTGGAAGATACATATGTTTTTTAGTACCCGGTCCATAAGGGCCTGTCATTTCTTATCTAAGAAATACGGACTGATTCTAGTCATTTATTAAAATTAAATTCAGTGCATAAATGATACTTATAATTGCCACGACAGAGTCAAGGAAACCTTCAAGATTGGGTTTTATTATTATTAATCAAAAACCTTTTTGAGTTCGAATTAGACTCTCGTACCTAACAGGTGCCTGAATTTGGCAGAATTTTAACACAAATAGAACACTTAACTTGTTAAAACTCGTTCACTAACCCTAAGGGATTTCACGAAATTTTTTCGTGTTAATTTGCTCAGCTTGTCCTGCAGCTGCCCGTGGACGGCTATAGGTACGCTTCGAATCGGCTTGAAATTGAGAAATTTCTAGCTTCTTTGATTTAATGATTATGACTCCTACATGGTACACAACACACATATACCTACGAGTAGCTTATATCCAGATTTGTCTTTGTGGCGAAATTATATTTTAATTTCAAATAATCCTATTTATGGTAATAGATTTTTATGGATGCACCTTTAAAGGATTGGGGCGTCTTAATTTTAACGGAGAACATGTAAACGGTTTCTAGGACTGCCGAGCCAGATACACTATCAACCTTTTAGAACTTAAAGCCGCTTCTATAGAATTAGTGTTTCGCTGGCACATCGATACAAAATAAATTTTGATCCGTAACGATAAAACGAACGCGATATGTAATTATGATGAGGAGGTGTCCAGTTTAAGCATTTAAACAATTTAAGTAGTAAGATCTAGTAGCGGCGTTATAGTGTAGCATATTCGAAAAATCCAAAATCAAAAAAGAAGCTGGACCAGGGATCCGGATGTTTTAAAATTATTATTGATACAATATGGAGTCTATCTCAAACAAGTTTGAATGATTTATGAAAATGATTTATTTGCCACTAGAATAAATATGTAAATGTCATAAGTTCGTCTCTTGAAACGAGATCCGTCCGCATTCGATATCGATGCGTTTACTCTAGACTGGAGTGTTTATTTGTTTCTACACATTACCTCCTTTTTTCATTCATTTTAATATACTTAAGTATATAATAATGCTGTGTGAAATGCCCAGCATTATTTATTTATTTATTTATTTATAAGTAAACTAAGCAATAATCGTGCTACTAGAATTGGTCGTCCCTTATTGGCCTAGCGGCCTTGGTACCATGGTACCCATTGTTCACAAAAATATATATATATCTCAAGGCAAACTAGTTTACATAATACCACATTAGGTACTCTTTTCAACTTTCAGACTCTGGCAGCGACACCCTAGTGTCATCGCTGTTATTGAGCAAGCCTACTCAAGACAAGCACTTTAAGCAAGTGCTATAAAATTGATATACCTATCATCTTTTTCTAAAAGTTCTTTAAAACAATAATAACTGTGATTCCACAAAATGGTGGCAATTTTTGCACCAAACTTTAAATTGACTTTTTAGAAGTTATATTCTATTTGTAATCGATTTTCTAGTTAGCGAATATAAATCTGGGTCAAATTATTCGACTTTGAATACTTGTCATTCAGCGCTTGCAATATTTGGTAAACGGATGAGTCAAGATGATAGAATAGAACTAAACTTTGTTTTTTCCAATAATGAAAATAATCTGAAATCTGAATCTTGTAGGTGCTTGATCATCTTTCGAAATTATTTTCTAAACAGATAAATATTTCTTACAAAACGATACATAATGCGAGTGTCTCGACAATAAGCCGATAGATAATGCAGATTTTACCAGTCAAATAGTGGCGTCTATGCGTAACGGAGTCCCAATAGATATCTTATAACGAACCGACTTGTTTGGTCAGAAGTTCTACATTTGACCCAAAATGATGAGCGTGATGTATTTGGGTTTTTTGTAAAATATTTTAAGTATTCTATCGGTTTCACCAATATTTAAATAATTGAATATTTTGAATTGAATATTTATTTATTTGCAGATTCCATTTTTTGTCAAAACATGCAATCGTAAGTTGATTGTAAGACATCATTAGGTATTAATGTACCTATCTGCTTTTGCATTAACCGCTTATGTCGTTAAAGGTCGCTAAACATCTACATGGTCAAAAATATTATGATCTTGAGGATGTAACCGTCGTAGTATAATTGATGGTTAAACAAACTTACCAAGTGAAGTTTGGCCATAATTATACGAGACGGTTACATCCGAAGAGATCAAGAAGGTCCCACCCGAACCCATAAAGGCCCTTGCTACTTTAACGGCATAAGTGTCTCTGAAGAAATGAAGTTGGCGCGAGCCGAGCGAGTGGGTTGCCAGATAGGGATGCCAGAGTGTCATTATTTTGTTACTAATGCTTTAATTTTACAGATTTTACAGTACTCTAAAATTATGTGATGCCCTAGTACATTGAGAAGTGAAACTACATGGTCAAAAATATTATGATCTCTTCGGATGTAACCGTCTCGTATAATTATGGCCAAACTTCACTTGGTAAGTTTGTTTAACCATCAAATATGTAGTCATCTTTGTCATGCGGTAATTAACGGCAGAGATATAGCTTTCGCACCAGAGGGTAGACACTAATATTCTGCTCCGCACTGAATGAAAGGAGCGTACGGGGTTGAAAAGACCCCGTAACGCAGTGAACGTGTTAATATGTATTTACAAAAAGAAAGTATATTCTATCAGTTATCTAATTTCTATAAATTTTTATACACTTCACGTTTTTGGAGCGTGTAATGTTACTAGAGGGGTTGCAGACGCGCAGCACCCCGATCGCGAGTATGCACAGAGTCTACTATTCGATCCGTGACTGTAGTATAATCTCTCAAATGTATTGGGATTTTAGTTCAGTCAAGTTACCACTGGAGGCGCTGCACCGGAATCCCATACATTTGAGAGACTATACTACAGTCACGGATCGAATAGTAAACTTGTGCATACTGGCGATCGAGGCACAGAGCACAGTAGGTGCGCGAACATAATGGGTACCCAGCTTTAGGTGCATAGTTTTTGGAGATATAATCATAAAGGTTATAGCTGACCAGTTGCCTGCGCACCGCATCACCTTTTCGGTCTTCACTTGTTCCTTCACTTTTGGATTGCGATGCTGCGATCAATTGATGTTACGTTGATGAAGTAAGCGGAGGCGATGCGGTGAGGTTGGGATGCGGAGGCGACTGGTCAGCTATAACCTTAAGTCTGGTTACGTTTTACTATTAATTTTTGTCGATAATAAAACAATCATACTGCATCAAGGTCTTATGGAGCTCAAGAGCGACAAGATATAGCATTTCGTAAGCGATAGCTTATCTTAAACAAAAACACATCATTATTGTTTGATTAGATAAAAATGCACACTAATGATCCTATAAGTACTTTTACCTACTTGTTAGACTCCATATGAATGTATTTAAAAATTGTTATACTATGATCGTTATACTTTCATATCACTTCTAAACTTAGGCGGATGTGGAATTCTAAATGTATTCAAGTGTGTTAAGAGGCCTGCGACCGGCGAATTTCCATTAAAACGTAATACCGAAATCATTTAAAAAGCATGTTTTTATCAGTTTATGTTGTTAGATTAAGAGAGTAGGTATTTATCTAGGTTCCTGTTATACTTTTGTTCTGAAAAACTTATCTAAAAAGAAATGTAAGCAAATTGAATTGAAATCTTTGTAGGTACACCAAAAATGGCATTTTTTCTTTTCATTTGTTCTATAGTAAGTTTTCTGGAACAAAAGTGTAACAGGAACCTAGATAAATACTGCCTTTATCCAAATAATAACATAAATTGATAAAATATGCTCAAATTTTAAATTATTTTGGTATTACGTTCCTAGGTACGTAGATACGTTCGCCGGTCCCTTAATGTCCAATCCAAACTTCTTCAACCCAAATCAAATACACTTCTAATATGTAACATCCCCAATATCCTTTCTCAAAAGTCCATTTACATCTCCTTTCTCAAAAATCCATTTACAAAGCGAAGTAAATGCACTTTATTCACTTTCTATGATTTTTAATACTCCTCTTCCGAAAGGGATGTGCTCGACTTTTTCTTCTAATTGATAGCACGTGTATGGTTTCCTTTCTGGCACGTGTACTATTGTTATTGTTCGTTCCGCTATCGATCTTGGCCCCAATACATCGTAGCAACCTTACATTGTTTCTTGAAAATATATGCACGGCAAATGGTGGTGGTAAAAAACAGTCAGTGTAACAAAAGCGTGTGTCGCGGGCGGCCCAAGACTTTAAAATTTGTAAACCCGGACTACAAATGAACCCGGACGCTCCCCGGAAGCCTTCTAAACTAGGACAAATCCGGGGAAATCCGGACGGATGGCAACCCTAATTTTAGGCAATATCATCAGCAATCAAGCAGACCCCACCATCAGATGGCAATAATAATGCTTAGGAGAGAGTATGGGTTGACGTAAGAATCATCGAAATCGGTCCACGCGTTTAGCCTCTAAAATGTCATAGAAACAAACATAAATACATAGACTGATAAATACATTACCCTTTATTTGCGTACCACAGGCGGGTAAAAAAACTTGGTAAGTACCTATAATAATGTAACCTTGTTTCTTGAAAAATAAACGTCAGTGGTACAAACATTTAATGTTTGTGCAAAACTATTCAGAATTTAGTTAGAATATAGAGTAAGTAAGTACGTAATCGACCATTCTATTATGAATATGCTTAATTTAAAATAGCTTAGTTTTTTACGGACGTCAGAAGTTGGTAACGTATTTTAAAAAATCGCTTTTTAACCATAACACAGGAACTATTATGACAGTTGAATTAGGCCAATTTGATTCCACTGTTCTGTATTATTTCGTAGGTATTATAATTTATTATGTGCATATTTATTTAATATGCAAATATTGAACAGCTGTTGATAGAATATTAAGTATTTAAAGCAAAACTTATATTGAATAAAGTATAAATTATATATTTTACTGTTTATTTATTGACTGACATTTTGAACAAAACAAAACGCAGAGAAATAGGTACCTAGACGTTGTAAATTAGTAAAATTTGCCTGCGAGTCTAATTAATTAACCAAATAATAATATTTTAATATTCATGCGATGCACGAGTATCTGTGACTTATTTATTATATTCAAGGCTGTACTTCGAGTTTTACAGTTTAATTATCTTTATTTAAATGTTGCTTAATTAATGAAACCAGTTACCCATGTTATCCATTTCTGATAATTCTTTTATTGTTAGATAAAACAATAAAAATAATAATATTATTTATTATTCTGTAATTGTATGTATACTTACATGATATCTATGTCCCTGATTATTTTTTTACTTTCCTATAAGTAGTTAAGTACTGTATATTTAAATTACCTATATTTAGTTACTGTGTGAAATGTCCAGCAATATTTATTTATTTATTTATTTATTTATTATTTATTTTATGTAAGTATTTAGAGTTACGTTCAAATATTTTTCTACCTATTATAAATGCTGATATATTATTAGTAGACATCCGTGACTTCATTGCTAGCCTCCAACGGAAGATCAGCGTTGTGTTACCGTAACACAACAAATGCTGAGGTGGACGCCTTTCTGTGACAATGTAGATGTGTGGATGGACAATGCTGTAATAATAATGTTTCGGTGGGTGCCATAGTCCCCATAGTTTCCCCGGTAACCAGTCCACTACCATCCCACCCCATAGCCCGGTAGTAGTTTTCCATATCTGTAATAGACCCGCACAGACCGGAGGCTGCCCTTAAAAGCATTTTTATAGTGTCATACACGGTAGTCGCCGGAATGTGTGTCCATCAAAAAAGATCAAAGTTGTCAAAAGGGCCTCTGTGTGTTGGCTTCGGCCCCATGCATGCCTGTCAAAGGTCCGAGACTCTATAGTCCCGAGATGTTCAAATTGACATACAAAATAATAATATTAGTAAATACAAAATAAGAACGAAACATGATCACCACAGAAAACAGGAAGGGGTTTATAAGTATCCCCGTGGCGCGGAAGCCATTCTCTCAGATCTTTAGGCTTTGAGGGTGTCTAAGGGGATAGCCAGAGGCAGTTCATATCACACATTTGATACGCCTACAATTTTTATATATTTTTATATTATTAAGGTAGCAGACAAGCATACGGCCCACCTGATGGTAAGCAGTTACCGTAGCCTATGGACGCCTGCGACACCAGAGGAGTCACTCGCGCTGCTGACCCTTTAGAAGAGGAATCATTGCGCCGACAGCATAATGGACAAGATTGGTCAACCAGTTGTTACCGCAGCGCTTCCTCGCAAAGCTCTGGCAACCTTATCGTAAACACAATATGTACCTACTATGATGAGAAGAATGATGTTATATGGCTGCGATATTCTGTAAAAATTAAAAATTAAATTAAATTTAATTAAAATTAAAATTAAGAATTTTGAAAAAGTTAACATTTTTTATACTTACGTGACAAGTTAACTTAACGACTTAAAAGATATACTTAGGTACTGCTTGTTTACTTTTTTTTTGTAAATACATATCTACATATTAATACGTAGAAGAACACCCAGACCTGAGACAAATATTTGCAGATCATACAAAAATTTGGCTCGCGACGGGAATCGAACCCGCAATCTTCTGTGTTTCAGGCGGGCCTTTGCCCACTGCGTCACAATAATAGGCAGTAAACGTGTCTAGCGAGGTACATACTAAATAAAAGTTTTGTAGATTTAACTGGTGTAATCTGGTTTATTTAAATTGCTATTATTTGAAAATTCTTAAAGATAAAGTCAAGGTAGCGTTTTGGATTTTGCGGGTCAGTTGTTTTTTTGACTTTTACCATTTTTGGAATGTTGTACAATACAAGGCTCGTCTATGCTAGGACACATTTGTTTCGCAAATTTTATTGCAAATTAACACTTAAAGGTAGCCGCACACCTATCCGCGCCGAATGAATCGACCGAAACGAATTTTAGAATTATTTACAAGAAATCGTATGAAATCTCGCACACCTGCCCGCATTTAATCTGGAAATACAGTATCTGGCAGTACAGTAGGTACTTCGAGAACTCGGTGCGGATAGGTGTGAGCTTAGCCTAACAATTGATATTTACTAGGGCAAACGTCGCAATAGGTACCACAGAATACTAGTCAATACGGGTTAGGAGCTTTACGACTACATCTCTATTTGACTAGGCAGCAGATATGACTAGATCGCTTTAAGACTAAATCGCGATATGACTATATCGCATTGGGGTTACATTGCTTTTGGACTACATCGCCAAAGGACAAGAAAGCGTAATGACTTAATCTTCATTTGTTTTCTAAAGTACAACCATGGCGAAAATCAAAACATTCAAGTTTTTAAGTAGTTACCTTTATTAAAAACAAAATGTTACTTTTACTTATATTTAAGTTTAAAAGCACTGACATTTTTTAAAAATTATCGCGCTCGACAAAATCAGCGCTTGATTTCGATCCTTGGTTTCGATCCTTGAATTCGATCCTTGATTTCAATCCTTGAATCTTGAATCTGAAATCTTGAATCTTGAATCTTTGAAGTGACAGCTGTCAAACTTCAAACCGCCATATCTCATGAATTACTCGTCCTAGACTCCCCGTTCTCAGTTCAAATGAAAGCTATTACCAAGATCTTCATTTTAAGTGACAACTGTCAAAATGACATCTGTCATCTGAAATATAGATCTTGGTCATAGCTTTCATTTGAACTGAGAACGGTGAGTCTAGGACGAGTAGTTTCCGAGATATGGCCGTTTGAAGTTTGACAGACACCTCAAAATCATAACATATTTTCCCTTACTTTTATGGGAAATTTTCAAGAGCTGGTATCACTAAAAATGGATGACAATGTTGACAGGTGACGCAAAGTACTTGTATAGACAATAGAAGATTTGCATACTTGTGTGCGTGATACGCACACTAGCGTTTCGAAGCTGGCCTGTTGTTCAGTAAGAAGGAAAGACCTGTAAGAAGGAAAGACCTCGAGGTACCATTCCGTCCAAAGCTCAACATTGCGAAACATTGTTGTAGATACCAGGCGGTCAAACTTTTTAACGCGCTACCTACCACTTTAAAAGTAATTGACAGCATTAAATTATTTCAACTCAAATTAAGACAACTTTTATTGAAAGGGTGTTTCTACTCTCTTGATGAATTCTTAGGTAGGGATGACTTGGAATTTATTGACATTGAATTTTGAATTTTTAGTTTTGACATTGTTTATTAGGTTTTTGATTAAGTGTGTAGACTCAGGATGGCCTACATCAGAATTCATCACAGGCGTGGTTATGCAGATTGATACTTTGGGATGAAATAAATGTCTTTTTCTTGACAGTTTACATTAGCCACGAAATAAAGCTTCTACATCGTAGATCACTTATACCAAACTCGTTATCCACTCTAACTTAGTTTATAAAAGCCCGGATCAAAACAATACATAGCGATTTGTCGAAGACGTGGTGCGCAGTTGACCATCTTTTCAGAAGTCCCCTTCTCAAGATTGTCATCCCGCCTCCATCGACACGACACTTCGCTAGAGCGACCTTCTTGGTCACTCTGGTTATAGACGATTCGCTAGAGCGACCTCCTTGCAGTTCATGCATGTCACTCTTGTTATAGACAATTCACTACAACGACCTTACCTTCTTCCAGTTCATACTTAATTGTTATAGACAATTCGGCAAGGCGCCGACACGGCCATACTGACATACGACCGTCCTCGGGCGTTGTATTTCTGAAACAAACAATATCCGATCACTAGGACATCCGCTCGTCCATCCTGCTAACACCAACCACATCATCATCATACTTTTTATCATCATCATCATCAAATCAACATCATCACCATCATCATCACAATCATCATTACATCAACATCATCATCATATTCGAACCACACAGATCAAAAGTGCATCCCTTCAATCAACCGGTACCTACCGGTCTGACCCGAATGACACCGCCCCCATAACTAAAAGTACAACTAGTCAAGTCAACCCAAACCACATTATCAAACCAGATCCCAACAACCAACCGTACAACGGGCTGGCATGGACGGCACTCTCCGTCCAAGATCAACACAACAAACCGCACCTCTTAACCAGACGAGCGAGACCCGATAACCAGCCGGACAGACCGGGATGGCTCGGATGGCACCCTCCGATCAGGAACGATATAAACCACACCACTGAACCAGACGAGCGAGACCCGATAACCAGCCGGACAGACCGGGATGGCTCGGATGGCACCCTCCGATCAGGAACGATATAAACCACACCACTGAACCAGACGAGCGAGACCCGATAACCAGCCGGACAGACCGGGATGGCTCGGATGGCACCCTCCGATCAGGAACGATACAAACCACACCACTGAACCAGACGAGCGAGACCCGATAACCAGCCGGACAGACCGGGATGGCTCGGATGGCACCCTCCGATCAGGAACGATATAAACCACACCTCTGAACCAGACGAGTGAGACCCGATAACCAGCCGGACAGACCGGGAAGGCTCGGATGGCACTGTCCGTCCAAAACCAACTATGGGGACTTGACGAGCGAATTCAAACGTTAAAATAAATGCCACTATCTTAGTATCCTGGATCAGCTTAACAAACACATACAAGACACAAAATATCCTGATGACACACTTCATCATCATCTCCCTGCCCTTATCCCACTAGGTGGGGTCACAACATGTTTTCTTCTACCACTTCATTCTATCCTGATGGCATACTTAAGATCGCAAAATACCTTGTTCATTATAAATCTCAATTACATTTTAACATTGTCATGTCATGTTTTTTTTTTTTGTTTGTTTGTTTGTTTGTTTGTTTTCTATCTGTCTCTATCATTATGCTAAGTTATGTCATCTACATCATTTTTCGCCGACTCGGCCTCATCATAGTACGAAAGACGACTCTTTCCTTTACAAAAGAACAAGATGATTCGCAATCACACAAAACAAAAACTGAACTCATAACGTTTACTCAAAAGAGAAACCAGTAGCCGTACCATGACGTCTTAGTTAACAATTCAGTTCAGTTTAGGTTTTCCGTTTCAGTGACGGACCGCGTTTTCTGTTTCAGTGAACTATCCAGTTACGTAGTATATGAAATCCTTGGTTTAGGTTCTGATATTTCGTCAGCGTCATAGCATACGTTATGTGACAAATTAGCGAAGCAGTACAGTTTAGGACCTAAACTGAATCGCATTTAAAGCTCATGGTATGGGGGCTGGACAACTTAAGACTCCTCAAACTTCTCAATACCTACTTACTGAGCTCAAACTAACACAAGAGGTCAAGTACTACCAGGGGAGCACATATTGCCCAATCGCGTCGTGGACACTTGGAATCAGTTACCAGACTCAGTGATCAGTGCCCCCTCAGTGAACGCTTTCAAAAACAGACTGGACAAATATTTAAAGCGCACTGACAATAAATAGGATATACACGCATCAGCTCTAAGAGCTGCCTGTGTATTACAAATAATAATAATAATAATAATAATAATAATAAGATCCTCGACAATCCGAGGTCACTCCACGAGAGGCCTGCGAAGGCCCCAGGAATCTTGTGCTCCTAGGAGGAGCTAAGCTGGCTCCACAACTAGTGAGCCAGGTCATCCCCACTCATAAAGGACCACCTTTGAGTCTAAATGCGGAAAAGAGAGTCCCCATACATTCATACATACATAGCAGGTCATAGTACTTAATCTTTTTCTCCATAGTATTGTAAGAAAATGTAGTATGCTGTGGCGGTCGTAGGTAGGTACACCTTCCATACATTTTTGCCCACAGTCCTTTCTAAAATGTGCGGGAATGATTGGCTTTAGGTTTCTAGGTTGCATCATCCAAACGTCGCTGATATTTTCCAGTTTGTTCAATTTTCTAAATATTCACACCGGTACAGTTTTGTTTTTCATGACGTATCCCGCTGTCATTCTGATACAGCATCGACATCTCATCCAGGTCAAATCCAGTTGTTTTTCTTCATCAAACAGCTCATTCGATCCCACTTCTGATGTAGACTCAGGATGGCCTACATCAGAATTCATCACAGGCGTGGTTATGCAGATTGATACTTTGGGATGAAATAAATGTCTTTTTCTTGACAGTTTACATTAGCCACGAAATAAAGCTTCTACATCGTAGATCACTTATACCAAACTCGTTATCCACTCTAACTTAGTTTATAAAAGCCCGGATCAAAACAATACATAGCGATTTGTCGAAGACGTGGTGCGCAGTTGACCATCTTTTCAGAAGTCCCCTTCTCAAGATTGTCATCCCGCCTCCATCGACACGACACTTCGCTAGAGCGACCTTCTTGGTCACTCTGGTTATAGACGATTCGCTAGAGCGACCTCCTTGCAGTTCATGCATGTCACTCTTGTTATAGACAATTCACTACAACGACCTTACCTTCTTCCAGTTCATACTTAATTGTTATAGACAATTCGGCAAGGCGCCGACAAGTGAATGAAATTTTTATATTGACATTGTTAAGTAGGTCTATGATTAGTAAATGAAATTTTTATATTTAGAATTATTTTTAGTAACTTTTATCCAATAATGTGATTTTTTAATGTGTTTTTATTTTATTTACTTTAATTATGTACTTTCAGACACAATTGTAAATTGTTATTGAAATAAATGAATTGAATTGAATTCTGGTTGCGATTAAAAATGGTTCTTGTTCTCCATGGTAAGTAAATTGTTTTATTTCCAAGAAGTACTTATACCTCTATAATATGCCGAAGTGTGAGGTTGAACTGAAGTGCCACTCATTGAGCAAGTGGTGCCACTTTTAAACACAACTGGGCGTCGATTCTCGTACCGAACTTTTTATCAACCTTATAGGTAGTGGTTGGAATGTAGGTGATGTACTGGGAGTATCTGGATAGTCCGTCTTCGGAATAAAATCCACAGGTACACGCAATAACGTATATTCGCATTTACTACCTATCTTAATATACAGAAGGAGTGTAGAAAATAATAGCAGTACGAGTATGAGAGCTAGGCTTGTTCTCGTAGGAGAAAGGTCTAACGTGTTCAACAAGTAGTCCCAACGAGGTGGAAGCTACTCGCTTGCGACGTAGACTGAGCCTGAGCTAGAGAGCTACAATCTATATAATATTCGATAGATTAGAATCGAATGTGAATTTGAATTTTGAATACCAAACAAGAATTCTACTGTCGGTGTAAGAATTATAACAAAACACAACGATAGCGCGATCTAACTTTTCTAGTGGCGCCATCTAGTTTGAAATTAAGTTACTACAAAGTGAGACTAGTTGCTTACAGAAGTAAATACTGTTATTCTAATATTGATAGATACGAATAAATAATTAGGTGAAATTTTATATATTTAAATATTAATATTATTATTAATGAAATAAACATAAAGGTTCACCACATCACTCCCCCCCAGAGACCGAGTTTAACGGGCGATAATAATCCGGAAAGCGGACTCGACGCCCAGAACGAGTTGTTCTCGTAGGAAGAGCAGGACTGAGGGTAGGTGGCTCAGAAGTAGAGTCATTGGGCTGTGACTGTGATAGTATATAGGCTGGCTTTAATCGGTCTATCGATACTGTTACTACTTTGCCTTTGACTTTTATTTTAAAAGTTTTAGCAGTTCTTTCGACTACTTCATGCGGGCCTGTGTAAGCCGGTTGCAATGCACCTCTCAATGCGTCCTCTCTAAGAAAAACGTGAGAGCAGGACGAGAGATTTTCATAAATAAAGATTTTATTATTTGAGTGGTGCGAAGTTGGGACTGGCTTTAAGTTGTTGGCAAATGATCTGATACGAGCGGAAAACTCGGTGATGTCAGTCGTACATTTGTCAACTTTTTCGCCAAAAAATTCGCCTGGAAGGCGCAAAGGTTCTCCGTATACTAGTTCGGCGGAGGAAGATTGCAGATCTTCCTTGAAAGAACTTCTTATGCCGAGTAGTACAAGAGGTAATGCTTCGATCCAGCTACCATCTTCAGCGTGGCACATTATCGCTGCTTTTAACTGGCGATGAAATCGCTCAATTAGGCCATTGCATTGAGGATGGTAGCTGGTGGTCTTTCGATGCTTGAAACTGATAAATTTTGACAGTTGCTCGAATAACGCCGATTCAAATTGCCGACCACGATCGGTGACGATGTCAGTTGGACATCCGAACCGGGCTATCCATCCCGACAGAAAAGCTTTGGCCACTGATTCCGCGGTGATATTGGTGAGGGGGACAACTTCAGTCCACCGCGTGAAGCGATCGATCGCTGTAAGACAGTACCTAAAATCACCAGACGGAGGTAACGGTCCGATTATGTCTAGGTGGACGTACTTAAAACGCGCTTTAGGTAAATCGAGAGTGCCTAAAGGCGACGATACGTGTCGATTTACCTTTGTGCGCTGGCAAGCTAAACACGCCCTAGACCATTTGCGACAGTCTTTCCTCATCAGTGGCCAGACGAAGCGTTCTGCTACTAATTTGGCGCTGGCGTTAGCGCCGGGATGGCTTAGCGAGTGTAAACTATCAAAAACAAGTTTGCGCAAGGACTTGGGTACTAAGGGCCTGGGAGTCTTTGTGCTGACATCGCAGTACAGTTTAGTAAGACTTCCAGGTATGCTCAGTCTTTGGATATGCAAACTGGTTTCTTCCTTCAGAAATTTTGCAAGTTCAGGATCGGAGGATTGGGCTTTGGCAATCACCTCTAGATCTACGGGACTTTGCAGTTCCTCGACTCTGGAAAGTGTGTCGGCAACGACGTTGTCTTTCCCAGCGATGTGTTGAATGTCAGTCGAGAACTGTGATATGTAATCTAGATGTCTATACTGACGCGGGCTGCAGTGTGCCTTCCTTTCATGGAATGCAAAACACAGTGGCTTGTGATCAGTATAGATGGTGAAAGTTGTAGCCTCTAGCCAGTGACGGAAATATTTCACACTCTCGTAGATAGCAAGGAGCTCTCTATCGTACGGTGAATATTTCTGTTGCGTAGGGCTCAACTTGCGCGAGAAAAAGGCTAAAGGTTGCCAATCGCCATCTTTAAATTGATTTAAAACTCCACCCATGGCAAAATCTGAAGCATCGGTTACAAGACCTAACTTAGCGTTCGAGTCAGGATGGGCCAGTAATGCTGCATTACAGAGGCTATCCTTACAAGCTTCGAATGCTCTTAACGAATCTCCGCTTATATCGACAGGCTGCGATGCTTTGATGGAGCCGGTCAGTAAAGCATTCAAGGGAGCTTGAACTTGGGCTGCTTGGGGGATAAACCTTCTATAGAAGTTTACCATACCCAAGAACCTCCTAAGCTGCTTTGCTGTCTTGGGGACAGGGAATTCCTTGATTGCTGCAACTTTACTTTCCAGAGGCTTAGTTCCGTGTTGAGAGATATGGTAGCCTAGAAATGTTACCTCTGACTTTCCGAAAACACATTTAGCGGTATTTATGAGCATGCCATAGTCCCTCATCCTGGTAAAAAGTTGACGCAGGTGGTCTTCATGCTCCGACTCATTACGGCTAAATACCAAAAAGTCATCGAGATATGGGTAACAAAAATCTAGGCCTCGGGTCATCTCATCAACGAACCTCTGGAACGTCTGCCCAGCGTTGCGCAAGCCAAATGTCATATAAGGGAACTCATAGAGTCCAAAAGGCGTTGTTATAGCGCATTTTGGAATGTCGTCTGCGAAAATAGGTATTTGGTTGTAAGCCTTTACCAGGTCAATGGTGGAGAAAATCTTACAACCAGACAGACTATGAGCGAAGTCATGAATATGACGTATAGGGTATTTATCCGGGATCGTCCGAGCGTTGAGCATACGGTAGTCACCGCACGGCCGCCACCCGTTATCCTTTTTAGGAGCAAGGTGCAGCGGGGATGACCATGGGCTCTCCGACGGACGAGCGGTCCCATTGGATAACATTGCCTCGAACTCAGCTTTGGCAATTTTCAATTTATCTGGTGCCAGTCTTCGAGGAGTACAAGATACTGGAGGGCCTGGTGTGGTGCGAATATGGTGAACTGTATTATGTTTAGGTGTGCGATGAGAACCTACAGGTCGTGTTAGGTCTGGAAACTCAGAAAGCAAGGTATGAAACTTTGAATCCCCAGTCACGACCTTTACACTGGATATAATGCTATCGCTTACATAAACAATTGAAGCTACGGTTGACAAAGTAGTAGTGGCATCAATTAAGCGCTGGTTACGAATGTCTACAATCAGGTTATAAAATGATAAAAAATCTACACCTATGATCGGTTTCGTTACATCCGCTACAATGAAACGCCATACAAAATCCCTACGGAGACCTAAGTTGAGATTCATCTCAACCCAACCGTAAGTGTCTATAGAGGAACCGTTCGCTGCACACAGTTGATAGTCCGATTTCACACGCTGTCGGAACGCAGATCGTGGTACGACGCATAAGTCACTACCCGTGTCGACCAAGAATTGGACGGCCGATCTGCGATCTGTGACGAATAGGCGACCAGTTGTAGAAGGGCAATCTTCAGCCGCCATTATTGACTGCCCCTGTCGTTTCCCGAGTTGAAGTCGCAGGGCTGGATACATTTGTCAGCTTGGCTGCCATATCTGGAGTGGTGCCAACAATTGGGGAATTTCCTGTAGTTGGTCATGGACCTCCTCGCAGGTGTACGGCTTCGTCCTCCATTTCCACGACTTCGTGATGGTCGTCTGTTCTGGGTGCGGGAGCGGGAACGGACTTCATGGACTTTAGCGGTGAGGGTACTGATATGTTTGGTCAGCTCCGTGATCTGCTGGGCCATGATGTCTAATGCCGTATTCGCACTGGAAGTGGGCGTCGCTGCCACTTGAAGAGACGCCGGTGTGATGTCATGGACGCGGTCGGCCAAGTCAGTGAGTTTGTTCAGATATTCGGGAGGGTCAGTGGAAAAACGTACTAGTTTCTTCAACGTTCGGGCTCTGCCCCTTTCCGAATGATGCGACTGCGCTGTGTTGCATCCGTCGTCACTGCTCATCTTCCAAACTGTTCTTCGTCGGGGTCACCAGTTATAGGTAGTGGTTGGAATGTAGGTGATGTACTGGGAGTATCTGGATAGTCCGTCTTCGGAATAAAATCCACAGGTACACGCAATAACGTATATTCGCATTTACTACCTATCTTAATATACAGAAGGAGTGTAGAAAATAATAGCAGTACGAGTATGAGAGCTAGGCTTGTTCTCGTAGGAGAAAGGTCTAACGTGTTCAACAAGTAGTCCCAACGAGGTGGAAGCTACTCGCTTGCGACGTAGACTGAGCCTGAGCTAGAGAGCTACAATCTATATAATATTCGATAGATTAGAATCGAATGTGAATTTGAATTTTGAATACCAAACAAGAATTCTACTGTCGGTGTAAGAATTATAACAAAACACAACGATAGCGCGATCTAACTTTTCTAGTGGCGCCATCTAGTTTGAAATTAAGTTACTACAAAGTGAGACTAGTTGCTTACAGAAGTAAATACTGTTATTCTAATATTGATAGATACGAATAAATAATTAGGTGAAATTTTATATATTTAAATATTAATATTATTATTAATGAAATAAACATAAAGGTTCACCACAACCTCAACCAAAACCAAAACTAAAGCGACTGTTTCCATGACTACTAATAACAAACGACTCAGTTGTGGTGAGGTTTTGAACTTTGGCAGAACAAATTTTTGAAAAGCTATTCTACTATTCACCAAATGGCTGACATTTAAGAGATCGAACCAAAACCAAAGCGGTTGTCATCTAGTAGAATACAGGCCCTGTACGTCATATCGATATTACGTCGAACTGATAATAGGACGTAAGCATATATGGTCGAACAGCTATTTAACCCCAACGCGATATGGTCATATCGCGATTTAGTCTTAAAGCGATCTAGTCATATCTGCTGCCTAGTCAAATAGAGATGTAGTCGTAAAGCTCCTAACCCGTCAATACATTCGACAAGACGGTTCTTGATATTTATGGCACAGTTTTAATTCTAAAATTCATTAATCCCTAAGTATTTGTAACTTATAGGTACCTACTCGTACCTTGTGTCGAAAAGAGACGTAGTGCGAACAAGCCTTAGCATATACATTATAAAATACAAAAAATTCCAAACTCTTTGCTAAAGTCAAAACAAAGCCTTGAATTTAGATATGCTTCAAAAACTAGACGAACAACAGTATAATAAGATAGATAAGTATTTAGCTAGACCACGAAATAGCAAATTGGATTTGGTAGTTACGTTTTACATTCATTTTTTTGGCGGACTTTTCACCGTACGCCATCTTGCCCCAAACTAAGCAAAGCTGTCCGATTCAGACCGTCTCGGAATGTATTCCGAATTCGGAAAGTAACGTTTCTTCGCTGAAAAAACGTAAACTTTCCGAAGAAAATTATCGAATCCGATGCATTTTCGGAAGACTGAATCGCGCTGCTGATAACTGATAGAATAAATACCCTGATATAGAACAAACATCTATATTCATCACCAGTGATCGGAATGAGGCGGGCTAAAATACCTAAAGTTCGAAAAATAACAGAGACAAATGGAGACGCCTTAGGACTAAATATTTTTCGACCCAATTATTTCCGTTTCCGGGACATTAATAAAGAACATCTAACATTAAGGTGAATCAATTTTTTACCTGAGTTAATAACAAAAACTAAAATGTAAATTATAAGGATAAAAAACTTTTTTCCGTCGGTCAAATACAAAAATTATTTGAATTAGTTCACAATATTATTAACATTAATGTTAAATGTACATACTCACTGTGAAAATTGTGCCAACTTTCAATAAAATTCTTACTTACTACAAGAATAAAATTCTTGTATTACGGAAGTCTCCCCTTTTTTGCCTCTGTTCTTTGAACTTTAGGTATTTAAGCCCGCCTAATTCCGATCACTGTTCATCACACAAAATGTTTGTCCTGGGTGGGAATCGAACCTCGTGGGTTCGATTACCTACAGCGCAGAAGGCAGAGCTACTACCAACTAAGCTAAGATTTAGTCAGTATTCAGTCGTTTCACATCATCTTCACCTTTCAATAATTACATTGCAATAGTGTGCATTTTCTTTCTATTATTATTATTGTTTATTATTATTTTAGCCTATATTGTCCCACTGCAGGGCAAAGGCCTCCCTCCTTTCTATTAAGATCACATAAACGTAGGCCTTTACATCTTTATTAGATTTATACAGTGTCATGAGACAATCTTTGCCTACACTTAACGGGACACTGCAGTGCCTGGGACATCGTTTGAGATGGAGTAGGCTTGCCCAGCACCTACACCATCCTCTCAGCTTAACCGGCCATATCCACAGGAAAGACATGGTCAGTACGTGTGGGGCTGACTGAGCTATCACATAGAATATTTATAAATACTGAATTACCAACATTTGTTTGAGTGGAGGAAACAGGAACGACATATTTTTATCTTGCGTGACTGCGTATTGCATGACTACCCGTGAATCCGGTGTGTTAGTTAGGGGTTGTTTTTATCCGACTACTTAATTGTAATAATAATAATAATATTGGTGGATATTACCCACAGCAGCGCCATATAACTCCAAAGTACTATGCGAACCAGAAAACTGTAATTTATATAAATTTTGTAATTACATTCTGATAATACATCCAGACACAGAACTACGTTTATGTAGATTGTTTTGGTAGATTGTAGATTGATTGTTCTGTGTCTGAATGATTTGTTTGATAAATCAAACAAATGTTTGTCCTGGGTGGGAATCGAACCCACGACCCACGAACCCACGAACCAGTCGAAATATGGTTACATACTGTTCTAAATGTTTATAATTGATCTAAGGACTTTTCTTTTAATTTCGGTCTTGTAGAAATCGTATTTTCCAATTCAATTCAATTCAAATTTATTTATTTCAGGTTTCGTACATTTTTAACACATAAGAGCCATAATATTAAATTAATTCACAAAATCATAAATTACACAATATCATAAATTGCAAAATCAAATTTATAGCTAAAAATTAAAATAACTGGTACATACATGCATTAAAATAATAATAGTGATAATAATAAATAGTTAATTATTTAATGTGGACAGTATGCAGATGCGTCCAGCAAAGCTTTAGAAAATAATTAATGTTTGAAGATCTGAGTAAATGTCAACCGTAATTTGGTATAAAGTCGCGAACCTGTTTACATTTTAACAGTTATTTGCAGTGAATGATTTTCTCAATGTTTTGATGACTTTGGTTTTTTATAATATTATTATAGGACTCAGCATGCTGATTCAGACTTCAGAATTAGTATCCGATTCGATGATTTCAGTCGGAAAGTGGACGTTTTTTCAACGAAGTTTTTTATTTTGTATGGTAGTTGATTAGGTTTTGTACCTTTCTGTAACTTTTTTCATAATTATTACATTTCACTGTGTACTTTGTGTGTTTAGTAGCAAATAAATGATGTGTCTATGTCTATGAAAAAACGTAACTTTCCGAATTCAGAATACATTCCGAGAACTCCGAGAAGGTCTGAATAATAAATAATTCAATAAGAATTTCTGGATTAATCTACTAATATCTGGATCTGTGTAATAAAAATAAATGTGTCATCCAGTGTAAGCACTAGACTTTAGTCAACATAATAAAATATTAATCACCCTTACTCATGAACCTGCGTAATTTTACAAGAATTTATTACTTTCAGAGACAAGGATTGCAAAATTATGTAATTGTCATATAAATACTAAGGTAATGTGCTACAAATAATGTGAGTAATGAGAGGATAGTCATATTAGTCATCTTATTCCTAGTTATTAAGAACCTATTATTAATACTCTGGGCAGGACACTTGGCCAGATTTGGTGATGACAGGTGGTGTAAAGCCGTGGCCGAGTGGTAGCCAAGGGAGAGTAATAGAAGCAGGGGCAGACCATCAGCCAGGTGGGTGGACGATATTGAGGCCACAGAGGGAAAGACATGGATGAGAACGGCACAGGGCCGATTAGAATAGCGTCTGAGGGAGGAGGGTTATACCCAGCAATGGGTTAAATGTCAAAAGTTTTGAAGGCTTTTTCAATTAATTTATTAAGAATCATTTTGAGTAGAAAATGGTCTGTACCAAATGTATTTTTAAACCCGAGTATAAAATTTGCGGATTTTAGTGCAATTAGTAAACACTGCCAGTTTAAATGACAAGTACTGGTCTTGATCTCCTGTCTCTGTCCCTGCGGGTTGATTGTCTAACTTATCTCAAACCTCAAATTGGTCTCAAACTGTCAAAACGATCGCGAAGGTATCTTTTGTCGCGTTCGGTCTCGTTGAGGTGAGTGTGACAGAGCTACTTGCGTGGTTACTGATCTTTGACAGTTTGAGACCGACTTTGGTCGCTATCAAAGATAGACAATCAGCCCCCTGATCTCGGTCTCCGGATTCGGTCTTCGGCGCAAACCGACATGCGGCAGCTTAAGTTTAAATTCTGATAAAATTATTTTGCTTTTGAAGTAATTTGAATTTGAAACTAAAAGGTCAATGAGTTATATTAGTGTCAATTAAATTGTTTTGGTTTGTAGTTCGTGCTTTGGTTTAACTGCTCAAATTAAGGAATTTTTGGGTAGGAAAGTTTCGATATCATAGTGTTATCAGCTCGGTTTGTTTAGTCAGGTCAACTTGTAATTTGATATCACAGCTACCCTGACCTTTTATCGCATTAGCAATAAACCACTTTTTTGGTGGTATGAATACAGATTAATCAAGAACGTATAGAGCAGTGGTTCCTAACCTTTTCAGCCTTGTTACCCCTATGAAGCGATCGTGGCGTAGCTTGCTTCGACGTTCTTGATTGATCGTTGAAGTTAAGCAGCGTTGTGCGCGGTCACTTTAAGGTATTACGAGCTGAGCGCTTCCGTGCTTCGGAGGGCACGTTAATTGTCGGTCCCGGCTTTTAAGTCGTTAAGCCATGACGGAGGCCTTTAGGCGGCCTAAAAACTCCGTCACCAGTGATGGCCACTTGCTCATACGAAAGAAGAAGAAGAAAATCCCTATGACAATATGTCAATGAAACTGATTTTACCCTCCTGTAACTATCATATATCGGTTAAGCCGAGAGGATGGTTTAGGAGCTGGGCCAAGCCTACTCCATCTCAACACTGTCCCAGGCACTACAGTTTCTTAAGTGTAGGCAAATATTGCCCCCTGACACTGTATGTATATATCATCTAGTAAAGATAAGTTTTTTAACTACAACCCCCCCCCCCCCACCCCGTAATTTAAAGATTTCATGTTCTTGTCGTGATCTTTTGTAGACGAGTATTTCAGTGATAGCAGTTTTTTTTTATGAAGCTGAAAACTCTGAAAAGGTTTTAATTACCTACTAATTTTCTTTCAATTTATTTGTTGGGCAACAAATCTGTTAAAAACAGTCTTTTGTCATAAAAATCTCGCTTCGTTCTATTACCCCCCAAAAAACGTATTTTACCCCTGTGGGGGTAGTTACTTACAGATTCAGAACCGCTGGTGTAGAGTGTCAACAACGTCCCAGGCACTTAAGTATTGAAATGAGCCCTAAGTTGATTACTTAGAGCTCATGGCTGTTTAATCTTAGCCATCTCTTATGATTGACATTAGTATGACAAGAAAGAAACATTCTCAAAAGCCGTGCTAATTTGACAGTTGAATGATGATGATGATGAATATGAATAATGGGAAAGTAGACCACTATTTGTCTTTGACAGTGCGATGAAGTCATTTAGATTATCAAGAAAACACGCAATTCGAGATGAGTCACAAAGAAAATTATTCTGCATATTTTGTTTATAGACGTAATTGTGCCGATATTGTAATGTGGAACAGTTGGCTGGGCCTTTGTAATGTTAACCTTTGAATTTGAACTCTAGTATCATACGCACAGCCGATTCATGACAAATCAAAATGAATATGGTAGTAAAATTGAAAAGTGAAAAATAACAAAACGAAAAACATTACCTCAAGGTGATGTAGACATTCTCTCAGATCTTAGGACATTTAAGATCCTTAAAGCTGTTTAAAGGGACAGTCAGAGGTATTTCCAAACACATTTTGAAACATGCCATATTTGGCAGAAGTTACCTAGTTAGAGCGTTCCGACCCTACGCCGCTTGTCAGTTTTATGTAAAACGTCGTCGTCTTCTCAGTTCTCTAAACCGGTAAGTAAGTAGGTAAGTAAGTTTGTATGAGCAAGTGGCCAACTCTGGTGACGAAGTTTTTAGGACGCCTAAAGGCCTCCGTCATGGCTTAACGATTTAAAAACCGGGACCGACCATTTAACTTGCCCTCCGAAGCACGGAAGAGCTCAGCTCTTTGTTTACTTTATAAACTTCAAAACCGACTTCAAAAAAAGGAGGAGGTTCTCAATTCGTCGAAAGTTTTTTTGTGCTTTTTATGTATGTTCACCGTTTACTCGAAGACTCGTTGGAAAACCCTTTCCATACTTTCCGATTGGTGCCACAAAAATTAGGTGAGGATTTGTCGAGGGTCCGGAGTTATGAATAGGTCGGCACCTCGAAAGTGCAGAAAATGGCTCAGCTCAAACATTGCATTAAGCCACTTGTTTTGTGTCATCATCATCATCAGCCCTTCTCATCCCACTGCTAGGTATAGGCCTCTCTTTGCTTTTGCCATTCGCCTCTATCCTGCGCCAATCTTCTAATCTATTGTTTTGTGTAATATATCAGTGAAAACTTTATTGATTTTGTATTTTTATACTATTGAGTGTATATTTGCATGTTTCCCAAATGAAAGAAAGTTTTTGTGTTCACATATTGCCAGATGGTACTGGCGCATGCCGTATGGCTTCAGAATCTGGTGCTTTGAAGCAATCTGGCCTCATGACGGCAAAAAGTGTACCATATGTTTTGGAAAAATAATTAGAAGCAACGTCATTGCTTGGTTTCAATTTGTTTTTAGATTAAGCAGCATTATCAGCTTAAAGTCAAAACATGTAGGATTTAAAAAAAAAATGTCATAACAAAAATATCCACGGATCTTAATAATGTTGAAACTTAGAGTAATAACAACAGTTTTATATGGAAAGTAGGTCTGACACATGTTTGTCCCCACGCAAAAAGGACCACATTTGAGTCTAATTGCGGAAAAGGGAGTCCCCATACATACATACATACATACACATGTTTGTCGGTTTATTAAAATACTTATTAATTATTAGGCTGTTTATATCGAAAATAGGTAGTAAAAGCATAATTATCTATTTGTCTTTCGTTGTTTCTCCAAAATGGAAATGGCGAGAATTCGAAATAGGGAATTATATTCATTCGTTTGTTATATAAAACTGTAGTAATTAAATTACTTTTAAAACTCTCAAATAAACAACTTGAAAACATATATTTTGGACCCATTGAGAGATTTAATAGGAAACTCCTGAAGGCCTCTGATGATCCAAAGGTAATAAAAAGACAATCGCAAAAATAATATGAAACACACAAGAAGCGCGGTTCCGCCCTTCTCGGAATGCAATCCGAATTCGGAAAGTGACGTTGACGAAAATATGTCAACTTTCCGAAGAAAATCTTCGAATCGGATGCATTCCAAAAAGTGTAAATCGCACTGCAGGACCAGCTTTTTTGTTATTCTGCAAAGGATGACAATTTCTTTGTTAATTACACAAACAAACATTTTTTACCCGTAAAGCCTTCGGGCTTGTGCATATGACGTAAAGATTAAAATAAGATACGTCATCTTAGTTAGGATCTAGGTTTCTCTAAAAACGGTGACCGCTTCTTACCTTTCGTTAGGTTGATAACTTGTTTTATGTCCAAAAAAGGCACAGTAAGTATATTTCGTTTATTTGTCTGCTCATAGTAGTCACATAAAAGTTTAAAGTGCCAAAACTAAAGTTGCTCGTAATTTTTTGACGCGTTTACGTCTTATAAATCGATGAACACTGGCTGCACGCACGAAAAAATGTCACGTTCCGTCTGAGCTGAGCGTGCAAGCGAGAGCGCGGAACTAGCGATAGAGAGGCATGATCGGCCTAAGCGTACGACAATTAATAAAGTATGCAATTTTTCATCAATGTTTTCTTATGACGTTAACACGTAAAATTATCGTCCGTATACCGACTTTACAGACAACCAGTTTTCTTATTTAATTACCTATTTATTTTATTCTGCACCGTCCCACTGCAGGGAAATGGTTTGTTGTAACGAAAAATTTATACGACCGTCATATTATGTTATCATTTTTAGAAGCCCACTGCAGTATTGCACACGTGGATAGAATATGCTATGAAAAACTGCGTATTCAGTTTTGTTCGTTGGCCCTAAGGTAAGGTCCGTTTTTTGCTGGTTCCCATGAACCCTAGCACAATAGACGACCTCGCTGAAAGAGCCGAGGATAAATATTACTTAACAATAGTAGCTTCTTTGACTTTATATCGGTCGGGAATGAAGGGTTTTGATACTTTAGACACAAATCACATCACACTAATTTATAAACGTGAAAGTTTGGATGGATGTTTGGATGTATGTTTGTTCCTCTGTAACTCGGCAACCACTGAACCGATTTGGCTGTAAAATATAGATAGGTAATGACCGGGAAAAGGACATAAGCTACTTTTTAATCCGGGTAGAGTGCGCAGCAAAGTTAATGGCGGCTGAAGTGCGCGGAAAATTCGAATTTGCGCAGGTACAGTCAACGCAATAGAATATAGTAAACTTTATCTACATAGCCCGCCTAGCCCCGCCCCTCACCACCCTCACTTCCCTGCAATTGCGTTGACTGTACCTGCGCAAAGTTGAATCTGCCGCGCACTTCAGCCGCCATTAAGTTTGCGGCGCACTCTACCACGTGAGCGCAGCCGCGGGCGGAGGCTAGTTTTTTATACTTTCAATACTTTGCTGGCGTTATGAAGCTGTAATGCAATTTGAAAATCATTGTACCTAATAGCAATATTATGTATTTCTCAACCAATAAACGTAAATAATAATAGACTTTTAATAAAATTAAAGCTTATGTCACAGTTTATAATTTAATAATACATTTGCTTGTTATTTTATTTTAATAAAAATATAAAACACGCGGTACAATAAGAAAATTATGACTAGACTTTATTAAAAATGATTTACTATGTCAATTGAAAACAAAATTCAGCCAAAAATTTTCGAAAATATCAAGACCCTTAAGCCACAGTATACTCGGAGACAACAAAGGGATAGCGGGTCGTAACGGACTTTTTCTTGCGCCTGCGCATACCTTCCTCATACCAGGGACTAGCAGATACTCACTGTCGGTTATTTCACAGCAAATCCCGTTCCCACGCACGTAACTTGATAACTTTGGATTTACTTTCTGTAGGAGTTCGACACGTGAGTGAGATTGTATGAAATTCTTACTACACTCTTAAAATAAGTACCTACTACAAAAGTATAAGATAAAATAAGTTCATTATGAGCTAGTGACTGACACTTAATGTATATTTTTTGGCCAACTTAATTACTCAATCATCAATTAAGTTAAAGAAAAGGATTACATAGACACAGACACAGTACAGTTTAGACACAGAGATCCATATTAACAAGCAATTTATTCAAAAATAAAAAAACCCGGCTGAACTGAAAAGTTGGAAACAGCATTATCTTATCAGTCACCAAATTAAATTACAATTTTATTAATAGGTAGGTATCTAGGGTTCGATGCCGTGCGCATTTTTCTAAACGTTGTTGTGACAGTTGACACACAGATGGCTCTGTGTGTAAAATTAAAAGCGTGTAAGATATTTCTTAAATATGAGATATCTCCTAAATGGCTGAACCAATTTCGATGCAGTTTGTTCTAAACGTTGCGTGTGACTAAATATAAAGTTTTATTATGCATTTTGTTTAGCAATTCTCTTTAGGGCGAAAAATAGATTTTCAAAAATTTTGAGACTCGATTTAGTCTTCGAAGACGTCATGTTAGATTAAAAAAAATATATATTTGATATCAGTCCACCAACTTCTTGATTTTGACATGGATTTTGATATGATGGCGTGATTTTCATTTTGAAAATTCACACATTGTTGCATTTTCTAGCCGCACTATTTGATTTATCGAAATAAAAAGTATCCTAGAGCACAATCGAGATAGAGACGATTCTAACGATACCTCATTCATCAAAATCCATCCAGCCGTTTAGGAGTAACGTGGTAATAAAGAATATTACTTACATACCCACGAACATACATAGAAACGCGCGATCTACATAACCCTGTCTGACTTGACAGTCAGCCGGGTAATTAGTACAACTTAAAAATAAAAAGAACTTTTAAATAATGTCAGTGGGTTGACACAGATAATTTTGACCTACTATTTTATAAGCACTTTTATGCAGTGCTTATAAAAGGAGGAATCCCATTTTTCAGCAATGATATTTAGAATGCTGTCGGTACTGCCGCGAACTCTGCGTAGCAAGGAGGCGGTCCTTTTCCTCATGCATGCGGCAAACCCATCTGTAGGTATAAGTCCGACACAAAATAATAGAAATAAATGGGGGCGCCACTGTGCAAGCTAAATACGCGAAATAGATAAATTCTCTTTTAGAAGTAAATTATTACTTCTGACTGACGTCTTCGGCACCTGTACCATAGACAAGAAACCTGTACTTTACCACAGATTAGTAGAAAAAGGGTTTCCAAAGTACTGAAATTTTAGTTGCCGTGTCTACCCGTTTTTGCTGGACTAAGTATACGGGCCTCCGCAAACATCCCGGATGCACTGCAGAAACGCAGCAGACCCAGCATTTTAAGTTGGATAGATAAATAGCCTTCCCAAAAACTCGAATAGGTATATCTGTCAAGCTATTAATAGTTTTTCTAGTTTTTAGGGAAGGGCAAGTGTTCAGACCTGTCTTTAAAAGTACTTGACTAATCACCAGAGGGGTATTTGTAAGTGGAACCTGTTGCTTCAAAACAGATTTCTATATTTAAAACAGATTTCTGTAAATAAAACTTCTGCAGTTTTGTTTTCTGGTGTTTTAACGAAAAAAAAACCAAGCAACCACTTTGTAATTAATAAATAAATAATAAATAAATAATGCTGGACATTTCACACAGCATCATGTAGCCCCAAGCTAAGCAGAGCTTGTGTTATGGGAACCACTGACTGATATATTACTTAACATACATAGAAAACACCCAGACCCGAAACAAGTATTTGCAGATCATACAAACATTTGTCCCGCGGCGGGGATCGAACCCGCAACCTCTTGCGTCACAGGCGGGCCTTCACCCACTGCGCCACAGAGGTCGTCAAAATTGATACAACTACTTTCATAGACATACTGTGAACTTGTGAGACGTGCGTAAAATATGTGATCTTATTTTGTTTGCTTATGGTACATTTTACCTTTTCTTACAATCAGTTACTTAATGAAATCAGTTCCTATTTATTAGTAACTAAGCAAATAGGTTAATAGGGTGACCGCAAGCGCTTTCGTGCTACGGAGGGTATCTACAGTATGCATGATGGATCTAGGCATTCGTGAAGTTAGCCGTTTCGATGCGCAGTGGAGCTGTAAAATTAAAATTAATTTTCTGATTGTTTGAAAATGAAAATGAAAATATTTTTATTTCAACAAAACAGAGTATCTTTAAACTAAGGCTTAAAAAATAACAAACACAAGACACATGCATAAAACTCATGTTTTGCAGAGCAACTTTTCATGAAAGCCATATTGTTGACTTCCTCACTAGGCAGGGCCTGTATCGAGGAAGTCTGTGTTCCAGTTTAACAGTTCTTAGCATTAACGCACAGCAGGCAAACTTTAAACTTGTTGGTTTTAAACTTGTTGACATGTTGTATTTTATTTTGTTTTTTTATTAGAAATGTTCCGCACACAATGTACTTATCTACATTGTTTTTTGGAAGTAAATGAATTGAATTTACATACTTATGTACTAAATTTTCTACTGCGCATCGAAACGGCTGACTTCACGAACGCCTAGATCCATCGTGCTTACTGTACGCTAAATTGTCGGTCCTGGCTTATAAGTCGTTAAGCCATGGCGGGGCATAGGCGGCCTAAAACGCCATCACCAGCGCTTCAATACGAACTTACTTAATTACAAATAGGTTACCTTGTTTGTTCATATACTGAAGTCTAACTAACTGAAACTACATAACAAGTCTGACAATTTGGTAACCAAAAAAAAATCTCCAAAACACTAACCAAAAAAGCTCTGTCTCACCTTTTCTTCATCAAAAACTTTAATCATTCAAAAGAAGGCCTGACGAATGAAGCGGAAAATATCAAAATAGAAGCTAAAATAGCGTGCAATGCACCCTGTAAATTATGGCGATATTAGATATAAAAAAATAACAAGAGGAAGTATGGCTTACGTAGAAGTGGGGTTCCGTACATGGCTACGTCGCGTCGTTGCAGTTGAAATAAATAAAAAAATCAAATAATGTTCAAATAGTAGGTACCTATATCATTTATTTTATTAAATCGAACCACTAGGATCACTTTGAATCGTCTTGAGAGCTAGATGATTCTACTCCTGTTCTTTCGCGACTAACACGGTAAAGAATCAGGGAAAGAAACACGGTATGGCGCCCAACTTTCTTTTCAGTGATCCATCCGCTTAAATGCTGTAGTGGGGAGCCAGTCGAACAAAGTGAAGCTCGTCAAAGTTGTCAGTAATTTGGTATTGATAAACATACACAGTTTTTATATTGAGAATTGAATCTTACAAATAGTGATTTCATGACGAGTAGGTATAAGAAAAAAAAAATGATGATTATAGATTTAAAAAAAATCAAGAAATATGAAAAGATTGTGAATATTTATTTGAACTTGTATGTAAGGGTTTATATTTAGTTTCGAGATGAGGAACCCTAAATATAAAAGAAATAAATTAAAATTCCCGCCATCCCGGAAAATATCAGCGTGCGGAACAGCAAGAAATAAGTTTACTAACATTCAAATTGTTTGCATAGCTTAAAATTTGTTTCCGTTGTACGAAATGTACAAAAACACGAGCTACCCTGAAGTTTCGAGTCTAGTTTTGAAATATCTCAGCTTAAAGTTTTTACAGAACGGAGGTAGCCATGATAATTGGTGCACTTTCATTACAAATTTTTATTTTTTTATATGTATCTGGCTGTCGATTCTACTACCAAACCTTTTATCAACCACAAGTAAAACCTTAGATTTTAGTTTTTTTCCTATTCTACTAATGACCAACGACTCTGTTGTGGTGACATTTTAGTTATGGTTTGGACTTTGAAACTGAAAAAGCCATTCTACTATTCACCAAAATCTGACATTTAAGAGAACGAAACAAAACGCAGCGGAATGTTTGATGATGTCATTTAGTAGAATTGCCCTGCAGAACTGTTGGCGTTGCCTAAAATAATTAAATAACTCCTAGGCATATGCCAGGTCTGCCCACAGAGTCCGTCAATTTTGTAATATATTTATTTAACACTTTCACACATGACAAATTGTGCAAGGAGAACTTAATGCTGAAACATTATCTACCTAATATACCTAGGTCCAAAGTTCTCAAATTTCCTTCGCCTGTACCTACCAAAGACACATCAATCACGCAGTCCCAATCAACGTTTTGTCCATTCCAAAATCAAACCGGACAAAGCCGAAAGGAGCCGAATCCGCCCGAATGTAATCACCCCATCACCCCGTTGGAAATCGGGTTTTTATTTGTTCGAGTATTTTTTTTACGAGGGCATAACGGCGGCGCATTACAATCATAATAGCGATATCAACTTACCGTTAACGGTTCGATACCAGTTGCACCGAACACCGGTTTTGGAATTTGAGAAAATAGGTACCTAATATACCTAAATATTAAGTAGCATTGCTTTTTTTAAAGACAGACCAACAATTTTAAGCCCTATAGAGGAACTTAGGTGGTATAGGAGAAGGTGGATTTTCGATAGTAGGTTCTTGGATCCTTAATTGACTTCTAACTTTATAGAGGCTACATAAAAATGATTCACTATGCAAGGATGAAGTAAATAAAGATTTTTTTTGCGAAATTTTAATTAAAAAAGGGATTAATTATGTGGTTGTTTGAAAGTATTATTTTAAGAGATCTCTATCTTACGGTAATAAGTCTGATAGTTATTCTTGACCTATAAGTGAAACAAGTCATAATATTTGCAAAATGTCACAGACCGCTAACGGAAAGTTAACCGGCGATTATACTTTTGATGTCATTGGCCCCGGCGGTGAAACAAAGAAAAGAAAAGGTTTTTAAGTAGGTCATTTATTGTCAAGTAATTTGGTTGCATTAGCATGAGGGTTTGTCTCAAAGGGTTGAAATCAAAGAATGTGACGATAATGGCCTGATTAAATTTATCGCCTAATTTCGTTCTTTTTGGGCTAAGAAATATAGGAGTTAAAATGTGGGTTCGTTGATAAACGAAAAAGTTTTGATTGCTATCGATTTTGTAGTTTCAAAATGACTTTTTTTGTCGTTACGAATGGTGAAATTCAAATAATATTTTCGAAAATATCGATTCGAAAAATCAATATTAGACAAAAGCGGAAAATAAACAGCAGATTTTGTATATAAATTATGTTTTGGTATCTCTGAAACGGCTCTTATGAATTTGATTAAATTTTGAATTTAGATAATGTTTTATTTCCCAAGTGTACCTATCTAAATAATGTAGGTGTGCTTCCTAAAAACGACAGTTTTTCACAAAAAAAACAGTAGGTTACCTGCTAGGAATCTCGGTCGCTTATGAAAACATACAAGAAGAATATTATATTGGCACTTTTAAAAATAATAGAAGTTGTTTGCAAAAAAATGTTTTATTTATGAAATAAGGAAGTTTTTTAAATTCTAAAATCACAATTATCTAAGGCACTAATATATTTTGTTCAGTTTTCAGGTGCCCTTAATTGAATATTTATATTGGATTATAATACTACTTAATTATTTAAATAATTAATTGAGACAAAAAAGTTCATGACCTCATTTAAATTTACGTATGTGGCATAAATAAATGCTAAAAACAATAAATTTGTTTTAATAAGTTTGCTAAAAACTATAAATTTGTTTTAATACATGTTTAAATGCAAAATATTAGTAATAAATTAAAAATATTTATGATAGTAAGTATGTAATTATTTCACAAAAAAAAACAAACACAAACTATTATAATGTACAAAGTTACTTAAAAATTAAACTAAGTTTTTACTTAAGTCATCATCATCAACATACATTCATTTATCGATTCAAATTTATTTATACATTTAACGTTTCAATAACATTTGCGTTGTTTCATTACTAGTTTATCACTCGTTATAAAGTTAGCTGACATTATATCGATTATAACTAGCATTTCTAGATAATACAAAGAGATCTCTAGGTTTACCAACATATTAACCACCGGTTATAAGTATAAGTACCCTAGGCTTACCTTTAACTTAGACTTAATGTAGTGTCGAGAGGAAATCTATGCTTATATTTTATTGGAATATTTTAGTAAATATAAAGTTATTGTGATGGATTTATTAATTTCAAAAATGTACGTAAACTTGTGTTGAAAATAATGCAAACCATGAAGTCAAAAAGTAATTTGTAAACGAATATTATAAAGTAGTTTACCGTTCCATAAACTGATAAGAGACCGAAGTAATATAATTAAAACAAAGTCGGGATAGTCACACCTTATAACTTAAAAACGGCTAAACAGATAGATGTATGATCTTTGATTTGTTGAATTTGTCTCTGCCCCGAATAGCCAGAATAATTATTAAAATATCGGAAAAAGTCATGAAAATAATTTACTAAGAAAATTCATTTTCTCATACATTTTGTATATCTTGAATTTTGAAACGGTACAAAGTTCCCCGGGTCAGCTACTATTTTATAAAAAAATAGTAGGATGTAAACAGGCTCAAAACTTCCTCTCTGAGACATATTTTAGCAAAAGTTTTTGTACAGGTAATAAATAAATAAATATTTATAAAATTACAAATTATAACCGATGGTTATGTTGGTGAACAGCAGTCCTAAACTACGCTACAAAACCGTTACAGTCCACCTTGCGCTGGTATTATAAACAGACTTTGGCACTAAACAGCTGTATTTTTACTTACATGCGACATAAATAACTTACATTATTTATACATAGCTTGGCTAAGCCTTAACAAAAATGTCATCACACAACTTTTAATTAACTACTCAATCTAAAATGTAAGGCTCTCTTTTAGATTACATAAACAGCATTTAAGATAAAATCATACAAACATTTGCACAGCGGCGGGAATCGAACCCGTAACCTTTTGTGTATCAGGCGGGCCTTTCCCACTGCACCACAGAGGACAATAAACAACACACAGGATGTTTCAGCTCAATCAGCTTGCAAGATTTGACCCAGTAAGATATACACTTTAACTAACTATACTTTACAGACTTCAAAGTATATTGTAGAGATGGAGTGGGCTTCAGCAGCTACACTGTTCTGTGGACTTATTCGGCCTTATCCACAGAAATTACATAAGTCTTCTTCCATAGCAATTTACTTAACTTATATAAAAAGGTAGGCATAACTAAAAACCTTTATTGTCGTGATTTTTATCAAAACAATTAACAGTTATTTTCAAACATTTGAATCTAAAATATTTATGAGATCTAGAAACACAATTGTATTACTTCATTATATTAGTTGATTTCATTAATTTATTATGTACCCAGTGTAAAACATTAAAGCCAAAAAAATAATAATCCGCTGGCTTCCTCAAGATGTTTTCTTACACTGTTTATACTTTAAAACAAATTTAATTTCCACTGTCATTTCGCACAACTCTCACTTGCCTTGTCTTCTCTTGCCACCACTTCAGGGTCTCCTCAAACTGCTCCCGATCCTCAGGAGCGACCTGGACATCCGGTAGCTCCTTCTTCAAATCAGACTCATACTGATTCTCGAAGTCATCTTCACCAAATTTGTACTGCTCGTTGGTAAGAATAGTCGGGTTGATCGCTTCTAACACTGGAGTATATTGAATTTGCTGGTGAATAACATCAGCGTATTTGACTTCGTAATCATTCTGCATTTCTGTTTCACTAAGGTAGTTTTGTTCAGGGATCACTGTGAACTGCTCTGCTGAGTTCGGAAATGGATAATGCCCGTCCAGTAAATGTGGATGTGCTTCTTCTTGTATGAAGTCGGATGTTGGTGTCATTGGTTGCCCACCTTCGTCTTCCTCATACATATTCGGAGTGTTTACTATTTGGAATGTTTCTACTGCAGGCAGTTCTATGTACTGTTGTGGGGTTTGAAGCATTGATCCGTCTAACTCATCTTCATCTTCGTCGTCAAGAGCTGGTGAGTTCATGTAGTAGCTCCTCTCCTGGCTGTTATCACGTGGAGAGGATGAAGCGGGCGATGGGAATGACTCCATAGAAGGTCGTGATCCGTTCTCTTTCCCATGGCCTATGTTTAGCAGGCTCTCTAAATTTCTGATGTACTCCACAGCCATACGCAGCGTTTCAACTTTACTCAGTTTTTTGTTAGTACCACGGTTGCAGTTAGCACTTTCAAAAGCAGAGGCGACTTCTTCAGGTATGTGCTTGCGTAGAGCTGCGAATCCATCGTTGACTTGTCGCACTCGGTTCCTTTCCCGCGCATTTCTCCGCTGCACCGCCAGCGGCGTCGGCGACCGCGCAGCTTCATCCACACTATTTTCCCTCAAACGCGGCTTCTTTGCACTCTCCTGACTGTGATTCTCAGCGGATTTAACTAATGACGTCACAGACACTGTTGGCTCCAGTTTTTTCTTCCTGACGATGATGATTTCACGCACGTTATCATTGTTCGAGATGTTCACGGTGTTGTTCACTGATTGCTGCAGCACCTGCTGCCCTAGCGCGTTGCGGAACACCACGAGATCTAGCGAACTCATTTTGAAGCTGACTTTCACTTTATGACTTTCGGTTACACATAATCAACACAGGGTTAAAGCGAATACCGTATGAGAGATGTAGTCGTCAACAGAACGAGCTAGTGGGATTGTTGCACAGGGTAATCACTAGAGATTTTTGAACCCTACAGTTTCTGAAGGTCACAAGACTGATAGAATGGACTAGGAAATGCTCGATGGCACCAGAGCGCCGGTCGCGACGTGAATGGCGCGTGCCATGATCGCACCTGGGGTGGCTAGTGGGGTTGGGTACTTACATTTATTGCACACATGCTCTTTAAAAGGGCGGCTAGGGGAGCGTTCCTTATAACAATACACACACATGCACACTATCTGTTGAATTTGATACAGTTATGGTAGATTGAATGTGTATCAGAATGCATGTTGCTATGGAATCTAAAAATTAAAACCAGGCAGATTTATGATTTTCCTTATCCATAATAATAGATACCCACGTAAAACAGAGTACCTATTAAACGAGAAACTAGACAAAACTTGAATAAGTATAATAAACTCCAAGTTCTGGGTATAAAATATCAATAAATATACTTACCTACAACAAATAAAATATCACACATTTAGATCAAAGTCATTTCACTGAAAATTAAAAGTCATCAAAATTTTCATCAATTTTTTCCGACGGGATTCGAACCCGCAATACAAGCGATGATACAAGCGATCCTTCTTCAAAGTCATTGTTTTAAAATGCAAAAAAGTGTTAATCTACGAGTATCATAGGTTCAAGCTATCTCTGGACTTACCTACAGCTTACACCTTGGTCTTACCTTAGTCTAATCTTTCAAAATCTTCATGAAAAACTTGAAATATGCAGTAAATTTCTTTTTTTTTGTATGACGATTATCTAAGGGAATAAAAGTACCGTGCTTGTGTGTGTGCCACCCACGCCAGCTGCGTGCTCTTTCATTTTTTCTACCCGGCACGCGCCGTCCTTTTGAACTATGAACTGAAAGGGCCATGGGTTTGATTGCCTATTTGCTAGAAAAACACTTTGTTTACTTATTTTTTATGAACGTAGCTAGGTTTCCGGAGTAAAAAAACTTTAAGTTTCTGTGAGAAGTATCAAACGACAAAAAAAGTACCGACTCATATATATTTTTTTTCAATTTGCAAATCCTCCTAAGTTTTAAGACATTATAGAACTTCAGATTACCTATTTTTTAAATTCTTTTAGAGACGTTTAAAAATAAAATTTCCCTGGGCAAATGAGCTTTTTGTACCTACCTAGTTCAGCAGTGCGATTCAGACTTCCGAAAATGCATTTGATTCAATGATTTTCATCGGAAAGTTTTTTCAACGAAAAAACTTCCCTTTCCGAATTCGGAATACATTCCGAGAAGTTCTGAATCGCAATGCAGAAGGCTATTCAATCAGTTGACATCTCTTTTCTTAGGTATAAGTGTAGGTACCTAAGTAAGAAAAAAAATAAGAATCAGAATAATAGGGTTAGGTAAGTACTGGTAAATACTTATTCATATTTTCATTTTATATTAAATCTAAACGCCTGTTTTTATCTGAGAGCAAACCGATATGCTTCATTTATTTCCTTAATTCAAAGGCACATTTTGATTGCAACTTCTCAACTAGGTACTTATGTATATTATTTCATTAGTGTTTTCTTTCGTGTTTTGTAAAATTACGTTATGCCAACCTATAAAATAACTGGGGCTTAAATTAGAAATATTATTTACTTCTATTTCAGTACCTAAGTACCTAATATTATTTGAGCCTTCAAATAAAGATAAAATTTGATCCATATTCTGATACTAAAAATAGGACAAACTGAATAAACGAAACCATACTGAAGCTTACTTCTGATCCTGCATCCTGTAATTCAAGATGGCGACATTTTTTCCTCGCAATCCTCTCGTAAGGTGAGGCTCACCATCTTGCTGACATGTGCGGAATGTTGCCAGCTCTCTAAACTTCATTCTGAAATAAGAGGAAAAGAAAGGGTATGGCATTTTTAAGGGTTTAAAATAAATATTTTTAATATTTTTCTAATTGTTGGCGCCTGTACGCAGTGTGATTTCATCACCAATGCAGGTACAGTACGTACGATGGATCTAGGCATTCGTGAAGTTAGCTGTTTCAATGCGCAGTGCAGCTTTTTCATACTAAATTTTCTACTGCGCAGCGAAAAGGCTACCTGCACGAGTACCTAGATTTATCGTGCGTATTGTATTTGGTTTCAAAACGAAGTCCGTAAAAATAATTAAGTTATCATTTAAATTTGAAAGTGACAAACTGCTAAGGAAATTGTGATGTTGGATTGTCAGATACATATTGCTAGACTGCTAGATCAATCCAAAATTAAAAGTTGGCAACATCGCCAGCAATCATCTTGGTAAGGTAAAACTCACCATCTTGCGAACATGTGGGGAATAAGAACACCTCTAAATTAAACCTTGCCAACATGTGGGATCCGTACCCCGTAGCTGAGACCTCAAATCCTCTCCTATATTCAACTTTATCGGTAACGCTATAGGGGTCAAAATCTGTGCGTTTCACAGGTTGATATATTTAGCTCAGACATATGGAGGGGAAAGTGCAGCAAATCTCAGGAGTGGAGCATGTGGTGGATTTACATGTCACAACATAGGAACCCTTCCAATAAGTCCAATAAAACATTATAATGGGGTACAAAACTAAGCGAATGAGAGAAAAAAGAGTCTGAACATGAATGGTGCTTGTCCAGTTGGTCTGGTGGAAGAATGTCCACCAATTTAAAAAAACTAGATGGGGCTCGCGCAGGCTCATGAAAAGTTAAACATGAAGAGATACCAGCTGTGGATGATGATGCTGATGAAAGCATTGTTTCATTAAATCGTAAAGAGACCACTTAGCTAGCTTCACTGGACTATATTCAGAGGTAGGTGTTAGTGTTTGGCAAACCAATGTTAGAATTATCACGGCCAATACACATTCTCGATAAGTAAAGGCGTAAGGTTTTATTTTGGTATTATAATGTCTTTAGAAGTCAGCTATCGAACTTGTAGATGATATGTCATGACGTGTAGGTGACAGTGGTGACACAGTTTCCGGTATGAGCTACTTCATCATCATTCCCTTGCCCTTTTCCCACTAGGTGGGGTCGGCACAACATGTTCTCCTCTTCCATTCCCTCCTAGCACTCGTAATCTCAGTAGTCACTCCTTTCAAACAAAAAAATAATTTTTCAAATCGGTCCAGGCGTCTTTGAGTAATCGGTGAACATACATAGTCAAAAAGAGCACAAAAAAAAAAGATTTCGACGAATTGAGAACCTCCTCTTTCCTATACTCCTTTTATTGAAGTTCGGTTAAAAAGAATAAAAATAAATCAAATTCAAAATCACATTTGCAAACAACAGTTCAAACCTTAGAATATCCATCATTAGTTTGCCAAACCAGTCTAGACTAAGCGAATAAAACTGAACCTGTGCTCATATAGTTTTATTTTGCTTCATTTCCTCAACAGCTGTGCTTTGAATGAATCGATGTGAACCTATCTCAATGTAGAATGTAGAACACTGACATAGTGCAATAATAACAGAAATGAACCTAAATTGCTAAAATAATGCATCAAAAATTAAAAAAACGCAATATGCAATCATCTTTATTCATATTTATTTAAGTATTATTTTTTTATTGCGTTTTTTAATTTTTGATGCACTGCATCAGTGTTTTACAAAAAGTTTTAGAAAATTCAAAGCTATTTCTAAATAATTATATCATAATACATTCTGAGGTTTATGATAAAAGATTGTAGAGATTGCATTTCCGATTTATGTCAATTAGATACATTGTATCTTTTTATTTCCTATTTGCTAGCTAACCTAGCGAACTTCGTACCGCTTCAGAACCGAGAAAACATCAAAAAAGCCATACAAAATGTTCCATACAAAATGAATACAAATTCTAGATGACCCGGTGAACTTACTTTATTTTATTACTAATGTAATTTTATGAAACATAAATTCATTAGCTTACCTAACTCGCCTCTTACCTTCGAATTGAAAGACATACACCTTAACTCTTTACCATTTTGTTTCATGGAATTATACAACTTATCCTACTGATTGTCAGCAACACTGCGTCAACATAATAGGCAGCTATTGCACGGGCTTCCCCGACGTATTATGTCTTAGAAGAATGCCTATAAAGGGGAACCTTCAACTTGAAATAAGCTAAGGTCACGTACAAAGCAATGCGAATTTATAGACTGCAGTTAGAACAGGGGTTTTCAAACTTTTACATTACATACTTACATAGGTACATAAAATCACGCCTATGTCCCATCATAAGTAGATACCAAAAATCTTCATTTGCTACGGTCCTGACACACTTCTTTCGCTTCATTCACTCTCACTTTTACATTAACTAACTTAAAGGAGCGCACTATGTATAGCTTTTGCCCAGCAGTAGAGCCACAGAAAACAGAATTTTCTGTGAGAAGGGCAGTAATCGTTGAAAAATGAAAACGAAAAGGAGATGGAAACCATCTGTTTCCCACTGCTGGCCAAAGATTTCCCTCTATTCTCATGAATCTCATTCTTTGTGTTAACTTAACAGCTTTAGATGACAAACATAAAAGAGCGTAGGTAAACAGCTTTTGCCGCATTTTCTGTGAGTAGGGCAGTAATCGTTTAAGATGAAAACGAACAGGAGATGGGAACCTTCAGTTTACCACTGCTGGGCAAATATTTCCCTCTATTCTCATGTATCTCATTCTTTGTGGTAACTTAACAGCCTTCTTGAAAAATATAGAGGTTGTCAACATCTATACTCCTATCTATCTATACCGATTCGCAGGGGAATGACCGCCCGACTCCGACGACCTCGGCTCTCGGGAAGTCTACGCCGCAGCCTGCGACGATTGTGCCTTCTCCTGCTCCACGTATCCGGCAGAAGAAGAGTTACGCACAAGTGTTCCGCCAGACTCTGCCGCCACGTCCGATGCCAAGCGTTGAGATACCGCAGAAGAGTCTGTCCCAAAAGGAAATACCCGTTCGTGATGTGAGGAGGACTGACGCAGACGGATTCGTTCTCGTAGAGAAGAAGAAGCGTCGACCGAAGCCTTCGCGCAACCAACGTGGGACCGCCCCCCGCTCTGCCGGGCTCGCCCTGCAGACTGTTGAGCCGACTATCGGCATATATATATCCCGACTGGACCCGTCTACTACCGAGGAAAGCATCCGTCAGTATGTGGATGAGAGGAGCCGATGCCGAATCAGGCAACCGCCTGTAGTAGTCGTACATGGCTTGAAGCGGCTGGATTCTACAAGAGAGACCAACTTCAAGTCGTATGTACTCCGGGTGGCTGCCAGGTATAAGGACGTGTTCCTGGCTCCCGACTTTTGGACAGCCGGAATCGTCTACCGTCGCTACAGGGAGGCACAACCGAAAACAAAAAATCCCTAACCATTTTTAATATTAAGTTTTTCTTTTCTCTTCCACCCATTTTATCCCTTTTTCAAAATTGTATAGTTTATGTAAATATTTAATTAATGTAAAATCAGTGGAGTAGGGCACTGGTGACCTGTAGCACAGGTTTTTCTATACCTATTTCAGGCACCAGTCTCTCACAAAACAGGTTTTTATAATAACCTACCTTTTGATAAATTATTCTGTATTTATATTTACTTTATGTATATTATATTTTGTTTGTGAGAGAAAAATAAATAAATGATTTATTATTATTATTATTATTATACTTTGAGGCAATGTTGTTTTACGATTTCAGGAGGTATTTCGATCAATTTAGAAATTACTACTAGGTATGGGATGTGTGAAGTGACACGAATGGATAGCATAAGGAATGAGTATATAAGAGGAAGTCTGAAAGTGGTGACAATAAATGAATAGATGAGGAGCCATATGCATGGTATGGGCATGTCATGAGAAGGGATGAATGTAATGTTACGAGAAGAGTGCCTGATATGGAAGTGGATGGATATATGAGTAGAGGTAGACCAAAGAAAATATGGATGGATTGTGTGAAAGTTGACAAGTAAGAAAGGGGTGAGATGACGGCTGATAGTGGAAATGGAAGATACATTGTGCTGACCCCACGTAAGTGGGAAAAGGGCAGGAAGATGACAACCCAGGTTTTTCTAAAACGAGATCACATTGAGAATCACTGACGTAGACGGCTAGGCAGCTCTTTTATTGAAAGATAAAAAATATCCGGCTCTACACTAACTATACTAAGCTTCAAAAACTCCTAAATAATTTTTATTCAGTTGAGGATAAATTATTATAATTTTTGTAAAGATTTTAAAGGTTGTCATGACTTACTTCGAAATGTAGTGAGCACTACCATCAAGATAATAATCATCATGGATGTCTCGTTCTACTACTGTTTATAGGGTCTAGTAATGAGATGAGCCGTACAAAACATTAGGATGAAACATTGGCTGCCCAGCCCCCTGATTGTCTATCTTTGATAGCGACCAAAATCGGTCTCAAACTGTCAAATATGACAGTCACTGAGACCACGCAACTAGGTCTTTCACTCTCATCTCAACGAGACGGATCGCGACAAAAGCCTATACCTATACGATCGTTTCAACAGTTTGAGACCAATTTGAGGTTTGAGACAAGTTAGACAATCAGCCTGCTGAATTTAGATGAGACAAAGATAGGTCAGCCTATGCTCATCTTCTTTATTAGTAACCTCTCGTATTTTACGATTTTCATTACGATATAAAGATCCTATTTTAAGAGTAATTTATTTTTAAATCAGTGAGTCCATTACAAGTATGTAATTGCAATCTACCTTTCAATTGAAACCTTTATCAGCTGATTTTTCTTAAAGCAAATCAAAAGTTCCTTAGTAACTAGTGAAAGTGTTTTGCGACCCTCTATACAATTGCACGGTCCATTCATCAGGTCCAGACATAAAAGTCCATACAAATCCTTTGTTTATCACACAAGTGAGTCTGAACCAGAACTAACCCTTTCTCGACTGCATTCGTTTTTAACCAACTCCTTACAAACTCCACACAACCTGTGAACACCCAAAAGTTTTCATTCAAAAACAGCTCATATTTCTATACCATCTAAGTTCTTATACACTCTCTGAAATTCATAATCAAAGTTCCAGAAATTAACATCTAAAATGTTAAGAATAAGGTGTAAAATTGAGTGGTTCAGTGATAATAAGGTAAGAAATCTTAAAGAATCGCTTTGTAAGGGCGCGTTCTTCGGAAGACCGTTACATGTCGTTAGGTAGTGTAAAGAAACATGTTATCTTACTTGCATATTACTGGTAACTGCTTATGGGATGTCAGGGCTTATTCCGTGATCCTGTTTGTGCACACTTCATATCCTTTTTTAAATTTGGTGGTCTCATGGGAACCATTTCTCAAAGATCTCGGGAAAAAATATTCCGTAGAAAATATTGGACGAAATATAGAACAGACAATATTTTGAAGGGAAACTATCTGAAGTCCTCTTATCGTTCACAAGCTGTTGAAAGCCAAATATTGAGGACAAAATAATAGAAAATATTAATGGATATAGATATCCTATTTGAACTTTGAACTGAATGGACGAGAATTATCACAATTTTAATTTCAGAAACTTTAACTGTTTTTAAAAAATGTTCTAAGAAAATGCAAGCTCTATTGAAACGTTGAAGGAAAACATTGTGAGCAAACCAGTTAGTACTCTTTACACAATCGTTTAACAATCTGTTCTATGGAACTCTAATTATTTGCAAAGACTGTTCTGACTACTTCTCATAGAAATGTTAAAAGATAAGTTCCTAGAAGATCGTAGAGAGATAATCTTATATTACTTAGGGTCATGATTGTAAGTAGTAAGTGTTTTTAAAACTTTTTTAGACCTTGTTTCAGTTTTCTCCATACAAAGGTTGCCTGGAAGAGATCGCTTCTTAGCGCCCATTGTACATTGTTTCGTTGTTTTATTATTGGTTTTATTTTGTAGTTGTAAGGTGAGCAATAAAGCCTTTTCATTCATTCATTCATTCATTTTATTTCTTAAACTTGCGCGATGACAACTTTACTTACCATAAACATATAATGTTTTCGCGGGACGAACCCTGACTATTTTTGTTGCAACACAGCCTAAAAGTCGGGAAATGGTAAAATCCTGTGCAAAATATTTAAATGCAGTACTAGTACTTATCAATTCTTTAAATTTTTGGTTCATAAACTTGGTTAATAAACAGGGTATTATTATTTTTAAAACCAGAACAAAAAAATATCTGATTCTGGCAGATGTTTGAGCTCGCGCCGTTTTTACCCACACTACGTTACCTCCGTCCCTTTCACTCCTTTATTATTTTAGTTGTGTGTGATAGAGATAGAGGAACAAAACAGGGGTTGCACCGAGGGTTCAGCACCCACACTACAATGCGGAGAACATTTTGATCACTTTATTGATCTTCAAACGCAATCTATGCTTTTATCAAAAGTGCTTCGATGATGATTATAATAACGGCTAATTTTTGATTTTATTTTTGATTTTTGAGAATGTATTATTTAGCTTGATTCCTACCTACTGAATTTTTTGACCTTAAAATACAAAAATATTTTAAAGTTTAAGCTTTTACTTTCGCGAGCCCTAGTTACGAAATAAATACTTTTTTAATCTGTGGTAGTTCTCCCTAACGAGTTATCAAAATGGCTTCATCATTTCGGGTAGTCTCAGATCAGTCAAATCACAATAATTTAGCCACCCCATCATTTCAATGTTTTTTTCTAAATTGTCCCAAAATCGGAAGCACATTCTTCCACACTCATTCTGAATCCATCACTCACTCAAAACGAGATATTTAAAAATTGAATTTCCTAGTCAATAAATGTGTTTGTTTTTCTAACTGTATTCTTAGCACGGGTTTCTGGCGTCTTCAACAAATTCTGAAACTGCAAAATGATTAGACAATGTTTAAATTAAAACGTTTGTGAGTTTATATTGTAGTTTTGATTGATATTATAATGGCAAACGTGCCCGCCTGATTCTATAGTTAAATCTAAGAAAAAGTAAAAACAAAATTATAAATTCCAAAAGGTTGTACCTATTATGGCGTCTTGCACCACATTCTTAGTTGTATTTAAGCTAGCCTAAACACAATTTTTGTATGCGTTAACTGGGTTTAGGTGAGAATCGTGGTGCAAGACGTCCTAAATCTAGGATTAAAAAAAATATATATTTACGGATACTAAAAAGTTACAATACAACACAGTAGCATTTTGATCATCATAGCAGTGCTAAGGGAACAGGAAATAATATTTAGTTTCGTAAAAAGATTTGTAAAAAATCTTAAGGACGTGGGTGGCTGACGACAGTTTAAGTAGTGTAACATGAGATGAGGTCCAAAAGTTTGTTTTCCCAAATTGTCGGGAGCAAAAGGGAAGCCAAAAGTAGTCAATTTCGAAGTGCCCTTTATCGTGATTTTTACGGAAGCGGTAGTTTTGAACATTTTTAAACAGCTGGTTGAAAGTGCTTGACTTTTTGTTGTTTATCAAATTAGCTACTCGCTTCCGATGTGGGTCGGTTAGATGATGATGGTAATGAGATAACTAGCATGAAGACGGTCTTTTCTTTCTTTACACTCTTGACAGAGTTGTGGTGACTTTGACGATCCTACGCCATTCATTCCGAATCGCAGCCTTTCTGGTGCATTCATGTAGTGGACCGTCCAATGCAGTCTTGATTTATTGATGTCTTGATAAAGACGGTAAGTTGACACTATTCGTAAACCAATTGTCAATAGATAATCGAGAGTTATAAAGATCAATAATTTGTCTAGTAAAATTGAAAGCGTGTAAGTATAAGATAGTAAATAAGTTTTGAAACTATCATGGTTACGAACATAAATATTATAACAAAAATAAAACAAAGCAAAGCAAGTAAACTAGCGAAGCAAGAAAACTCAATAATCATTGTAATTACCCCGTTGATAATAATATTTATAATTTAATTAATAACAATAGGTACTTATTAAATTAAAGCAATGGTAATAAACGAGACAAAGCTCTCTATACTTTTATTTACCAACAAACTTAAAGAAACCCCTATATTTAAAATTGAGTAAAAGAAAAACTTTTTAAGAACGAATAATGGACTTTGACAAGTCACATTAAAAGTTTTTAATGCCTTTATTTACCAAAATGCCTACCAAGATTATCAAATTGTTCATCAGATAAAGTTTTTGGTAATTCTGGAAGCGAAAACATCAAGTCGACGGCGCGTGCGCAGCGATCCTAATCGATGTTCCACTGTTCGAGGCTATTTCACGATCCACTGATGATGGAATACAAAAAAGGCTTTTATTTTACCCCATTTTCTAATTTACAGGGCATTGATGCATTGATAGGGCCACCGGCAAGGATGACTAGAATGAGGGTCTCAGTCAAAGTCAAAGTTCATTATGAGCATCTATGGATGACTCACGCTAGACCGTGTCGGGTCCTAGTCGAGCTTCGGCCGTAGCACGGTCACAGATCTGGCGTTGTACGTTGCTCGGCTGTCACTCGGTATAGCGTGAGTATGTTCATACAAAATATCCTACTAATATTAAAAAGGCAAAAGTCCGTGTGTGTGTGTGTGTGTGGGTGTGTGTGAATGTTTTTTGTTACCACGTATCTCCATAACTACTGAACTGATTTGGCTGAAATTTGAAACATATATAAGTACCTAGATAATGACCGGGAATAGGACATAGGCTACTTTTTATCCCGAAAAAATGCATGGTTCCCGTGGGATAAACAAAATAGTAGTCCACGCGGGCGAACCCGCGGGCGTCAGCTAGAATGTAATAATTCGTTGACCGTGCTAAGGCCGACGACGACGCCGCCGACGCTCGGCTAGAACACGGTCTAGAGTGAGTCATCCTTTATTCAGTAGAACCGCTAGGATCTCATACAATTGTTTTAAGAACTAGGTGATTCTTCTTCCTACGCAACTAATACCAAAGAAGGGCAACAGACACGATTTGGAACCTCTAAAATAAATAGGTACCTACTCAGGCTTCAGTGGGGAGTCAATCTTAATAACAATGTTGTGGGCCGTAGATGGGCAAAATCGGACTTTGGATGGTAAAATCACGATCTTATTAGAACAAATACTTACCCAGTTGGATTTTGAAAGGTAGATACATATACGAAAAAAAAGGTGAAGAGATAAAAAAAATCTTGGTGACATTTCGATGCCAGTGACCAAAGAGAGAAAGACGAAACATTTTTCGTTTTCATGATACTGTTATGTGTGGAAAATGAGCCGCATTTTGCTCATTTTTTTCCATTACCTACGCGACGATAACGAATTTTTACTTTATACGTTTAATGACATATTTTTTCACCTCATTCACTTTTTAATTATTCAATTGTACTTCAAAATTAAGCTAATAGAATTCTTCGTGATTTAAAATACACTTAATGAACCTGGAACAATACCTATAATTGTACCAAATTGGTTCCAAGCATGACAATCATTGTCCTGACGAAACATAAGACGTAAATAAATCAAACTTTTTTCCAACATTCTTAATTAGATTGACCAGTTTTTATCAGTTTACCTACATCATTGTCTCCGTGTTTTTTCGAAAACACAACTAGGTACCGTGGTCTTTGATTTACGAGAAATAAAAGTTTTGGGGTCTTTTAGCGTGGCAATTAAAATGTTCGAGGACTTTACACAGTGGGTGGTAGGCGACTTCTCACGACCCTATTAAATATAATTTTATTTGTTTGGAAGCTTTTTATCGCTTTCGGAATTACATTTCCTACAGTTTTGGTTTTCAAAGTAAATACAAAATTGCAATTTCTGGTTTGATGGCGATAAAGCTTTTTTTAAAATAAAAGTTAGCTTTTATAAAAGTTAGAAACTCTTGAAATAGGTTCGAAAAACAAGAGACGCCCTTTTTAAAAATAAATAAAATAATTTTAAAAACCTATTAATTTGTATTAAAACTTACCTACATTAAATTGTGTTACCTACTCAAAGTTATGTTTCGTGAAATAATCGTTAAAAATTATGAATTTCAATTAAAACGTTTCAATATGAACCCGAATAATGAGTCAAACAAAATAGTAAACCTTCTACACGTATCTATAACTACGCGTCCTAACCTAAACTAGAATCAAATAAAAACCGGTCAAGTGCGAGTTGAACTCGTACGCCGAGGGTTCCGTACCTACCCATTATATCAATTAAGTTATTGGACAATTAGTAATATTTTTTTTACAAAACCTAGTTCAGCGATAGCAGCGCTGCAAATGTTCTGCGCACACGAGCATAATATTACAATAAATATTTTCTTTTATTTTCTTTCACACAATAGCACAATTTTATTTATTTACCTTATTTGAAGATGGCCAATTAAGCTAGTCCGCTTAATTGTATGAGCGCCCATACAACTCAGAGGACAAATTGGCGTCAACTATGTATGTATGGAAACACCCTTTAATTTTAAACTTTTATTAATTTTTGGAATTTTTCCTTTATTTGTGCTATAAGACCTTGCTTTTTGCCAAATTTCGTGATTCTAGGTCAACGGGAACTACCATTTAGGTTTTCGACCCAAAACCTCTAGGGTACTTCCGGTTGACCTAGAATTGTCAATTTTGTTTACAAGCAAGGTCTTACAGCACAAGTAAAGGAAAAATTCCGAAAAATAAAAAAAGTTGATAATTAAGGTAAGTTTTGGTCCTTACAAGTTTTCACGAAAACCTAAATTTGCCTATATCTTTTTATAGTGTTGACTCAGGACCTTGATTTTTATACTAACAATAGGGACTATAGACCTCAGTATATGGTATAAATTTCAACTTGCTAGCTTCATCCTTCCCTGAGATAATCGATGGTGACACACGGACAGACGGACAGACAGACAGACAGACGGACAAGAAAGTGATCTTATAAGGGTTCCTTTTTTTTACCTTTTAAGGTACGGAACCCTAAAAAATAAAAAATAATTTTCTAATTCATAATTTTTAATGTCATTCCAAAACTCACTGATGTACGGATAAAGTCAAAATTTTGACATCATTCCGATTAATCGCCACTGATTCAACTTTTACGATTCAAACCATTATGATGATTGAAATAATGACAATTCAAATTATCAAACCCTTTCATAGAATGTCAACACGCATAGTGATGCTATCTCGCATATGAAAGTCGGCTAAATAATAAAGTTTTTTGAGTCGGTAAAATATAATAAACGATTTGTGAAATGCTTTGTCAGCATGATTTTGACTGGCATTGTAGTTTTTGTGGCCAACTCGTGCATTTTATCTTGCCGTATGACATTTTAGAAAATATTTGCGATAATTTCAGAATTAATGTGATTTCAATAAAATAAATTGATCTATCAGCATTTTAGACGAAGATTTAGAATAAGTAGACGCAATGTAGTCTTAAAATTTTAATAAAAGAAAGATACAATATTCAGTAAGACAAAAAGAGAAAATACAAGGTTACTCACGCTAAAAATATCATCACTTTAAGTCCCGGCTATGTTTCGATTCATCTTGCAAATCATTATCTAAGTAGGATATAACTCACCCCACAAAAAATACTCGTACCATGGTCACTTAATAATAAAATTAAGTTATATTTTTTTTTATTATTCATGTTATTTTAACTTTTCACACAAGAGTTGGCCACTTGCTCATACGACTCACTCACGATCACAAACACACCTATAAGCTTAGTTTTGACCTGATCAAAAAAGCTCAACTATCGTTCGGCAAGATAAAATCCTAAAGTATTATTTTTTTTTTGTAAAGAATATAATGGTTTTGTCATATTATTGTGATGAAACGTCTTAGTAGTTTCACAGCATGAGCCCTTCACTGTTTGCCACTGGGACCTATAACAAGAAATTAACATATCCATTTTAACCCTGTTGATCTCGGGAGGGAGTAGGGGTATGGTAGAATATACATATATTAATGCTTATAAGAGGGTGCATGTCATGCTGTTCTATAAATTGATTCTTGGAGTAGTTGAGCTACTCATCATTATCATCAGACAGGCAATTGAGCTGACGTTAGTGGTTTTCGCTATTTGCATATTTTTTCGCGTACTTTTTTTGTCGAATCAAGGAGACAAACTATTGTCTAACTTGTCTCAAACCTCAAATTGGTCTCAAACTGTCAAAACGATCGCGTAAAGTCCGCGCCACCACTGTAGTCCGATAGACGAGGCGATCTTTTGTCGCGTCGTTGAGATGAGAGTGACAGAGCTACTTGCGTAGTCACTGAACTGTCATATTTGACAGTTTGAGACCGATTTTGGTCGCTATATATAGACAACAAAGGGGCTAAATAAATTGTGAAATAAAAATAATTTTTAGTCATCTCCGTATGATAATTTATTTCTTTAAAATATTTAAAAATCAAAAAGTCTAATCGATAGACAACTTTCAATCATTTTCTTTCTTCTTCTTCTTCTATCGAGTCGATGTATCCACAATTTCTAGAGCCATTTAGACCAATAGGTGGCCATTTTCTTTTATATCTGCTTATTTAATTTTGATTACGAAAAATAATATTGCTAGAATATGCATATATTTCTTCTTCGTCTATGAATAAATGAAATTATTGGTCGTGGTCATTCTACACCTACATTATGCTCATGTTCCTCGAACTATTGCAATAATTCCAGGCGCTAAAACAAACTGCGAGAAAACAAAATAACAAGAACAATTTAATTGAATAAAATTAGCCAATAAAGAACCTCCGTCGATGGCCTACAATGCATACCGTGGACACTCGCCTTAATAAATAAACTGTATTTACTGTCCTTGTATCGGGAATCTACAGTAAATGCCCAATGTAATACAGTACACGCATTTTTATAAAGTAAAATGTGTTTGTTCAGTCTGTATGTAAATAAAAAATGTACAAAACGTCTTGACGTGATTTACTTAGATGTGATTTTAATATAAATAAATAAATATTGGTGGGCAATTCACACAGCGCCATCTAGCCCCAAACTAAGAACAGACATCTATGCCTCAGACAAAAGAAGACGCCACCTACTCCTATCTTGAGCTAGTTTGCGCCAATCCCCATTGTAGAGATCTTGTAGGTCCCTCTCTACCATGTCCCTCCAGCGATATCGGGGAAGTCCAACGGGGCGGCGCCCTATAGGACAGCCAAGATATGCTCTCCGCACCATGCGATCTTCCCCCATCCTTTCCAGATGGCCACGACCTTCGAGTTTTTTCGATCGAAAGTCGAGGTACTATACCTCTCGGCCAACACGGCTCTCACATGAATCTTAATAAGAACAATAACCAATATAAAAAGCAAAATTAAAATTAAATCGTCCTTGCAAAGTTCTGTCTTCTAGATGATTTATTTTCTTTCGTTTGCTAAGTGCAAACTTCAATACCGCCCTAATTATAGCGGGAAAAAATCAAATAATAGTGATTATAAAGAGTTACACTATTTGCAACTGTTCTTGTGACAAATGTTGCGTTGGATACTTTGTCGGCAAGTGTGTAGCATGAAAAGTAGTTCAAGACGCGACTTTTGGTTGCAAATTATAGATTATGCAAATATTGCTCTCTTTTAAAACTCATGAAGATCAGAATCAATAATTCAGAAGTGTTCGTAGAATAAACATTAGTTCACTTATAGTTGATGTTAGTTTATCAACAAGTTTTTACAAATTGTGAAACAACTTGTTCAAATTTTTAGTAAACTACGGCCTTTTTAATTTATTTACTTTCTTTTTCTGTTTGAAATTAATATGACACGTAATATTTTGATTAAATATTTAATCAGTAATGTTGCTGCTAAAAGGGTTCCGAATTCAATCCTCCAACAACTTCTTCCTGATCCAGCATAATTTATGAAATTTTCAACAATATATTCATCAATCTATAGAGCAACATAACATGTTACTTTTTGAGATTCAAAATACTGAAATACGTGCGACCAAAAATCGCGTCCGACAGTAATACTCTAGTTTAATGAGACGCAGCGCGGGCCGGAGACAAATTTATCTCATAAATAATCTCAGACGCGACGATCTGCCTTTAATAAACTGGATACCGATATTGTAATTCATTCGCGTCTTTATTATGTCACGCAAAAAAGTTGCAGTTTTGTGTGTTGGTAGATTGCACAGTGATTTATGTATTACCTAACTATTTTTGATATAATACGCTCATAAATTAGAGGCAGAGCTGTGTTGTCTTAGTGGAATATACCTCACTTTTCATTTGAAGACATAAGTTTGAGGCTCGCTTTAAATTTGCCGTTTTGTGATTTCTTCAGTGATGTAATTTTTTTTTGTTGGCTTTACCTAACGTTTTGATACAATTAAAACTCACTATCTTAAATGTGAATTTAAGTGTGCCTTGTACCTTAGATATTTCCAAATAAAAGTAAGTTCGTATGTGTATATGTTCGTATGTAGGTAAGTGGCCATCTCTGGTGACGCAGTTTTTAGGCCGCCTAGAGGCCTCCTTAGTTTTCAGGTAATCTCAACACAGGAAGATCTAATATAGTTATCCTTTCTTACGAGTATTGGTAAACATTTTTCAATTTCAAACACAGGCTGGACAGATTTAGAAAAAAATTAAGTGAAAATAGAATAGCACGTATGGCTACTTTTTACCTGGATCTTACACAAAGAAACTAGTCTACGATATTTCCATTATACTGCGACGGTTATATCCTCAAGATTAAAATGAATACCATGTAGTTTCAGTTCGCAATGTAGATACCTACTAAGGCCTATATGACATTATTTTGGTAATTGTAGTTATGAAAGTAGCCAATCAAGCAATCAAACGATAAAACAAATTAAGGGCATAAGCGAAAATGAACGTTGTTAGCTTGTCAGTAATCACTCCAATTTGTCAAACGCATAATCGAATGTACTCAAGACATAATCTCTCTGTTTTAACAAACATCTTTCATCGCTTGAGGGTTGTATTTATGGCCGTATTCACAAACGACGCATACTTACTTACTTACTCCGCTGGCTCAGTGATCCGAGGTGGGTCTTGGCCACGACAAACGACGCATGAAACACATTACCCTTCATTTGCTTTGCGCAGTCGGGTAAAAAGGCAAAATGTCATTGATAACAAAATGAATAGGTATATGACAGGTTTTTTGTCGTATTGTGTGTGTCTATAACGATTAAACTTTTGAAACAATCATAGTTTTAGATTATAAATCGATTTTAACTCTTATAACGGGTGTAGTTCATCTTGATTGTGGGAGGGATAACCTATCTCTAAACATCTATTTATCAAATAAAAATTAATGTTTTATTTATTTTATTTTATTCGGAAAACGAAACAGTGATGTCATTACATTACTGTGTAATATTAAACACCAATTTAAATGTTTTCACAATATATTTGCATGTTTGTCCTCCAGCGTTCCTAAACCATACAAACATACGTACATAGTACCTACCTAAGCTCTTAAACCGTTCAAAGTACATCAACACAGACTTCTTTGCGAACACGGACGTTTTCTTAACGAGTAGTGAAGCCTTAATTCGCTTGTACGGAACACACACGCAGCTAAAAACGTATGCAAATGGCCCCCGACTTTGTAATAAAGACATCAGCTGGTAACGATTTGTACTTTTGTGCTGATTGTGGAACTGATTGCATGTTTTTGTGAGCTAGCTTCCGCCTGTTGCTTTGCACACGTGGTACTACAAAAAGCTTACCTACATGTTTTGCTGTCAGCATCAGGAGTTGATGGTTTCAGAATTTATGAATTTTAGAGAAAGTTTATCTCCGAGTCGCTAGGTCGCCTAAAGACCTTCGTCAGGGCTTAACGGCTTGAAGCCGGGACCGACAATTTAATGTGCCCTCCGAAGCACGGAAGCGCTCAGCTCGTAATGCCATTTGCGGTCACCCATTCTAGGAGTGACCGCGCACAAAAATCTAATGAAAAGGTGAGAGATATTCGATATTAACAAGGGTTAAAAAATATCAACATTACAAGTGGGTGTCTAACAGCAAAATAAACACAAGTTTAAACAAACAAACCCATGCTACATTCATTATTTACAAACATCTAGATAAGAACCTCAGCGGCGTTTCGGAACTTTTTACACGTGCCAAATAACCTTTTTTGTTTTAAAACTTTTTTGAGACACCTATGGGAGGTATCGGGACATCAGGACTTTCAATAGTTGTTTTATAAGCCTTGGTTTTGAATTCTGAATGATCGATTCCAAAATTTCTAGTAGAGATAGCGGTGAGAAAAAATTAAAGGAAGCAGGATCCAATCTCCAAAATCTTATGTAGTGTTTAGGACGCATGAAGGCCTCCGTCAATACGGGTTCAAGTCCCATCGGAATCGAATTCTTTTATAAGACTTCATTTTGCAACGAAATAATACCTAAGTGTGGTTTAACACTATAAAAATTAAAAGTAAATTAAAAGTTCAGCACAAAATAAACTTTTTAGTGATAACAATTCGGTACAATTTCATTAACAGTTTTATACTAAACTGAAACATATTTAATCCATACACACCATGGATTATAAAAAAAAGAAACAACAGTATCCAATAAAATCAATATTGTAAAAACCCGACATGATTTTTTTCATCATTCGGCAAATTTTACTAAAGAGCCTTATCTAAAACAGGAGGCTTATCAGCTCTTGTTCTGCGGCACCCATAAATTGTTTAAATACGCCATAACTCTCCTCTTCCTAAGATCAGTCCGATAGTGTTGATTAGCACGGGGACTACAGTGCAATATTGTCACAAAAAATGCCAAAGAACTTTTGTCGAGTCAAAAAATTTGAACTCAGCAGAGTCATTCTGTAAACTCACTTTGAACGTCGAAGAGCTGAATCCGCCGTAATATTTCTTTCGTATTCGAAATTTGAATCTCACAATACTTACATTCTTGTGTATTTAGTGAGCTCGGTCACTTGAGTGAATTTAAAGTGAGTCTACAGAATGACTCTGCAGGTTCGCGATTCACCAAGGTTTTTTTTTTTCTGACAGAAGTGCTCGTGCGTAGCCTTTTGGTTCTTGATTTCTTGATAGATCATTGAAGTTAAGCTATGTTCTGAGCGGTCACAATTTGGATGGGTGACCGCAAACTCGGCTACGGAATACTTTTTCGGGTGTTCGAAAATCTTGATAAGCTCATAACTTGTTTTTGATTTATCATAATGGTGTAACCTGAAGTTTTAATCTATCTTTAAAAATAGTATAATAGTAATAATATATTTTTATTATAGTATTGATAATAATACGTTTACCTAAATAAAATGTGTTACATTTGACTGCATATAGGTATTATTTTTATCAAGATAATTAATTTGTTAATCATGTTTATGTTTCTAATAGGCAGCTAAATAGATTATCCTAATCGAATAGTTTGTTTATTTTCAAAATACACAAAATTGGGTTAAACCAAAAAACATGCAGACTTTTTGCATTTTTCGTGTAGAAGCTCATAGAAAATTAAGTCGTCGAAATAATATCACTGTTTTAAATATCTAACGAGTTTTAATGAATTCTATTTCATTTCTAATTACTTATAATGTCAGAAATTGCATACGAATCGCCAATTGACGTGATTGTTTCTATGAATTTCTATAGTGGAGTATTTTTAAGTTTGTTTCTTTTAAGTTGGTAGTTTGCGAATGGATTTATATTTCCCTTTCTATGTAGCGTTGGAATAATAGTTTTTAGTTATTTTAAAGTTAAAATCATACGCAAATTTCTTTAAAAAATATAACTATCATCTATAACTATTCAATTTTATAAGAAGAAGAGGAAAGTATTTGTCTGGTTAAAACTTTAATTTATACAACTTTAATAAAATATAACTGGTTGAATCTTTGACAGATTTTTTTTTTGTACTAAAGTAGCAGACAAGCATACGGCCCACCTTATGGTAAGCGGTTACCCTATGGACGCCTGTGACACCAGAGGAGTCACACTGGCACTGCTGACCCTTCAAAAGAGGAATCACTGCGCCGACAACACAATGGACAAGACTGGTCCACCAGTTGTCACCGCAGCGTTCCCTCGCAGAGCTCTGGCACCTTACTCACCGCAGGATCACAACACCATTCGAAAAGAATGATGTTTTTGACTGCGATATTCTGTAAGGCGATGGGCGGCGCGGCGGTACTTCCCCATTAACCTATTTTGTCCCACTGCTGGGCAAAGGTCTCCCCCAAACTCTTCCATCGAATAATAGAGTAAGGAAACCCCACTATGCCCTTCCTCCTATAAAATAATCATAATAATCATTTAATCATAATCATTTATTCGCAGGAATGTACGTACAATAGATGTTAGGTAAATTTTCAGTTTACGTGACTCCAATACATTCTGCCTCGTCCAAGGCGTGCAAAATAGATAAGTAAAACAAAATATTTCGGAAATAAATCATAGTTATTTTGAATTGAAAACGTTTATAATCGTCTTTGTTTTCTCTTCATGTCTTGTTTTCGCTGATGTCTAAATATCTGTAAATAATAATATTTTTCATACGAATAAAAATGTATTTACTCGTAAAAAAAGATGATAAAAAACTAATAAAACGGAGGCATTTGCTGCTTATTATGATGTCAGAAAGCTAATAAATGCTTCAAAATCATCCAACAGGTTAATATGATACACCCATCAAAGTATAAATTACTTTTGAAATTCTATCTGTTTTGCCAACTGTGAGCACCGATATCTTAATCTAATAATATATAAAAAAAAACATTGATTTTACATCCATATCTTGTGTCTTTATCCATAATTATAATTAAATTTCGACAAATTAAGGTAGGTCAGTAAATAATGCCGATTAAGTGTTATATATGATTCCTCGGCTATTTCGTTGAATGGCTTAATGTTTGTGAATGGCATAATTATGTTTTGTTTCTTATTTGCGTGTCATATTAGCTAGAATGGTCAAATTTATGGATTAATATTAATTAGAATAGATTATATTTAAACTTTACTTCGTATATTTTATAAAATAGAATATCTAAATCCTCTTGCAGTTAAAAAAAAACTTTAACAAGAAATATTATGACGTTTAGTTAGACAATTTTCAATTTTGATCTACCAGTGTTTTGATTATTGATAGAATAGATAATTAACTATCATTTACATGTAATTTTCAAGATTTCGGATGTGATCGTTACTTACATACAGCAAATGACAAATTTTATTATCTATACTGGCACCAGCGCGGTATTTTTACGTATTTTCATATTTTGTTACATGGATACTTTTGTTCGTGTAATTTTTATTCATTAAGATTGATAATGCCATGATTCTCATAGTGTACTTACTGTAACTTGTGTGTGTCAAATAAATGTTATTCTATTTGATTCTATATATGCAGTAAAAGTAAAATGAAAAATTCAATAGAGCTATCCACAGATCGATTGCAATTGTATGAAGATAATTCAACTGGTTTTGGTTTCAACCTCTTTTGCAAATGTTGGTACTTACCTACTTTGTTCAGTTCTGTGACTAAAATATCGACTTACCTCATCAATCAACTCACATCACTTTGACGAAACTGAACTGCTTGCTGACCCTAATCTTGTTCATCTTTCCATCTTTGACTCTATTGATCTACCTTCTTCCCATCTTGCCAAGTGTCCTGTCCATCTCCACTTTAACTGGTTTATCTTTTACTTCTACGATCACAGTCCTTAGTCATTTCTCTCATATCCTCTCGTTTCCCACTGCTGGGCAAAGGTCTCACCCCTCGTTTTCTGAGGCTTTCATTTCGATTCCATTTTTTACCGATACTTTCACAATAAATTAAACATATCTGTTGCGTTTTATGGTCATTATTATCATCAATATCAATATCATTGGTTCGAATGACCATTTTGTCACGTTTTACGATCGGGCTCACCATGTTTAACTACCTAAATAATTTATTGACCCTGAACTTGTGACATAAATCCTAAAAGCCTACAATTTAAATATTAAATATGAGAATAAGCTTCTGCGGTTCTCTGAGTCTTTTCATCACACTGGTTTTATTGTTAATGTTGACAAAGAAACCACTCTACACATTTTCAAATATTTTCCCGGCAGATTTTCTAGTTACCTACCTTTAAGTTATTCTAGTTACGAATACTGAGTTACTAAGTACCTAAGTAGGTAAGTATATATATCTATACTCTAAGTTTCTTTCGAATCCCGAGGAGTACCTAAGCATACCTACGATACGCAATTTTTAAACACCAAAGAATGATTCGATATTGTTTTAATTTATTTGAAAGAGAATTTTATTGAACGAATAATTCTATTATTCTCATGTGTTATCATATCATATTGTTTAATAAGATAAGTTCTCGGTAACAGCATACCAAATAGTTCAGTCGTAAATTCCAATTGAACCCTTCTAATGACACGACCGAATGACCAGCGCTATATCGGCCACAATAAAGCTATTATTAATACCCCGACCCCTTATCTGACGCGAGAATCCTTTCAGATCATCCACTCTATTGTTTTTAGGCCATTTTTTATGTTGATATCAATATTTTTTACGATTGAGCGAGCGATAGTGAAGTGATTTGTTCTTAACAGATATCGAATGCCTGAGGCGTAGTAACTGTTGTTTTAACTGTGTCTTACACAGTAACTGATGTAGAAAGAGAAATGTAGCTTTGCCATGTACTAGGTACTTACTGTCTATGTATAGCAGTTACTATTTATAATAATACAATTCAAAGATTTTACTTACGTCGTTTGCTTCCACGAAGGGAAAAGTAAATCACACTAATATTATAAACTAGCTTCTGCCCTAATGCTGCTAGTGGTACCCGGATAAAAAGCTGTTCTGTCCTGTTCCCGGACATTATCTAAGTATCTAAATTTTAAATTTCAGCCAAATCGGTTCAGTGGATGTCGAGCTATAGAGAAACAAACATACATCCATCCATCCAAACGTCCAAACTTTCGCATTTATAATAATAGTGTGATTTAAGTATCTAAATTTTAAATTTCAGCCAAATCGGTTCAGTGGATGTCGAGCTATAGAGGAACAAACATACATCCATCCATCCAAACGTCCAAACTTTCGCATTTATAATAATAGTGTGATTTTTTTAATTCAAAAGCTGCAATTGATAGAAACCAAAATGTTTATGTTAATTTTTGGCTAGAACATTATTTAATTCTGTAATAAATTCTTAAGTAATTCTACTGCAATAATTACTGTGCCAGCTTTCGGCGGCAATCGTTCCTTTGTATGTAAATGCATTGTTACATGAGAGGCTTAGCTCCAAATGGATAACTCAGCCCAAATTAGTTGTAGAGTGTATGAAATGTCGATTCGTAAAGCTTATTAGCTTGATCTGACGCTAAACATGCTTAAATGCTTTGATTTGGTATTTTAGTGCTCATTTTGGAGTAAAGATATAAAGCAGGTATATTCTAAGCAGAGCATGAACATTAAGTTTCATTTTCAAATTCAGCGTTTGAAAGTCAAGTTACAATAAAATTAGTCGGTACGGAATGCAGCATTACGTAAAGTTTAAACTCGTTTACCAGTAGCAGAGCCCTTGCTGCATTGCCCCCGTAGTGATAGTATATGGTGATGATGATGATGATGAAAAGTAGCCCCTAATTAGAAGTGTCTAAAAGAATCTAAATAGAAAAGTAGCCTTCCTCAAGAGTTTATATATCAAGTGCAGAAATATTTTTTGCAAATCCGACAGGTAGTACTTGTATTGTTTTTATAACGTTCCTATTATTTTGTGTACATGTACCCACGTACTATAATCTACTATAATGTACTATAATCAGCTTTCCCTATCCTCAAAGGTTTGCTGGAAGAAAACTCTTATTAGGGTTAAGCTCGCCTATGTACAGTCAGCGTCATCAATGGGTATCCCCCTATTGATTTTAACAAGGACCCTTTTCATTCCAACTTTGGATTTCAGTCGGATTTGCTAGTATAGGAACTCGAGCGAAATTAGATATCCATAAGTATACTAGCAAATCCGACTGAAATCCAAAGTTGAAATGAAAAGGGTCCTTGTTAAAATCAATAGGGGGATACCGATTGATGACGCTGACTGTACATGCCATTTGTTTAAGTTTTTTTTCTGTATGTATTTTTGTGTACAATAAAGAATAGTTCCTCAGATTAGCGCTTTCAAACAAACAAACAAACTATCAAACAAACAAACACTTAAGACGAAGAATTGGTCATTATGGTGATTTTTGAGATGATTTTTTGCAGCAATTACAAAAGATATGTAAGTGAAACTTTATAATCTGGTTCTTCATTTCATTGACTTCATTTAGCTTGTTACAGAAACGCAATTCGTTAACTTTTATAACAGAGAAAAAAATATCAAACAAACCTCTTTTAAAACAGAGATTTACATTTTACAGGCAAACTAGACCGATTCAAGCTTCTAAATTTTCTTAGTAGATTACTTTTAATACACACTTCAATTGTTATGTTACATTTTTTTTAAATTAATTGTTGTTTTTAATATAAACGAGAAAAACCGTTTTGTCGTTTAGGACCTAATGATATGAGCACGGTATGAGCTAGCGCGCGCGCGGTTTTCATACAATCAGTCTCCCCTCAGTCCGCTGCCGACCATTGTCAGCGGCGGGTCTGTGCAAGTCGAGCTAGCTAGAGCTACCGCGTGCCATCGATCGCTGTGCTAAATACCGTGCGATACTTTATATTTGAAAATGGGGAAAAAATCTGTAGCATTTTCTAAATGGAAAAGGAAAGCTAGTTTTATTGATAAATGTAAGAATATGACTAAGAAAAGGTCATAGGTCATATGTTTGTAGGTAAAAACCTACAGTTCTAATAGAATAATGGTGTTTTGATTAGTAGATACTACTTTTTAGGTAGGTATATCTACTTACCTACATAATAGTCCAACATTAAATTCTAAAGCATAGTGTGTAGGTATAATAAACATAACAGTGGACCGTTCCTGGAACGATTTGACTTTGAACGCGACTTATTCCTTTAGCCGTACGATTCACAATCGCAATTCACTGTTTCTTCTGACAAGCGGTCGAATGTCCCTACTTACTAAACTATTTACATTTCAATAAACAGTAAATAACTATAGTGCCGTGTGGCTTGATGAATATAATGTAGGTACTTATATACGTAGGTATGTATGTAAGTACCTATCCTATGTAACCAACAATAAAATAGGTTTCAGAAAGCAATTCTTAGAACAAAGTTCGCAGAAGTCATGGAGACATCCTTGGATTTAGGTGAAAATAAAAAAATGTCAGTAGATTTTATAGAAGGATATATTCATGACGTGGGTATATTTTTTTTAATTTCAAAGTAGGTACATATTAATTTTAAAGACCCATTCACTTCAACTAAGTTTCAGTTTTTTTTATATGTTTTCGTATTTATAGAAAGCAAAAGAATAATTCGCCGATGTATGCACATGCACAGCTACAAAATGTGTTGTGCACGTAAGATTTTATTACTATTTATAAGTAACTAGCGAAAGCAGGCGGCTTCGCCCGCGTGGACTAGTTTTCTTTTCCCACGGGAACCATACATTTGTCCGGGGTAAAAATAAGCCTATGTGTTATTCCGGAATCAAAACTATCTACATTCCAAATTTCATCAAAATTGGTTTAGTAGCTAAGAGGATACGTGGTAACAAACATTCACACACACACTGACTTTCGCCTTTATCCTATTCTATTAAACGAGCAATATTTGTTTGATGTTTGAAGTTTGAAGTTGAAAGTTTGAAGTTTGTTTGGATGTACTGAGGTTCTCGAAAACGGCTCTAACGATTTCGATGAAATTTGCAGTACGGGTGTTTACGGGGGCGAAAAATCGATCTAGCTAGGTCTCATATCTGGAAAAAGCCGTTTTCTTGGCATTTTCACGCCAAAAGGTTTACCAGTGCAATGTGGTTCGTAATTGAACCACTAGATGGCGTTACGCATCCGAGCAGAGCTCGTTCGCCCAGATATTAATATTAGTAGGAATATTATGGTACTTATAATAAACTATGTTCACTAATAGCAATATTTAATTTAAAAACTGCTGATTAAAATAATAAGTACCTACCTTCCATGTAACGTTGAACGCATGCATTCGTCATTTCGAGCATTCTACCTTCCAAGTATCAACTTTATAAACTTCGAGCAATCGATCTGTTTTTACATTTCAACCATTCTATATTTTTAAATTTGCTATTTATAAGCTTCGTACAATGTGTACAATGTATGCGTGACATAGTGTACTTACGTATAGTCTGACAACTTATTGATAATGTGTGTGTATTTAGGGATACCAACTAGCCTAAAAGTCATACCTTTATTTTTACCCGGCTGACTGTCAAGTCACAGGGCTACGTAGATCGAAACCCTCGCGGGCGACCCTACTAAAGTTTCATCACAATCTGATCAATGGATTAGGAGTCATTAGATTTCAAGTTATTTTAGATATCTAAACAGTGTAAAATGACCATAAGACAATATCTAACTCCTTTGCACACCAGCTTAAGATGAGCCGTACATTCAAAGGTTCCTGTGCATTCCTGGTGTCAAGGATTCCGGATGTTTGTAATTCTGGAACTACGAAACTGATGACCTTGAAATTTTTACGGGACAATGTTTAAAGTACCGACTTTCTAACAAAAAAGAATCAATGAAATCGGACTACGCGTTCATGAATTACAACCAGATACTCATTTTGACTTTCATCCCCTCTCCCTAGGGGACCGTGCTAAATTTCGGGATAAAAAGTATCCTATATTAGACCTCGTAGTTTACACTCAAATAATTCCCAAGTTTCATTTAAATCCATCCAGTAGTTTCGACGTGATGCGCTTCCATGAAACAGACAGACAGACATGAATGAAAAAATTACAGTTTTGGCTTTAGTATCGATTATAGAGAGCTCTCCAAAAAAAAATTTTCGAAATATCTTCAACGTACAGAATTTGACCTGTCACAGTTTTATTATAAGTACCTACTAGTTGACCCGGCAAACTTCGTATTGCTTCAAGCATGAATGAAAAAAATTACAGGTTTGGTTTCAGTATCGATTAGAGAGCCCTCTAAAAATTTTTTTCAAAATATCTTCCATGCACAGAATTTGACCCGTTACAGTTTTATTATAAGTATTGATTGATGATTTTAGATACTAAAAAATAATTACCATGCTGAGTTGTATTTACAGTAGCTTACATCGAAGATATTTAGTGGCTAAGATAGTATTTTTCAGATATATATTATTCAGATATTCGGTTTATAGGAATCCATTCAGAAGTCCATATAATAAATAAATAGATATTGATGGACATTTCACCCACATAGCGCCATCTAGCCCCAAGCTAAGCAAAGCTTTTACTATAGGAACCTAGAAAAAGAGGATTTTAAAAATCAGCTGTTTCATAAATTAAATAAAACATTTCACTTTCAAAACTTTCGCGAGTTGTACTAGACATTATTTAACACACGGAAAAATAAAACATGTTTAATTTCGACAAAGGATCATAGTTACTGAGTACTTACATAAAATTAAAATTCTATCATAAAAATAAATTACATTTTACATACAATTACACAATTATAATATATCCAACAAGTGAACACCCGTGACTTCGCTAGCGCGGACTACTGTTTTATTATTCCACGGGAACTATACATTTTTCCGAGATAAAAAGAAGTCTATGTGTTATTCCAGAACCTAAACTATCTAATCTATATTCCAAATTTCATCAAAATCGGTTCAGTAGTTATAGGGATACGTGGTAATAAACATTTACACACACACACACGGACTTTCGCCTTATAATATTAGTAGGATTAAAACCAAATAGGTACCTTACCTACCTAACTTGAATTGAAAAATAATTGTTAAAATTGAACTCATAAAACGTTGCTTTGCTACCTATACCTACCTACTCGACCAACATTTATGGAACAGCTGATTTTATTTTCGCGATTTGAAAATCGGTCCTATAGTATAAGTTGCTCAGAATCATGGACTGAATCACCCCTCAAAATTTAAAAATTTAATCAAAAAGAAAAGAAAGAAAAAAGTTGTAAGGGCAACTCCACGTCTTTGTTCTAGCGCGCGGTCACAGAACTATATCGCGCGCGGTCGTCTGAATTCTGAGACTCGCAAGCCGCGTAAAAATATTTGGGTGTGTGCGGGTTGCGGGGTGCAAGCGCTCTGTTTTGGATTAATAGTTTAACAATTCCTCGCCTTAAGTTTTATTGTATTAGTATAGATGTACCTACCTATAGATGTAGATAAGTCATAACATTACAAAGGTCACGAAGAGACAACAATACTGCTACTGGACCTTATTACTTAAATTAAATTCCAAGTCAGAGTGAGTTCTCAAAAACATCAGACCTCAAGGTACCGTTATCATTACTCTAAGATCTGCCGCGAAACGCCCGGCTTTGTACAAAAATACCGAAATCGAAGCTCAATAATATAGGATTTGCGTTAAGTAGCCTATAAAATGTTGGCGATACCATCGGTGAGTTTAAAGGTTTGGGTTTCTACAAAACAGTGAACGTTATATGACGGTGAATACTGGGGAGCTAAAAGGCCGTTAAAGCAGAATCATAATCAAGTAGTAAGTTGGTATGAGCAAGTGGCCAACTCCGGTGATAATAATCTGAATTGCATATTTGCTGTCTCTTATTATACCTAAACATAAGAGTGACATGAAGAAAATATAGTAGGGATCATTATGATTATGCTATAACGGCCTTTTTAGCCCCGCTGTTGCAGTGCGGCATATTGCAATAGTTAGGTTCTAGTGCTTTCATAGCTTGAGTTGAGTTGACTTGAATAACCATAGTCACTGGATCAGCGGATTACTCAATTCAAGGATACCCAACATCTGGTGAAATCTGTTTAACATAAGTGTATGTGATAAGTTGTTACTAGTTTAAGACAAGCTCTGCTTATTTTGGGGCTACATGATACTGTGTGAAATGTCCAGCATTACTTACTTAATTCAATATCTATTACTATCGTCGGGGTTGGCGTGTTGAGGACTTCCGATGAACGGGAACTGATCGGCTTAGATAAAGGCCTAAGTTTTATGCGATAAGTTGCGCGTTTTATGCGGCAAGTTCTTCAGTCTCATCATCGCTTTAATATGCCGTGGAGTCCGTATAATCATCATGATTATCCTCTCAGCTATTTTAAATAAACACATCAACAACGTCTAGGGATATTTCGGATTTTCTCAATTTACTCAAAATTTGTCAAAGGCAACATGCAACATTTTATATTTTTAAAATGCCCATTTAGTAGACTAGACTTTAGAATGAAATAAAAATATTGTTTTTGCGTAAATAAAATTTTATTCAAATAAAAACAAAAAGTGAAAAAATGGTAGAACTAAGGACGAATGTGTTTTCTAAGAAAAAGTAAAAAAAATATGCGAATTGATTCCGATTTTTGCAATTATACGAAAAATCAGTGGTCGGTAAAACCACCCATGACGTTAACAAAGGTCTTGCAACAGTTTTTCATGCTTTGAATCAAGTTATCAAAGTCTTGCTGCGGGATGCTGTCCAGGTCCTCCTAAGATGCAAAAAAAGTTGCTCTTCACCTGCAACGTTTGCAGGAAAATTGTTCATATCCCTTCTTTGGAGTATGCCCCACGCTTGCTCTATGGGGTTTAGGTCTGATTATTGCGTGGGTCAGTTTAAGACCGACACGTCGTGCTCCTGCAGTCAGCTGGTCACCACTCGCGCTGTGTGCGGACGGGCGTTGTCGTGCATGAGCGTTAATTCTTGGCCCATTTGGAGTCGATGGGGGTAGACTATTGATACTAGCACATGGTTACGGTATTTTTCAGTGGTCTTAGTGTTTCTGATCCAAACGAGATCTGTTCTTCTACCAACATGAATTCCCGAAAAAACCATCATTGTTTCGCCGTGGTATGGATGGACTTCCTGAGGGTGTTGCAGACAACTCCCATGACCAGGAACTCGCCATACACGTACTCTTCGTGAATCTGGATGGAAACCGTATCGGAACTCATCGATAAACAGCACTACAAACCACTGGTTATCTTCCCAGAGCAAAATGTTCACGAGCCCATTGTAATCTTCGTCCACGATTTCCTCGGCGGAGTGCTGGAGTACGAAGCGGTCTGCGAGCATGAAGGTTAGCTTCATGCAGTCTTCTCGTCATAGTTTGGTCACTCACAAGCACCTAGTGCTCTGACTGGAGCTTCTGAACCAACTGCATGGCCGTAACATTTGGTTGTCTTCACGAGGCAACTTGCAAAAATCGGTCTTGTCGTTAGGTGGTTGTGCACCTCCCGCCTAGGCTTCTTTCAGCCACTTCAACAGTGGCACGATAACGTGACCACAATCTTGATATCACGTTTTGTTTTGTTCCAATCTCCTCGGCAATACTCCGCTGAGTAGCTGCAGCTTGGAGCATGCCTACTGCCCTTAACATTTCGCCTCTAGTTAAATGGCGCCGCTGCATGATGCATTTAGTGGCATAAATTCAAAATTAATCGATAACTTGTTTCGACGAATATCCGGAGGGATATAAAGAACAACAGCCTTAGCATAGATGACGTCCACCAGCGAGATAAATGGCGCTGCATGATTAGGAAAGCCGACCCCAAATAATGGGAAAAGGCGAGGGAGAAGAAGAATCGATAACTTGTTTAAAAACTTCAATTTGACACAAAAAACTACCAAAAACTATGGTAGGGAAATTGAAAACTTCGACCTTCGCTATTGTAATACCACGTAAATCTTTTGTTTATAATTTATTTTTTCAAATTCAAATTTGGAATCATTCAAATAAGTCTACAAAATAAGTTTTCATCAAAATATTTAAAAATTGGCCAGTATTTTTAGAATTTAGGAACTTGATACAAAATATCCCTAGACGGTGTTGATGTGTGTATGATATTATGAATAAAGTTACCGTATTACGGTCGTCATATTAATGCAGCGACTTATAACAAAACAACAGTTTAACTTGCATTGGTGAAATAAATTCGCTCTTAATTGAGATGAAAAAAGCTAATAACATTTTATCGATATGAAATTGTATAATAATAATCCTTGTAAATTGTACACACTTGGCGATAATACTCTCCAATGGTTTTATCACTGAGGCTCATAATTTCGACGGTTTATTCCCATGATTCCTAGACTTTACAATTTTAGGCTGTAGATAAGATTATCTACTTCTTTCTATCTATTTCTATCTAGATCTTTCTATTTTTTTGTTTTTTATCACAGGATCATGTAGCCCCAAAGTAAGCAGAGCTTCTCTATAGGAACCATATGACTGATAAACTACTTTAGTATACATTTTTTTTTGTGAATACATACATATTAGTACATAGAAAACACCTATTTACTTAAACCATTTACCATTTACTAATAAGAGCCGTGTTGGCTGAGGGGTTATAGTACTTCGACTTTCGATCCGAAGGTCGTGGGTTCGAAACCCGCGGCTTAGTCAGCCCCACACGTATTGACCATGTCTTTCCTGTGGATATGGCCGGTTAAGCTGAGAGGATGGTGTAGGTGCTGGGCAAGCCTACTCAATCTCAACAATGTCCCAAGCACTACAGTGTCCCGATAAGTGTAGGCAAAGATTGCCTCCTGACACTGTATAAATCATCTAGTAAAGATGTAAAGGCCTAAGTTAGTTACCATACTCAAACATAATACAAAATGTTACACATTTATATCAGCATAAAAATAAAAATAACGAATGTAAAATGTATTACCAAATAATCTGTTCGATTAACTTACAATTTTATTTACACTGATTTACATACCTACGCATATCAGTTCTCACATGATAATTTATTTAAATGAACTTCTAAATCGATGTTACACCATGTTAGGCATCGATTTTAATATTCGATTCCGTATCGATTATAGTTGGACGTTTGGAATGATTGATTTTTTTCTATGCTATATTATACTTATTATATTTTTTATATTTAACTATACTAATATTCTGTTCGCGTCTTTGCCTGCAGCAGTTACCTACTACTAACATTAAATAGTATGTATTAACTGAGTAAAAGCACCTAGTCTTTCTAAAAGCGGCGATGCGCTTGTAATCACGTATGGAATGTTAACTTCTCCAAAACGGACATGTACAGTCAGCGTCATCAATCGGTATCCCCCTATTGATTTTAACAAGGACCTTTTTCATTTCAACTTTGGATTTCAGTCGGATTTGATAGTATAGGAACTCGAGTGAAATTAGATATCCATAAGTATACTAGCATATCCGACTGAAATCCAAAGTTGAAATGAAAAGGGTCCTTGTTAAAATCAATAGGGGGATACCGATTGATGACGCTGACTGTACCAAATCATCATCATCATCTGCTCTTCTCATCCCACTGCTGGGCATAGATCTCTCTTCGCTTTTGCCATTCACCTTTATTCTGTCCTGCGGATTTTACTATGTCATCGATCCATCTTATCGACGACTGACACTCCTTTGCACCAAATATCTTAAACGATGCCAAAAGATATAAGATAATATCTACCGCAGCTAAGCGACAGTGATAATATTTCGTTTCAACTTTTTCTTTAACTAGGTACCTTTTAATACATTTAAGTAAGTAATTAAAAATTATACGTCCGTCTCTAAAATTACCAAATTGCTTCAACCGTGAAAGGCGTGGTAAATTTTAAACAAATAAACATACAATCCTTTATTTATAATGTAGATAGTGTTTTTTGTGAATCAATAGAGATGTTTGTTTTAGTAGCGCCGCAGGCGTTTCATTTGAATCTGATAGAATGAGTAGTTAAGGTGAAACTTTATCGTTTCACTTTAAATAATTCAAGTTCAGTTAATATTTAATTTTTATACTGGTAAAACACACTTACGTATTATTTCATTGGAAATGAAAAGTCTTATCAAACTTTACGATTCCGATGGGATTCGAACCCGCACTGATACAAGCGATCCTCCTTAAGCCGGAGTGCCTTTACAAACTCGGCCACGGAATCCATAATATTCATCGTGTCAAAAATCTTGATAAGTTCATTATATCGGTTAAAGCCTCGATTAACGCCATCAGCGTGGGTTCGAATCCCGTTGGAATCGTAAATTTTGTTAAGACTTTTCATTTTCAAAGTTCAGTTTGATGTTCTAATAAGTGGTCATTGCCCTGGCAAACTCCCATTAAATTTTAAATCCTTACTACGCGTAGACGTAAAATGTAGTTGAAATTGTAGAATATAAGTTGGTCTATTTATTCGGACATTTTTAAAATACCTTAAGAATTTCTATCGTGCTTACAATTTTGGTGTACAATAAAATATCGAGAATCGCTTGTAACAATGCGGGTTCAAATCCCTTTAGAATCGAAAACGTTGATGAGACTTTTAATTTTGATGAAATGCTACACAAATGTGGTTTAATACTTAAAAAAAAAACTATGAATTATGAATTTTGGAATTTCAAAACATGCAGCAGATCAGCACAAAATTGACTCTTAGTTGATTTTTAATTAGAACGAATATTTCCATTAATGAAGACGTAGCCTTAAAACTATCTCGCTTCTGAATTAGTTTCGTATCTGACATCTCTAAATAAATATTTATATTGTGTTAATGACAAAGCTCTGGTATAATAGATTACAAGCTGGGCCCTTCGCTTTGGGCTATACACACGTGGCCAGGTTTAAGTAATGAATATGTAACGATTTTGATTATTTAGGAAGCGGCCTTGAGGCCATTATTATTTCTTTAAATCGTTTTCTAATCAAAAAAAAGTGATCAACAATTTTATATGAGGTTTAGAATAAGTACAGTCTGCTAAACGTAAGATAATTCCTTTTTACATTACTAACTTTGTTCACGTGGTACAAACTTAGCAATTATTAAAAGAAAAACAGTTTATTCAGTTAGATGAGTAGGTAGCTTCGACTATCCACATACAAAACTTCGTTTTATAATACTTAGGCCTTACATCTTTTACTAGATGATTTATACAGTGTTAAGAGGTAATCTTTGCCTACACTTAACGGGACACTGTAGTGCCTGGGACAATGTTTAGATGGAGTAGCCTTGCTCAGCACCTATACAATCCTCTCAGCCTAGCGACCATATCCACAGAAAAGACATGGTCAAATTGAAATAGAAATAGAAATAGAAAATGTTTATTTTCGTCACAAACAAGTACATAGAATTTTATAAATATAAAACTAGATATAATATTCACGTGACAGAAAAAAGGTAGCCCCTCAGCATTTGCTACAGCAGTTAAAAAACTGCTGAAGCGCTGGTTTTCAGTGGCACCATAAGAAGTGGCGCAGCAGCAGCTGTGACACACGTTATGCTTATTTTAATACCCTCAATTGGTCAATACGTGTTGAGCTGATTAAGCCGCAGGTTTCCTCACGATGTTTTCCTTCACAGTTTAGAGCTCGTGCTCATGCGCATATCAACTGATCCAAGTTACTCCCAGTCGGAAGCGTGACAAAGACACTGGCAGTAATACCACACTGAATGGCAACGCCGATATGTAGAGCTAAAGTAGTCTAATATTTATTTTTATAAGTTTTAAGACCGTAAAAATAAAGAAGTAACAATTTTATGGTTTGACTTTCTCAGAGAAATTATTTTTCTGGAAAAACGTGATTTTTGTAATCAAGACGATGTATTGTGATTAATTATTTCCCAAACGGATGCTCAAAGTATTTGGTTTTCAATCAACATTAAATATTAATTACTGAATGATGAGACTTTTAACGAGCAGACGACAAAAGTCGGGACCACACAAGTATTCCTGATTGGTGACCGACTTCTGTAAAATCACGAGCCAATAATGAATTTAATGAAGCTTTTCTTCATTGTCGAAGAGGCGACGCCGACGAGGATCAAATAAATTTTACACACAACCTTTGAGGCGCAGTGGCTGAAGGCCCGCCTGAAACCCAGAAGTTTTATTATTATATTATTAGCCTGCAAATAAATCACAATTTAAATTTATTACTTTGTAGATGTGCAAAATCGATTCAAATGTAGGGTATTAATAGACAGAAACAGACACACATAACATAAAGCAAAATAGTATACTTAATTAAACTGAAATTAATTAGTACCTAAGTAATGTTATAATAAGTAGAGACAATTAAAGAAAATCCGAGCAATTGTAATACAGTGATTGAAATTATAATTAACACGGTTTTTACAATAACCATAAGGAATATACACGTTTGCTTTTTAAGAAACCTTATTACGGTTTTACACAATGCTTTGCTCAATAAATTGTTACCCACGACGTTTACGCCGATACTGGGACAAAAACATAAGTATCCTGTTAAATCGTTAAGGCTGCACATCATCTTTTTTCGTTTAATAATATAATGATTCCAATCAATGACTTTTTATCGCGAGGAATCAATTTATAAAAACTTGAAGACGAAAACTGCTGATTCGAGCATTGACTTTCTTGGAGTATTGAAAGATAGTATGTGCGAAGTGATATAAATAAACACAGTTCATAGTAAAAGCGAGAAACACTTGTAGCGTAGTTTGCAAACGTTCTTCGTTGAAGTTTAGCAACGTTTTGTGCGGTCACTATTTGTATGGGTGACCGCAAGTGGCATTAACAGATGAGCGCTTCCGTGCTTCGAAGGGCACGTTAAATTGTCGGTCCCTGCTTCTAAGTCGTTAAGCCATGACGGAGGTCTTCAGTCGGCCTTCAAAATCTGTCATCCATAATTAGCCACTAGCATTCATCATTATCATCATCGTCAGTCATCTCAGCTGTTGGGCATCCACTGTTGGACATAGCCTCCCTCAAAAATGTCCATGTGTTGCGGTTGGATGCGGCCTGCATCCACCGCCGACTTGCAATTTTTACAAGGTCGTTTGTCCATCTTGTCGGTGGACGTCCAACACTGCGTTTGCCGGTCCGTGGCCCACTCAAGAACTAGCACTCATACGTACATTCAACTATCTCTAGCGTTTAGTTTGTAGGCCTTGAATGAGTCACTATCTGAAGCCGCCAGTCTTGTTTTTACTCTGCACCATTAATGGCTTGTCAACAAATTTCTGAATGGACAGCTCAACTCACCGCACGGGATTCCAGCCAGCAACTCCAGCAAGAACTCGATCGGGTCACCCACTTGAATTAACGTCGCATACTTTGAAATACTACTGCTTTATTGGTGCACTTGAACATTTACCTGTAATAAACTTTTTAACGTATGAAGAACTGTAATTAGGTAATTCGACAGACGTCGTTCATCTAATTTCAACCATGAAAAATACTATTTTGAACATTTAAAAAAACTGTTCAGCAGTTCAGTATGTAGGGTTGTATAGGGACTTATCGTGTAATGAAATCTTTCTATGTACCTACATAGTTTTGGATGATATTACAGTTACCATGTTTAGAGTTAAGTCTCGATAATAGCTTGAAAACGCAGGTGGTCTAACTCTTAGCTTATCTTTACCTTTTCTGTTTAGAGCGAGACGAGTTCGCTCTTCTTCGTACTGCAGAGTCATTCTGTAAACTTACTTCAAACATCGAGGAGCTGAATCCACTCTGAGATTTCAAACGTGTTCGAATACATTCTTGTGTATTTAGTGAGCTCGGTCACTTGAGTGAATTCGAAGTGAGTCTAAAGAATGATTCTGCTGGTTCGTATGTTAGTAGGTTTTCCGTCTCTTTCTTTCTTCACTCTGTCCGTACTTCCCTCCACTTAGATGACTCCGTCACAAGAACGACTAAGCAAATGACAAGAGCGCTTCATGCAAATGTCCCACCTTCATTAAGCGGGACTTTGTTAAGCCGGGTATCTGCTGGATCACAAATAAAACAACCTCGCAGGTTATTAATGCAGCACGCGATAACGCTAATTAATATTTTTATTTATGCCATATATTTGTACAGTCGCTAAAATTACCTGCTAAGGTCAATGCCGCTTACGAAGTTGTTTAATAAGAAAAAAAAAAACCTAGACGGTATATTCCTATTAAAATATGAGAGTATGAGCGGAACTAAATAACTTTTTCATTCCATCTATTCGAAAAGGACGACTTTGTTCGCCTTTAAGTGCGCCCAAAGTAGATGATTCCTCTTCAAGGAACTTTTAGCGGGCAGTAATGAGTTTTTAATCCTCTTTATAAATTTAGAGGGCAGTAATGAGTTTTTAATCCCCTTTGAGTGCGCCGGAATTATCTTTGCCGCGCACTTTAGAGGTACAACTACTTTCCACATTCATTCATCTCGAATCTACCAAGATGAATGAGGGAGGACTCTTAGCACTATAGCATGCTATAGCATAGCATAGCATAGCATAGCATAGCATAGCATAGCATAGCATACTATAGCATAGCATAGCATAGCATACTATAGCATAGCATAGCATAGCATAGCATACCATAGCATACCATAGCATATCATAGCATAGCATAGCATACTATAGCATAGCATAGCATACCATAGCATAGCATAGCATACCATAGCATAGCATACCATAGCATACCATAGCATAGCATAGCATAGCATAGCATAGCATAGCATAGCATAGCATAGCATAGCATAGCATAGCATACAAAAATTGTAATTTCAACTTCATAAAATCCTGTGCGTTTTCGATCTCAGGAACTACCAGTCGGATTTGAAAAATTATTTCTGTATTTGATAGCTAAACTCTTGAGGAAGGTTATAGGCTACTTTTCATCATCATCATCACCATAAACCATCACTACTCGGCGCTGCTAGTATCAGATAAAAAGTCTAAATAAAAAAATGTAATCCCCGATTACTCTTCTCAAGTGGAACTTCGTCGATTTAACACATTCTTTTCTCTTCCCTTTTATTTTCTCATAGATTGTAATGAAAAGTAGAGTGTATCACTCGGGCGCAAAATATATTTTAGGCTCGGGCGACGTACTTTAAATCCCTCGCTACGTTCAGGATTCTACTAAAGCGAAGTGAAGGATTCTAGAGTAGAATCCCGAGCGTAGCGAGGGATTCTACTCTAGAATCCTTCACTTCGCTCTGGATTCAAAAAAGCGCCCTCGCCGTCAAAATATTATTTTGCCCCCTTATAATACAATCTACTATTACGCCAAAACCGACTACACGGCAAAACGTTCATGCTTTGGAAAGCACGCCGCGGCGTTTTCAGTTGTCAACCAACTAACGTCATGATCATAGACAATTTCATTTCTTTGGAAAAAAGCAAAATACTTTCACGTAGGTATATAACTTCTTTGATACTTTCTTTGTCACCTCCAATTAATTATAGGTATTGATTGATCAAAGACGCTGCAGCGGGCTTAAAAATGTCGCTATTGCAGAATCGTATTAAAAGGAATTGAATTATTGCCATCTCTTTTCATTGACTGAGAGTGAAAAGAGCGGCATTATAGTTCATTTCATATTGTGATTCAGCTTTAGCGACCTTTTTAAGCCCGCTGAACGTCGAGTAACTTTGACGAACTATCAATAATGACTGAAAACTAAACCAAGATCACTTTAAACAACAAATACAAACATCAAAGATCTTTCACGTGAAGTAGGTACTAAAAAATTGCTGCCTCACCTTGTAGCTAAATAATTATAATACCACTTCCATATTTTCTTTATAAACGTGGTGCAGCTTGCTTAGATGTCTTGATTGATTGTCAAAGTTAAACAGCGTTGTGCGCGGTTTCAATTTGGATTGGTGACTGTGGCATTACGAGCTGATCGCTTTTGTACTTCGGAAGGAACCATACATTGTCGGTCCCGGTTTTTAAGTCGTTAAGCCTTGACGGAGGCCTTTAGGCGGTCTAAAATAAAAACTCCGTCACTAGAGTTGGCCACTTGCTCATACGAACTTAATTACTTTTCTCTATTAACATAATTTTATTCACGCTTTACTTTGAGTATGAAATAAATCCGTATCCGTACCCATATTATAAATGTGAAAGTGTGTTTATTTGTTTGTTTATTTGTCCTGCTTTCACGTCAAAACAGAGCGACGGATTGACGTGATTTTTTGTATGGAGATAATTGGAGAGCTGGAGAGTAACATAGGCTACTTATTATCCGGGTACCAAGTGAGCGAAGCCGCGGGCAGCAGCTAGTAATCTATAGATTAATCTTTACCTACAAACATCCGCAGCTACATTCCTGAACTAAGTGGAGATCTAGGCGTCTTGGCTGCTTCTTAATTAAACCTACAGATTATCACCTCGCTTATTAAGAAATAAATGAAACGCACGCCTTTCAAAACGAAGATACAAATAAATACAGATTAATTCCAACATTTGTTGCGAAAACTTGAATTCTTGAGCTAAAACGGGAGTAGAATGATATTAATTAATGCGTGTACGAGCGGTTTATTTTGAAGCTGGCGATAGCGGGTACTCGATTAGGGTTCCTTTATAAAATGAAGAAAATAAAACCCTCACGAGAACTTGTGTATATCTAACAAGTAGCTGTGCCCTGCGGTGTCACCCGCATTTAAAAGTCAACATGGTTGATTTTCTAAAATAAGATTAGCCCATGTGTTTGTCCAGAACCTAAACTATCTACATTTTAAATTTCATCAAAATCGGTTTAGTAGTTACAGGGATAAGTGGTAACAAACATTCACACACACACATGAACTTTCGCCTTTAAAATATTAATAGGATGTAAAGACAGTTCTTTTGAAAGAACGCTCTTTCTGAATATTTCTATAAGTACATAAAAAGTTATGATTTGATAAAAAAAACTAAGTAGTAAATACTTGAAATTTAGACATACAAAAGTCCAAACACAAAATGAACAATAGTTCAAACACAAAATGAGTAAGATCAAAAGCTTGATTTTTATTTAAATTAATAGAGCTTTTACTGTAGTTATTTTAGATGTTTACATCACTTTAAACAGAAGAACCCTCCCTACTTATTCACACTCGCACTAAGTAACTTATTTAGTAAAAAAGTAAGCGAGTTGATATTACTATCGCGACCGGTTGCAAGCGTGGAGTCCGAGCCACGCGCCGTTCAAGTTATGACCGATGAAACATTTTAAAATTACCATCCACCTACCTACACTTCTTTCAACGGATCTTGGCATTCGTGAAGTTAGCCGTTTCGCAGTGCAACTTTTTCATACAAAATTTTCTACTGCGCAGCGAAAAGCCTAACTTCACGAATGCCTAGATCCATTGTGACAACTGTATGTAGAACTGTATGTATCTTGGATTCTTGGATATAAAAAAAAGTTCTTATTCAACTATTTCTACTTATATCCTGTTACGCATAGTTTAGGTAAGTAGGCACAGATTATATTTTGATCCCTTGTTTTAGCCTACTGGATCAGCTGACCTAAAACATGTGGCTAAATTAAAAATCGTAATAATCAGTTCTGGCGTCTTCGAGTAATCGGTGAATATACATAAAAAAAAGAAGAAAAAAATGATTCCGACGAATTGAGAACCTCTTCCTTTCTTTGAAGCACAGAATTGAGAAATGTTTGTACGGGGTGGGAATTGAACCCACAACCTACAGCGCAGAAGGCAAAACCAACTCAGCTGAGAGTTACGAGCTGCACAGTCACAAGTTTGACTATTTTTTTTTTAAGTAAACTTGTTGTTCTTACAATGGCTAAAACGATGTAGATGTGTTGCCATCTATCATTGTTTATTGGTGGCATCAACATAATAAAATATTTCCTGAAGCTTTTCTAAATTGACAGATGATGGGGAAACAGTAGGTATCGCTCACATTACCTTCATTTCAACCGACCGACGTGTATTGTTAAGCAAAACTCCATAATTATTTTTTATTTTGGGAAATAAACAATTCCGTAATTAGATATTTGTAAATCACCTTTTAAAGAAACCGAAAAGATTTACGAGTAACAAATCATTTTAAAACAAAATGAAAAAATATTTATGGACGCACCTATAGAATACTTCGTTTTTATTTTCCCTTACAATCTCTTTTCACCACACTGGTTACTTCAAGGCTATTGACTCAAATAATCAAACATGGTGGTTTCAGACCGGAGAGACCAGAGACCGAGACAGAAGACCGTTGTCATATAAACTGACGGTTCTCTGTCTTGTGTCTCTTTCGCACGCCCCTACAAAGCCTGTCTCTGGTCTCGGTCTCCTATCTTCTTCTTCTTCCAGTGCCTCTCCATTACTGAAGGTTAGCTGTCATCCTGCCAAATTTTTCTTTGTCTAGTGCTAGCCTAAACAGGGGCCCTAGCCATATTACACGATCTATCGCAGCTGTAGAACGATCTATCGTCGCTGTGGAATAGAACACTTCAAAATGTATAGGAATTGACGTTCCGATCACGTGACTCATCTACTTGAAACGTCAAATCCTATACATTTTGAAGTGTTTCTATTCTACAGCGACGATAGATAGTGTAATATGGCTAGGGGGGCTGATCTTCCGCTTTCTTAATTCCTGTCCAATCTCTTATATCGCGAAGTCAGGATGGAAGAAATAGAAATTCCATACCATAATAAAACCATTCTAGCTTTGGGCATGGCCATATTTCGTAAAAATGTACCATTTAACTGGCCAAGTCCAAAATCGGTTTCTTGATTTCTTGCTAAAGAAACCGCGTTTACACAAATGTTTAAGACATTCCGTCCGTACATGTCTAAAAAGCCTTATAAAGTATCGAAAAAACTTAAAACAAATGCTCCTAGCTCCACTTTCTATTGTAACTCTGGAACAATAATACCATCAATCAACCGCCGTGCATTGTACTTTGACGAATGACAATTTAGTTGGTTCAACAAATTTTGAAGCACTTGGCTGACTGAAATGACTGTAAACTAACGTACTTTGGAAGCGACGTCAAATTGACTATCTAGGCTACAAAGGCGGCCATGATTTTATACATAAGTGAGTTCGTATGAGCTAGTGGGTAACGCTGGTGACGGAGGTTTTAGGTCACTTTAAAGGCCTCCATCATGTCTGTTACATAGATTTTGGCTCCACTCGCATTATACCAACATTTACTTAGCCTTTATGCTATTCCAGGCTACGAAACACAAACACACAAGCTTTCAAAGATTTCAGTTTCAGTTTTATAATTTTAGTAGAATATCTTTGTAAATATTGTTATTTAAGAAGCATTCATTCAAAAAGACTACAAAGATAACTTTGGAAAAGACATAAGAGTTTGTTGATTCTAGGTTCTCCGGTTTGCTATTCAAGATGAAATGCAATAAGAGAAGCTTAACACAAATAATTGCATTACTAAATAAACTATTGTTCACAATGTCTCACTTTCAAAACTTTCGTGACTTGTACTAGACATTGTTTTAACACGATGTGAGACGCGACCGCGAGGAGTAGCTGCAACTCCCTCCTTACCCAGATGAAGATTCTCCGGATGAATCGAAACATTTTCGGTATCTAAATCAACGATATTTTTACATAAGTAATTCCCGTGTGTTAAAACAATGTCTAGTTCACATGACATTCATCAAGTTATAATAACCATAGATTCACAAATAAACCATCAATTGGCTTGCAATACAATTAAAATTTCAAATACCTGTTTTGGTGCGACTTTTTCTGCAATTTCAACTCTTTTTGCCACAGCGTTGGTTGGACGGAAATAGACATAGGGTTGAACATTCCAACTAAATTATTTATAGGATATTTTAAGTCGCGATCACAAGTCATATTTAAATAAATAAATAATGCTGGACATTTTACACAGTATCATCTAGCCCCAAGTTAAGCAGAGGTTGTGTTACGGGAACTACATGACTGATAAACTACTTAGATACTTTTTTTTTGTAAATACATACATATTAAACATAGAAAAATACACAGAACCAGATAAATATTTGCAGATCCACCATTCAGATACACCATGTACTGTAGGTACACACTCACTCTCAGCTTGTCTCGGGGTATCTCGACGACTGTGTACAGCCGGCTTAAAACAAATGTTTTGTTTTTTTAATTTTCATAAATAAAAATTAAGAAACATAGATGAATTGAAGTGTGGAGAGAGCTTTGAGAAGAAAAAGTTTAAATAAATAGAAAAACTTTCAAATAAACAATATATAATATTAGGATGTTATTTATATGTGCGTTTCTTGTGAGAGAGCACCCTCTGAAGACTAGATTAAAGTATGCAGACTATTAGTAGAAATTCTAAAACAACTGTACAACCAATCTCTGGTCTTTTGTGTTAACTAGCCAAAAACCTCCCAATTCCCTCCACACAGGGTTGTAAACACGTTGTAAATCTGAAAGTTGAAGAGGCCTGCGGCAGGCGAATTTCTATATAAAAACGTAATACCGAAATCATTTAAATTTAAGCACATTTTTATCAGTTTATGTTGTTAGATTAAGAGAATAGGTATTTATCTAGGTTCCTGTTACACTTTTGTTCCGAAAAACTTACCTAAAAAGAAATGTAAGCGAATTGAATTGAAATCTTTGTAGGTACACCAAAAATGGCATTTTTTCTTTTCATTTGTTCTATAGTAAGTTTTTTGGAAAAAAAGTGTAACAGGAACCTAGATAAATACTGCCTTTATCCAAATAATAACATAAAGTGATAAAATTATGCTCAAATTTTAAATTATTTTGGTATTACGTTCCTAGGTCGTAGATACGTTCGCCGAGCCCTTAAGGGTACCCCTTACAAGTGTCATAGACGCATTCGACCTTCGACTGTCCGATGATGGGTCGCGCAGTCAGCAACCAGCGTCCAATTAAGTTCGGTAGCGCCTCTGTACGGGGAGACGAGTTTTTGTCGTGAGTGTACTTGTCCTTAATTGGCGGATACTCATCATTAGGTGTATGACTTTGTGCGGTTAGAGGGGAATTTCAATGTATGCATTGTTTATATATTTTATTTTGCTCGATTGGAATTAAGAACATAATATACAGGGTGTGGCAAATTCTTGGTCACTGAAGGGTACCTTTTCTCTTGTAGTTAGAAAGTTTTGTTCGTAGGAAACTTCAGTTTTATTGTGAAGAAAAAAATAATTACATTTTTAGATTTTTGAAAAAAAGTAGGTACAGTTAGCCTAAAAAATTACATTTGTCATAAAAAACAAGTTGGTCTTGTCTTAATCGACTCTATTTCCCACCAGGAACACTTCTCCCTTATGCGAACAAATGCGAACAAATTATGTTATTTTATGTAATTATGTTATGCGAACAAATTATGACCATCTGCAGAATCCTGCGTGGAGTACTCAACTGCCCCGAATTACTCGCTGAGGTAAGCAGACTGTATGTACCGGAGCATCGCGCCAGATTTCGCCCTGGGCGTATACCTCTGTTTGCTCCAACAACGCCCCGTACTGTAGCTCATCAACACTACAGTCCCCTGTATGCCGCGCACAACGTCATCTAAATGCTTTTCTTTGTTTGGATGCAGAATGTGATGTGTTCTCTGACAATTGGCCAACCTTAGGGAGAACTTGTATGACCTACTGCGAAGAACCTAGTTCTTTACTACCATGGTAGGTAGTTAGGGTAGAAGATAATAATACTTACTTAAATAATAAACTGTTATTGTTGTTAATGTTTTATTGATGTTATGTGTTTATTGTTACATTTTTGTTGTGTTTATTTTTTAATTTTAAATATCTTAATCTTCCTATGGATCCCGATAGCGGTTCCTATTCATAATAATTAAGTTCTTAATAGTGCTTACTTTTAAAGTAGGATTAATTTTACTGATCTCAAATACCTATGTACAGTTGGGCCGACGGATCTAGGCGTACGTGAAGTCAGGCTCTGCGCTGCGCAGTAGAAAATTTTGTATGAAAAAGTTGCACTGCGCATCGAAATGGCTAACTTCACGCACGCCGAGATCCGTTGGCCGTACTGTACCTAGATTATCGCTTTGGATTATTCTGTAAAGATAATTTATAGTAAATAAATAATTGACTAATCTAATAATTGACTAATTGACTTCTCCCAAAGTAACTTATCAAATCAAATCGTAAGTTTTTGCAATAATTCAAAAAAACACATCCCATACAATTTCTATGAAATTAGTAGTTGTAAACATTATAGTGCCACTTATTCGATCGTTCTTAATTTAATTTCCTAACTGCTCCGGCAAGCTGGGAGGCTATTGTAAAGCCTTAGGCACCTCAGACAGAGCCGCCCTATACACCCTGTATAGGGCGGCTTGCACAAGTTCCTAGTCTAAACACTTTTGCTGTACCTATGGGTTAAATGTGTAAAACAATTAGGAATCGTTGTGCATGTTGCCCCTAGTAAATTGGCTTCATCTTTACATCTTTACTTGATTACGCGTCGGCCGAGTGAGATAATCCCTCAACTTTCGATTCGAAGGTCGTGGATTTGAATTTATGTACAATTTTACATTATGCTATATTTTATTTACAAAGACTAGGTACTTAAAAATACTTCCATAAGTAGGTACTTAATATACAAAATAATCTGAAAACACATTAAAAATTAACACACATAGTACATAATCACAAGTCAATGTTCAAAAACATTAAGTACTTTTAACAAAACAATTTTAATGGATATTTGCTCTTTAATTTAAAATTGTTATCACTCGATAAGTACCTACTATTTTTGCAAGTGGATTGGTTGTATGATTTTATTTAAATTGTTGAACGAGGTGTTAAAACTAATGTTGTTTTAAGATTAAGATCCCTTAGCACTAGTTTGAGAAGTTTCAGAAGTTAATTGAAAAAAATTTTCTTACTTTATTGCACTAACTTTAATAAAACTGGCAACTGATTAAAGGTTAGCTGATCAGTCACCTCCAAACCCGAACCTCACCGCATCGCCTCGGTATTCTTTGTATGAAATTCTATGGACCAACGCTCACTACCTCAACTTCGTAACGTCACCGGGTCGCCGCATCACAATTAAAAAGTGAAAGAACAAAAATGAACGCCGAAAAGGCGTTGCAGTGAGGAGGCGACTGGTCAGCTTATAAACTTAAAACAGTTTCCAGTTTTTTAAAGTTAGTGCTATGAAGTAAGAAATCTTGTTTCAATTGACTTTTGAAACATCATTAGACAAGCTGACATTCCGTAGGTAAGGTACCCATATTATAAATGTGAAAGTGTGTTTATTTGTCCTGCTTTCACGTCAAAACAGAGCGACGGATTGACGTGATCTTTTGTGTGGAGATAGTTGGAGGGCTGGAGAGTAACAGGTTACTTTTTATCCGGGTACCACGCGAGCGAAGCCGCGGGCAGTAGATAGTACTGAATCATTTAGAATTTTATACATGACAGGTTGCAATGCAAGCTCATCGTCGCCTCTTAAAATAGGTTCTATACTTTCACAATATTCATCTTGATAGAGCAGTTGAGATCAGCATCCAGACTGAAAAAAATTGGTTGGAAATGATGAAATTCTACTTTTTTTTACATCGATAACGTCACAAACCACTGCTAGTCTTTGTTATGGGTGTACATTCAATTACTTCGTGTCATTGAATTTACTAATTTATGTTTCGTTGTTTATTTATTGATAAGGAAAAGTTATTGCTATTACTGTTCATCGAATAAGAGCAGCAAGTAGCGCAGTTTGCTTAAGGTGAGATCTGACGGTTCAGTTTTTGTTCATTTCCTCGTTCATTTTGCATATTTCACACATCTGAACATGAAATGAAAGAAATGTGTCTTAGAAAACCCCAGCATTTATTCGACTGAACTTTCACTTGAGTGAACCGTTTGATTCCACCTTGACTTTTTTGATTGATCGTTAAAGTTATGCAGCATTGTGCGCGGTATCAATTTGGATGGGTGACCGCAAGTGGCATTACGAGCTGAGGCGCTTCCGTGTTTCGGAGGGCACGTTAAATTGTCGATCCTAGCTTTTAAGTCTTTAAGCCATGACAGAGGCCTTTAGGCGGCCTAAAAACCAGTGCAGTGTGTTTTACGCCTAAGCTACACCACAGAGTACTAAACATGTCACTATAATTTTTTTTTCGCAATTTCGAATGAAACAACAGACACTGTTTAAAATAAATTGACATCCTGTATATTAAAATAACCATACTTTTACTTTAAAGTTCATACTAAAATACTATAGTTTGGTAATAATCGCTCAGCATTGGTAATTACTTTTGCGATACCACTACAATTTAAAGGATTAACACTCTGACTACTACCGAAGTAGGTTACTGAGTTAGCATCAGTTTCTGAAATATACGATTTCACCTTGAGAAATATACGATTTCTGAATGTTAAAAATACTTTATCCCGGAAAATAAGTCGGGTCTGTGTGTTTTTTATGTTTTACTTAAGTATATTGTAATTACTTACAAAAAAAATTAAAGTATGTAAGTAGTATTATCAGTTATGTGGTTCCCATAACAAAAGCTCTGCTCTTTGGGGCTATTAGGATGCTTTTGAAATTTACAGCATTATTTTAATGGTTTATTTTATTTTAAAAAGTTAAAATTTTTATTTCGAATTAAAAGAAAGTGTTTTTTTATTTATGTCATATAAATATGTATGTTACAAGTGCTTACTCTGGTGGAAGTACTAGGCCTTAAGCCGGGACCGATTAATATAACCAGCCAGCTCATTTTTAACTTGAAATAAAATAAATTTAAATAGAAGTTAAATCCGAATCGGCTTAGCAGTTTTTGTAATTGAACTACGGAAACTTCTTACTTACCTCATAATCTTCCTAAATACATAAAAGTCAATGACACGTCTCATGCATGTTAACATAAGGCCTACACACCTGACCGAGCTCGTGCGTACAAGTAAAAAACCTGTACATAAGTTGACGTTTTAAATTATTTACTCACTCTTACGCCGTTAGTACACCGACGCATTCGCATGCGACAGCGAATCGACGAAAAAACTGTAAGTTGTATGGCAATGTTTCGCATGTGTTATGTCTCGCTCTATCATATAGCTAGATGAAATAGTTGCATCCTTGTCTGTATTGTTTCGCAAGCAACTGCGAAATGGCTGTTACACCGACGCAGCCGATTGGCATTAGAGTTTCGCATCGCAATGCGATGCGAACGTCGCTGTCGCATGCGAATGCGTCGGTGTACTAACGGCGTTACTTACCTCTTGTCGATACAGAAATTGCTGGGAGCTGATTATAATGATCAGTCACGTGCTTCGTGCCAATTACGCTTTGCTAAAAAGTGAGTCTTCGTACACGACGACTCAACACCGACAATGTTAGTTTTGGTTCAGTTTGAGTCAATTTTGCGACTCGACGAAAAAAAGCCTTGGCCTTTACATCTTTACTAGATGATTTATATACATAGTATCAATCTATGACACTGTAGTGCCTAGGACATTGATGATATGGAATAGGATTATCCAGCATCGAAGCTATGCTCTCAAATAATTCGGCCTGATCAGGAAAGACATGGTCGATACGTGTGGGATGGACTAAGCCCGCTGAGTACCTATGTTTTTCCTGTTTTTGGATATGCCCGGTTAAGCTGAGACGATGGTTTAGGTGCAGGGCAAGCCTACTCCATCTCAGGCACTACAGTAGCAAAGATTTGCCGCTGAAATTAGTGAAGATGTAAAGGCTAAGTTTTTTAGAGTGAAATAAAAAGGTATTGGACTTAGTCTGTACATTTTTTATCATCTGTGGTCCAGGGGACATGTTCTCCGAACATCACAATTACCCCATAAACGGACGGGACAAGTGTCCCGCTTTAGGGCATTTGAAGTGTGCGTATGTCGCGATCAAGCATTACCCCGTAATGGGTAATGATCTAAACCTGTTTAGTAAGATGGGGCATGAAAGGGGAGAAATGGCATCTTTGGATAATGTACCAAAACTAATAATACAATTAAAAAAAAAAATTAATTTTATTTTAAAAGGTACGTTGGTAATAACGTTCATGTGCCACCAGTATGAGTCTTTCATCAAAATTATTATCAAAAATCAAAATTGCCGTGACGATGCGCCTTTACCAATTAAATTAATATTTCAAAATATTTTTAAACAACTGAAGACCCTAAACTTGGTCAAAATTTCAGTTCATATTAAAGGAGACTGTTTTTTTTTATATGGGGAGTGGTCTATGAACCAATAGCGATACTGTAGTGGTATTTCTGTGGGGATACCTCAACTACATCCTTGTGCAAGGGGGCATCAAAATCCAACCTGGCAATTTTGAGAAAAATAATACTTTAGAATTCACATTTCTTGCAAAAATGTTTTTATTTTAGAAACGTTTTGAACGGTTATTGTGGTTAGTGTCTGTAAAGTTCGGACTACAATGTAATAATATGGTGACAGCGACATGATCTGATGATGGAGTCAGGAGCTATTCAACAGAACTCCTCAATAAATAAGCCGATTGAGTTGAAACTTGGCATGTCTATCAAGTTTCAACTACAATGTAATAATATGGTAACAACGAGCTAATTTGATGATGAAGTCAGGAGCTGTTCAACAGAACTCCTCAATAAATAAGCCGATTGAGTTAAAACTCGGCATGCCTGTCAAGTTTTAACTACAATGTAATAATATGGTAACAACGAGCTGATCTGATGATGGAGTCAGGAGCTTTTCAACAGAACTCCTCAATAAATAAGCCGATTGAGTTGAAACTCGGCATGTCTGTCAAGTTTCAACTACAATGTTATAATATGGTGACAACGAACTGATCTGATCATGGAGTCAGGAGCTGTCCAACAGAACTCCTCAATAAATAAGCCGATTGAGTTGAAACTCGGCATGTCTGTCAAGTTTTAACTACAATGTAATAATATGGTGACAACGAGCTGATCTGATGATGGAGTCAGGAGCTGTCCATGTCATGCCTAGCCATTTCATTGATTGCCGCCATTCAATTAAATGGCTAGGCGGATAGTTGAATCATTAAAGCGTTAGAAACGTTCAACACTCTGCCTGATTGAAAGGCCGCCATTTCATTGAATTAGTATGTTTTTCTGCCACCGCGGCGCTACTTTCGCTTTGTTCACAAGATGGCGTCTACAACTGGTGTTTCTTGAATGTTGTGTGTTGTTTTGTCGTGAAATATAAACAAAATAAGTTCCTAGTGTTATTCGTATGCCACAAAATAATAGATTTACCTTCGAGCAGCCTTTCTGCGTGGGTGTGTGATACGCGTGCTATAAAAAAAAAACCAAAACCTACTTACTTTTTCCGTGTGCAAGTGAACCGCCTAGCCATTTCATTGAGCGCCGCCATTCAATTAAATGGCTGACCTTCGTTTAGCCGTAGTGTGGGACGTAGTGTTCAACGCCTAGCCATTTCATTGAGCGCCGCCATTCAATTCCTTCGTTTAGCCGTAGTGTGGAACGTAGTGTTCAACACTACGGCTAAACGAAGGTCAGTCATTTAATTGAATGGCGGCGCTCAATGAAATGGCTAGGCATTTAATTGAATGGCTAATTCAACCAGTTGCCTGCGACATGTACATAAGAACAAGTGAATTTATAATTTATTGACATTGTCTTAGAAAACGCAACATTCTAGTTACAAACACTGATAAACAAAATCATGCCAATAAATGAGGTTACTAGCTTACTAGTAAAATAAGGATTATTATAAAGATATAATTCAGCACCCCCAATATTTCAAATAATCACAAACATCCATCTATGCAATACAATAATTCTACACAATTGTTAAATTAAATTAAATAAATAATAATAAAAATATTAATTTGTTAAATTCCATAGCAGACTTATTCTTCTCGAAAAGCCGTTGTCGTCAAATAACTGCTGTAGTTTTTCCCACAATTCTTTCGCAGTTGTTACATTTTTTACATGCATGTACAATGACTGATCACTATCAATTGTCATTATCAATTTTGCTCTCGTTTTCTGATCATCATAAAAGTTAGGCTATTATAAAAGTCTATGTTAGACGACTGTTTCTCTGTAGTTGTCTACTCATTTAAGTACACTAGCATTATTATTTTTATAGTTTTCGAGTTTGCAGTCCTTATTAGTTGCAGTTTCGCGTTGTCACCATATTATTACATTGTAGTTGAAACTTGACAGGCATGCCGAGTTTCAACTCAATCGGCTTATTTATTGAGGAGTTCTGTTGAACAGCTCCTGATTCCATCATCAGATCAGCTCGTTGTTACCATATTATTACATTGTAGTTAAAACTTGACAGGCATGCCGAGTTTCAACTCAATCGGCTTATTTATTGAGGAGTTCTGTTGAACAGCTCCTGATTCCATCATCAGATCAGCTCGTTGTCACCATAATATTACATTGTAGTTAAAACTTGACAGGCATGCCGAGTTTCAACTCAATCGGCTTATTTATTGAGGAGTTCTGTTGAACAGCTCCTGACTCCATCATCAGATCAGGTCGCTGTCACCATATTATTACATTGTAGTCCGAACTTTACAGACACTAACCACAATAACCGTTCAAAACGTTTCTAAAATAAAAACATTTTTGCAAGAAATGTGAATTCTAAAGTATTATTTTTCTCAAAACTGCCGGGTTGGATTTTGATGCCCCCTTGCACAAGGATGTAGTTGAGGTATCCCCACAGAAATACCATAGCAGTATGGCTATTGGTTCATAGACCACTTAAAAACAGTCTCCTTTCATATAAAAAATAACTTAGCAACTATTGCTACATAGCTAGTAGTATAGTCAGCGTCATCAATCGGTATCCCTTGTAAACCTTGGATTTCAGTCGGGTATTATATCAGCTATTTTTGTTTAGGAACTCGAGCGAAATAAGATATCCATAAGTAAGCAAGGATGTAAAAGTTTTTACAAAATTTGAGATCAACGGCTTGCAAACCGACCACTTACTAGGGGGATACCAATTAATGACGCTTTCTGTACATTAAGTTCTTCTAATGATCTCAGATTATATCCCAATGTTCCATTATTTAAGATTCTCCTCCATCCAAAGGTTGCCTGGAAGAGATCGCTTCTTAGCGACAAAGCCGCCCATTGTACATTGCTACTTTGTTTTGTCATTGTTGTATTTCGCTTATTCTAAGGTGTGCAATAAACAATTTTCATTCATTCGTTCATTCATACATTCAGATTATGCTATTTTTTATTTAGTACCACTTCTATGTTGTATATACCACTTCCAGTTTTTCTCTACTCCGTGGTCTTCGTCCCCGTCAGAAGCGGTCTGGTCCGAATATCGCTTATTATGTAGGTATCGCCTTTGTGTTAATCATATCTCTCGCTTAGTACGGAGCTACCGGTCGTGCTCTATTAAAACTGGATTCAATGTTCCAGGGTGTAATCTAGGATTAAAAAGAAGGGGGTAAGGTTTTATGGCAACAAGCAATTATTTTTAACCGACTTCAAATAAAGGAGGTTCTCAATTAGTCAGAATCCCTTTTTATCCTAATGTTTTATGTATGTTCACCCGTGACGATCTTTGGAGTTATGAACAGAAGTGCATCTCGAGAGTGCAGAAAATTGCTCATAAGTTTAATGTCGTTTTTTTTAATTTTAAATAAATAAGACCTTTTTTAACTCAATCACCAGGTCAATCCTATTAATTCAAGTATTCCTAACATGGTTTTGATAACCTAGGTATCTTTGGATGGTTACCTAGGTACTCTTAATTTGGATGGCTGACTACTAGTAGCATTATCAGCTCAGCGCTTTTGAGCTTCTGAGGGCACGTTAAATTGTCGGTCCCGACTTCTAGGTCGTTAAGCCATGACGGAGGGGTTCAGGAGGCCTAAAAACTCCGCCACCGGACTAAACTAATAGCTGATACGAACTTACCCTTTTACAGTTGTTTTATCTCACGAAGTCCGTTTGGTCTTAATTGTGTGTGTGTTCACATGTACGTTGTTTCTGTGTGCGTAAGTTCGGGAGCGCTCAGAATCGTCCCACGCACACAAAAACAACGTAGGTACATGTGAACACACACACAATTAAGACCAAACGGACTTCGTGAGATAGAACAACTGTACCTAGATACATCCCTGCTTTGTATTATACCGTGGCAAACCTGCTATTGTGCTCCATAGGAATTTGTCTTTTTAATCGCGCTTGCTGCCCGAGGCCTATTATTAGGGTTAATTGGAAGTATTCTAGTTTTTTTTCTAGGAGTTTTAGCAGATCATAGTGATGCTAGATAAGAGCTTTCAGAATTACTTTGGAGCGTGTTATGTGAGTTTTGAAAGGTTCGTTAATTTTGTTTTGTTATTAATATTCGTTTTTTCTTTAAACAAATATAACAAGTTACACTATGATTTGAATTTAATGAATATTTAGATACTTATTTAAAAGTTTGATGGAAATGCAACTTTTTTTAAAAAGATTTACAAAAGTAGTTAGGTACCTAAACATTAGTAGGTACTTAGTTAAATAGAATTTAAGAGTTCTAATACTTATTTCTTACAAGAAAGTTCAAAGGAAACGTAAAAATCGGGCGGAAGGAAAATATAATAATTTTATCAAACACAGAAAAAAAATCTAAAAAATCTAAAAAATCTAATAAAGCGGAAGAGTTTGTTTGTTTGTTTGAACGTTCTTTCAGCATTTGATAGCTTAACTCAGAATAAAGTGAAGAAAGTTATAGGTTACTTTCATCATCATCATCTTTACCATTATACCATCACTAAGGGGGCAAAGCCGCGAGTGCGCTGCTAGTATATTATATTTGAAAAAAAAAATCGAAACACGCGTACCTATGTAAATAAATAGAATAATTCCTTTAACCTCTTCTGTCAAGACAAAACATCATCATAAGTTATGATATAATCATAACAAATTAAAATCCTTTTGAAAGACTTGGGTACCCCTCATTGCCTTAAAATAGAAAATTCTTCATTACTTATACACATTCTCAGACCGTAACAGTATTTGACGAGCAAAATTATCGAAGGTTTTACTCGATTTATTAACGTGAATTGGCGACAAGTCCTGCACAATTTACATAATAATTGGTAATTAGAGCAACCCGTGACGAAGTATCGATGTACAGTTAGACCTATATTCGAAGTCTCACCGAATAAAAAAGCTTTTATGTCAATACGCAGCCAGAATTTTTTTTATGCATAAAATGATTCATGCCTAATTTATAAAAATATTATAAAAATTATAAATGCCCTATTAATAAAAATCCATAATGTTACACAAAAAAATTTAGTGAGATGGGAAGGTTCCGACCGCACTATGCTAGTTCATCGCTCTGTCTCGCTCTTTTGCCTTAGAGTTGCGTATTGTGCATCCTACTTTTTTACAATGCTAATTGACTGAAATTAGCAACGGTTAGTACTGTAAAATTAGGATAAATTAAATTACCAAGCTTAATGTCTCCGTAGCCGAAATCGGCTAGGAAGATTATTATTATTATTAAAATTAGGATGCGCAATACGCAATTCTTAGGCCAAAGAGCGAGACAGAGCGCTAATTTGTGATGAAGAGTCATCTCCGCTCCGATTAAGAATTCAATTTAGTCCAGTGTGTGTGATCACTAGTTTCCGCCTTCCTAGTTTGAGTGTTCCAAATTAGATTTCCTAAATATTTAATAGTGTAATAACCACCTAAAGAAACTACTTCTTTGAGCCGCACTGTATTTCTGACGATGTTCGCCAAATTACTGACCCGTGCTACCAGCTCCATAATTACGAAGTCTTGTATGAATTGTATGAGGACTTTAATGTCACTGTATCGATTACTGCTGCTACTACTGGATTTTTAGAGATCCGTACTCAAAAGGTGCCAATGGGAGCCCTTGACTCTTTTACCATATTAGAGCGATGCTACACGAGCGTTGTTCATCCAGTGTGTTGCCGCAGCGCTCTGATTTTCGTTCCGTCAACGCGCGTCGTTTGAACGCACCTTATGCCGTGTCATTCTGATTAGTATGGAAAACAACACAGCGTTGCCGCTCCTTCGTCGGCTGCAATGGCACAACTAATTGACAACGCCCGTGTGGTATCGTTCTAAGGCGCGGGACATACAGAAAAAACGTAAGACGAGGACGCGTCGCAGACAAATGTCTCTTCCGAGTCCCTTTCATAGAAAATGTATAGAAGCGTCGCGCTGCAAAACATACAGAAGAGACGGGGCGCCATCACATTTTGTATGAAAGGGACGCGGAAGAGACAAATGTCTGCGCCCCGTTTTTTCTATCTGGCCTGCGCCTAAGCCTCCGCTGTTCGTCTGTCTGTCACAGGGCTGTATCTTTTGAATCGTAATAGGTAGACACTTGCAATTTTCATAGAGTATGTATTACTGTAGCCACTATAATAAAAATAAATCAAATAAAGTAAAAAAAAGGGGATATGGTACGGTGGTACAGAACCCTCTGTGTGAGTCCGGCGCGCACTTGGCCGTTATTTTTTATTTTAGTCGACAAATATATTGATTTACTTCGAGATCCCGGAAAAAAGTCTAGCTATCTAATTACTGTTATGATAATTCTACAGATATTATAGCTTGATTGAGATTACTGCCAATTGTAACACTCGCCTTGCATCAATTCGCCTTCGCTCGCGCTGCTGGCTTAAGGTAAGGCCAAACCAAAGCGTTCAGCTAACGTCCGCGGTGGCGTACAAGGTGGTGATCTGTTGTTTTCCAATCAGAGATAGATTGAACAGAACAAGAGATTGAACAACGCCAGATCGCCACCTTGCATGCCACCGCGGACGCGAGCTGAACGCGTTGGTTTGGCCTTAGCTTTAGGCTCGCCCCACATGTATAGGCGGCACAACAATGTTGGAGCTTTCACTCATTACATAGTGTTATTATAATAATGATTTTAAATATTATCTGAGACTATGATTAAAAATAATTTATTTAGAGTAATTGTGACACAAAAACAATTTTAATAAAATTATATCCTTGTGGTACGAGTATTTGTGTCATACAGGAAAGCTCAACTTACTTTCTTAGAAATCGAAGAACGTCATTAAACGTCGGTATTATAAGCTACGTAGGTCTTCCATTTATACGGTAACTATTTCGAATACCAATATATAAACCCAAAATACCCTAGTTACTAAGATTGCCATCACTTAAATCAGTAGCGCTCGTGGCGTAGCTTGCTTGACGTTCTTGTGATCGTTGAAGTTAAGCAGCGTTGTGTGCGGTCACAATTTGGATGGTGGACCGCAAGTGGTGATACGAGCTGAGCGCTTCCGTGCTTCGGAGGGCACGTTAAATTGTCGGTCCCGGTTTTTAAGTCGTTAGGCAATGAGGAAGGCCTTTAGGCGGCTTAAAAACTCCGTAACTTGGTCACTTGCTCATATATGAGCTTACCTACAGTTTAGCGTTTTTCCATGCAATGGGGTTTTCGTTTTCAGGTTATGCAGACCGGATTCTGACTTCTGCAGTGCGATTCAGTTCTTGGAATATATTCCGAATTCAGAAAGTCACGTTTCTTCGCTGAAAAACGTCAACTTTCCGAAGAAAATCATCGGAAGCATTTTCGGAAGCCTGAATCGCACTGCTGAAGTCACATTGCGGTCTGCAAATTTCACAAACGATAACCCCATTGGAGCTTGAACAATTACTCATAAACTTATAATTACAGTTTCATTAGGTAGTTAATATTCCTTTATAGCTGCTAAAACATCGTATTTACAGATAATGAAAATGTAGTGGTCAGAACTAATGAGTTTTTATCCAACTGCTGAAGGCTTACTCTGGACCAAGAATTAATTTTCTCGTAATAAAACCTCAGTGCTGTAAAAATTCAATTAAGTAAAATACGGTGTTTACAAAGGACAAATGATTTTTGAAACGATTTGCTTCAATTTTATGTATTTAGATGCAAAATGTAATGTTTGGGTATTTTAAACTAACTTCAAAAAAGGAGGAGGTTCTCAATTCGTCGGAACTATTTTCGTGCTTTTTATGGATGTTCACCGACTACTCAAAGACGCCTGGACATATTTGAAAAATTCTTTGTTTGTTTGAAAGGACATAAGGTGGAGTGCCGTAATTGCAACTATCCGGTAATTGCAACTGGAGTCAATAACTCCCTCTAGGATCACTTTTTTGAACATCGATAGATGTGGTATTGAACTTCATCTAAAAGTCTCAGTCTAACAATATAGATGGCGTTGATAGGACCAAAACTGAGCGAATGACAGGCCTTTTTATAAAACTGCCAATTTTTTGGAAGTGACGCCGCTCGGACGCTCTTCGTAATTTATTGAAAAAAATTGTTTTTCCTGTTTTTTCGCCGGTGTGTTCATAGTGAGAGTGATTAGAAAACACAGTAAGTTGTTTTTTATGTGTTTGTTGTATTCTACGATAAATCTATTCAGAGTTATGGATGCAGTTACATTTGCCAGACAAAAAGTGCATAGCCTTGTAATTGTAACTATTTTGTTTCTTTTTTGACAGTTGCAATTTAACGACCGGTTTTGTATGAAGTTTGAAAAACCTAGTGATGTAACAATGATGATGATATGTCGATACGTAATATTTTATTGAAAGGGAGACTATCTACTTCCATACTGTGCTATGAGTTCTTAGCAAGTAGTTTGAGTGATTGAGTCCCTTCATTATGTTGGCGCTAGCGGAGCCCTTTCAAAAGTCGTTCAATATGTGAAACGAATATAAAAAGGCTGTTTAACTTCTAAAATATTACTTATTGCGATTGAAATAAAGTTAGAAAAAATAATTAGTAAAAGATAATAGAAGACTTTAAAGATAAGAGTAAAAGAGGCTGTTTCATAACTAAAAGATTACTGTGATTCAAATAAACATCGAGTCGATAAAAATCACGATAAGGTTCCCATCACTATTTGTAGTAAAATAGTTGCAATTACCGGATTCTTTGCTGAAAAGTATTTTCGCGCAAAATTTGACATTAGTAGCAAGGGCATAGCTATATAAATCGAAAGAACGATATTCAAGGCATGTGTTCTGTATTTCCCAGTAGTAAGCCCCATAGAAAAATAAGAAGTAAAAACAAGTAGTTGCAATTACCCGCAAAAACGGGTAATTGCAACTATTGCTCCCTCTGTCGTGAATTTATGCAATATAATTTTATTCTTTATCGCTTTACTTTATTCATAACAATGATATAAATCTACATAAAATTTACTATAGAACAGATCTTTCAAAAAATACATTTCTGATATAAAATATAGAATTATCAAGCGATGAAGTTAGGACTCCACTTTTTTTAGTTGCAATTACGGCACTCCACCTTACTTACTTTCCGATTGGTGCAACAAAAATTTGGTGAGGATTTGTCGAGGATCTTCAGAGTTATGAACAGAAATGTACCTCGAGAGTGCAGAAAATTGAAAATTCAGCTTATATCTACCCAAGGGGAAACCTTGACTAGGAACATAACAAAATAGCGTAGGATATTATATGCATTTCATATAATTTTTTTTTTCATTGGATCAAATAGCCCGTAAAAGTAGATATTTAAAAGGCTGAGTTTTTTTCAGGGCCACTTAGGGGAAGTCTGAAATCTGAGAGTTATCGATAAGTCATGTTCGGAGTTACGGGCTCGATTTTGAAAAAAATGAGTACTGCAAAAAAATTTCACAGATTTTGTGCCTCACACGACTATCGAGCACATTAAAAATATTGAAAATGAATCTACGGAATTCGAAAAAATATTTTTATATTATATTTTTCAAAAAGGTTAGACTACAGGGCAAACCCTCCCGATCGTCTTTTTTTAGGCTCAAATTGTAGCTAAGGCTGGATTTTACCAAACTGGATTAAGTTTTATCTGGAGATAAAAAAATTAGGAAAAAAAATTTGTTTTTACTATTTCGGCCATAACTTTTTTCGTTTTTTACTTTCTCGAATTTCTTTTTACACCTTACAGCTCTCGTGAATACGCGTCTTTTGAGCTTTTTTCTGAATATCATATCTTCACAAGTCTCCGAGATATAAGGAGATCGCACTTTTTCGTGAAATCGGAGACACTGGAGCGAACGAAAATACATTTTCAATGTCAAAAAGTAGGTACCTACTTATATTAAATGTATGTTTATTTTTATAATTGAAGCGATAATCTCCCACGTAGGTGAAACGGCAGGACTTGGCCCGATCATCATTAGCCAGTTTCACACTCCGTATCGTAAAAATAAAGAATATTTTTTGATTATGTGTAAATGCGGTGTTTGGGTATGCAAAATGTGAAGTACAGAGTTTCTACTAACTAGTAACCGGTATTTCACGGCCGTTATTTGTAAAATGCAATTATTATCTTAGTATAATTTTATTTCCAAAACTAAACAAGCGCAAAATATGTCAATATTATAAAGACTAAATAATAGGTAGGTACTATAAAAGTAAATAGTATTACTTTATTACCTACGGATATTATAAATCCTAGATTTTTCTACTGACTTTTTCAACTTTTAATTATCTAACTTCTAAATCTAAATGATCGGTCACTTGTGACTTGAATATAAAATTAATCAATTCTCATTATTTTCAGAAAGGATTTTTATAAAATACCCAATGTTTTTTTACTAAGTATTTTATTCCGCGACTTGGAGAAACAGTCAGTCGTCGTATTTCATTTTTATTATTTTATCCAGCTGTTATTGACACAATTTATTAATTAATTTATTTATTTATTTAATTAACACGGTATTAACTAATTACGTTAATTAAAATACATGCTTACAATTATTGAATAAGATTATGAATTAATTAGGTAGTTATTTCATTAGATATAATATTATGCTTACAGAAATAAATTTAAAAAAAAATTGGTTGCAGGGAATAGGTTACAATGCAGGGAAGAACCTTTCTCCCACTATGCACAATCGGAAAAAAAAATAGATAAAGTAGTACATGTTACGGTCACCGTTTCTTTTGAAATAAGTGTATGCAAAAGTCTAGTTTTGTTTGTTGTTGTTTTGTGGCGATAAACTTGTTGTTTAATATTGTATCAGCACACTCGACATTGTGCTGATACACTCTAATTAAAATATTCCGTTTTAAAATGTTGGGATATTTTCACGCACTTTAGTTTTACCCGGCTGGCACGCACTCTTGACTAGCTGTGATCTGAATCAGTTGGGCTATCTATAGATCATATTCAATGATCCTAAAATCGTTTTATATTTAAGAATGAATGAAACTTGATGAATGAAATTGGTGAAATTGAATCTGAAATTGGTCTGAATTGATTATTCATGGTGTGGTTCGCGAAAGAACAGGAGTAGAATCACCAAGCTCTCAAGACGTTCCAATGTGATTCCAGAGGTCCTAAAATAAATGAATTTTAAATTGAATTTTTAAATAAGTACCTACTTACTTTAATGTTTTTTGTTGAAAAAATTCAATGTACTTATCAAAAAAATATCTGACAGATTCTGGAATTTTTATTTATTGTTAAAAAAACTTACATCAGTCTATTTAATTTTAGTTATTGCTTGAAAAACTATAAACCTATCACTAGCAGTATTCTAAGCCTCCTATAAATTACCACCAAGTCAACTCTAGCACTTAAACTTTTGTTTCAACAATTAGTCTTGTTCTAACGATTAGTTGCCATTCAATTAGCATACAAAAACGAACGGTAATTACTCTTCGCGATTGTAAGATGAAATACAAACCAGCAATTATACTACTGGATTACAAAATGTTATGGCATAGTGGTTGTATACGAGCAACTAATGTTGCCGACCCGTTATGACTGAGCTTTCCGTTATGGGACTTTTAAGCAAATACGAAAGGTTTATTTGATGCCAGATATTCCACTAAAGTTGTGTGCTTGTATCGTCATAGAATATGTATAATTCAAATTGTATAAATAGGTGGCCAATTCAGATGATGAAGTTTTAAGATTACCTTTGGGCCTCTATCATAGCTTATCCGACCGTAAAGACGGGCTGCTTATTTTATTTGTTTTTAAAGTAAACAGTTGTAAGTGTCACAAGAGGTCACACATAATATTTCGCGACCGCACATAACGTCGCTTAACTCGGCAATCCTAATATAATTTCTTATTAAGACGATTTTAAGTGATACACTATGTGATCCTATTGAATAAATGAATTTGACTTTGACTTTGAATGAAGCAAGCTTCACCATAAGTTTCAAGTCAAACCAACTAAAATTGCTCGTGTGAAACAGTTTTTTTTAAACATGCTTCTAACAACACAGAATATTCAACTGTTACTGTAAAGGAGGGTCCTTGATAAATAAGAGTGGACTGTATTTTAAGCTGGTTTATTACAAGTTCTACAAACTTCAGACGATGTTAATATAAAATCGGTCGAAATAATAGAGAGGGGTCCGTGCGTGATGCGTGGTCGCAGGTAAGTGTGTGGAGTGGGGTCGCTGCGCCGGCGCGGTGCGCGGCGCGAGCGGCCGATGACCTTGCTTGGCGACGATGACGTCGCGGTCCCCCGCGCGTCTCCTCCCGTGCGTATAAGGCCCGGGCTCGGACATGCTCCCCGGGTTGAAGGCTGCTGAGGGCTTCAAAGATCTGGAAGGGGGCAGATATTATTAAATGCCCTCCGGATAGTACCCCTTTTCGTTTTTAACTCGGCGACTCTAGCGACGCCGTCGGTGCCAGGGTAAACATTGATGACTCTTCCTAACGACCACAAAAGGGGAGGAAGAGAGTTGTCTTTGACAATGACAAGAGCGCCAAGTTTGAGGTCATCTTTATTGCTCTGCCATTTTTGTCGCTGCTGCTACTGGTTGACATACTCCAAGGAGAAACGATGCCAAAAATGCTGCTTTATGTGCTCGATCCTTTTATATCGATCGAGGCGAGCGATGTTCTGATCCATAATCTGTGGATGCGGAATGGATATGAGTGGTCGTCCAATTAAGAAATGAGCAGGAGAGAGAGCAGAGAAATCAAGAGGATCATAGGAGAGTTGGGTAAGAGGGCGAGAGTTCAAAATAGCCTCAATTTGCGTAAGACAAGTAGCCATTTCCTCATATGTGAGGTGCGTCGTCTCTAAGAGCCGTTTAAGATGATGCTTAGTCGAACGAACGGCTGCCTCTGCTAACCCGTTAAAGTGAGGTGTGTATGCTGGAACAAATTTAAATTCGATACCTTCCTGAGCAATTACACCCTCAAGATCAGACTGGACTAAGAATTTAGAAAGCTCGTTATATGTGCCAACAAAGTTTGTGCCATTATCGGAAGTGATGCTTTGAGGTTTACCACGCCGTGACACAAAACGATTTAAAGCGGCTAAATACGCTTCGCTAGATAGAGCCGTAACGAGCTCGATGTGTAAGGCCTTGACCGAATTGCAAATGAAGATTGCCAAAAATGACTTCTGAAGTTTGCAACCTCTGCCTTTTCGGTCTGCTATTAGCACTGGACCAGCGTAGTCAACGCTGCAATGTAAGAAAGGGAACTCTAGTTCAGTTCGAGATGTTGGCAACTGACCCATGATGGGCTGAATGGTTTTAGCTTTAAACCTACAACATTTAACACATTTGTTAACGCATCGTTTAGATAGGTTGCGACCGCCCAATGGCCAAAATGTTTGTCTAATATTCGCAAGTAAAAGTTGAGGGCCAGCATGTAAATATTTTAAATGAAAATATTCGAAAAGAATGATAGTAAGATGGTGCTTACTACATAGAAGTATGGGATGTTTTACATCATAATCGTAAGGGGAATTATTGAGCCTGCCACCGACTCGAATAACACCATTGGGGTCTAAAAACGGGGATAAAGAAAGAAGACGATTTTTGTTGGGCAATGATTTGTCAGTTTTAAGAATGGCATACTCATCTGGGAACATTTCAGACTGTGATTTACGTACAATTACGTTTAATGAATTTTTAAGTTCTTGAACCGAAAGATGACCCGACAATTTATTATTTTTAACGTTGCAATTATTTATGAATCTTAATAAGTATGCCATTGATCTTTGCAAGGAAGAAAGCTTAGATTTTCTGTTAATTAAATCGCTAATTGGATCTACAAAGCCACTATCTACGTCAGCGTTAGGTTTAGAAGCGCGCGCTACAGAACAAGTGACTAATTCAGGTAGATTTTGTTTCTCGCATTGATTGGGCATTTTGGGCCAATGAGTTTCGTCCATTGACAAGAAAGTGGGGCCTGACCACCACAAGCTAGAACTGCTGATTAGGTCAGCCTTCAGCCCGCGGGAAACAAGATCCGCCGGATTGTCAGCCGACGGTACGTAACTCCACGTGTGACCCTCCGTGCTCTCTTGAATTTCATGAACACGATTTTTAACGAAACTTTTGAGTTCACTAGATGGAGTCGTTAACCATCCCAACACTATGGTTGAATCACACCAGAACCTGCACTTAGTTACTGGTATGGTTATTGAAGCCAATACTTTAGTACACAGCCTTGTTGCCAACAAGGCACCGCATAGTTCGAGACGGGGTATAGTTGTCGGCTTAATGGGAGCTACTCTACTCTTTGAAGTCAGTAGGTGAACTGTGACTGATCCGAACCGATCAGTCGAACGAATGTATACACAGACTCCGTACGCTCGTTCTGAAGCGTCTGAAAATACGTGAATTTCATGCGTAACAGAGTCACTTCCAAGAACCCACCGAGAAATTTTAAGTTCGTTAAGAAAGGGTAAGGTATTTGCGAAGGCTAGCCACAGCTGTTTAATTTCATTGGATACTTCTTCGTCCCAAGTGCATTGATTTATCCATAATCTTTGCATGATAAGTTTGGCCTCTACGACACATGGGCCTACTAGACCTAAAGGGTCAAAAATTTGACTGATAATTGAAAGTATGTGTCGTTTTGTCACTTTTTTATTTAAATTTAAATTGATTGCAAAGGATAACGAATCGGAATCACTAAGCCAATTCAACCCTAGAGTTTTAGAAGATGCATTTATATCAAAATTTGACAGGTCTAGAATATTGTTTAAATTAGGGGAAGATGGGGCAATTTGATTTAGAATTGTTGGACTATTTGATTTGAATTTTCTTAGATTAAATTGAGCAGCTTGTAATGTGGATATGACGCCTTTGCAAATCCTTACCGTATCCTCTATAGAAGACGAGCCACCCAGATAGTCGTCGACATAAAGGTCCCTTTGTATGGATTGTCTCACGTCATCATCTGGTGCACTCGATGCCAAGCTTACCAAGCATTTGGTGGCTAAATAGGGGGCGCAGGCAGTCCCGTACGTCAAGGTGTTCAAGGAATACGCCTTCAAGGGATGTGTGCTATCGGCGCGAAAAATAACTTTTTGAAGAGGACGTTGAATAGGGTTAACTTCAATCGCCCTATACATTTTTTCGATGTCTCCGGTTACGACATACTTGTGCTGCCGGAAACGCAATAAGATTGAACACAGATCTTCTTGTACAGTAGGACCGACCATCAATATGTTGTTAAGCGATAGACCTGATGTTGTCTTGGCCGAAGCGTCGAAAACTGTACGAAGTTTCGTGGTACTACTAGACTCACGTAAGACGCCATGGTGTGGCAAATAATGACTATTAGTCTGTTGAAGACAGCTAGCTGAAGGCTCCCTACTTTCAGTCATGTGACCTAAGTGCTCATACTCGAGCATGAAATCAACGTACATGTCCTTGAAGACAGAATCCCTTGAAAACCTACGCTCTAACGATGAAAACCGACATTTTGCCTGTTGATATGAATCGCCTAAGACTGAAGGATCTTCCTTCAGCGGCATAGTCACAACAAAACGACCGTCGTTTTTCCGAGTGGTATTTAAGAGGAAACTCTGCTCACAGGCACGTTCTTCGGATGATAGGGAGTGCTTTGCTGCTACAGTATCTAATTCCCAGAAACGAGTTAAGTCTGGGTTGGGTTCCTCGTTTAAAAAATGACAAACGGGAGAATGAGAAGAGTGCTTAAGACGGGACACATAGCCCGACACCAACCAACCCAGTTTCGTCTCATATAATTTAGGTTGATTTTTACCTAAATCAATATGATTAGTCCCTAAGACGGACCAAAATACCTCGGCACCTACTAATATGTCAATGACCGACGGTATATTAAATGTAGGATCAGCAAGACTGATTCCTTTAGGAAGGGGGATATTTTCAATATCTATGAAAGACGACGGTAAATTTTTAGTAATTTGCGGTAATACAAGACAATCTACAGTGAGTTTAAAATCGTCATGAATTGACGTTAATGTAAGGCTGCAAGACTGTGTACTTTGAGAAGTATGATTATTGATACCTGTCACCGTGGAGTTAGCATCGCGGCATGACAGACCCAGCTTACCGCACATCGACTGTGTAATGAAATTCGCCGTGCTGCCATTGTCGAGTAGCACTCGCGCGGAGTGCACGCCGCCCGCGCCGTCGAGCACGCGCACGACCGCTGTGGACAGTAATACATGCGACGGAGTAGTAAACTGCGTAGTATTATAGCAATCATCAGCAAAATTGTTTATAGTAGTCGCTGGAATTGAAGGCAATGGAGTTGACTCTGATTCGTGCAAATGCAAGAGTGTGTTATGACGTTTTTTGCAGTACCTACAAGGGACAAGACTGCATCTGTTTTCAATATGACCAGGCCGAAGGCAATTGAGACATACTTTTGTTTCCTTGGCCTTTTGAATCCTATCTTCAATTGTAAGAGACCTGAATTTTTCACAGTTAAATAAGAAGTGACTTTCACTACAAAGAGGACATTTAAATGATTTTACATTATTATTTTGTGTTTGTTTTAAGGATTTATTGTTGTATGATTTATTAATGTATGTATTTGTTTTGTTTGTACTGTGTGTCGCATCGATGAGAAAGTTTGTGTTTTGTTTGTAAGTATCTTTTTGTGTTCTACCTTTTTCTTGCAATGTTTCCAATAAGTCTGCCCTGTTGCTAAGAAAGTTAATAAATATGGTTAAAGAAGGGGGTTCAGTTAATTCGTTTCTATGTTCTTCCCACTCTCTGTGGGTTACGCTATCTAATTTTTCGGTCATCATATGAATAATCAAAGTATCCCAATGCTGGGTGGGTTGATCTAATGAAGATAAAGCTCGCAAATTTTTATTTGTTGTGTCTATGAGCTGACGTATGGAAGAACACGATTCTTTCTGCATGCGCTCAACATTGAACAAAGCTTGGACATGGTTGTTTACTAGCAATCGCTTGTTATCGTACCTATTGCACAATAACTTCCAAGCGGCCTCATAATTATCGGCTTTAAAATCTAAATTGTCAATGACAAGTAATGCGCTGCCTTTGAGAGAAGCATGAAGGTAATGCAATTTATTAATTTGATCCATATCCTTTCTCGAATGAATTAATGAAATGAAAGTGTCCCTAAATTTAAGCCAGTGCTGATAGTGACCATGAAAAATAGGCAAGTCTACTTTAGGCAATCTGACGCAATTAGATCTGGAACCACTCGCCTGAACATCATCGCCGCTCGATACGGAACCATCTCGAAGGTTGCGCTGGTTGCTGCGGGCGAGCAGGTCGCGCGCCGTGGCAACCAGGGAATGGTACTGGTCTTCAAACTGTTCGCGCTCCTCACTCTCATCGGCGGGATCATCCGAAAGCATCTCGATGTCTGACTGTAATTGATCAAAAATAGGGTATATGGCATCAAATTTATTAAAACGGCCTTCTAAATATAACAGTTGTACGCTGCTAAGCTCAGGGCAAGTTTTAAGCAGAGAAACATAGTTATTAAATATAGTTAATTTAGATTTTAAACCACTACGCTTTTTTATAAGCTTTTCTCGTTCTTTCCTGTCCTCAGACATACTGATTTGCTTTATAAATGATAGAAAAAGCTTAAAAAGTTAAAGAAATGAAGTTAATGATTGAAATAAGTTTGAATGAAGCTAATAAAATGCGTAAATTCCAACGGTAAAAAAATGCGTTAAGGAATGGCTCGAGTCGAGCGAGAACAAAAGATCAGCTGTGCTGTGCCTACTATGCGATAAGCTTGCGCTGCGTAGTGCAATGATTTGCAAATATTTATAAAGCAGCTAATTCACTTACTACGATTTTAATTGTGTGATTATTATGAACTGAATGAATGAATTTAAACTACTTTGATTTTCTTGAATGAATTGTGACACGAAATAAATTGAAATTGCGAAATATAAAAAAATTGAATGCACTCACTCACGCAATCGAAACTATTTTGCAATAAATAGTGCTAAGAAAGGAAGGAAATAAGGAATAAATCGGAACGAACTCACAAAATACCCAAACCGTCCACTTTCGATGTCTCGAAGATTCTCGAACGTCCAATGGGTCCAAAGTCCGACCGGTTTGACCTCTGCGCCGACCGTTGAGCTTTATGTTCGTAAGCTTGTGTAGTTGCACTTATGAAGATTCTTCGACAGGATGTTGAATGTAAGGCTCCCGAAGATATCTTGATGCTGAAGACCACACTGAAGAGCTTCTGAACTTCTTGCGTGTCCGTAGTCCGCTTCGCTTGTAGATAAATTATGAACCGCGAGAGGACCAATGTAAAGGAGGGTCCTTGATAAATAAGAGTGGACTGTATTTTAAGCTGGTTTATTACAAGTTCTACAAACTTCAGACGATGTTAATATAAAATCGGTCGAAATAATAGAGAGGGGTCCGTGCGTGATGCGTGGTCGCAGGTAAGTGTGTGGAGTGGGGTCGCTGCGCCGCACGATGGTCCCGAATTTAGTGCTCCATACACATAGAAACCGAAACTCGATTTTTTAATTTTTTTTTATTGGGGATTGTTCTAGTACACTATTCTTATTCAAATATGTAGGTACAGTCACCATAGCAAGCTTCATGACGGAATAAAAAAATATTTAGTTTTTTTTTGTATGGAGGAGAACACATAAATTGGATTATCTCTCGACTCTTAGAAACTCAAGGGCTGCCGCTTATAGAGGGTGTACATCCACACGAGGCCGTCCTCATAAGCTACCAACCTTGCACGGCTGGGCACGGTTTTGGCGCCCAGAGCAAACTGAATATTCGAAAATTTGCCAACTACACCAAAACTAGAATTTCGTAAATGTTTGCGTGGTAGATTGTTCTAATTCACTATTTTTATCTAACTATGTAGGTACAGTCACCATAGTAAGCTTTACGTAAGAAAAAAAAAATATTTAATCTTTTTTTGTGTATAGATGAAAACACTTAATTTGGATTTTCTCTCGACTCATAGAAACTCAAAGGCTGCCGCTTATACAGGGTGTACACACACATGAGGCTGTCCTCATAAGCTACCAATCTTGCACGTCTGGGCACGGTTTTGGCCAAAAAACGAATAATTCGAAAATTTTACAGCAATACCGAAACCAAGATTTCAAAAAAGTTTGCATGGGGGATTGCTCTGATACACGATTTTTATCTAAAAATGTAGGTACAGTCACCATAGCAAGCTTTATGACGGAATAAAAAAATATTTAGTTATTTTTGTATGGAGCAAAACACTTAAATTGGATTATCTCTCGACTCTTAGAAACTCAAGGGCTGCCGCTTATACAGGGTGTACACCCACATAAGGCCATCCTCATAAGCTACCAATCTTGCACGGCTGGGCACGGTTTTGGCGCCCAGAGCAAACTGAATATTCGAAAATTTGTCAACTACACCAAAACTAGAATTTCGTAAATGTTTGCATGGTAGATTGTTCTAATTCACTTTTTGTATCTAACTATGTAGGTACAGTCACCATAGTAAGCTTTGCGTAAGAAAAAAAAATATTTTGTCATTTTTTGTGAATGGATGAAAACACTTAATTCGGATTTTCTCTCGACTCATAGAAACTCAAGGGCTGCCGCTTATACAGGGTATACACACACATGAGGCTGTCCTTATAAGTTACCAATCTTGCACGTCTGGGCACGGTTTTGGCACCCAGAGCCAAAATACAAATAATTAAAAAAATTTACAGCAATACCGAAACCAAGATTTTAAAAAAGTTTGTATTGGGGATTGCTCTAATACACGATTTTTATGTAAAAATGTAGGTACAGTCACCATAACAAGCTTCATGACGGAAAAAAAAACTATTTAGTTCTATTTTTGTGTGGAGGGTAACACTTAAATTGGATTATCTCTCGACTCTTAGAAACTCAAGAACTGCCGCTTATACAGAGTGTACACCCACATGAGGCCGTCCTCACAAGCTACCAATCTCGCACGGCTGGGCACGGTTTTGGCGCCTAGAGCCAAATGATTATTTGAAAATCTATAAACTACACCGAAAGAAAAATTCAAAGCTTGCTGTCGTGACTGTACCTACATATTTAGATAAGAATAGTGTATTAAAGCAATCTCCCATGCAATCCCCTATGCAAACATTTACGAAATTCTAGTTTTGGTGTAGTTGACAAATTTTCGAATATTCAGTTTGCTCTGGGCGCCAAAATCATGCCCAGCCATGCAAGATTGGTAGCTTATGAGGATGGCCTTATGTGGGTGTACACCCTGTATAAGCGGCAGCCTTTGAGTTTCTAAGAGTCGAGAGATAATCCAATTTAAGTGTTTTGCTCCATACAAAAATAACTAAATATTTTTTTATTCCGTCATAAAGCTTGCTATGGTGACTGTACCTACATTTTTAGATAAAAATCGTGTATCAGAGCAATCCCCCATGCAAACTTTTTTGAAATCTTGGTTTCGGTATTGCTGTAAAATTTTCGAATTATTCGTTTTTTGGCCAAAACCGTGCCCAGACGTGCAAGATTGGTAGCTTATGAGGACAGCCTCATGTGTGTGTACACCCTGTATAAGCGGCAGCCCTTGAGTTTCTATGAGTCGAGAGAAAATCCAAATTAAGTGTTTTCATCTATACACAAAAAAAGATTAAATATTTTTTTTTTCTTACGTAAAGCTTACTATGGTGACTGTACCTACATAGTTAGATAAAAATAGTGAATTAGAACAATCTACCACGCAAACATTTACGAAATTCTAGTTTTGGTGTAGTTGGCAAATTTTCGAATATTCAGTTTGCTCTGGGCGCCAAAACCGTGCCCAGCCGTGCAAGGTTGGTAGCTTATGAGGACGGCCTCGTGTGGATGTACACCCTCTATAAGCGGCAGCCCTTGAGTTTCTAAGAGTCGAGAGATAATCCAATTTATGTGTTCTCCTCCATACAAAAAAAAACTAAATATTTTTTTATTCCGTCATGAAGCTTGCTATGGTGACTGTACCTACATATTTGAATAAGAATAGTGTACTAGAACAATCCCCAATAAAAAAAAATTAAAAAATCGAGTTTCGGTTTCTATGTGTATGGAGCACTAAATTCGGGACCATCGTGCGCCGGCGCGGTGCGCGGCGCGAGCGGCCGATGACCTTGCTTGGCGACGATGACGTCGCGGTCCCCCGCGCGTCTCCTCCCGTGCGTATAAGGCCCGGGCTCGGACAGTTACTATAGCTACATTGTAGTGCATGCATTATAAGCTAGGACAGTAAATCTAGGCTCTGCCACGTAGATATTACTCGTTCGACATCATTTGATTTGCGTATGATTTATTGCTCCGAGGTAAATTTATTGGCGTTATTTTTTATTAATCTACGCATACGAAGCGGACAGAAATATCCGCTATTTATAAGAATGGGTCTAAGGCTGGATTCAGCCAAACTGGATTATGTTTTTACTTGAGAGTAGACTACTGTTTGTTTGATTATTTTAACATTGTAAAGTTGACACCTTATAATCAGGATAATTTGTATGCACATAATAATGTTCGGTTGCGCTTTCTAAACAATTGTATTTCGAATTATGTTGGCTAGCTACTCTGGAGTAAGATGATTCTTGGTCAAATCCAGCCTAATACGTTTTTGTATTTATTTGGTCTTTTTTGTCACTTTCATATCTGCGAAAATAAATGCTTTAGGAATGCATCAGTTTCTAAAACTACAGTTTTATTTAACAAAATACACTTCAGCATTTTCGTAGGTTCATAATAAGCCTTGAAAGACAGAATTTTTGCTACAAACTAGCTTCCGCCCCGGCTTCGCTCGCATGGTACCCGGATAAAAAATAGCCTCTGTCCTATTCCCGGTCATTATCTATGTACCTACATTTTAAATTTCAGCCAAATCGGTTGTCGAGTTATAGAAGAACAAACATACATCCAAACTTTCGCATTTAAAATATTAGGTACTTAGTGTGATTCGGTAAGTCCTATACACATTTCTTCTTTATCTGCCATTAAAAACTTTTTATCCAGTAACAAAAAAACGTGATTATTTACATTATGCGACTTTGTGTTGCCAAAAATTATTTTTTCGATAGCGGCCGCTTAGAAATCCGCTGCATGGAAACTTTTTAGCTTTTAAAATAAATGGATACGTGAATTAAAGTGGTCCACAGTCGTAATGAAGATAACACGAGTCAGACGCGAACCGATAAAGTACTGACGGCTTCTGACTTGAAGATAAGATTTTAATTACTGAGATAATCACTTGGAGGGTTTAGTACTGGACCATAAACTGAAACAAATTCGGTTAGAAAATGAGGCTAGCCACTGAATCAAAAAGAATAGTTTAAAAAGCTAGGTGATTGTACTCCAGTTAATTTGCAACCAATATCGTGAAGGCGAAATTACTTGCTTTTTTTTGGTCATCCAATGTTTAACTTTATACAGCTGTGTAAAAACTAAACACAATTTTTAGCTGCAGTTTGAGTTAACAATTCGTGTAAACGCACTAACAGGTCTTATAGTAACGCATTAAAATAATTGAACTATGTGTTTAACACTATTTCAAACCCACTGGTACAGACAATAAGTAGCCGATGTCCTATTTCCGGTCATTATCTCTCTATTTTTTAAATTTCAGCTAAATCGGTTCAGTGGTTGTCGAGCTATAGAGGAACAAACATACATCCATCAAATCATCCAAACATCCAAACTTTCGCATTAATAATATAAGTGTGAAAGTGTGATTGTTAGCTTTTTTGAACCAATCTGTATAAGATTGGCGCTTTTTAGAAAACAGTTATAGAAACGAGTCTCGAAACTCTACCCTTCTATGATAAATCTTCTCGATAGCAATTAGGATGTAAGAGTGAAGAGCCATGTCTTCAGAATCCAAAGGTTATCCACTCTACTATCGGGTTATCGTAATCAGGGTACTTTGATGTGATTCCGATATGAGAATATCGACTAGAATCCGATATGTAACGAATGCAATGCTCAACTAAAGATTGCATAGTATGTATTGAAATAGCTTTTATTTATAAGTGGAGAAGGCAAGTTAAGCCCACTAATTATCGAAGTTCCTCATTGATGAATAGACTAGCTCACACCTATTCCGCTTTAGACCCGCCTACTTTCCGTGCAAACTGTTCAAATGTGTTTATAACGATGCATGTTACACCCACGACATAGTCGCGAAATTCTTTACTTCGCTTCCTTGTTAGTAATTAAATACAGAGTTTTCTAAAACTCCTGTTCTGCAGTGCAATTTAGACTTTCTCGGAATGTACTCCGAATTCAGAAAATGACGTTTCTTCGCTGAAAAAACGTCAAAAGTCATGGTCTCATAGTGATAAGGTTTGAATAAAACATGTCTGGAATATATTTTTATTAATGTGAGTTCTTTTTACTAGTTAAATTTCTTGAAATAATATGTTTATTTCGACCTAAACCAGAATTTAACTAATTGTGTTTCAATCATGAATCAATTGAAACACAGTCATCCAAACGAACAAACATAAAAAAATCTAATTCTTGATTCTAAAACGTTATCTGACTTCTATGTCAGTGTAATGAAAATAATAGATACAAGTGGCTAAATTAAAAATTTTAAAAAACCGACTTCAATACAAGCTGTTATTGGGTAAAGCTAAGGGTGAGCTGATTAAAATGAGCCCAAACAGGGATGTTCTACTGTTATTCACTGAGAAGTTCCATTGATCAGGTCCTGACTCCATCATCAGATCAGTCAGCCGTCACCATATTATTACATTGTAGTCGAAACTTGACCGACATGCTGAGTTCCAAGTTTCAGCTCAATCGGCCAATTTACTGAGGAGTTCTGTTGAACAGCTCCTGACTCCATCATCAGATCAGTTCAATGTTACCATAATATTGAATTGTCATCGATAACCTACAAAGCTTTTAAAAAATACCCTAATCGCTTCAAGTGTGCCTATAAAATTTGAAGAGTTACCTCGATTTCTCCAAGATCTCATCATCAGATCCTGACCTGATGACCAAAAGGACCAATTGGAAAGTGTACCTTTTCAAACAAAAAAAGAATTTTTGAAATCGGTCGAGGCGTCTTCGAGTAATCGGTGAACATACATAAAAAAAAAAAAAAAAGATTCCGACGAACTGAGAAGCTCCTCCTTTTTTCGAAGTCGGTTAAAAAGCGTTAAGCTGGAAACAAACTATCGGACGCGGCTTACGGACGCGGCAGACAGCCGCGACTGAATAGGTATCTGGATAAAGAACGAACATAGAACTGTGCACATTATCTGACGAAAGTCGCGGACGCGTCCTTGGACCTTCAGACGTCCGAAGGCAATCTGGCCCGCTGGGTGTTCGGAGACGGTGTGCACACTTATCAGTCGCGGCTAACAGCCGCGACTTATGGATGCGTCCGATAGTTTGTTCCCAGCTTTATTATCTGTCCTCTATTCTCGATGAAATTAAAAAAAGATTTCGCAAAGAGAACCGTTGTCTCTATTCATCTGAATTGTCTATGGTATTAAATAAAACGGCCGTCATATATCGATCTCTGCTACAATCAAAACACTAGCATAAAGTAGCCAAAAGATTAATGAACGCGAAAATAACCCAAGACAAATGATACAAGACACAAAACTTATAATTATAAATGCATTAATCTGTTAAAGATTTTGATATTTTCGATAAAGTACAAACGGAAACGACGAATAAAACAAAATGGATAGCTGCTTCCGCCATCCATCATGAGGAAACAATGAGATTGCAGCACTTTTTACTTCCCACGCCTGTCAATTTGAATCTCCAGTTTTTACGATCGAGTTTTTGATCTGTAGATTGACTTGTCCAGTGATGAAACACTGATTTCAAGATGTTTTTAAATATAAAACAAAACTTCCTCTAACTAGCTGATGCTGTGCGTGCATGCATTGGAATTGGAGCGTTCGGAGCGTCAGAATTTGTTGCTTTGTATTGATTCTGTAATACCTAGGTATAGTTAAAGTAACGCTGGCAGAAAGTGGAGGGGGTGTGTTTTGTCTCTTGTTTTGAGCATGGGTTACCTATTCGCTAACATGAGACAAAACACACCCCTCCACTTTCTTCCAGAGTTCTTTTAACATGACGCGAACTATATTTCGTGCACTGCATTGGCATTCCTATTAGTAAGTATTTATATTTCTGCCGATGACGTGGCAGAAACCGTCGGTAGTGAACACCCCATTCGGATTCCCATTGCTTTGAGTTCTGACATGTTGTGTATTGCCAATAGGCGGGTCCACACAGAGCGAGCAGCCTCGCGAGGCATTTGCCGCGCGAAGCAGCTCGGTTAGTGTGGACGTGTGGCTCGGGCGCTCGGACGCTCGCCCGCGGTAGCGCGCGCCAGAGCCACACGTCCACACTAACCGAGCTGCTTCGCGCGGCAAATGCCTCGCGAGGCTGCTCGTTCTGTGGGGACCCGCCTAATGCCGATGAAAAATCCACAAGCACTGCACGCACCTTATAGGCATTTTGTAAATACTGACTCTACATACGCTCCGATAGGTGTGTTCCTACCGATGGTATGGACGCACAGTTTAATAGTAGGTAGGTATCAAATAATTTTATTCTCAGATTTTCGCCGCTTGATATTACAAAATCCCCAATGATTTATAACTCGTAGTACAGTTTAGTCTTCATTTTACTGCTACCATCATAAATCTGACATCACGGCAGTAAATAAATACAAGTGTCCGTTGTCCCAGCAATCAGGGCGAATATATTAACTGCAAAATTAGTCTGCCTCAGGCGGCCGGCCTACTGGAACACACACGTCACGACACGTGGCTGGTACTTTTGGTAGTAACTTGGTACCATGGACGTATATAAGGGGGGCTTAGGGAGTCCCCCCCCCTTAGTAATTATTTGTCGAGTTGATTTTTTATGTTCGGGGGAAAACTAGTCAATATTTGTATTTTGGAACACTTGGACCCCTCCCATAACAAAGCTATATCTTCCAGCCTGCTTGGTACGTAAGAGAGCCCTGTTGGTCGAGGGGATTAGTACCTTGACTTTCGATTCGTCGTGTCGTGGGTTCGAATCCTGGCCGTTCATGGAACTCCTTACAAGCTCTTAACGGTGACGGAAAAAATCGTGAGGAAACCTGCGGCTTAGTCAGCCTCACACGTATTGACCATGTCTTTCCTGTGGATATGGCCGGTTAAGCTGAGAGTATGGTATAGATGCTGAGCAAGCCTACTCCACAAACGATGTCCCAGGCACTACAGTATCCCGTTAAGTGTAGGCAAAAGATTACCTCCTGACATTGTAAAATCATCTAGTAAAGATGTAAAGGCTTTTCTTTTGGTATATTATATTCGTAAGCTTCTAGTGACGGAACCTACCTGAAGGTCTCCCTCATGGCTTAACAAGTCAACAGCCGGAACTCAAAATTTAGCGTGCCCTCCGAAGCATGGAAGCTGTTAATGACACTTGCGGTCAGAATAGAATAGTTGTAATTCCAATTTTCCAATTAAAAAATAGCTTCAGTCTAGACTACCACAGTAAATTCGTTGTTTCCTCGCTTTAGTATGTAGCCTTCTGGGATTCCAGAGTTGCGTAGCGGACGCATAAACAGCTTTTTGTCCCGTTTGTCGGTACAGTCATGAAGAATACTTGATGAACATAATTAATTCAAATTAGTAGAGCCGTATCTTAATCTATTGAACTAGGCCTTTAAGATGTCATTCATAGTCATTAAAAAAAAATCAGACCCCAGTCAAATATTTGCAAATCATACATTTGCCCCGCGATAGGAATCGTACCGTCCACCTTTTGTGTTACAGGTGGGTTTTCACCCACTGCGCCACATAGGTTGTCAAATTCACACTAATATTATAAATGTGAAAGTTTGGATGTTTGGATGGATGGGTGTTTGTTTGTTCCTCTACAACTCGACAACCACTGAACCGATTTAGCTGAAATTTAAAATATGAATAGATAATGACCGGGAATAGGACATAGACTACACTTACTACACTTTTTGTCCGGGTACCACGCGAGCGAAGCTGCGGGCGGAAGGTAGTACCACAGAGTATTCATTTCTCTGTGGTAGTAGGTACTAATTAAAGTACTAAGTTTTGTTGTGAAACTTTATCCTGAAGCCGACTGTACTTTTCATGCCTTGAAGCGATTTTGGCTAATGAGCGGATAGAAAGGCGAATGCTGTACACGACCTTAGGGCTTGTTGCAATGTATTGTATGACTTTTGAGAAGAAAATGATTGCTGTAATTATTTAAGACTAATTATGATGAAAATGTAGGGAGTAGTTTTATAAGAGTGATCTGTGGAAATCTTGTTAAATGCACGCTCGATATATAATCTGTAGTATTTTCATAAAAAAATAGGTAACACTGTTTAAATGGCGTAGTAGTACTACAACTCAGTAGTTTTTTCTACTACTATTATACTTTTTGTTTTGTAAATACCTATGTACTCATTATACTTTATAATACCCAGACACAGAACAAACATCTATCTATGTTCCTTACACAAATGTTTGTCCTGGGTGGGAATCGAACCCACGACCTACAGCGTCCACGACCTGAAGCGAGCGACTTACTGACCAAAGGCAGAGCTGAGCTACTACCAACTGAGCTAAGAGTTGTGACGTCATACATCATTAGTCGATACTAACACCCGTATTTATAAACAAGTAAAAGTAAATACTTTAGTAAAAGTAAGTACTCTAGTAATAATTTTTATTTTGTAGTTTGAAGTTAGAACTGTCAACAGTTAGAATTCTTCGCCAAGTAAAAGTCACCATTTTCTTTACTTGTAGCATTGAGAACTCGACCATTTTGCGTTTGATTTTGACATACATTACTCGGCTATAGAATAAGATTTTAAAATGAAGTATTCTATCCTCAAGTAATGACTTCATTGAGAAATTACTTAGCAGCAAGTAATTGCTTGTCTATAAATACGGGTGTAAGAGTAGGTAGGTAGGTATCTCACAGTCCAGATGAACATCTTTATTTCAGGAACTTAATAATTTAATTTTAATTTTTAAATTACATCTTAATACATCTTAATCAAATACGTCAACATACCAAATTTTAACTGGTGACCTATTAATTTTAAACTAAAAAAAAATCATAATAATTTCAACAACAAAAACCATAATTGCTAACGGGATTTTAAATTTCAAAATTATTATTACTATGTTATTTAAAGCATGTTATCATATTGTCGAAAGCAACCGGTTGAAATTTACATTATGCAAACATTTCTACACACGACCCTCTGTCATTTCCCTCTATAAGGGCTGTGGCACACCTGTCTTGCGCCTGCGCACGCCACGCGACTATTGCGATTTACATTGTTATTATTTTTACAGTCAGTGAGCCCGATAATAATATTATTATTATTTTTTAATTTAAGCGCGCACGTGTGGACTGACCACTACAAAGAATTAATAATTTATTCATTGTCATGGTATTCAAATAGCACCGCTGACAATAGACTGAATTTGATGAAAATGAACCAGTTTTTGTAATTTTTTGTACCATAATTAATAATTATACTGAAACTGAAAAAATATTATAAGCTTCGTTTATACTAAGTCGTTTATTTAATTTTTTGAAAATAATAAAAACTAAACATTTTACAAGGACTTTGAGGAGTTTTTTTTTTTCACTCTATAATGCCAACAAAAAAAGTAAGCAAGTTCGTATGAGTAAGTGGCCAACTCTTCAGAAACATCAGATTCGGCAACTGTTTATTAGACACATAAAACATTTACTTATTCAGTCATTCACATTCGATAATAACGCACAAAGATAAATCTGACGACCTATGTAAAACACGTCGGTCTGTATGTTTTAACCTCAAGAATGGACATTGAACAAATCTACTATATCCATAAATAGGTGTTTCTACAATTTGTGAAGTGAGAGAATAATAAAATAGGTTAACGACGAGTCCATTTCGAGTGTACAATAGTCGATTGATCTCTGTCTTAAAAGTTTATGTACGTTGAAATAAGTATTCGTGCTTTTATATGTAAAACTAGATTATTTACATGGAATAAAAAAGAACGAGAGCGACTTTGTTCCCAAGGCGCGATATCTTTTAAAATCCTTCGAAGATGTAAGGGGTTAAAAGCAATGAGATATTACCAATGGAGACGTTATACTCATTCTAAGGGTAAATTTATATTAGACCGGGCCGTAGCCCGTACATTTTGAATGAAGCAGTTTATATTAAACAGTGCCTGATCCGTGTCCCGTCCGGGCCCGCCTACTAACGTGCGACGCTCGTCTACACCACGGTTGGCCCGGACACGACCCGATCTAATATAATTCATCCCTAAAAAGCTCTAAAACGCAGCGAAATTGTGTTATAACTTCTTATGTAGAATATACGCTTTGTTTTTATCACTGAAGAAAACTAAAAAAAACTTTGTAAATCACTTAAAAAACAGGATAAAATAGTAACGCGAGATAAAAATTGAATGTGAGAGCTTTATACTTTTTCGGTTAGTTAATAATAATAGTGTTAATAAGTCACCCTACTTGTTAAGCCCAACTGCACCGCATCAACAATGCGCATAGCTTTACATTCTGATTCGAGCACGTAGCCACCCTAGGGTTAATCGGCCAGTGTAACTTGAACTATCAGTACACTGAGATTTTGGGAACGAAATAATTTTTTAACCGACTTAAAAAAAAGTAGGAGGTTCTCAAGTCATCGGAATATTTTTTTTTATTGCTTTTTATATAGTTCGCAGACGGTTTTTAACATTTTTAATTTGTTTACTAGTTTTATTGATGTAAGTAGGTATGGGATATTTTTTTTTCTCTATTTGTTACCTTTTTATCTTACTATTCTGAAAATTTTAAAAATAGGCAAATCGAATCGGTGTATCAGTATTCAATATTTATGTTTACAAATGAACACTTTTTTATTTTTATTTGTATTAGAATACGAGTAAATAGATAAATTATACAATTCAGAAATGAATATTGTTAAATTAATCTCTAATAAAATTGTTGGAAGTGATTTTTGTATAGTGATTGTTTTTACTATTTTCTCAATAACCACTGAACTGATTTGCCTGAAATTTAAAATATAAGTAGATAGATAATTACTGGGAATAAGACATAGGCTATTTTTATCTGGATACGACACGAGCGAAGCCTCGGGCGGAAGCTAGTTGTATATAAAGTACACTAAGGCCAGATTACACTGGTCGAGTCAGTGTAACTTGCACCAGTCGCGTGTCGCGAGGGTGCGGGACAGGTGTGTCGCACCCCTTATTTGAGGGAATTTAAGGCCACACAGCACCCTACATTTAAGGGAAGGACTATAGTAACCGTTATTATGCGAAAACGATTGTGCTTAGAGAAATGGATTTGTAATGACGTGGGTGATTGATGGAATGGGTCGGATTCTAATACCTATAATTTGTTTTTTTTGTAATGTAATTATATTGATTGCAAATGATGTATTTAGTATTTTAAATTATTTTAGCTACTAGCTCAAGCAGAGATTCAAAATTATTTCATAACTAGCTTCCGCCCGCGGCGTTACTCGCGAGGTACTTACCCACAAAACATATAGCCTATGTTCATCCTGAAAGCTCATTCTAAATACTGGTGAAATAATTTTTTAAATCGGATTAGTTTCGGAGATTATCTCCTACATACAAAGAAACTTTACCTGTTTATAATATAAGTATAGATATGATCACACTTCCATCAAACAAAACTATTGACACAATTTCTAAATCTGAACTGTAATTTATAAAACAGTAAATCAAATATTAACTTAATTTATGATTCATTACTCAATAAAAAAAAGAGAGTTTCGGCTTTGAACAAAAAAAAACCGTCTCAAAAAATATACCTACACTTTTTTTTTATTAAAGTCACTAAGTATAATGATAATTTACGGGATGTCATCCCGTGACCACGAACGCTGCAACGTGTTCGAAACGTCGGGAAACAAAATAAATAAAAGGTACGCAATAAAATCCCGTAATAATAATTATCATTATGTTAACAAATCGCGAAAGTTTAACAAGTTATGTCACTAAGTATGTAATACGAACAATGAGTCATCGCGTCAGATATCTCACACCAACGATATTTCTAAATACACTATAGGGCTGGAATTTAGTTAACCAGTTGGCGACCCTATTATTAAAAATACCGATAGTAAAAAGCCCACAGCACTCGCCCAGTGTAAACCTAAACAGTCACTGTTTGTATAATTCCCCTTCTATCGAAAGTTAAAGGTGAAATGTGTTTACTTTGATACAATTAAAGCCTTTATAGTTTTATCTGGTAACGCACATTTTTATGGTTATTTATCTGATAGCATCACAAATTAATAATACATTTTACACCTGACTTTTCACGGAAAACAAGCAAAGTCTTAACTGAGATTTTCAGTACGATTCCAAAATTCCAAAATCGAAAACGATATAATTGTGCCAATTATCGCAGAGCAGCTTATGTTGGCGATAACTGAATTCGGAGCTTTTGACCAACATACGCTGAACTACAAAAATTGGGACCATATATCGTTTTTAGTTTTAGGAGTAGGCCTGCTGACGAAAATGCATCCAATTCGATGATTTTCTTCGGAAAATTGACGTTTTTTCAGAGAAGAAATGTTACTTTCAGAATTCGGAATACATTCCGAGAAGGTCTGAATCGCACTGCTAAACATTTGTCAACATTGACCGTACAAAATGTCATCAAATCATTTCTAAAGTTTCAAATCATTGAAAGGTTTTCGCAAACATAGAATAAAACCTACAATACAATCCTTATAATGGTTTCACGCGTCAAAACATGATAAAAATCAAGTGATAAAAATTATCTGATTCAAAGTTTTGACCGCAATCCACACATAACTCTGATCCTTTCAGATAGTATCCATGTGATCAATGTTTGGATATTTCGCCACAATATCCATGATCACTATGGATTGATTGTATCTGCAACTTTATGCATTATTTTGTGACACCTTTGAAGTACTTAAAATGTTAGTGAGAACATAGAACGAGAGCTTGATTTGATTTTTTTTACAGTATCCTGTGAAACAGCATACTTGAGCTTGTAAAATCGAAAATAATATGATACAAATTACCCATTTTCACATATCTGTTAACATATCCATTTTTTTGATCAAATTTTTAATTATAGCATCTCTCATACAACACTATAAAAATAATCCGCGTATTTTTCTTCTAAACATAAACCCCTCTACTTATAAAATTCTGTTAAAATTGAAACACCGCACCGTTTAAATAATTGCCATCCTTTTTTGTTCGATAGTATAGGTATAGTATAGGTATAATATAGTATAGGATATATAGTATAGGTATCAAATGGCAGGGCGAATCTTGAGCATTATTTAACCAGTGTTCGTTTATAATAAGGCCCAAAATGTTACATCCATCTCTCGATCTACACATAGAAAGAGATATGAGATAGTATTGTAGATTTTCAACAGCATTGTAACACTATAGGATTCTCTTTCAAAGCGGCCTTTTTGTGGAGACCTGAACACTTGCGTATTCTGTGGGCCCATTCACTTCAGATGATCTCTATTGAGCATCAATGTACAGTACTTCCAGATAAATAATGCGTTTTGGAAGCCATCGGAAACAATCGTATAATATTACAAAAACGATTGACAAAAAGTAGTTTGGTTATATGTTTTTATAACCAAACTACTTTTTGTCAACCACACAGTTGAAAACTTTATCGCAAATAAATAAATATCAATGTCATTTTTAAGAAAAGCAAATTAGTTGCAAGCCGTGCGAGCTGCGCAGCACAACGTGAATTTTTGTCACATTCTGTTTTGCCATTTATACTGCCTAGATGCTGTCGATGTCCGTCATATTCGGAAAACACGAAATTGGCCGATGCCCATTATTTATCTTGAAGTAGGTACTGTATATCACTGTCTGGACCTAGAACTTTATTTGTGGTTTGTGTTAAAAAATCAATGAGTCTTTTTCAATTTACGCAACACATAAAAATGAGTTTTAAATGTGTGTGAATGAATAATGAAATGCAAAAGGGTGTTCATTTAGTTCATTCATTGATGGAAATGTAAAATTGACTTGAAGACTTTTTCTAACAGTTTTAGAATATTACATTGAGAGTTACCTGCGTAAAAATCACTGTCGATTTATCACCTGGCTTGCAATCACTTCTACGCGGCTTTTAGTTTAGTTTAGATAAGTAGGTAAGTGAGAGCCGTGTTGGCCGAGTTGATTAGTATCTCGACTTTCGATCCGAAGGTCGTGGTCGATGTCGTCGTTTGAATTCTGGCCATCAATAGATTTTTCGTTTCGATAAATTTATATGTGCATTAACACGAGCTCTAAACGGTGAAGGAAAACATCGTGAGGAAACCAGCGGCTTAGACAGCCCCACACGTATTGACGACGTCTTTCCTGTGGAAATGGCTGGTTAAGCTGACAGGATGGTTTAGGTGCTGGGCGCTTGCCCAGCACCTAAACATACTCCATTGAGATGGAGTAGGCTTCTACTCCATCTCAAACAATGTCCCAAGCCTACCTACAGTGTCCCCTTAAGTGTAAGCAAAGATTGTCTCCTGACACTGTATAAAATCATCTAGTAAAGATGAAACACACTTTTAAGTATTTTCTGCTGTTATATTTGAATCTTTGTGCCCTAAGTTTTTATTTTATTAGGCATAACTTTATCCATTTCAAATTATGTATGCCTTATTAGCCATTAGGTACCATGTTTAACATTCCTTTTATAAATAGTGTCTTGTATGCAATATGGTGTTACTTATGCAAATTTTCTAAAAAGACGTTACCGTTACTTAAACATGCTTCTACTTATTTTAATAGTTAAAAAAAATACTTGCTTGTAGATTTAAACAGAGCGTTAAGAATTAAGTTGTATGATAGAATAAGTTTCTCCGGCACCTGTGCTATACTTTCATCCTCCTGACAACCTGGGTCTCTTAAGGATTAGCTTTCAAAAGAAATGTCATCGTTGACTCCCCCCAAACGCCCCTCTACCCTCTATCTATTCACGATATTTTGACATGTTAAAACTTTTGAAACTATCTTGAAATAATTATAATTTTAACATCTTGTTGAAGTAGCGAACATTGTCATGGAGACTTCATCAATTATTTTTTTTCGATGGTAGTGATACCTAGTTGTTACCTTCATAATTATTATTACTTATTATAGAATATCTGGGCGACCAAGCTCTGCTTGGGTGCAAATCGAGAAAAAAAGAAAAAGAAAAATGAGTTAAGTAGGTACCTATGTATTTAAAAAAAGCTAGGTCTCGATCGATCTAGCTAGGTAGAGACCTAGCTAGATCGATTCTTCGCCCCCGTAAACCGCAAACCTCTGTACCGCAAATTTTATCGAAATCGTTAGAGCCGTTTTCGAGAACGTGAGTACAAATAAACAAACAAACAAATATTGCTCGTTTAATAGAATAAGATAATATTTCATAAGAAGATTACTTGTCGGGGAGAGGGTTCTGGGCGTGAAGTATGGATGGTCCGATATGTTCAAAGACACGAAATAACCAATGTAACGTGTAGTCAGGATGTCTATTTTGTAATCACAATTACTTTCACAAGACTTAAACAGAGGATTGATTCGATTTTTGCCGATTAGAATTACTATCACCATTTAAAAAACAAAATGGAAACGCGGTGAGTTCAACAGAAAGAGACAAAGCTACCAACAGAACATTATTACTATCGAGGAGCGACCGCTCCGCTCCGATGCCAGAACTAAAGTGGCCACGCCGCCCGCCACCCGCTCGAGGAAAGCGAACTGTCCAACAACAAAACTGACTTTAGCGCCCTCTGCCTACTTTGTGTCGACCACACCCAAGTGACAATGACAGTTGTCTATTTGACGTTTCCATTATTAGTCTACAGATGGCGTTGTTAACAGGATGTAGTGCAGAACGAAGTATCAAATCAATTAACATTCCCTTTTCTAGCTCCAACTCCGACATAATATGTATTATATTCTTTATACCTAGATAAGTCTAATCACAAATAATTGTATGCTGTGTTCACTGTGTGAACTACAAACTACAAATTACGCCGACTTTGCTTTCTTAGGACTGTCATAATACGTTAAGTTTAGCGTAAATTACAATTTGTGAACCATAAACTTTCATATGACACCCCATTAAATTTATTTGTATAACTTTTATTTTTTTACCCCCTTGAGTACCTAATATCTTTACAACCCCTTCATTGATTAAGCCCATAAGCACTCGGGTCACTCGACACTGGATATATGCACCAACCGGAGTTTAAAACACTAAAAAACACGCTATAGTTACATACGAGTCGATAAAGTACAAAATTACAGTACTAAAATTAACTATGTAAATTAATTTTAGATTAAAAAATAAACTAAAAACCACGTCTTTATTTATTTATTTAGAATGCGTTGTCATCGAGTTGTGGGCTACCCTGACAGTTTTAGCCGGCCAGCTACACGAAAAGTGCTCGAAATTTTAGTCGCGCGAGATTTCCCCCGGAACGACAGACAGATAGACAGACGAACAAGAAAGTGACTATATAAGTATAATAAAAACGTGGTAAAATAATAATGTCATTGATCCTTGATAAGTGTGCACATTTTGATCCGACGTTTTGAAATGGATTAAAACTACGTTCTAAGATTCTGTTGACATAGATGAATACAAGTGAAGCTAAAAAAAACTAAATTCGGGGTAATATCCCACTTGGCCAAGACAGTCCTTGAACAAAAGCCAAATTATATAGTTGAGGATGCGACTCCACTCCATTTTGTTCCGAATGACATTCGATTTCGACTAGTCCTATTATATAACAAATGAGAGAAGTTTGTGTGAATGTTTGTTTTACCACGTATCTCCGTAACTACTAAACTAATTTTGCCGATTTTTTGTTCTACTCGTAATCTATAGTGATCTTCGATCTTCTGTTCTATCTAACAAGAAGGTGAAAAAAGGAGGCAAGTTTCTAAGAAATAAATGTACCTAATTTCTTAAATAACAATAAAATAATAAGTACTAAGTTATGAATTTTTAAAGGGGTTGCAATAAAGTTCTATTTTAAATAAATATTTTCTGGTTTGATTCACCAGAGTAATTAAATACCTACTTTATTTTTATTTTATTCAAAATTACCCTTAGGGAGGGACTGTGCATTATTACTAAGGTCGTAAAGTTAGTATTGTTTTTCCTAATCGAAAAAAAAACTAAATACTTACTAACTTTATGACTTTTTGGTTTCATTTTCTGTTACCTGTACAAAGCCGGGGCGGGCAAATAGCTTGTCAAATGTCAAAATGTCAAAACGCGCGTGGATCCGACCTTGTGACCGCCCAGAAGCGGAATGAGCTGCGTTCGATTCTGTGTTTATTTATATAGCAACTCGGGACTCAATAAGGTTGATTTTCGGTTGATCCGTTTAACTCTCTGTGCTCAGAAGTAAAGCTCAAAACTAATTTTGCTTATTATGAGAAAAATAAGCAGTCTAGGTAAACGATAACTTAGAAGCAAATAAAAGACTAAATTTCCTTTCTGTGAGTATTTATTTTGTATATGTAGCTGAACTGGTTTTCAAGAAAAATGCAAAAATCTTGAGAAAAGGTGTCATATTCAAAACGTAAAAGTATCATGTAAATTTCTATTAATCGTGTTTCTGCCTTTAGAACTAAATAGAAAAAAGATTAAAAAATCACATAATTGGAGTTGTAACTTGATGAGATATTCCGTTTAAGGTAAAGGCTCCTAACTCCGATGGTTTCTGAAAATGGACGGTAATTGCGAGGTATATAGAAAATCGTTAGTTTCAAGCTATTTACAAACCCTTTTTAACTGCAGGATACATTTCTCAATTAATAATATGTCTGGTCGTGCTTTCGCGAACAAAGGAGTGCTTTAGTGTGTTTACTTTTTACAATAATCGGTTAGTTTCGTGCCAGCAGCTGTGCCGAACGGTCGCTCCATACATTTTGGACCCTGTGCACGTGAGTACTACGGTTTACTAAATAGTGATTTTGTCTTTAATTTTGTACTGTGTGTGTTTTTCTTTAGGTTGGAATATTGAAAGGAGTATATTTGTAAGCGGAATCACTTAAAAATTCTGTATTTTTCTTCATAGATTAGTTAAAAATACGTTTTGAAAATACATCGGCATTAGCTGCCCAAAATTTTAGGTGGTTCCTAATTTCCGATGTATACCGCGGAATTACGATTTCGTAGACCTCGTGTTATTTGAATTTTTTTAAGCTGGTTTTGTAGTTACGCACTTGTTGTTTTGGATTTGACTACATAAAATGTCAATTCACATTAAAATCTAAATCCGAGGTCGTTTTGACGTCGCATTTACTAATTATACCATATCAAAGATTATCAATTTGGGTAGTAAGAAAATTAAGTTCTTGACGTATTTCGATACAATCTTGAATAGAATTGTACATGTTTTTGAAGGTATTGCATTGAAGCATTAAATTGTTTATGTGTTTTTGAAAAATCATTTACTTTTTAACCCTCGGAATTAGAAAATGTGTTTGGTATGAAAATTTTCAATTCTGATGTATTTACATCGGAATTAGATCCTCATAGAATCTAATTCCGATGTATTGACACAAGTAACATACAGAGTGTTCATTATTTTACGCAGCTTGTCACTCAGTTTGAATGATTTTAAAAACACAAATAATCAGTATCCTATTATTTACCCTCAAAAATAACTTTCATTACAATGTAGGTAGGTAGGTACCTACCTATGTAGATATTTAGTAAGATACGTTTATGAATAAAATTAATACTTACACAAATAAAGTCTATCAATAGTTTCACATAATTGACCGAGCGAGCAAAGCGAGCGCAGCGTCTCTACTTCAGCTTGGACAAAATTGCTTTCGTTTGTTCGGATGTCTGTTCGTCTGTATGTTCTCATCTACAGGTCGCATTTCTCAACTAATTCTCGTGAAATTTTGTGAGCAGGTCCGATGATTTATAGAATTACTAGCTGACGTGGACTACTATTTGGTTTATCCCACGGGAACCGTGCATTTTTACTATACTAATAATAATATAGGTAAATATAGGTAATAATAATAGGTACTGTTTGATAATAAAATGTGATAATTTTTGAACACCATGTATCATTCCTTCCATCCGTTCTCCTTTGTATTTTGTACACTCGGAATTAGGATCCAAATACATCGGAATTAGAATTTTTACATCGGAATTAGGAGCTTCCGACTTTTTCACATTTTAAATTATTTTAGACGCTAAATCAAATTTAAAACAACAAACTTTTTGTATATTTCAAGAGTAAAAACAATAACGTTTCTGATAAAAATAGCCAATTTCACAAAAATGCATTGTAAATGCTTAATTTTTAATGTCCTTTCTAGTTTTGGTGAAAATAACGCGGAATTAGGAGCCTTTACCTTAGTTACAATTTGCAGGCAAACAATCATAACCGTTTTGGAGCTTGGCCTTAAAGTCAAGAGTGAATAGGTAGGTGTCTCCTAGACCTTTGTGATCCATCGTCAGCCACATCGTCGCTTACCATCAGGTGAGGTTGTGGCTAAACAAAGGTCTATCTACAAAAAAAAAAACATCAGTCATAGCTATAAGACACGTGGTCAACTTCAGCGATTAAACATGTCCTATTTAGTTTTCTATTGTATTTTTTTGTAACTACTCTGTTATAATTTTAAACACTGTACTTAATTAAAATTTGCACATAAAAAAAATTCACAACAAGAAACTAAACCTTATCATTAACTTTTAAAATTCACTATCGGAAATAGGGTAAAACCCCCAATTATTGGCCCTTTAAGGATCTTGATGTACTTAAATCATGATAACTGTCTTTGTTATGTGTTACGAGCAAAAAAAAGTTGTCAAAATGATAGAATGAAAGTTAATTGATGTTTTTAATACATGGGAAACGTACTTAAACATAGTTATTTTTTTGCGGTTTATTTAAAAACATGATTTTACCAATTATGGGCATACTTTGACTAATTACTGGCATAAGTTGGACCAATTTATTGGCCCTTCTAACTGTTAAGTAAATTGAAAGAAATCGCTTAAAGAGAGCTTAAAATACATTCGTAAAGACTTATTTATTATTTTTCTTCATTCTTGTCATCAAACTCAGTCTAAAAATTCTCTATTTTAGCTAAAGTGCAGCTGAGATGCAGTATTTTGTTTTGCTTGGTTTCATTAATTGTCTGTTATAACATTAACATAGTGACTATCATTTTCTTCTTTTCATCTTGTTTTTCATTCGGATTACAGTCTTCTTTTTGTGAGTTAAGGTTATTTCCACAGTATCTAACTTTTTAGGTTACACAAGTTTCGTTACACTTGTTTACTCTTTAGTTGTTTCCTTCCTAATTTCTGTTGTTTGGCTGATATTGTTGAAATTCCTCTCTTTCTTGTTTGATTCATTAGTTAGACCAATTATTAGCAGACTTATGCTCAAACATTGGCCTAGTGTCGATAATTGGTCTACTCATAGAAATCTCAGAAATACCAATTATTGTCATCAATGCCAATAAAATGGAAAAAATTAATTTTGCTGTACCAAATGTTGGCACTGCAATAAAAGAACGAAAACAATGTAATTCTTAAAAATTAGTGCTCAGAAAGCTCGAATAATATGTGTTGAAATGATTTAAAAACTATAGCAAAGTAAAACCCCTTGATAAACTTAGATTCGACAAAATTAAGAAAGCTCTTACCTTAGCAAAAACATAGTTTCTCACTGCTAAAATCGAGACATTTTATCTATGTTGTTGTACCGACGCCACTATGTTTATTTTTCGTTATTTGGTTTGTCAATATTGTAGCTAATGATTGTTTTCATCGATTTCGATAAGTTGAAGCACTGTGAGATTCGGTTGTTTCTTAATAAATAGGATAAATCAAAGGGGTGATAATAAATGGTGGGGGGCCAAAATTAGGGTCGTTTACCCTATATAACTTTAAAACTTTCTATTTAGTAAATGAAAAGTCTATTGCAAAAATTCAAAATCTGATACCTACTGAACTGAAGGTAAGAACAGACATGTCGTCATGAGCGCGTGGTTTTACGGCAGTACTATTCGGTCACCGTCTTTACCCAGCTAAGACCTTAAAGTCCCCGGTTCATAGTGTTCGTACCGTGAATAAATAATAGACTCTTGTATTTTAGTCTGTAATTGACGCCGTGGTATTCGTACGATAGATCACGGCTTGAAGGGCAGCTAGGACACTTTTTACGAGCTTATTTTATAAAAAAAAGTTATTTTATGTTCGCTAGTTCAACAACTTGTCAAAATTATAAACATTACTAGCTGCTGCCCGCGGTTTCGCTCGCGTGGTACCCTGATAAACGGATAAAAAGTAGCCTATGTTACTCTCCAGCCAGCCCTCCAACTATCTCCATACAAAAAATCACGTCAACCGTCGCTCTGTTTTGACGTGAAAGCAGGACAAATAAACAAACAAATAAACACACTTTCACATTTATAATATGGGTACGGATTAAATACCATGGTAGTTTCAGAAGTTTTAACATGACAAAATATCGTCAGTAGATAGAGGGTAGAGGGGCGTTTAGATGGAGCCAACTTGACATTTTCTTTGACAGCGTCACCTTGAGACTTGCTCATCACATAGGTTTTCATGAGGCAATCATTCAGCATAACTATTTAATTCCAAATCTATGATTGTCAATTAAATTTCAAGAAAATTTACAGTAGGCAAGTTTGTATGAGCAAGTGGCCAACTCTGGTGATGGAGTTTTCAGGCCGCCTAAAGGTCTGAAATGGCTTAACGACTTAAAAGCCGGGACAAACAATTTAACGTGCCCTCCGAAGCATAGAAGCGTTTAGCTCGTAATACTACTGGCGGTCACCCATCCAAATTGTAACCACGCAGAACGCTGCTCAACTTCAACGATCAATCAAGAACGTCTAAGCAAGCTAGTGAACTAGCTGTTACCGTCAACTGGGCACAAAGTTATGATATAGTTAAAGCGATTAATCTGCCCAGCTGGTGGTAAAATCCGAGGGAGTAATGAGACGAATTTATATAAGTAACTCTCACGTGCCAATTATTGACGTAATTATTTTAAAATATTGACCTTTTTCTGTGCAAAATGTGGGCATGAGTCGGTTGCAAAATGTGGTCGTAGTAATCGTTACATGAAGATATTATGATCTGACGACACCTACGATTTGAGGATACATTTATTTTCAGACGTTTAAATATTTGAGGAATCTACCAGTAGGTACTAAAAAATAAAACAAGTGTGTTGAGACTTAAGGAGCCTGCGACAGGCGATTTTCCATAAAAACGTAATACCGAAATCATTTAAAATTCAATCATATTTTTATCAGTTTATGTTTTTAGATTAAGGCAGTATGTATTTATCTACGCTCCTGTTACACTTTTGTTCCAAAAAACTTACCTAAAAAAAGAAATGTAAGCAAATTGAATTGAAATCTTTGAAGGTAAACCAAAAATTGCATGTTTTCTTTTCATTTGTTCTATAGTAAGTTTTATGGAACAAAAGTGTAACGGAAACCTAGATAAATACTGCCTTTATCCAAATAATAACATGAAGTAATAAAATATGCTCAAATTTTAAATTATTTTGGTATTAATTTCGTTTTTTTTTTATTTAAGATAGGTTAGCTCTTGACTTCGCTCCTTGCCTAGGCATGGATGAAGTGGACGATGGAGCGAGCTTCCCTAGAAAATGCATATTAACTCTCCTTTTAAAGGTGTTCGGGTTATATGTAGATGGAAACACAGACGAAGGCAGTTTATTCCATTCGACAGCACCACGCATTATAAAAGACGACTAGGTTACTAGGTTATGGAGTTTCTGCAAACACTCTCAAAAGTACAGTCTATAGAAAACCGACATGCATGCTACCCTGCGACGGTGACTTAGGCTGTCAAGCTTAGACGTCACAAGATACTCCTCGCCAATGAGCTTCCTAGCCGTATGGACAATTCGCCTGTCGCCGGTCCCTTAAGTCTCGTTATTACATAACTGTTTGCTTTTTCTTCAATGTCATAAAAGTGTTCACAATTCAGGTTTCGTGGTGTGAACAGATTTTCAATGACTTCTGTTGCTCATCTCATAAATTGAGTAAATGGCTTGAGCGTGATAAGAATTATATTTAATGTTTCGCGCTTAATTGCAATACTTAACGATTTAGTAGGTAGGTAGGTACTCAAAGTATTACGAAATAATGAGAAAAGCTTGCTTTATTATATACAAAAAGGGCCCTGCAGACTTTTCTATCGGTCAACAGGTAGGTCGGGTTAATTGGGCTTTTTGTTTATTTATTACTATGGATAAAAAGTAGCCTAATGTCACTCTCCACACAAAAAATCACGTCAATCCATCTCTTCGTTTTAACGTGAAAGTAGGATACATAAACAAACAAACAAACACACTTTCACATTTATAATATGGGTATGGATATGGATTTTTAAATAGTAACAAATTCAAAGTAGTAAATCAATTAACGACAGCAGCACTGCGATTCAGACTTCTCGGAATGTGTTCCGAATTTGGAAAGTAACGTTTCTTAGGTGAAAAAACGTTCATTTTCCGAAGAAAATCATCGAATCGGATGCATTTTCGGAAGTCTGCTGGTCTCAGAATCCACACACACACGAAACAATACGAATATTGCCGGGATCTTATTCTTTCGTTTGGTATGTCTCGAAAGTTTGATAACCTTTTCTGAATAAGTGATCTCAAATACATTATTAACCAAAATAAACATTAAAATATTATTATAATTGGCACATTAAAACCTGTACACTTACTGCATTTACAATAATGATACAGCAACAATAATTCGAGACCGAACACTGATTAATTAAATGTAATTATCGGGTGGCGGCCGCAGTGTCAGTTTAAAAGTATAAAATCACTTTTAAATCGGATGACGAGTAAAGGCTATACGCTGCTAAAGTACCTTAGGTATCATCACTCAGTCACGCAATGTATTTTAGAACTTTTCTTTAACATAGTCATACCTATAGACTTTGATACCTATATTCAAAAAATCATAGTGAACTGGGGAATAGTTGAACCTAATCATACGATGTGTATTATTAAGAGTTTTTTTCTGCGAGCTTTAAAAAAAAAAACATTTATTGCCACATGTGATACATAAAACAAAGAACAAAGAAAGAAGCTGCTTATATACTACACTTTATCTAGTTCACAGGACAAAGGGGATAAATTCAGCAAAAATTGCTGCACATAGGTACAGCATTGATTTTCAATTTACCCCCCTCGGATAATTTTTCATCGAGCGGTTAAGAGGAGTGGGTTACAATTTAATTTAGTACTTTAAAGAAAAAGTATACTGTTTACGATCCGATTCAAACTTAGACGAATATTTGATCTGATTTTACCGTTTTAGTTTTAATAAATAAATTAAAAATAGCTGTACTGAGTAGTATATTGATTTAGAGATTATATTGAGTATACGAATACAAACAGAGATCTATTTATATTAAAAATGCAATTTTTATAATACAAGCACGTGCATAATTTTTCACCCTAAAACAACCTTATACAAAAGATTTAAACGCGTTCTTTCATCTTCTAATATTTTACTCGGTTGCCATCAAGAGACAATTTTAAAACTTAAGATGATATTGATTAAGGCTTAGTGTACGTCACCCTTTGAAATACCAGCCTTTCCAACGCAAAAATTAAAACGTAGGCATTACTTATTATCCTTTTAAAACGATGGAAGCCAGACCGTAATGAGATTGTGCGGTAATCTCTACTCTCGAGACGTCTCAGTATAAGCCAGTTAATTCTTTATACAGGTATTCTCAAACTTTGCTTAAAATATCATTGATTTATCATTATCGGCATTTTATAGAAAAGGTTCAAAGCTTAAGTGTTTGTTATCCCTCTAAAATAATACTAGATGAAAAGTACCACACGTTTGTTTCTTTTGCATTCTGTATATGAAGAATTGCATGACTATCGGTTCAGTAGTAAAAGCGTGAAAGCGTAACAAACAAACAAAATCACATTCACATTTATGGTTAGGGATTAGAATTTTTGCCTTCTTCTATAATGTCAAGTAAGAATGAGGCAGCTAGACATTAATGCGTATCATTTGAGAGCGGTAGGCATTACTGTATCATTACTGTCAAGTGGAAATGCAAAGAAAGTGATGCTATATACTGGAATGTACCACCTGTGTTGCAAAATGCGTATTGAGCTACTGTTACGTATTTTACTAGGCCTGTGTCACTTGTACTATAAAGTTGTAAAACAATTTTCATAATTTTAAATAGTACAAGCCATAACCAGAAATATACACCGTTTATTTTTGGTCAGTTTAAAGCCAGCGCCTACGTAATCTATATCGATAACCTTACTCAAAAATAATAATAAATATGAGATCTATTTTTTTGCAATTAATAATATCACGAAACATAGGCAGGATAAATCACGGAGATACGTGCTCTGTACTCAGCTGTTGCTACGGCATAGAGTCTATGCTACGTCGTAGTCATACATACATACCTAGGTCATTAGCTCTGCGCGCCTAGGACACCATAACAAGTGTTTTACTCACTTTTGTTAATCTTTTCAACTATTTAGTTTCGTATGAAATACTTATCAAATTCAAAAACTAAACCAACGACACGAATACGATTAAGCAATACAAGCAGTGGGTGCTGGCTTTAAACTGACCCAGAATTAACGGTGTATAATTAATTAAAAGGATTGAAAAATTGCACATAGAGCAAAATCAGATTTTGCTTTCAAAATATAAAAACTCAAATTTAAATAGGTAAAATATACTAAATAGGTTAAAATACTACTATTTTTGTACAGAACGCTACTTCACTCTAAAATAATCTCAATTTGTCAATCAGATTCTATGAAAAACTGTCGAAAATTTATGTAATACAAAGTACCTACATAAAAAAATACTTGGTAGGTACATCAAAAACCTTATCATAAAATGCTCCGATGTTAAACTTAGTGAAACAAAAGTTACATACCTAGTAGCTAAGATGTATACATAGTAGCTAGGACACATACATCGTAAGTAGGTATCGTGGAGAATCTCGGGAGTCACATTAACATGTCGCAAGTAATGGATTGGGAATTTCAAGCCTCAAAGGTCGGATTCAATTAATTTATTTGTGGAGACGCGACTGTAGTTGTTAAACAGCTAACTCACTTATATGACAGATTTAGGACGGAGTTACATTAGTCTGACGTGTCGTGGCGTGGCGCGTCCAAATGATATCGGCTTTAAACATTTATATTGAGAAATTCTTATTTGTGTGCCGCGACGCATGTCGTCACTACGTCGCGAACACGAGGCATTTTAGAAAAATGATTCTAATACGGCGAGTGTAAAAAACGAACTGGCAGGCAAATATTATGTTTTTTTATTAGACTAACTTACGCCCGTATTTTATGGTAAGTGGTAAACTTATAAGCAATTCCAAGCCACCTTATACAATAATTTTAAATTATTGACGCGCGCAACATTCAAAATTTAATATCTTTTAGATTTATTAATGTTTTACCTATTCATTTAATATAGGTAAGTACTTTAAATCTGTTTTATTAGAAATAAACAACTAAAAACACTACACACTGTGTGTGAGACGCGACCGCGAGGAGTAACCTTGCCGCAACTCCCTCCTTACTCAGATGAAGATTTTCCGGATGAATCGAAACATTGTCGGTATCTAAATCGACGATATTTTTACGTGAGTAATTCCCGTGTGTTAAATAATGTCTAGTACAACTCACGAAAGTTTTGAAAGTGAAATAAAAACACTACCTTATTTGTCATTAAAAAAATAAAAATTACAGGGTTGGTATTTTGTTCCGACGCTTCTCAATTATTGAATGGAGTAATTGAAGTAGCTGTTTTCAATAGACTGTGACGCAATGACTGTCAGAACATGAAGTAAATAGTGTTAATCCGATCAGTGAGGGACTTCGCATAGCTCTTCTAATTTGTAGACAACTTCGAACTAAGAGCGTTTCCACATTATCCGATCCGATATCGGTATCGGACGCCGATACGATATCGGGGCAAGTAAAATGTATGAAAGATGTCCGCTCCGATATGCGATATCGGGTCGGACAATGTGAAAGGCAGGTACATATTCCATACATTTTACTTGCCCCGATATCGTATCGGCGTCCGATACCGATATCAGATCGGTTAATGTGGAAATTCTCTAAGGCTGTGTCCCCAGTAGGCAAACTGTGAGCGGCCGACTGAGTTAGCGGCGTATCGGTTTAGTATACCATTCCATATATTTGAAATGGAATGTCCACAGTTTGCTAGTTTTGCGCTCACTGTACGCAGTTTGCAGCGTAACGCTGCAAACTAGCAAACTGTGAACACTCCATTTCAAATATTAAAGAGCGTACTAAACCGATACTCCGCAAACTAAGTCGGCCGCTCACAGTTTGCCTACTGGGGACACAGCCTTCAGTAGGAGCTCCGTCTTGAGTGAGATGGTAATTAATTTAATTTTATTGATCTTGAAAAATAGTAAAATGTGTGTCGGTATGTTTGGTATGGTTATTTAAGTCTGTGATGAAGTGAAAGTATTATATTGAGAATCGATTAACGGTACTTCTAGAAAAAATAGACTGTAAGTTTGATATTAAAAAGATGAAGAACATTAACCAAATATGTATACAGGGTGAATTTTTGAGACGGGGCAGTAAGGGCAGCTACCTTAACCGTTGTAGCTAGAGGAAAACGTTCTTAGGAGACCATCCTTAATTTTTGAAAATATTTCGACCTGCATTCACAGATTTTGAAAAAAATTTACAGTCAGCGAGAAAATGGGCCATTTACACAAAAACTTTTTTTGATGCCAATCGATCCTGTTTCATCTAAGGATAAAAAGGCTCTTTCAGACCAACTGAGGTTAGAGTACTAGAAAAGTCAGAAATCGCTAAAATGTATTTCTGAGACAAGACAGTAAGGGCTACCTTAACCGTTGTAGCTACAGGAAAACGTTTTTAGGAGACTATCCTTAACTTTTGAAGATATTTCAACCTGCATTCACAGATTTTGAAAAAAATGTACAGTCAGCGAGAAAATGGGCAATTTACACAAAAACTTTTTTTGATGCCAGTCGATCCTGTTTCATCTAAGGATTAAAAGACTCTATCGGACCAACTGAGGCAAGAGTACTAGAAAAGTCAGAAAACGCAAATAACTTTGATTATACATTTCGTACGAAATCAATTTGTCATTTGTCATAATTTTTCATCATTTTGTCGAAATATCTTCAAAAGTAAAGGTAGGTAGTCTCCTAAGAAAGATTTCCTGTAGCTACAACGGTTAAAGTAGCTGCCTTTACTGCTCCGTCTCAAAAATACATTTTAGCAATTTCTGACTTTTCTAGTACTCTTACCTCAGTTGGTCCGAAAGAGCCTTTTAATCCTTAGATGAAACAGGATCGACTGGCGTAAATTGCCCATTTTCTCGCTGACTGTACATTTTTTTCAAAATCTGTGAATGCAGGTTGAAATATTTTCAAAAGATAAGGATAGTCTCCTAAAAACGTTTTCCTGTATCTACAACGGTTAAGGTAGCCCTTACTGTCTTGTCTCAGAAATACATTTTAGCGATTTCTGACTTTTCTAGTACTCTAACCTCAGTTGGTCTGAAAGAGTCTTTTTATCCTTAGATGAAACAGGATCGATTGGCATCAAAAAAAGTTTTTGTGTAAATGGCCCATTTTCTCGCTGACTGTACATTTTTTTCAAAATCTGTGAATGCAGGTCGAAATATTTTCAAAAATTAAGGATGGTCTCCTAAGAACGTTTTCCTCTAGCTACAACGGTTAAGGTAGCTGCCCTTACTGCCCCTTCTCAAAAATTCACCCTGTATAGCTCTGACAACCCCTTTAGGCATCTTTAAAGGGTCTTAAAATGACTAAAAAGATCCGAGAGAATGTCTACCTCGCCTTAGGGTCGTGATATTACCTATATATTTCATTTCATATTTTCATTCAAAAAGATGGCTTAAAATGGAATAAAAAGATTGTGGTTATTATACTAAAAAAAAAACCTTTATTCAATATAGGTATATAAATGTTTTTTTTGCTCCTGGCAACGTGGTTCGATCAATCGGAGTACGGAAGGAATAAAAATAAAATCCTTTATAAAGCTGAGGCACCAACAACTGCAGCAATTTGCTATCATACCGGCCAGATTTGCAAACCTGGTGAAATGAATAATGTTTATGTTACTATATACTGAGTTCAAGTATCTTTTACAACAGAAAACAGAAACAGAAGCCACGTTTGACCCTTCCAAACAATGTAGGTAACACATCTGCCGACCGGCTTCGAATAAATCTACAGAAAGTCAGAAATACTGTTTTTATTTTGATTACGCGCGAGTTAGACAGATGTTGTGGTGAGATACTACCAAAAAGTTCTAAGAGCGAAGCGTTGGTTAGAGTTCATCTCTAAAAGCACTAACCATACATATTCAGCCCCTGTAGCCAAGTTCTTTACTAAGTTCTAAGTGAACTAAGTTTCTAGTTCTAAGTGTATTTTTAGCACGGCGAAAATGTAGAACTCCTTGCCGGGGTCTGTATTTCCAGAAAAGTATAATTTGGATGTCTTCAAGTCGAGAGTCAATAGGTTCCTTCTAGGTAAGCGTGCTCCATCTTAAACCAAACTGTTGCTTTACATCAGGCAGGGTGTGGAACCGCGAACCTATTTTCGTTAATAAAAAAAATGAAAAAAAGTTCATTATCTACAATCGCTAACGCTATAAGTAACAGAGAAAATGTATGGGGATTGTAATTCAGTGATGATAAGTCAAGTGGTCAGAAGTGTCAACAAAGGATTAGCGATGATAGAAATAAATTCGATACGAAGCACTTGTGAAATGGCTAGGGGGTCAGGTCAGGTCAGGTCATTCTCTGTACTCTAACGGTTAGATGAGTCCAAAAAGTAAGTGAAAAGAAGAAATAATTAGAAAATATTCCACAATCCTATATCGACAAAGAAGGCAAGTACTATTTTTTCCTTTTTTCACGGTGCTTTTAGATCGGACGGCATACTTGGAGTAATACAATTTTGGACCCAGATATTCATGTGTTAGCTTTTAAGCCATTGTGGATAGCTTTAAAGCCATGACGGAGGCCTTTTAGGCAGCCTAATAACTAGACTTGCTCATACGAACTTCCTCTTAAATGGTGAAGAAATAAAAAACAAAAAGTATCCAAATAGAATAAGGGTATTACATTCTAGTATGAACTGTAAGGCTGTAACACAATTAAAACCAGATTTATATACCAAGCTAACTGTTGAGGTGTCTTAAGCAATTGATAATTCTCAAAATATTTTACAAACTGTAAGCCCGTGTGTCACGTCACCTAAGGGGCTGTATCAAGTCAAGTATCTGATCAAACGCCCTAATGGGGTGCGTACATTATCGTATTATTGACCCACTACAAGGTGTTGCGCTGACCTCAAGGTGTGCTCCAACCAGCTGATATGGAATCAATTGATCAATTATCTGCGCTTATGTAGCACGTGCTATATGAATTTAAACTCTCGTAGTACGTAAGGCTGTCTTAATTCTGAATAAATTGTTCCCTTCTGATAAAAAACTTAGGTCTTTACATCTGAAGGTACTAGATGATTTATACAGCGTCAGGAGCCAATCTTTACCCACACTTAAAGGGACACTGTAGTGCCTGGGACAATGTTGAGATGGAGTAGGCTACACCATCCTCTCAGCTTAACTGGCCATATCAACAGGAAAGACTGGTCAATACGTGTGGGGCTGACTAAGCCGCAGGTTTTCTCACAGTGTTTTCCTTCACCGTTTAAAGTTCGTGTTAATGCGCATATAAATTCGAAACGAAAAACCCATTGATGCACGGGCAGGAACCCATGACCTTCGGATCGAAAGTCGAGGTGCTAATCCCCTTGGCTAATGCGGCTCCTAATACTTAATTTTATTTCATAATATTGTTTTTTTTTACAAACAACTTTTGCCTATATCTTTTTTCCCTTGTTTTAAAAAGCCTAAACTTACCGCCACAAGAATATTCTACCAATTTGTCACACGACATCATCAATAGATGACCGCCCATCGTCGACAAAATGTCTACTCAGCAATTTGACAATCTCATAAAAGACGCTAATAAATAAAATTAGTATCTTCTCATTGACAAACACAAAGAATCACCGCTTTGGGCGGGACAGTGGAGTAAAAGTTGAATGGATAACAGTTTACTGGACTATTTAACCTGTTGTGTGGGTTTTATTGAGCATGATAGGATGAATGGAAATCAACTGACTTCGTCGGCAAAATGTCTGGTACAAGGCGATCGTAAAACTTTAAAACTATGAGCGATATCAATAATGATAACCTAAATAAAAAAAATGGTAGTCTGTAAAGCCGGTTTACGGACACTAATTTTACGTGATAACGTCATAAGAAAATATTGATAAACGATCGTGCCTCTCTATCGCTTGTTCCGTGCTCTCGCTTGCACGGTCGGCTCGGGAGGAACGTGACACTTTTCCTTGCGTGCAGCCGGCGTTAATCGATTTAAAAGACGTTATGACGTCAAAAAATGTTCGCGTATGTTGTAGGTTGCGTTCTTTGAAAATATCTGGATTACTGTCTGAAAGTTTGGAAGGAATTGAGCAAGACTGTTTCTAATTACCTATTGTTAAGTATAAAATGGCTCGCAATAGCACGAGACAAATCTTAGTGGTTTAAAGTGATATTATAAATAAGTAATATTTTGTAATTTTTTTGTGTATTTGGTAAATAAATAAAAAAATAATAATAATAATAATAATGAGCCAAGGAGTTTTCCATCCCTTTCATAACAAATATAAAGTTACAAAGAGTTACAAAAATAAACTAATAAACTCAAAAAAAAAAACCTAAACATTTCACAGTGTCAACAAATATTTCAATCATATAGCAAAACAATCAACAAAACATAGCGTGTCATCCTTGAAAATATCGACTCCACTGATATTTTATAGTCCAATCGATAAGGATATCATATTTTACGACCAACACGTTACTTTCCAAAATATGACCAACTCCCCTAAAAGCTTTGCCGTTATTATAAATCATCCCATCGACACATTTTGACCACACGTCGGATTATGATCGGACAAAAAAGTACGATAAAATACAAGATACCCTGTATTGTAACCCGCTTTCAATGGGAAGAGGTCTAATATAAAAAAGTTGGTGCGAACAAAGGCACCTATATTGACATCTACAGAATGTAACGAGGAACCGACAGGGTATCGAAATATATCGATCGGTAAATCAATAGCCAACGACGATGATTTAAATCATCTTCGGACACAGATGACATTAGTAGGTAGAGACCATGTTAGCTTCTTGACTTTGATGAAATGGTAGAACTTAAAAAATATCAAATTCTGTTGCTTACAACATAATTTTGAAATATAATAAATTAATATACTTACATAGTTTTTAATACATTTTTTTTACATTGGGGTTGATAGGAACACCATGTTAGTTGGAATTATGTTGGTTGGTAAAAAGTAAGGCCGTTCAATTTTTTTGCGAAATATAGCCAAAATTCAACAATTTTTATATTTTACAAAACTTTCTTCTACTTTCGAGTCTAATTTAACTCTGGAAATGAAATTGGGTTCAAACTAAATAAACTAAATAATGTTTTCTTAAGATATAAGAATTAAATATTCCATGTCATTTGACGTAGAGTTTTAATTTTGAATAGAAACACTTTCGATCTTAAATATTGTTACGTGAGTAAATAATAATTCCCGTGTGTTCATTACTTTTATGTCTAAAGAAAATAATGTTTTGGAAGTGAAATAGTCAAACAGATGCCCGTGTGTAATTGATCTCATACTATGACCAGATTTGAATGTAGTATCTTGTTATAACTTCATTGATCAGTGAGTCGAGTCAAGTAAAAGTATAATTCGCAACGGGTACTACGCACGTCAGATTAACATGCGCCCGCGCTGGCAAATAATACAAAACATTCGCTCAATATCCCTCGAAACGTCAAATGTTTGCTTTTCGAAGCGATTTTAAAATGCAACGTGTTTTTGTTGGATTGGATTACTGTATGCAAATCGTCATGTGAGGCATACACGTTGTTTGGACGTAAACTTACAAGTCTTTTGTATTGCACTTTTAAATAACCTTCTTTGTGAAAGTGAATTTACACCAAATTAGCTAGAAATCGACTCTTGTTACGTAGCTATGAGTTACAAAATAATTATGTTATGGTTTAATGTTTACAATATCTCGTATAATAAAGTTACTAAACTTTATAATAGGCCTTTTAGTGTATGCGTATATCAGCTAGTGATTCTGGAAAGTTTTTACACTACCTGAACAACTGATATGATGTTTGAACCATTATTTGAAGCTGAAATGTTAGGATTTGAAATATAATTAACACGAAAATAACAAATTATATAATTTAGCCTCGAATTTCATTCAGTATTTAGTTATTTCTTTTAATCAATAAAGCTATGTCAAGCTTAATAAATTAAGGTAAATTTTCTTTCCAATCCTACATTCTAACATCCCCAACGCAAACGCAAAAGTATCCGTTTACCCCACAAACGGATTGCGTACTACAATGGCAACTATTATTGCTTCATTATGCGAATCCTGACTGTATATCATTTCGTCAGTATCCTAATTTAATCATGCTGGAGATTGGACCACCGGCAAGCGGTAACGGGTGGCCAGGGCGATTCGACTGAACTTTAGAGTTTAGAGGGGGATTATTCTTACTTGCACTTACTAGCTAAACCGGGAATAGGCTAAAATTCATATTTTATTAATCATGTCGCTCATTAAATTCAAAAGGGTCATATTTCAAAAACTACATTTTTTACAGGGGAGCCTATTGAAGTTTTGGTCGTCGTTTTTTCGTATTATTTTGTAAATAGTATCTTGTATATACATGTGTCATATATCATTCGATGCGTATTTTGAGCTGTTATTTACTATAAAATAACATTTACTGTAACTTTCATCCAGAAACGTACAAAGTCACAAAAGTCCCTTTTATTTATAAAAATGATCGCAATTTTAAATGAATTTACTAAACAAAAGGCCACAAATCATACAAAAAAATAGTTTAATTATAAGTTTTACATCATTGTTTTGGTAAATGTGAAAAGAAATCCTATTTGGACCCTCAAAGCCACCGATAGGCAGACGATAGACGCGTTTGAGATGTGGTTTTGGCATCGCCTTTTGAGAACCCCATGGACAGCCTACAAAACTAATTTTTCAATTTTAAAACAACTGAAACTAAAGGACCAAAAGCGTCTGTTAACCACTTGCCTCTACAAAATCTTAAAATACTTTGGCCACATTGCCCACAGGAGCACCGATAGTATCGAGATACTTATTGTGGCAGGCAAGATAGTGGGCAAAAGACCGAGAGAATGTAACCCCAAACGCTGGTCTGACCAGGTATCGGCGCAACTAGAATTGCTGATGAACAAAGCACTGCATCAAGCCACAGATCGCTCCAAATGAAGATCAACAATCCACAGGATTATGGGAAGGAGTAACGATCCTCACTCAACAATAAGGAATCGACTAAGGAGGAGGAGGAACTCACATTAAAACTCATTTATGGCGTATTAGTACATTGCTAACATAAAGTTACCTCACCTTGTGGGCAAGTCATCACCGCTTGTAAGTCGTAGACTGTGACTATAAAGTTTTCGCTAAGTGAATGTCTAAAATTGTGAATAACTAAACCACAAAAAGCAAGTTAAGAAAATGCCTATTAGGTAGCACCTGACTTACACACAAACAGGCAAAGACCCTTTCCTTTAATAAACTATCTGTTCAATTTAAATAATTTTGTTATAATCATTTTTTAGTTTGAACAAACAGTCAAATTAGATAGGTTCAACTTTAAGAAAGAGGTAAATCGTCTAATCCAATTCGGATGGGCAGGATTCGGGAAATTTCACAACATCTTCTCATTTATAATTACATCAGTGCCATAAGACAAAAGTTTTCAATCAGTGTGTGTTACCGTGATGGCATAATGGAACAGAGACGTGGTCTTTTACTATTCTCTAAATGTAAAAGTTCTCGAGTGGAGGCCACGGATCAGCAAGTTCAGCGTTCGACGTCCACCAACAAGCTGAACGGATGACCTTTAAAAAAGCAGGTCGTGGTGGATGCAAGCCGCTTCTACCCGCAACACAATGAAATCATTGAGGGAAGCCTGCCTATGTCCAATAGTGGACGTCCAATGGCTGAGATGATCATGTCATGATTATAAATAAAATACTACTTATACATAATTTTTAAACATTATAGCATAGATCACGAACAGCAAAACAGCCATTTTACAAACATAACATATTTTGTTTAAACGCAAAACAGACATATTCCAAGAACTGCACTTTTTGTTTCAATAAATAATTACCAAACTTATTGAATTTTAATTCAAAAGAAACGTATTTCAAAACATGACTCCTTTGCTTATAAATAATATTGTACTCCGCGTGTTTTCTATATTCAATACGGTGACATTTCAAAATATGGCACTTTTTACGATAATTTACTACTTCAAATTCAGTTGATTTTCGGAATGTGGCCCTTTTGAACAAAGATTACGTGCGATTACGCTTATCGCTGGGTCGTAATTGACAAGATGGCCGTTTTGTTCTGAAATTAGTGGTCAATGTGTCAAAATTCAAAAAGGGCAGTTGTGTATTTGGACCATTTTAAACGCTAAATCAATGGGTGTCTTCTTCGAATATAAAAATTTATACAATTTAGATGCGATTTTTGCAATAAAAACGATTTTGAGTTTTTTCGAAATGTGACCCTTTTGAATTTAATGAGCGATGTGTAAAAAAACTTGATTTATTCTAATGGTTTTTGCCTCCATGTTACAGGATGCTGTAGTACATGAGACATTGTTAAGAAAGAGTAGATTTGCCCAGCACCTAACCCATTATCTTAGCTTAATTAGATAACAGCCGTGCGTTTCTTTACCATTTTTGCTTGATCTCGTAGCGCTTGGGTTAAAACTAAAGCTATAATCTAGGAAAATAGCAGTTAAAATCAATCACCAAAAGATTTGTTGATTCTACGCTAACTCTGTAAGTGAAAGTGGGTTCTTTTGATAAAATCAATTGATTTCAAGGAAAGTGAACTGCGGTTTGGTGAGTTGCGATGTGTGATTGTATACCTTTGCATTGGAATTAGACATAAACATCCGTGAAAAGAAGTATCTCAGTAATTTGCTTTCGATCTAAGTGAAGATACATTTCATTTGAATAAATGTAAGAAGACCCATGTTCATTAAAAAAATAAGATTGATTGATTTACAACAATCGAATTTAAGTTTTTGAATTTCCGAAAATGTATTACCTACCTACTATTTAATACAACTTATTTGGAATCTGAGAGATTCTGAAAATGGCATCATACTTATAAAACAAAAATCAGTTTAGTGTTTTAAAGGATCACGAAAGTGTCCTCAAGAAGCAAGATAATTTTTACTTTGCATCCTTAATTTGAAGAACATTGTTGCTTAACTACCTACATAGTAATTTTTTTTCAGTCTAAAATAATAAGGTTTAGAAAAGATAATGAAAGACATCAGCCTGTATACCTCGCATCATTCACAACGCAATATCGAAACGCATGTATTTCGTATTATTTATTTGAACTCGCGGAATGTTCGATTCTAATGCCTCAGCATTTCAATTTGCTCAGCGTCTTATTTTCTACGCGGTGGTCCCGAATCAAATGATGGACATTGGAAGATTTACTTCTGGATGCAAATTTGATTAAGAGTTTCGATTTGCAACAGCGTAAAAGTTCATTGGAAAGATGCGTTGCGTAAGGCAGATGCCAATCTAAAAGATTGGTAATTTTTAGTGTTTATAAAATTCTCCCTAAATCTTTATCTTCCATTGAGGATTTTTCTAATAAATATTTTTCTTTTACAGAAAGATCTCAGGGTTTTGACTTGATTAACATATATTTCAAAATGTAAAATTGATGGCAAATGTTGAAAGTGTAAAGCTTTAGGTAAGGTGATTAATAAGCCAATCACGACTTTCATATTTACTCATCAGATGTGTAGTGTAGAGGTGTCGGTTTTCACCCGAGATTGAGACAGGAGATCGAGACAGGAGACCGAGATAGGAGACCGATAAAGGAGACTGTTCTCAAATAAACTGACGGTTCCCTGTCTCGTGTCACTTTCGCACGCCCCTACAAAGCCTGTCTCTGGACTCGGTCTCCTTTCTCGGTCTCGGGCACTATCCATCACCTTAAAAAATCCTTAAAAGATCATGTCCTGTGGTCGTTACTCCATTGAATCTTATGAAAACGTTCGATATTGATACAGGAGAACATAATTTTGATTATCGAAATTGAGACATTACCATGATTGGCATTCATATAAGTTTAATCTACCTGTTTATACTTTTAGTTTCAGTAATTTGTTAATTTTAAATAATGGTTTTGGATGATAATGTGCTTATAATGTTTATTTGGCGTAAGACCAAAGCATTCTTTCGTAGGAAATATTTAGTTTGGTCATTAATACGCAGAGATAGTTACGAGATTTTTTCCTTTGGCGTTTAGAGATCGTGTCAAATAAATTTTGTAAACGGTATACTACAAAGCTATCTAGTCAAATCAAAATAGCTTCTAACCCATAAAAAAAACTTATGCCTCTACATCTATACTAGATGATTTATACAGTGACAGGAGAACATATTTGCCTACACTTAACGGGAGTAAGCTTGCCCAGCACCAAACCATCCTCTCAGCTTAACCGGTCATATTCACAGGAAAGACTTGGTCAATAGTGTGTGGCCGCGGGCTTCCTAACGATGTTTTCCTTCACCGTTTAGAGCTCGTGTTAATGCGCATATACATTTTTCGAAATGAAAAATCCATTGTTGCACGGCCAGGATTGGAACCCACGACCTTCGGATCGAAAGTCGAGATACTAATCCTCTCGGCCAATACGGCTCTTTTAACCCATAGGTACTCGTATTTTAATACTTGACAATATTCGAAACAGAGTCCTTCAGATCTAAAGTCGAGGTACGATCCCACTTGGTCAACGTTGGCACTACAGTTTGCTATTAAGAGGCCTGCGACAGGCGAATTTTCATAAAAACGTAATACCGAAATCATTTAAAATTTAAGCATATTTTTATCAGTTTATGTTGTTAGATTCAGAGAGTAAGTATTTATCTAGGTTCCTGTTACACTTTTGTTCCGAAAAATGTAAGCAAATTGAATTGAAATCTTTGTAGGTACACCAAAAATGGCATTAATTCATTTCGTTTGTTCTATAGTAAGTTTTTTGAATTAAAGTGTAACAGGAACCTAGATAAATACTTCCTTTATCCAAATAATAACATAAAGGGATAAAAATATGCTCAAATTTTAAATTATTTTAATATTACGTTCCTAGGTACGTAGGTACGTTCGCCGGTCCCTTAATGTAAAAGAACTGGAAGAGTAACATCAAAGGGATTGTAACATACCATGAAAAGTGTAACAGTACGCCGGCGTAAGTAAAAACTAAAAAAATGCGCTAAAAGGCGCAACAATGGGGCATCGATTCTTCGAAGGAATCGCCGACACGTCTGCTAATGTATCCTTTAGCACTAGTTTGTAGTTGGTTTTATCAGATTGCAAACATTTTTGTTCACAGTATAATGTTGAACACTTTTGTACTTGCATAATTATACGTTGTACTTTAGCCCTACGATTGGAATTGTTTATATTCGCATGTCTGTGTGCATTGTAAGTAAAGTTAATGACATAATTTGACGGGTTTCATGATAGCTATTTTGCAAAATATTATGAACTTTGAAGACATGAATAGATGTCTACCATTTCTCGGAATAATTTTAGTATTTTTATCTAATAAAATTTAGAAAAAAATCGTTCACTTTTCATTCCATTCTGAATATAGATTCTGGTAATGGTTCAAGATAAATGCCATAAGATTGTGTCATATTAATCAGTTTATGTACATTTGCTGCCAGCTAATTTTGGAACGTACCTACTCATACAACATTTGACAGTGTTAGAAACTAGTGCTACAAGCACGTGTTAAGTTAAATTTAGCATTAGTGATCCTATCGACAGGCTTGCAAGTAAAAGCTATTGACACCAAAGAGATTTGTAACGGATACTTTTATGCAATGTTGAGTATTAGTGAAAAGTTTCTATACACTAATGTAAGAGCTGTTTTGTAAATAGGGACTACTTTGAAGCGAAAAAAAAACGAAACGACATGACCACTGTATCCTCATGGCACGGTAGACATTATCTTGTAGAATAGAATAGAATATTACTTTATTACACCACTAGCAACCCGCCCTCGCTTCGCACGAGTCACAACACACATCACATTAGAAACCTCTAAAATTATCAGTGTTTCTCTACTATAATATGCATGTATTGTGCATATAAACCTTTCTCTTGAATCATTCTATCTATTAAAGAAAACCATATGAAAATCCGTTGCGTAGTTTTAAGCAGACATAGGGAAAGACAGCGGGAAGCGATTTTGTTTTATACTATGTAGTGATAGTGATAAAAATACAAAAATAAAATAAGCCTTTATTAAAAAAAATTGTAACAATGGGCTCGGTGGTATCGGTCGCCTGTTTTGGTCTACGGTCTCGGTCTGTGGTCTCGATCTACGCCTGTCGGAAGAACTCGGTCGCGCAGATACTAACAATAAAACTTCATTTTATGAAGCGAAAGCTTCAGTAAAAAAAAACAAGTGCTGTACACTTGCAGGAGCGAAATCGACACTATTGTCCGAATAAATAAAGATGAGACAAAGTTTACATCATAATTTTATTGCCAAAAACGTTGCCGCCACCTGCCGTCTTCCACATTCTTGGTACGAAGGTGTTCTTTACAATGTCACAGCGCTTTTTGACATAGTTTATGACAGCAGATGTCAAGAGAATTGACACGTGCGCTGCATTTTTTCCGGGGAAATTAAGAGTCAATACAATCGTGAATTCGGCTTCGGAAACTGTGACAGGAAACACCGTTATAGACACGGCCACGAAAACTTCGATCTTTGACGAAAACGCTCACTTCATTTCATGTATTCATTTGAAGGAATTGATGGAAGTAGCTTCGTCAATCTAATGAGAATGCACAAGCTAAATTGAATGAATGAACATACGTTCAGATCGGATCATACGTTCGTTTATTCAATGTTGCTTGTTCATTCTTATTAGACTGACGAAGCTAGGCGACGTTTTGTGCTACAAGTGGATGAGTGATTGCTTGTAACTTTAACAAATAAATAATGCTGCCCATTTCACACAACATCATGTAGCCCCAACGTAAGCAGAGCTTGTGGTTATGGTTTTATTTAACTTGTGAAACTTTCGCGATTTGTTAACAAAATGATAATTATAATTACGGGATTTTATCGCGTACCTTTTATTTATATCCCGTGACCACGAACGCTGCAACGTGTTCGAAACGTCGGGAAACAAAATAAATAAAAGGTACGCGATAAAATCCCGTAATAATAATTACCATTATGATTTTATTTGTCAGTTGTCGGTGAGTTGGCCCTATTGGCCACCAAAGTAGTAATTGACTAGTTGTAAACATTTTATAGTTGCAATTATTTTGCCATTTATTGGACAAACCACAATGTTTCCTCTACAATCGATGTAAATTAAAAACGGTAGATATTGTTTTACGATTAAATACTAATTTTATAACCGTGTAAAACATTTATTGAAATGTTGCTTATGATGATACTTTTCGTGGCCTTCTCGTTTTTTTTCCATTTACACGGGCCGTTAAAAATGTTGTAATACAATTTTGATTGTTCCGAGATTTTCAATGAGCAATATCGTATCATTTCCATTTTATGATGGAGGGGCATGCGAGTGGGATTCCTCTGACAACCAGGAACAGATTCCTCAATGGGTAACAGAAAAACTTGGGACCCGCTCGGGAAATCTTTGAATGACATTGTTCTGCAACGGACTTGGTAAGAATAGAAGTGGCAAAATATTTGAGGAATTATTGTTTTTTTTTTTCGTACAAAGTGAAGGTTATTGGTACCTATAATTTTCTGAAATTACTCTATAAAATTAGATAAGAAATTTTCAAGAAATTTTAAGGATCGGGACAAATTTGATTCATTTTATCCTTTAAATTAAAAAGGAAAATTTACTTAGGCACACGAAAAATTTACGTCTCCGTATAATTCCACTCAGAATATTCGAAATTACATAATAATTATATTTCATAATAATAATCGTAAAAAATCTATGCCGAGTTTCATCACAATCTACTGAGCTGGTTTTTTATTTGAAAACACTTTCACAAACTTCAGAACTAAATGAAACTTAGCCTACGAAAATAATTGATGTTTAGTTTAGTAGACAGAAAGTCTTAACCTTTATATGCCAGTCAGTACGTCGTCCGCGCGAGACACAATTGAATTTTCTATTGTGTCCGGAATCCCGGCTAAGATTTCAACTACAAAAAGTAAATGCCATTTCTAATGTTTCATAAGTCACTTCTTATCAATTCATTCACTCCGCAATCATATTACGTCATAAAAATGACGAATAGGTATGTAAGTGCATGTTACGCGAGTGTACTGCAAAAACCTTAGAACGAACACGGGAAATTGCAATACAGTAAACTAGCTTCTTATTGGCTATTGCAAAAAACAAACCTTTACAAGTCCTGGTCAATTTCAATAGGCATGTACCAAATAATGTAGGTACTTGGGCGTGCATCTGACTATCCCTTTAAGTATTATATCTTCAAAAATTATTGAATGCCTAAATATCTGAAAAAATGTCTACCGCGCCTTGGTACATTATGCCTAATAGTGTTTCCGTGTTTCGTGTTTCTTTATTAATAATATCGAGAACCTAGTATTTAGATAAACCTTACATAGGCTTAAAAACACTAATCACAAACTTGTAACATTTGTATTTTGATTAAATAAATAAAAAAAAAAAATATAAAGTCGTAAGTACCTATTAAGTTTATTTTTCATTCTTACAATATAACGTAGTTAAAAGTTTTTCAAATTAATTAACATTTCAGTTTTCTATTTTTGTATCGTACGACAATCACATTTATATTTATCTTTTTTACAGAGTACAAAGTAAGGACAAGAAAAAATCTACACAAAACTTTAACCATAAATACAAAAAGCCAGTGAGTATAGTTTTTAAATTCAGTAGTCTTATAAACTGGACGTTGTTATCAACACCCGTGATACGCAATCGAAACTGGATCCGTTGCGAGTCATGACCAGAAGTGTAATGGGAGGAGCTCAGCTACTGGTTACCGACTACTGTTGCCTGTGTCACTGTACCGCATAGTGGTCTCACGCGTTTCATTCATAATTTAAAGTACATTTTACAAGGTGTAATAAAATTGTGCTTGAGTATTAGAATCATTGTTTTTTAACACGTTCGGTGCGGGACCGTATTTGCAAGACTTTCAGACAGTGCGATACAGGATATTTATGGTAGGTACGAGAGTTACTCCTGGTGCGGTAGGTACATGACATATATGTCCTGTATTATGTTTTTTTTGAAATGCCTATAATTTAATGAATTTTGTAATTTAATGTTGTTTTTTTAATTATTTGGGTAGATTATTACCTTATCTAACATTATGGTAAGCCAGGACGGGGATCTGGTGAATACTTTAGAAGCTATACCTAAAACTAAATACCCACCAAAATTGTCCTGTACCGCACTGAAAATAGGGTCAAAACGTTTGTCTTTTCCACAAGTTTAGTGATGTTCTAACCGTAATTTGAACAATCGATATCGATAAGGAGCATTTATTTCTCTGAATATGAACAAAACTTCATTTACTTAAATTACAAGCTAAGTTAAAGACCCCGGCATGGATTTATGGTCCTGGTGGAAGTATATGCAGGACTCATTTTTGGTGCATCCTTGGTCAATTTTGTTCGGCGCAGACCTCCACCGCATACTTACAAATTTTTAATTTATAAAAACTTTGTCCGTACAATTACAAACAAAACAAAAAAGGAATCAGTCAAATCAGTCAAGCCGTTCTCAAGTAATGTGGGAACATACATGCGGCAATTGATTTTTTTAATAACTGGGTTAGGATGTTGATGATTTTCAATCCTCAATTAAATTGCGACCATCGATAACATTTTATGAGATCGCTTAATTTTGGCGTTAATGTAATAATCGACAAATGACGTGCTAATAAGATAGGGATTGCTCCGCACTACTCTAAAAATCAGCGCGACACTGGGTCTGCGGATACAGGACATATTTATGTATGGTAACGCACAGAATTACGAAAATTGATTTTAAGTGCGTACTACCCATATGTGTCCTGTACAATTTTATGGCAAATTTTGCATATATTTTTAAAAAGCTACAGAAAAGGTATACTTGACTCTTTTTTATATAAAAGATTTCGTATAGAAATAGCCCCCGCACCAGCGGTAAAACTACAATTCTACCTTCCGCACCAGAAGAAAGTCGCGTACAACCCATATATGTCCTGTACCGCACTGAACGTGTTAAGTTTATCAACAAACGTATTAGATAAATAACTAGGTTTGTGCGTATAAAATGCTTAACCATGATTTTTAATTTGATTTAATTTAAAATTAATTTTAAACCTTTTATAAAAGAAAAAATCGTAGAGTTACGGAAGGACGGGCATAGTGGGTTTTTCTCACTCTATAGGTATTCAGGCAGGCCGACTGGGGAAGTACCTCCGCCTCACAGAATATTGCAGCCAAATAACATCATTCTTCTCGAATGGTGTTGTGTTCCTGCGGTGAGTAAGGTTGCCGGTGCTCTGCAAGGAAGCGCTGCGGTGATAGCTGGAAGACCAATCTTGTCCATTGTGTTGTCGGCGCAGTGATTCCTCTTTCAAAGGGTCAGCAGCGCGAGTGTGACTCCTCTGGTATCACACGCGTCCATAGGCTACGGTAACCACTTACCATTAGGTTGGCCGTATGCTTGTCTGCTACCTTAGTAGAATAAAAATAGATATATATTTAAGAGAGTAGTATCAAAACACCCTGTACATAATACATAATATCGCACTTAAATCATCAGCAGAGCGGATGCGGCGCCTGAAACCCGTCGGTATGTAGGAATGGTACCGTGATACACATACATTCATTCATGAATGAAATAACACCATAGAACGGTCATCGTTCTTGAGAAAATTCTAAGCGGTATTATTAACTCATAATTGTACAAAAAGTAGTATTAATGCCCGGTTTCTATATTCAGCGAACAGTCGTTAGTACTTGAATTACCATAGCAACTTTGTTTCTAGGTCAAAAAATGTACGTTGTTTTTTGACATTTACGTTGCCATGATAATTCAAGTACCTACTAAAGACAGTTTGTTGAGTTTAAAAACTGGGCATACGTAAAAGCTCGTATAATTCGTATCTTTATTAATGGCAAATAAACTGTTATGAAAGCTTTTACTGTTAGTGTCAAGTTATACATAATTTTTATTATAAGCAGCCCTCAATATCCCACGGATCTAGATAGACCTTTGTTTAGCCACAATCTCACGTAATGGTAAGCGACGATGTGCCTGACGATGGATCACAAAGGTCTAGAAGACACTTATTCACTCTTGACTTGAAGAGACCCAGGTTATAGTTTTCAGGGAAAACAGAAGCCGGCAGCGAGTTCCAGACCATAATAGTGCGGATGATGAAGGCGGAGGAGAACCACGTGGTACGAGTGGATGAAATGTCCACAAGAAAAATATGGTACTGCGCCTGAAGTGGAATGGAGATGGTGGTATCAGGTCGTGGAGTTCTTGAGAACATTCCCCGAAATGTAACCTATAAAATGGTTATCTGTCTCCTGTCTCGGTCGCGCGCCCCTTCAAAGCCTGTCTTTGGTCTCGGTCTTCTATTGGTCTCCGGCGCAAACCGTCGCCTTTAGAATTGACTCTTACACCACAAAATTTATTAACCTCAGAATTGATCCAAATAAAAGTTTCATTCATTTATTACACAATTATCCTGGTATTTTCTTACGCTTTTTGAACGTTAATAAATAGAGTCTTAATAGAACTTTTAATTAGTCCCAACTATCAGTTGCCCTCTAATCAACACGATCGTGTCTTCGATACACTATCTGCTACAAGCTTTCTAAAGATAAAACTTAAATTTGAGATTATAAAGTAATAATGTTACTCATAAAAACCTGACTTTATTATGCCATCAATCTTGTAGTTACAGGATTTTGGAATCGTGTGTGTTCTCTATATTATAAACGCGAAAGTTTAGATGTTTGACTGCAACGTGTCCGTTTCAATTGAGAACACTCTTTGAAGACTGAATTAAAGTATGCAGACCTTCAGTAGAAGTTCTAAATGATTGTTAAACCAATCTCGCTATTTCTACAACAAGAGATAATGTAATGTATGCTCACTCAGTCCTCCCATACGAAAAGCCAAATTTGAATAGCTAAATCAATTTAAATCAACTTATATTAGCAGTCAGCAATATAGGATGACATCTAGGCTACAATTTATTTGGGTACTATGTTATTGGTTGCTATTGGTAGCAAAGCTTGACTAGATTAAGAGGATGGATCACCGAAAAGAAGCTAGGCTCTAAACCGTGGCTGGTACCCTGGTTCTTGGTCTTAACGGTATTGATTACGAAGGAACAGGAGTAGAATCACCTAGCTCTTAAAACTATGTGATAAACATTTCTGTTAAATAATTTTTTTTTTAATTTTTCTTTGCAATTTTGGACATTATTAGTCGTGCAAAGGAGCTGAAGGCGGTTCTTAGTCAAAACGTGAATATAATTTATGAGTTTGTGAATGAATTGAAAATTAAAGCTCTAAACGGCAGTAAAAGTTAATTTAAGCATAATGAAAACGTCGCTTCTTAGGATTATGTTAAGCTTAAAAGAGATTAAGTACTTTTTCTCATACATATCTGTTACACAAAAAAGTTGGAGTGAAAAAAAATTGTTATTAATGCAAAAGTAAGTTCGTATGAGCAAGTGGCCAACTCTGGTGATGGAGTTTTTAGGCCGCCTAAAGGCCTCCGTCATGGCTTAACGACTTATAAGCCGGCGCCGACAATTTAACGTGCCCTCCGAAGCACGGAAGCGTTTAGCTCGTAATGCCACTTGCGATCACCCATATAAATTGCGACCACACATTGATCAATCAAAAACGTCTATAAAGCAAGGACGCCACAAGCGCTTCGTTGAATTGAACGTGAATAATATAAAGACATAATACTTGTAAGTATACAAGCGTACGTAGCAAGTGAAAATCCGTAATTGTACCTCATATTTTAATCAACTTTATAAGCTACTTTTTACACATTTTTACAAAGAGTGACAAACATCACTACTACAATCGCTTGTAGATAGCACTTCGATTTCTTTCTCACGTTCAAATCTTATTTATATACATTCATTGTTTGAGTTTTGTTTTAATAAATATTTTGACTCAGTCTCTATGGGCCCCGCCTGGTAATCTGTTATTGAATAATGTTCGTATAATCTTGTTAAGTTGACGTATCTTATCTAAGATTTTGGATATCATACCACTTTTTTAAAGCTTGTCTCATTCCAAACTTGAGATAAAGATGTAGATGAAGTTATGTTAAAAGTTATTTTGATTAATTTGTTTCCTTGTCTATAACAATTATTATAAAAAGCAAAGTTGCCGTTCAAATTGCGTACTTCAAATCTTAAATTCTTAGTGAATTCTCAATAACTTTTTTTTTTCGCTTAAAACCATTAAATATTATTTAAAAATTTATAAAAAAAAATATAGTTTACATGTCAAAAATGAATCTAAAGCATAGGCTTAATCATAACTATTTCTATGTCATCGAATTACTATCTGCTATTATTTTTCTTAAAAACTTTCTTCACCTAAAAATTAATGACCGAAATGGAACTTATTTTTTGTCTAATTTGGCTTGTTTCGTTGCAATCAAATGATTTTATCATCGTTATTGTTATTTTAAATTCGACCAGTCACACTTTTGGATAAATCTATTGATTAAAAAACAATAAATTCTCCTAAAGTACGTTCTGACGAAAGGTTAATAATATGAATTCGAGCTAATGCTCCGCTGACCTATTTATTAAAAAATGTCTGAGGAAATAATAGTTTTTGACAAAGAAACCGAATTTTCGATAAAATTACCTGCTTTTGTGTTTTTTTCTTGAACGAAACGCAACGTCTGAGTTTTGTTAGAAGACAGTTACAATTTGGCCGTTATAATTGTATACAATTTCATTGTGCAGAATTAGGGAATGAAACATAGGAATGTATAGAGTAGCTTTTGAAACTCAATATTTTAATAGAGTGTTCTCTTGTTATGTGATAATAACCGATAAATATTATAATTTAATGTAGGTATTTAAAAAAAAATATAATTCCTAAACGTAATCTTTACCTACTCAGCTTTTAAAACCTTGAATGCGTAAAGATTGAAAGAAATACGTACTGTGCAATAGAAATACGACTCCGAGACGTCACAATTTTTCAAAGAAAAATAAGTAAGTACTCAAAATTTCTTTTCTTTGCCAGTCACATTATTTTTTCAAAAATGAATCCAAACAGTTTCGTATCAGTTTCTAATAACATTGGGTAACCCCAGCTAATATTCTTCAAAATCGTGTTTTTGGACGTCTCCACAGTTATCTGTTCTCGCACATACCTGCCTACCTTCGCACGGCCACGAGACGCTCTGAGAAAATCTTCGAAAACACAATATATAATCCGTCGACAACACGTGCACAGCTATTATTGATTTTGCCGTTTTTTTGAACTGCATGTCCCTTGAAAAAATAGAGGGCGCAGTGAATAGGCCTTATTATAAGATTGCGCAATGACATAAGACTTTTGTGCTCGGATTTTGAGTCTAGCCGTGAATGGTTCTTGGTGAATAGAGGAAGGTCAGTAAGGTCACTTATTCGCATAGAAAATATTATCCCTTGTTGCGTTTGAAAGGTCAGGTTAGTTGCTATTCAGAATTTAGTTGCTAGCCAATCTTAGTTAAATCTCATGTAATCGTTTTTTTGCTTGGTTTCGTTTTGATTGACTTCACATAAACCTTTATTTAAATTTGAAAATATCTTCAGAAAACTAGGGCCTTGACCATTCGCCTTCGCAAGTTAATTTTTGAAAATACCTCCTTAATCTAGTTGGCACTTTTGTAATCTCAATCACCTATTTGTTTGGTTTGGTGACAGATTTAAAAAAAAAAACACACTAAGTGCCTGGTAATAAGAGTTAAAAAACTGAGGATTGTTGGTCAAAATATTTTGCATATCATGCAAAAAAATATGACCGTTAGGTATATTAAACAGGTGATCTTAAAATATTCAGAATATTGTATCCATTCTTTTTATGATCCGGCTGATTAGTATTTACATTTTGTTATGCGTAAATTGATAAATTCGTAGGTTTTTACTTAACGGAAAATGGTATTTGTAAGTGCAAGGCTTTAAATATAAAACTGTAGTCTTTACTCTCAATTTCTTTAGATGACCAATTAAAAAAAGTAACAAGATACTTTGAACCTCTCCATGTCCATGGATTCCAGTAGCATCGAAAAAAGGTTAAAACTAAACAAGTTATGTTTGTACGGATGTCAATAGTGACTTTCGACCCGAGCTTTCGGCCCATCGACAGTTTACTCCCGGAAAAAGAGTTTAATGTTTCTTAACCCTTTTGTTGGAATATAAACATGACATGTTGACATTTAGTGTCAATGACATTTCACTTTCGATTTGAACTTCAACTATTTTTCAACTAGGTTTCGAAGGGTTGAATTATTATAAGATTGTCTGACAAAATTATGATTTTATGTGAACTTTAAAATACGTTTTTAGGGTTCCGTACCTTAAAAGGTAAAAAAAGGAACCCTTATAAGATCACTTTCTTGTCCGTCTGTCTGTCTGTCTGTCTGTCTGTCCGTCTGTCTGTCTGTCCGTGTGTCACCATCGATTATCTCAGGAACGGGTAAAGCTAGCAAGTTGAAATTTATATCATATACTAAGGTCTATAGTCCCTATCGTGAGTATAAAAATCAAGGTCCTGAGTCAACACTATAAAAAGATATACTTAGGAAAATTTAGGTTTTCGTGAAAACTTGTGAGTACCAAAACTTACCTTAATTAACAACTTTTTTTATTTTTTGGAATTTTTCCTTTACTTGTGCTAGAAGACCTTGCTTGTAACCAAAATTGACAATTCTAGGTCAACCGGAAGTACCCTAGAGGTTTTGGGTCGAAAACCTAAATGGTAGTTCCCGTTGACCTAGAATAACGAAATTTGGCAAAAAGCAAGGTCTTATAGCACAAATAAAGGAAAAATTCCAAAAAGTTAAAAAAGTTGAAAATTAAAGGGTGTTCCCAGACATACATAGTTGACGCCAATTAAAATTGTCCTCCGAGTTGTATGGGCGCTCATACAATTAAGCGGACTAGCTTAATTGGCACCATGGCTAGGTACGGAACCCTCGGCGTACGAGTTCGACTCGCACTTGACCGGTTTTTATTTTTATTGAAAATGAAAAGACTTATCAAAATTTACGATTCCGACGGGATTCAAACCCGCATTGATACCTATAAGCAAACCTATTCAAGCCAGAAAGCCTTAAGAGGCCTGCGACAGGCGAATTTCCATAAAAAAGTAATACCGAAATCATTTAAAATCTAAGCATATTTTTATCAGTTTATGTTGTTAGATTAAAAGAGTAGGTATTTATCTAGGTTCCTGTTACACATTTGTTCCGAAAAACTTACCTAAAAAGAAATGTAAGCAAATTGAATTGAAATCTTTGTAGGTACACCAAAAATGGCATTTTTTGTTGTCATTGGTTCTACTCGTATAGTAAGTTTTTTTGGAACAAAAGTGTAACAGGAACCTAGATAAATACTGCCTTTATCCAAATAATAACATAAAGTGATAAAAATATGCTCAAATTTTTAATTATTTTGGTATTACGTTCCTAGGTACGTAGATAGGTACGTTCGCCGGTCCCTTAACCAACTCGGCCACGGAATCCATATTCGTTATAACGTATATTATGATAAGACTTTATTTTTTATGAAATAAATATTACCTACGTATGGATATCTCTATAAAAAATTAAAAAACATTTTCTTCTTCTCTCACTACTGTATTTCAAGGGCGGTAGGTCTTCAGAAATCCAAGATTCATAGACGTCTAGGGATTAGTCAGGAGCAAGTCCAAAAATTCACTTGGCACAGGTCCAATCTGCAACACTTATTATTTTTAAATAATAGCCCGATATACTTTGCAATTTTGAACAAATTAATTGAGAGAGGTATTTTACACACTCTTCCTTTTTCATGAAGTTCCTTATAATTTAAAACAGGAAGATACTAAATACCTGCTCAAAATTAATCAAGACGAATGAAGGCTTTAGCGGCTGCTTACAAGGGGTATACTTAACTCAAAATATGAGCTTTTAATAAGGTTCTAAGGCAGCTTTCATATTGGTTGCGTCTCATTGATTTCATGGAATGGATTCTCCACGTGTTGAAAAATCAAATATACGAGTAGGTAAGGTTTTTGTTAAGTATATTAAAATTTGAAGGAACAAAAATCGATTTGCTTATTTAACTAATTATTTATGGTAACAAAGATATTTTAACTGATTTGAACTTGAATTAAACATTCGAACCCGCAACCTTCCATGTTTCAGGCGGGCCTTCGTCCACCACACCACAAAGGTCTTCAGAAAAGTGAATGTTCAGAAAAATTACAATAACATTACAGCATCGCAATCTAGAAGCTTCCTTATAAGTACTAACTTGAATTTGATTATTTAATGAACTTGCTTCTTAAGTTTTTGTTTCACTTACATAATCATTTTAAGGATGTATTGAAACAACTAATCAGTTTTTAAGATAGCAATTTTAAGTACTTACTTCAATGCTTCATAAAAGTTAATACTTGCAATTAATATTTGCTTTTGAACAATTTGAGTTTTGTTGTAAAAACAATTTAAGTTTTGTTGTAAAAACAATATTGTTTATCCTGTACGAAATAGCCAGCAAAATTGTTGATAAAAGAATGCTGTTAAATACAGCTACTTTATTAACAAAATACTCCTTATTTTGTTAATAAAGTAGCTGTATTTAACAGCAATATTTCAGGTACAGTCATCGTCATTATCTATAAGTATTTTGAAAAATAAAATTGGTTGATTGGTAAGAAATTAGATAGATAGAAAATACTTTATTCCACTGCACACCCCCTAAAGAAAAATAATACAACAAATTAAAATAACTTAAATATGATAAGCAACGGCCGGTGTTATCGCTAAAAAGCGATCTCCACCAGACAACCTGTGTTAAACAACTGGATATATTTAAATAAATAAATAAAAATGAATGTTTGCATGTTTGTCCTTTAAGCGATCCTAAGGCATTGATCAGATTATGATAAAATTAAAAGGATGCTCGCGAGGGTTTCTATTCCAAAAAATCTATTTAACACAAAAATAAAAAACCGGTCAAGTGCGAGTCGAACTCGTACGCCGAGGGTTCCGTACCTAGCCATGGTGCCAATTAAGCTAGTCCGCTTAATTGTATGAGCGCCCATACAACTCGGAGGACAATTTTAATTGGCGTCAACTATGTATGTATGGGAACACCCTTTGATTTTCAACTTTTTTAACTTTTTGGAATTTTTCCTTTATTTGTGCTATAAGACCTTGCTTTTTGCCAAATTTCGTTATTCTAGGTCAACGGGAACTACCATTTAGGTTTTCGACCCAAAACCTCTAGGGTACTTCCGGTTGACCTAGAATTGTCAATTTTGGTTACAAGCAAGGTCTTCAAGCACAAGTAAAGGAAAAATTAAAAAAAATTGATAATTAAGGTAAGTTTTGGTACTCACAAGTTTTCACGAAAACCTAAATTTGCCTATATCTTTTTATAGTGTTGACTCAGGACCTTGATTTTTATACTCACAATAGACCTTAGTATATGGTATAAATTTCAACTTGCTAGCTCTACCCGTTCCTGAGATAATCGATGGTGACACACGGACAGACGGACGGACAGACGGACGGACAGACGGACGGACAGACGGACAGACGGACAGACGGACAGACGGACAAGAAAGTGATCTTATAAGGGTTCCTTTTTCTACCTTTTAAGGTACGGAACCCTAATAGTCTAAAAACTAACATTCCAAAATGAATTCATATAAAATTTTGGTAATCATTTTAAAAGACTTTTAGTCCAGTCAGCTTAGCATAAAAATGGTCTAAACCTCGGAATGACAGATAATAAGCTGAATTTTCGTATGTAGCTTCATTTAGGCGTCCTAAAAGTTGTCTCAAAAGTCTCATAAAATCTCGTGTCTGCGTCTTAAGTTATTCAAGGTCAAAGGTAAAAAAAATAGTATTTCGCTAATATCTCGGTTGCTATTGGTCCAATGATGTTAACATCTATTATAAAGTTGTAGAGCATACAATTTGCGACAAATTTTGTTTAAAACATTTTTTCATGCGCTCAACCGTTTTCGCGATAGAGGAGGGTGAGTGAGCAGCGCTCAACCATACGCGTAGGTACTGTAACGCAAAGTCAAACGTGAATATCTGTGAATACCTTGAATTTTGAATAATTTGTTTTATTTATCAGTTAATTATCGACCAAGCGAGCAAAGCAAACTAAGATCTTACGATTTTGCTTTGTATGTTTGTATGTGTAATTTTTATGTTATCGCATAACTATCGAACCGTTAATCCAATCTGCATGAAACTTGGTAGATAACTAGGTTGTGCTATGGAAATTTGATATATGACATATGAGCGTAATCGATGGAGGGGTTGTAAAGATATTGGGATCTAAAGGGGGTGAAAAAGATAAAAGTTACACAGATATATTGAGTGGGGTGTCATATGAAAGGACTTAATTTGTACATTCCGAAATAGTTTTTATTTTTGTTCTAGGAAGTATAGTTTTTGAAATACACATACTGAACGCTTTGCGCTCACGGCCCTGTATCGCAAAAACGGTTGAGCGCATGGAATTTTTTTTTCAATGAATTGGTCGCAAATTTTAAGCTCTACAACTTCATAATAGATGTTAACATCACTGGACCAATAGCAACTGAGATATTCGCGAAAAACTATTTTTTTTTACCTTTGACCTTGAATAACTTAAGACGCAGACACGAGATTTTATGAGACTTTTGAGACAACTTTTAGGGCGCCTAAATGAAGGTATATACGAAAATTCAGCTTATTATCTCTCATTCCGAGGTTAATTCCTAATTTGACTGGGCTATTTGTAGGAGTTTCCTTGTGTTGTTTTTAAAAAAAACTTAACTCAACTAAAAAGTGTAGGTATCTATAGAAATAAACATTATTACATAAAATAATTATAGCGCATCTATCCATCCCCAACTTTAACTAATCTTGTATCTACGAAGAAAGCACCCTAACTACTTTTATAATTTTGTATGTATGTTAGTCTGTAAGGTATTTATAAATATGGGCCAATGGCATCATATCTTTTGTATATTCTGTTCTGTGTTGCCTGAAATAAAAAGTTTATTATTGTTATTATTATGGAAACAAGCAAACTAGTAAAATATATAGATATTTTTTTTGTACAATAGTACATACTTAATGCACTTGTAGGCACAGTACAAAAACCCCTAAGATAGATGAGCTCAAAGGTTTGTCCTGGGTGGGAATCGAACCCACGACAGCAAAGAAGTCACTAACTTAGCTAAGAGAGCAGCAAAACAGTGTAACTTTTACAGTCGACGATCCTCAATAGCATGCATTAGTTACAATTAAAATAGTTCTCTGTACTGTTATATTAATTGCAGGAAATATAATAAACTTCAGAGTAAGGATGGGAGAAATACCTATCTAGTCTTACGGTTCAATCTGTGGTGACGCTGGATGATTTCCTGTCGTTTTTGTCTTGGATTTTTAAAGAGTTGACTGTATTTTCTCAGTCAATTTTGCAAGTTTGTTTGAGCTAGTCTAGTGGCCAACAACAATATACTCTCGGTTTGTCACTGATAATCTTGTCAATATGGCAATGCTTTAGCTTTTTTTTTTTCTTTCTTTTTTTTTTCTTCTGCTTATTCTTACAAAAAGTATCAGCTACAGGTACAGCTAAAGTACAGCTATACCTAGTCCACTGCTTAATATTGGCTCCCATCGCGCCCTCAGCTCGACGCATCCAACTTGTGCCGGAAGCCTTTCGCAAATCGTCGTGTGGGGCAAACTAAGCCGCGGGTTTCCTCGCGATGTTTTCCTTCATCGTTTAGAGCTCGTGTTAATGTGCATATAAATTTTTCGAAACGAAAAATCCATTGATGCACGGTCAGGATTCGAACCCACGACCGAATCGAAAATCGAGCCGTGTTGGCCGAGGAGTATAGTACCTCGACAAAATTCAAAACCTCTACACATATTTAAGAGGTGCTCATTAATGGTAAGCGTCCACATGTCGGTATCGTACGCATCGGACGCATCGCACGCAACGGATCGTAGTATTCTTTGTATAGAAATTCATATAAGTGCGTCCACCTGTCCGCATCGTACGCATCGCATTACACAGATAATCCACTTGATGCGATCCGTCCGCTGCGTGCGATGCGGGCCTGTGGACGCTTACCATTATGGTACCATTATGGTAAGCGTCCACAGGCCCGCATCGCACGCAGCGGACGGATCGCATCAAGCGGATTATCTGTGTAATGCGATGCATACGATGCGGACAGGTGGACGCACTTATATGAATTTCTATACAAAGAATACTACGATCCGTTGCGTGCGATGCGTCCGATGCGTACGATACCGACATGTGGACGCTTACCATAAACCACCGTGAGCTAACTTACATTCACATAAAAATATCTGTGCATGGAGCAGTGAACTTATTAACGAAAATATCGATATCGTCAATTTTGAGAATGTGATGCTTAAATTCTTGATGTTCCGGAAAAAACTGAATTTATTATCGCAATATGAAGACGAATTCGAAGAAGCAGAAATAAGTTAAATAAATTGACAAGTACGAGTATTATTTTGCCTTTCGAGGTTTTTTTTATCTATAATCTCAAAATTGCATCCAATAAGTATGCCATTGGTTTCTTTTATTTGATAAAAGCATTCGTACACTATTTTTTCTATTAAACGTTATGGTTATAGATTCTTTTGTGGATTTTAAATTATACCTAGGTACGTAATTTTTTAAATGGTTTTTGTTGTTTATCATATTTTACGTAGGTAGGTACCGTAAAATACGCCAACATTGCCCGCTTTTTTCGAATAATTTCAATTTTTGTAAAAAATTTCTATGGGAACGTAAGTATTTTCTTTTATCATCTGCTATTATAAGATTATGTGCATGTATTACTTTATCAGATTTTATGATGCGTCAATATTTAATTAAGTATTTTATACATTTTGATGGCGGGCAAAGTTATCTGGACTTTTAGCCAACATTGCCCACGTTGATTTTTGACGCAAATATAGCCTCTAGAGAGATGAAATAAAAAGCCAATACAAGAATTTAGGCAATAATGGCGTTTACTTTAGGTTTTAAAACGATACTATAGAAGGTTTCCTAGCAAAGTGGCTGGGCAAAGTTACCCTGACATTTTTTATCTTTTTCATACAAACCGCATTTCACAAATCAAAAGTGCTAGGGTTGGCACTTCTTAGTTAACTGATCTTGTGATCGTAGTTGTTGTAGGTATAAAAAAACTGGTTATTTTTCATTCAGGTATTTATTTAATAAACTTTAATCAACATATTTATATAGGTACCCAAATGAAAATGAAATACTAATTGAGATCAAATGATGTTAGGAGCTAAATTAAAATAATTACTAAACTATTAGACATTTTCAGCTAACTGTCACTATTATTATTGCATTGTCACCGAAGACTCATAATTTTACCTAAATTCAGCTCAATTTGACACCGGGAAGTAGGTCAAATTAAGCTTGCAAGAATTGACCCGGACAAACATACTTACAAACATAGGAACTTACAAACATACAAACATTGCAAGTTAATTAAAAGCTTTAAAAAAACAAGTTTCTGAAGTGCCAACCCTAAGCTTATTTTGATGGCGGGCAATGTTGTCAATAGTAGATTGCTATATTGCTGGATAACTTTGCCCACCGCTATAACTCTTGTTTGAAAAGACATTCAGCAACGATAACAACATATTAATACTCCTAAAATGTTCTTACATATCATAATATTAATAAAACTAACCTGTGTTTTCGCCATCACTCACAATTCACTTATGAATTTGCACCAAAATTTGCCCGCGAAAATACGCACCGTACTCGAAGAGTTCCAACAAGTTACTGAGTGAAGCTAGCGACACACCAGATAGACAGTGTTGCTAGACACATAACCTATTTTCTATCAAATTCAAAAAATGTTAACATATTATTCAAATATTTTTGCAATTTAAAGATTTGCTTAAAAATTGATCTTCGGGCAAAATTACCCTTGGTGGCAATGTTGGCGTATTTTACGGTACTTACAATTTAAAGTTGAAAATTCTACCGTATACGTTTTGAGATAATCTTTTAAATAAAATAATGATTTTTTTTATTTCAGCCAAAAATAATAAATGATGTTCAGATTGATGGTTGTTCCTGGTATTGCCAGTTCCGCTTTCTTTTTAAGACGGAACTCTAAAAATATAAAAACAAATCCGGTTCTTCGCGTGTGTCGCATCGATGTCAGTCCGCGACGGACAATAATTGTGAATGAATTGTAATAACGAGCGATTTAATTGATGCCTGCTTCTACGGTATCTGGTTTGAGCTCCTTGTAAATGTCAAATAGCTTGAACTAAATATACAAAATCGGAAACTCGGAAACTTCGGGCCTTAAACGCCTCTCAACTTTAAACAATGCTCAAGATTTGCCCTGTCTCTATTTGACGCTATCTAACAAACAAGGATGGCAATTGTTTAAACGGTGTTTCATATTTAACAGAATTTTGTAGTTTTTTTTAACTTTAGTCAAATAATGTAATAAATGAAGTCTTATTATTATTTAGTCTTATTATTTAGTGCCTGACTAAATGTGTTTACCAACTAAGTACGATATTTGATGGATTAAAGATCAATATTTTCAATATTTATTGTAATATCTAATTTAAAACGATTAGCTATAACGAACTGGTCATCTTACTAGGAACCTCAAGTATCAAATGATCAAAGAAAATATTAGTCATCGATTTCTTGACACGTAATCGGAACTTGGATCAATAGGGTTAAATTCATCATTGTCTCAAGGCGTCATCTTTATGATAGTGAAGATTCTAAGAAATAGTATAGTTAGTAGCACTTAAGCTCGGCGCAAACGGGCCACCGACCGCAGCCAGGCAGCCACAAAACGCCAGCGACAGCGACTTTACTACATCACTTCACTGTCACTTCACTATCACTACATAGTGTAAAACAAAGCGCGCTGTCTGTCCCTATGTGTGCTTAGATCTTTAAAACTACGCAACGGATTTTGATGCGGTTTTTAATAGATAGAGTGATCCAAGAGGAAGGTTTATATGTGTAAAAAATGCATAATATAGTAGAGAAACACTGATTATTTTAGAGGTTTCTAATGTAATGTGTGATGTGACCCGTGCGAAGCCGGGGCGTGTCGCTAGTTTCATATATTTTGTAGCTGTAGCGAGTGGCTATCACCGGCTACACGTGTATACAAGTAGCATTTTATCAAGTTTTATCAAGAAATATTCTACATTTAGTTGCAGCTTAGCGATCCCTTTTCGTATTTTTAACGTAATTTAAGATTACAATTAGGCAGGGGAGCTCCTTAGACATCTTAAATGCCTTAAAGATCTGAAACAAATTAATGTAGATTAAAAGTATAATATAACAACACACGTTTTTTTTATTTCTTGTCATCGAGTTGTGAACTACCCTGAAAGTTTCAGCCGAATAGCTAATCAGGAAGTGCTCGAAATTCTAGTTGCAACATTCCACCCGGAACTAAAGACAGACAGACAAACAAGAAAGTGACTTAATCAAAAACTCTGTTGCTTCTTAGTTACTGGTCAATTGATCATGTTTCGTTTGTTTTACTGTCCTGTAGCCATAGATTGTCCATCTTTGATAGCAACCAAAATTGGTGTCAAACTGTCGAATATGACAGTTCAGTGACCACGCAAGTAACCCTGTCACTCTCATCTCATCACAACGCGACAAAAGATGCCTACGCGATTGTTTTGACATTTTAGAATAGAATAGAAAAAAGTTTTATTTTCGCCACCACGATACATACAAACCAAGGATCAGAGATGTTACAAATAGAGTGACAAGAAAATAACGATACCCCTCAAATGCTCCAGCAGCACCATGGCTGTTAGAGCACGGGTTTTCAGTGGCACCGAATTTTGAGACCAATTTGAGGTTTGAGACAAGTTAAGGGCGCTACTCACACACCTGCCGCAGGGGCAATCTAGGTGGCAATCTAGGTGCATGGCGGTTGTCGCGATATCGGGAGTAGAGATACTTTCGATATCGCGACAACCGCCACGCACCTAGATTGCCCCTGCGGCAGGTGTGTAAGTAGCGCCCATTAGACAATCAGCCCGCTGAAGAATGACACTTGACTATTTCTTGAACATCGAATCCTTGACATGCAAGCGGAAGACAGTTCAATGATGAGTTGTGTCACGGAGCGTCGGCCGCCGGATGTTGTTAACCGAGCCTTGATTAGTCGGGCAAGTTCAACAATCAACGAGGTACTTCAATGCACAGAGATAGAAGGTATAGATAGATCTCACTTATATCTCGTCTTTTCTTTAGGTTACTTTATACAAATTAGTTATTTATCAAAAAGAATGACGTATTCAAACAAATGCAAACATTGATTACTGGTGGTCCCTGAACCAGGCTAGCCCGTGTTACGGGAGACCGATAAAAAAGACATTTTGCTATTTGTAAAATACACTTAACAGGATAGAACTCAAGCACTTTTTAATACTCACATAGTAATGGTAATGCGTATTATAATAATAATAATGAAATTAAAAAAAAAAAACAATGAGTTTGTACAATGTCAATGTTGGTCATAATTTTCAATGGTGTTCAGCGGATAAAAGATCCTCGGGCTCGTCAATGGTTTTTTCCTCTACGCTTTATAAACTCTATGGTCACAGATGCTCCTGTTCATTACAAACGCCGTGACAAGACGGCTAACAAATTAAGATTAATTCAAGACTGCACTCGAGTCATAATCGTTTACATGGACCATTGGGACTAACTCATATAGCTTTTAATTCCTTATGTATGGTTGTACGTTGATTTGGAGTTATGGTTTTTTTACTCTCTTAAGGTGGTGGTTCGCGCTCGAGACCGAGACAGGAGACTGAGACCAGCAGGCTGATTGTCTAACTTGTCTCAAATGGCTCAAACCTCAAACTGGCCTCAAACTGTCACAACGATCGTGTTCGGTCTCGTTGAGATGAGAGTGGCAGAACTATTTGAGTGATCACTGAACTATTTGAGAGTTTGAGACCGATTTTGGTCGCTATCAAAAATAAACAGTCAGGGGGTAGAGACAGGATTTGTAGGATCGCGCGAAAGTGACACGAAACAGAGAACCGTCAGTTTATATAACAACGGTCTTCTGTCTCGGTATCAGCTCCCTGATTGTCTATCTTTGATAGCGACCTACATCGGTCTCAAACTGTCAAATATGACAGTTCAATGACCATTCAAGTGGCTCTGTCACTCTCATATTAACAAGACTGAAGGCGACAAAAGATACCTACTCGATCGTTTGGACAGTTTGAGACCAATTTTTATACAATGAAAACAGAATCAAAGCCACAGGCTTCTAGCTTGTGTAAAAAGATAGTTAATGTTGCGCAACATAGCCATTTAACCTCAACAATTAAAGTGTCTCGGACCTATTTATAGTCCTGCTCAATTGCACTCTAAAATTCTTGAGAATTACAACGAAATTCATTAAATGAGTTACTGCTATATTTAGCTTGATATTCTATCAGACAAGATACTAGCATTATGAATGGCCTCTTAGCTCAGTTGGTAGGAGCTCTGCCTTCTGTGCTGTAGGTCGTGGGTTCGATTCCCATCCAGGACAAACATTTGTGTGATGAACAAAGATGTTTGTCCTGTGTCTGGGTGTTATAAAGGATTCTATGTATGTATAAAAAAAAAGTATATAAGTATTCTATCAGTTATCTGGTTAGCATAGTACAAGCTTTGCTTAGTTTGGGGCTAGATGGTGCTGTGTGACCAGCAATATTAATTTATTTATTATTGCTTGATTATTACTACAGGCATTGAGGGTAACAGACACATAGCGTGGCAGACAAAATAATATTCATATACAATGTTTGTATGAACGTATTCATATCTAACGTAACGTAACCGCCCAGACACAGATAGACACGGTATTCGCGCAAAGAATTTTCTGCGCGGTGCGTGTCAGTGCGACTACGTTACGCTAGCCGCCGGTCAATGTAAATAGAGAATCGTATCGGGACCGTGCAGTGCTTCTTCTCTCTTTTCTTTGACCGACGATGTCTGTCGTTGTCTGTCGATGTCTGGTACACTACATGTCTGTTACGTTCACTGTCTGTAAATGTAAGGAAAATCAGAGGCAAATTCAAATTTCTTAAAAATCAGTTAAGTAGTTCTAAAAACTTGTCGAACGTCAAAAAGGACGATTAATAATGTGGAGTCAAACGATTCTTATTACTTTTGATTCGAAAGTAAGAATCGGAGTAGACAGGTAATGTTATTTCGCCTCGGCCCTCCAGATATTTATATTGGTTCCTTGAGCCCCAAAATTCTTTGTACATCTTTGTTGTATCACTTATTGTAACTTTTGTAAGTTTAACAGAGCTTTTGTTGTAATTACGTTTGTTGGGTTTAAGTGGGTAAACATTAGACCTTGTTATCTGATTTTTGGATGTCACAGGAAAAGATGGAAAGCTAACACAGCTCGTCTGTGATAATTTTTTTTTTAAATTTGACGAAAACTAGTTGTGAATTATGTTGCAATAGTTTTTATATTATGTACAACAAAAGTTTTTAGAATTGACCAAATTACTAAAATTGCCTGTGAAAATGAAAATTAATTAATTATTTTTTGTTGTTAACCTATTGCTGCACAAAGTAAGTCCACGTGTTAATCCATGTTATAAGCTATATCCATTCAGATTTCCATCTAAATCTATTCATCTATAAACCACAAATAAGTTATAAAACTTCATTCAGACAGACTCAAAAACTTTCGTAGTTATACTATTAGTATGATCTGATGAACTTTGTGAAACAGAATGTGAATTACTTTACAATACGTTGATACTTTTCTCAGGTATCAGTTAGTGATTTCTCTGGAGTGATCAAGCTCTATTCTTACCACTGTGAATGGGTTTGCCCAAGGCTTCCTGCTGTCACCGTAATTCTTCCTACTTTGTTGAAGGCATTCCTAAGATGTGTTTGCGTAATGGAACAATTATTGCAGAATACAATGTTTCTTTTAATTATTGAGTTTTACGTTCTTTTTGAGATTAATTTTTAGTTTAATCTTGGCATTGAACAGTTTTTAAATTTTATTTTTTGCAAAAAGCAAATCCATAACCTATCTACGAGTACATTATGTTCAAATCAATGTTAGTATTAAAAAAACATATTTTTATCTATTAAAGTACATTTTCTAGCAGTGCGATTCAGACCTTTCGTCTCGGAAGTGATGTTTCTTCGCCTTCAGCCTAAAAACGTCAACTTTCGGAAGAAAATTCAATCGGATACATTTTCGGAAGTCTGAAGGAAAGTGATTTTAAAGCACTTTATTTTACAATTAAATCAATAATATACATGACAGGATCCAATATTCGATAGTATAAAACCTTGAATGGATTTCCCCACTCCACCTACGGCACCCTTCCTAAATAACGACCTTGGCCCCGACACCGACCGTGACCTCGCTATCAGACGTCTGTCTCCCTCCTCCCCCTTCTATACAAATATAAGCCACCTACTTACCTATTTTGGTACCGATAAGCTCGTTGAGGTATTTTTGGAGTGGGACAAAGTGTCGTAAAACGTTTGCACTGTGAAGTTTCGAACAGGAATTGTATTTAAAGAAGTTAGCCGCTGGCTTCTGCCAGCGGCTTTGCTCGTGGTTGAATGGTGTATTTCAAGTTGTGATCTATGTAACCACTAGCGAATGCTTCACCCGCGTGGATTAGGTAGCTACTAATTTTTATGCCATGGGAACAATACTTTACAATAAAAATTAGCCTATGTGTTATTCCTGAACCTAAACTATCTTATATCCAAATTTCATCAAAATCAGTTTAGTAGTTATGGTAACAAACATTCACACACGCACAGATAGGTACACACGGACTTTCACCTTTATAATATTAGTTTATAATATTACAATCTGAGTTTTAGAAAAATATTAAACTAATCCTAGTCTAAGGTAGTATACGAGTAAGTATTACATTTTAATACTCGTATACTACCCTATACTTACTGTATAACTAACATATTCTCTGGTATATTGATTATGAGACTAACCTCTCCTTACAAACTTTTGCATTGATAATATTACTTATTTGGATTTATCACTAAGGTCTACACTCGACAAATTGTCATAAAATAACGTTACATCTCTTACATTAACACTACAGTCGGTAGCCGCAATTTGTACGATCACACGCGTAGCATAAAAGTACGGAACAGTGTAAGCACTTTACTTTTGAATCGATACTTTGATATTGATGACTTTTGAATCGATTTACTTTGTAGACTGTGATGCAAGTGATGCGATTTGCCGCATGGTGTACCTACTTACATGTAAAAAAAGCTCCAAAATAAAATAAGAGTATGGATGTATGTTCGTATGAGCTAGTGGATAGTTCTGGTGACGGAGTAAAAAATAAAAGTAATATTTAGTTCCATTGTTTCGTTAATCTTTACAGAGCTTCATAGTTTGCATAAAAAGTTTTTAAATTTTTCAACAAACAATTGTTTAGGTATGTTTACGTCAGCGTCGATTAAAATCATGAAGACGTTATTGAGACAAAAAAAACTTTTATAATTATAAGGACAACTTTAAAATTAATACAAAACAGTTTGCAAGAAAACTGCAAAGCTGCAATACTTACCACTAAATTGCATTTTTTATAAATTTTTTTTTTTACATATTAGCTTTGGAATTCAGAATCATTTAATCATTTAAAGAGCAGCAAACGTCATGTGCAAGAGCCTCCGTTTCCATTGAATGGACGTCGCCCACGCTTCATCAATATTGACTCGAGATACCGCATCGAGGAAGTGCCGCGGAATCAATAATAATAACTTGGTTCTATTGAATAGAGGACATAGAATTGAACCTCCTTTTCATTGAAAAAACTGGTCGTCTGTAAAGTCGGTTTACGGACGATAATTACGTGATAACGTCATAAGAAAACATTGATGAACGATCGTGCCTCTCTATCGCTTGTTTCGCGCTCTCGATTGCACGCTCGGCACATTTTTGCGTAACGTGACACTTTCGCGTGCGTGCAGCTGGCATTCATCGATTTATAAGACGTTATCACGTCAAAAAACCATATATTTTTTTATCACAGAAAATGTTTCCTACAGACAATTCGGTCACATTTTTATATTTCTAAAGCTCTGCAATCAAAACTCATATTTAGAGACTACACGCTAAGTAAGGTAAATTATGTGATGAATATGTTACGGGCAATTTGATAAATCCGGTCATTATGCATAATGACCGGTCCGTATGCATAATGACCGTGTCAATTGGGCAATGTGATAAAAACTGCTTGATTAATCACTTTGCCCGGTCATTATGAATAATGACCACCCTATCTTGGGCAATGTAATAAAGTAAATGAATTGCAGTGTTTTAATTGATTTACTACATTTCTGGCGCTTCGGCGGCCGCTACCGCGGCACGCTACGCTCGCCTCGCGCGTAGTTTTTTTACTAACCTAACATAACCTAACCTACAGATTTTAATCCAATTTATCACATTGCCCGGCTAGAAGTAGGGCACTATTCATACTGCCCGGTCTAAGTGATAAATTTAAGCCTTAATTTATTAAATGGACCACGGACCGTCGGGCATTATGAATATGGACCGGTCAAAGTAATAAATTTATCAAATTGCCCGACGCTCTTGGTCATTATACATAATGACCGGGCCATATGAATACTGCCCGATTAATCAAATTGCCCGTGACAAATATACCATACCACCAATGAAACAATAGCTTAGAACTAGACAGGTATAATTTGTTACTGAAATTGTCTTAATATTTGATCCTAACTTAGGTACGGACTTACGCCGAAATACACTTGGCTGTGTCGCCCCGTTCACCTTGCGTCGGTCGCGTCAAGAAGTTTCACTTCTAAACGTTATATTTATTATCTTTGGTGTTACTCAGAACTTTGTATTGATAACACTTTAAATTCGATTATCGATAACGCTAAATAACACCTCCTATCTAACAAGAGGCGGTTGTGCGATTGATATTTATAGCTGTAATGTTATTTGAGTTTGTTATTCTAGATATTGTAAGTAGAATTGTTACTAACTAGTAAATGCCTCCTGTGTGATTTTATCAAAATTATTTCCGAGTTTGTACCTAAGCTCCGTTATAGTGCGCGTGTTGTACGCGCACTATAACGCACTATAACTACTAACCTAACTTGCTCAGCAGGGCAATTCTACTAGATGACAACGTCAATCATTCCGCTGCGGTTTATTTCGATCTCTTAAATGTCAGCCATTTGGTGAAATAGTAGAATAGCTTTTCAAAAATTTGTTCTGCCAAAGTTCAAACCTTAGCTAAAACCTCACCACAACTGAGTCGTTTGTCATTAGTAGAATGGGAAACAGTCGAAAATCTAAGGTTTAGTTGAAGTTTTGCTTGAGGTTGATAAAAAGTTTGGTACTATAGTCGTATTGCTCATTATACGGACTAAATTTGAAGGAAAAAATGTCATTTTTCCTTCAATTTTGATTATTTTTGATGTTTTATATCAAGATTGAAGGAAAAATGACATTTATTCCTTCAATTTAATCCGTAGAATAAGTAATCCGACTATAGAATTGACACCCGTGATAGATTGTGTCGATAGATTGTCAACTTAATTGTACCAATTCAGAGCTTCCGTGCCTTCTGAAAAACATGACGGTTTAAAAAAAGCTTAATTAGTTATAAGATTTATTTGTTAGCCTACAGGCGATGTGGTCGTTCAGCGACAAAGCCTTTTTTTTCTTCTAAATAAAAAAAAAATAAAAAAAATTGAAAAGGGTCAGTTTTTAGGCCATCACGAAAGCCTTCAGTTGGCTTGCAAAATCCATCATCAGAGTTGGCCTAAAATTTATTTTACTAATATACATTTAGGTACTCATATTATATCAGTTGCAACGATAAAGCTAAGTTTGTACTTAAATTCGACTAGGTACTACTAACTAAAGTAACGGAACCCTTGCCTTGGTCTGACTGGTCGTGGCTGTTTCTTTAAATAGTACCTAGGTATTTAACTTTCTGAAATATTCAGAATTCCAACCTAGAATTTGCTCCAATAACAATAATTCTCTAGAGCACCAAAAAATGTTGTTGCAAATTATGACCACGCTCAAGTCAAATTAATTGTTTTGCACGAAAACGGTTAATTGTTGGATAATTACAATTTATCTCTTCCGCTTTACAACACAAGGTCTATATTCGTATGGCGAAGAACAATAAATTATCTGTACAAGTTGCATTGTAATACTTGTCACGTGCCTTCTATTCATTCGCAATTTACGCCAAATTCTACTGATCATAACGAACAACATCATTATGAATTGTAAACTCTAGTTCAATACATTTATGGAGGAAAATAGATTGGAGTAGTTTCGCAAATATCAAAGCAAACATAACACCTCACCGGCGCACCCACTAAAGAGACAATAATGTTGAACAAATGGTCTACTCGACACCACAATGCAAAAAGGACATTACATGGAAATTTGAAGGCGTGAAGCTATTGTGTCAAAATTGACAATTTGTAGTTCAAGTGGACGATATTGAAACACAATGAGTTGACTACCAGATGTGTAGCGCCGGTACAATCCTTTGAAAAGTCAAACCAATATTTCTTACAATCAGTAGTACCTAACAAAACATGGTACAAGTTGTATTTGATCTCAATAAAACCTTTATTGTATTGGAGACAAGTTTTGGACAGTTGGACACGTGCTTTGAAAAAGCCATTTTTTTAATAAAAATTTCGAGAAGTACAACGAATTCTTGTCCGTTGATTAAGTAGGTATTTGCTGATGCTACAATAAATATTTTATTAATAAATTTTTGTACTTCTTGTATTCTTTAGCATTTGTAAATTATACACATTTTGAAAACGTCCCTTTTTTCAAAACACAGTGCAGAGATTTCAAACCATGTCGTTTTAAAAACTATGATTAAACTATTCGAACACATTATATTCGCAGTTGAGTAAACATTAATTTTGTTTTGGCACTTTGTATTTGTTGAATATTTATTTGATAAAATCGTTACAACCATTTCACTGTTGTAAAATATTTATAGCACAAATCTTACCAAAATTGGCGTAACAAAGGCGTATCACGAATAATGGTTGTAAAGGTAATTATGAGGATTTGCGTACGTTTTTTGCACGAACACAATTAGTGCTCTTTAGATCTTACAAAGTCTCTGATTGGTTTATTATTGAAGCTTTAAGAGGGTTTATATTTAGCTTGTAATGATCGAGCAATTTTTTTTCAGGTTTGTTAAAATAAGTTTATGTTGAAAAAATGTTTTTAAAAGCACTTTTTGTTAGGTAGCCGTGAGCTGATTCAATAAAAGTACTTATTGAGCTTAAACACAGGTATTTTATTGTGATCATCAGATCGGCTCACTGTTACCAGAGTACTGTATCGTTACTAAGAATCAATGAATATTTCAGTGTGTATTATACAAGAAGTGGCATTTTTTGGGCACTTCAGGGTAGCTACCTTTTCTCTTGCAGTTAGAAAGTTTTGTTCTTAGGAGACTATTGGTTTATTTTGAATAAAAAAATAAACTCAGAATAGGCAGAGATATTCTCTCTGTTTCTGATACGTAATCCTTCGAGGATGTCTATATTGTCAGTCCACATCTTATGGAAGAGTGATAAAATTTTGCAAATCTTAATTAAAATTTTGATGATACAGTTTAAAAATGATGCCCGCTAAAAATAATAATTAATATTAACAGTAATAAGATTATTATTAATCTTCATCTCAGAACTGGACCTTAGTCATGCAAGCAAGTAGCTGCACAAATTAAAAAGATTTTATCAACCGGACGCAACCAGAAGTTACAGAATTAAAACAAAACAAAAACAACATAAGAACAAGTTATTGTTGAAGATGAAGACCTTATTAACCTCCCAATCATCGGAGGGTTAAGATTGTTGTTATTAATTTATAGAAAGTCATCATGGGTCCATTAGGCCGGGCATAGAGATCAAACGGTCGATAATCATTGACATAGTACAATTTGCAGTAACCCAACTTTATCTAACCAGTTAGTTTTTTAACAGCGTTGATGGGTTTGCAACTGGTCACGTATGGAATGCTAACTTCTACAAAATGTGGGCATGCATGTAGCAAATATGTATTTGGACATACGTCTGACTACCCCCTTACCTAGACATCTTCAAAGGATCTTAGAAAAAATACCTAAAAAGAATGTCTAACGCACCTTAGGGATACATTCGTGATCATAATTCATTATTTTCCAACTTTATCACTTTTATTAAAGGGTAAAAATAAAACTAAAAGAAAATCTTAAAACTTGGAATAAAAATTGACCTATTTACAATATTATTATTTTTAAATTTTAATAAAGTTATCGTCGATATAAAGATCATTTACGTAAATTAAATCAAATTAGATCGATTAAGCGATAGACCAGATACTAGGACATCCCATCTCTGACAAAAGACCGAGAGGGAAATCAAAGACCACCTGGACAGCTGTATTGGACCGAGATCTAAAGGCATGCAACGTTTCAGAAGACGACGTCATGGATAGGATGAAGTGGAAGAAGAATATGAAGAAGGCTGACCCCAGACTTCAGGCAAGAAGAGGCAACTACGGCAGTAAATTGCAATAAATGGCAAAAGCAATAATCTGTACCCATATTATAAATGTGAAAGTGTGTTTAATTGTCCTGCTTTCACGTCAAAATAGAGCAACGAATTTACGTGTTTTTTTGTGTGGAGATAGTTGAAGGGCTGGAGCGTAACATAGGCTACTTTTTATCGGGGTACCATGCGAGCGAAGCCGCGGGCAGCAGCTAGTAGCTTATAAAGATTGCGTTACTATTTATCCTTTACTTTGGTCATCAGAAGCTATACGATTGCAGTAATGACCACGTGCCTTCTTGTTAGCGGCCAGTCTAATATTCGATTGATTTGGTATCGAGCTTTCACACTGAATTGATCTGCTTTTGAGTGCATCGACAATTAGTCAAGTATTGTACTGATGATGTTTTACTAGCTTCCACCCGCGGCTTTGCTCGCGTGGTACCTACTCAAATAAAAGTATCCTATGTTAATTCTCGGTCATTATATATCTACATTTTAAATTTCAGCCAAATAGGTTTAGTGGTTGTCGAGTTATAGAGGAACAAACATACATCTAAACTTTCGCAATTGTAATAGGTATTAGTGTTTTTATAGTGTTATAGTGTGATTTCCAAAACGTATTGAAACTCTACTGACTGTAATGTTACTGTGACTGTAATTTTAACGTCGAAGAAAATTAAATCATTTCACTAAGAAAAAAATGTATAATATTTTCTACATTAACTCTGATATTCAGGACAGCTTCCTAAAGATCAAAGGTTGCTTAATCAGTTGCCGTGCCGTCTCTTTCGATTGACATAAGAGTTACATAAAAAAAATCGAAGATAATATCTGAGAGGGTAGTCAGAGGTATGTCCAAATACGTTTTTGGTACGAGTACTTACATGGTCATTTGCAGAAGTTAGCATTCCATTAGATAGAATGACATACATTATCAAAAACCCATAGCTTATATTAAGACCATGGGTCATAAAACTATCATGGCTATGAACATTATAAACACTAAACAGGATATTTACAATGTTTTTTGGTTTAGTGTTTACTAGCTGACGCCCACGGCTTCGCCCGCGTGGTCTACTACTTTGTTTATCCCACGGGAACCATGCATTTTTTCGGGATAAAAAGTAGCCTATGTCCTATTTCCATTCATTATCTATCTATGTTTCAAATTTCAGCCAAATCGGTTCAGTTCGGAGATACGTGGTAATAAACATACGGACTTTCGCCTTCATAATATTAGTAGGATAAAACCCATAGCTTTTTTCCGAAATAGAGTTTTTGAAAAATGAAAAAAGTTTTTGAAAAATGAAAAAATGAAATATGATCACGACTGTATCCCAAGGCACGGTAGATCTCAGATCGTTTTAGGCCTTTAAAGATCCTTTGAAGATGCCTAAGGGGGTAGTCAGAGGTATGTCCAAATACATATTTGGTACATGCCCACATTTTTAAGAAGTTAGCATTCCATACAGGTTGCAAGCGCATCGACGCTATTAGATAGCTAACTGGTTTCGTCACGATGTTTTCCTTCACCGTTTAGAGCTCGTGTTAATGCGCATATAAATTTTTCGAAACGAAAATTCCATTGAGTTCTTCGTAAGACTCACAAATTAGGTAAGTTGGTAGTAAACTGTAAAATTAAGGCAATCTCATTTAGTGCGCTCAATAAAATACTTCCATATAGCTGTTCTAGCATTTATCGAGATCGAAAAATCTGTGTATTCAAACGGATGTATTTTATTACAAGAGCCAATTAAAACGATAGAAGAGGCTGTAAAATATCGGAAGTCACTTCTTTCCAGGCAAATGAATGTCACCTAAAGGGCTTCACACACAGCAGCTATAATGTATATTAATGACTAGTGAACGCTCGCGGCTTCGCCTGCGTGGATTACTATTTTTGTATCCCACGGGAACCATACATTTTTACCGGGAAAAAAATGTGCTATTCCAGAACCTAAGCTATCTACTTTCAAAATTTCATCGAAATCGGTTGAGTAGCTATAGAGATACGTGGTAACAAACATTCACACACACACTACACACACGGACTTTCGCCTTTATAATATGGGACGTATAGCTTTAAATTATTTTAATGTATCACTCACACAACAGGTAATGTAATGTACCTATCTTTATGTTCTTCTTAATGAAACTTTTTGGACATCCTTTTCGAAGAAAGATAAACGAAAATATATTGAGATGTATTTAGATGTAGGTACTAAGATGTATCGAAATATAAATGTATATTTTCGTATCTTAAGAAACGAAGATGTAAAAATATAGATACATTATACTTAACTGTCGTGTGTAGTCTCCTGATGATTTTTATGGAAAGATGTAATGAGATGTATTGTGCTATAATATACATTACATTATAGCTGCTGTGTGTGAAGTGCTTTACTGTACCATTCTTTTATCTCTCAAGATCTAACGGATTAATTCTCTAACACCTCATTAGATAATGTTCAATGCAAATCAGAAGCCTTGCTCAAGCATTCAACTCTAAATTGACCAATGAACATTCATGATCAGTAGTATCAATGATCTGTTTTGTCGACCGTTTGGTCTTAAATAACAGAATAGGCTCACTTTTTCTTGTCACCTCTTAATTAGGGTCAACCCTTTTAAGGCGTAAAATATTGGTCGTAGTCTCGTAGATTGTGGTATATTAATTATTATAGCACGTATTTAATTATTTTTATGAGTTTTATTGCTTTTATTAAGTTGTAGGATGTTGTTTATGTTATGACGTGGATGGGAACTTGTAGGTGTGAAAATAATTTTATTTCTGGTATTTTATTATCACACAAACATTTATTTTAAATTATGATAGAGCAATAGCGTTCAAAATGTGCGCCTTGGAGTATTTTAGTGTACGGTAACGAAGCAAAACGATAAAAATAATATCAAATAAAGATAAAAATAAAAAAAAAATAACATCGTAAGCCAAAAGTCTGAAAAGTCTTTTTTTTTTTTCTTGATATCAATTTGTGTCCTACTTATCTCACTTACCTAAAAAACTTTATAAATGTGTTAAGTTCACCTACATAAACAGTTTGACTAAATGTATAGCCATTTTCTATGAGATTATATCAAAAAGAAATTCAATCAGTTACGGTCCATAAAACGTTCTTACATACAAAATTTTGTATAGCATTGGATACATTTCCCAAGATTACTATTCATGAGATGATCCTACGGGCTTCTCTTTATAATAATAGGCATAATGATCTGTAATAGGTCTAATGGTTTGATTGGCGTCATAAAATCGAAGGAATCAGCCAAAACGCTCACTGAGACCAACACCCTACCATTGTATCTCGATGTGAAAAAACCATTGTAAACTTTATGGAGAAGTGTTACATGTCATTTTGTTTCAACCGTCATTTGAATTAAAATGTGTAGACATTGGTGCCTCTTTTGGTGACATAGCAGCTCTTGAGACTTTTGACAAGTCAGCACCCGCGCATATAATCGCGTACGCCATAGATAGTAGAGAAAATGTATCGGATAATTCAATGACGATAAGCCACGTGGTCAAAAATGTCAGAACAAAGGATTAGCAATGATAGAAAGAGCTTTGATACGAAGCACTACAAGCGGTATAGGCATGGATTGGGCAGCAGTTCTCAAAGACTCATTTTGACTGTCATTTTGTTAGTTTTATTTTTGTTGGAATCATTGTATGTCAGTTAGGATTATTAGTCAGTGAACAATACTTACAACGAAGAGAGAGGCTTTTCAAAAACTAGGTCTTTCAAATATTCTTTACTGCATTATTATAGAAAAATCGATACCTACTGTTGAGCACTATAAATCGATTATATGTAGTAGGGGCAATAGATTACCAAGAGAGTATGAGAATTTAATTAAATTAGGATAATCGCTTTTACAACGATACGTTCATAGAGAAATTACGATATAAAAGCCACAAAGCTTTTATATAGTAGCACTATTTATGAAGAATTAGTAACTAATTATTTAATGAAAATAATTGAAAAATATGAATGTTACAAAACGATATAATTTCTAAGGAAAGCAATTAGCTTACAAGATTGTGAAATTACCCTTAGTTAATGAGCATAAAAAGAAACAATTAGGTACCTACTTATAAAGAAAAAAATTACGTAGGTACCTACATAATTTTTATGTATGTATTTTTATTTTTATATATGTATATATATAAAAAAATTATGTAGGTACCTACGTACTTTACCTACCGTTTTTATCATTTCTTAATCCATATACGAGTACTATCTTTATTTTAACTGACTCTAATTTGGGCCTATAAAAGTCCTAATTCATATCCCTAATTTTTTTCTCATTAACAAGATTGAGTTTTCTAAAATCGTTTACAGCTTTGCAATAAATTTGATCCAAATTTCACGGTGTAGGCATATCGCCTTTATCGTTTCTGATACGGTTTTCGTCGGCAGATCAAAGAAGGCACCTGTACCCCCTTGCTGTTAAACAAATAAGAAAAAGAACAATCGTTTAAGTGCTGCCATAAATATTAATAACGCATTTCTAAACCGTTAAACGGTGTCGGGTGGCCATACTTTTGTATTATTTCTGTAAAAACATAAGGCCTTACTTATGAAAGATGTTTAAAGTGAAACACTGGTTAAACAGCGTCCTGACTTTATTTGTGGTTAGTGACAAATAGAGACAGGACGTTGTTCAACCAGTGTTCAACTTTAAACATCTTTCATAAGTAAGGGGGATAATGTGTCTATAAACTGACATTCTCTCATTATTTTATAATTTAGTACAACAAGTATTGGTTCTTCCGTCTCTTAAATCATAGACTACCCTTATTAGAACTCAAGTAGTAATAAGACTATGACCTGAAGCCGTGTTGGTCGAGGGACATAGTACCTCGACTTTTGATCCGAATGTCGTGGGTTCTCGAATCCTGGCCGTGTATCAATGGCTTTTTCGTTTCGAAAAATGTATATGCGCATTCACACGAGCTCTAAACGGCGAAGAAAAACATTGTGAGGAAACCCGCTGCTTATTCAGCCAGATACGTATTGACCATGTCTTTCCTGTGTTTATGGCTGGTTGAGCTGAGAGGATGGTTAAGATGTTGGGCAAGCCCACTTTATCTCAACATTGTCCCAGGCACTACAGTGTCCCGTTAAGTGTAGGCAAAGATTGTAAAGATGTAAAGGCTTAAGTATATTATTAGACCTCAAGTAGTACAGTTCGGCCGACGGATCTAGGCGTACGTGAAGTCAGGCTCTTCGCTGCGCAGTAGAAAATTTTGTATGAAAAAGTTGCACTGCGCATCGAAACGGCCAACTTCACGTACGCCGAGATCTGTTGGCCCTACTGTAAGTAGTAGTAGTAGAATAGTGATTGTGTATTCGACTCTTATTCAGGATCAACATAATTATGTCAAGACGTAAGTGAGTGAGGTGGCGCGAATAAACTTCCATGTTCCATCCTGTGTATTTGATTGCAAAAAAATAGACATAGAGAAAAAGTAGAAAAGTTATGGTGTTTATTTACTACTTTTACGAATATTTTTGAATAAATTTAAAATTTATGGTCACCCTATAATAAGCGAGATCCTTGTGTTAATTTTGACAATGTGCCTCGCCAATCGGCCGACTGGACCTCATGAGGTTAAGGGTGCGCAGGCGCACCCACCAAATTAATAACCCGCCTATTTTTGAGACCTTGTTTATTTTTAATCGTTTCATCCTTTATTCTTGACCGCTGATTAAGATTTTATTCATGGCGAACCATTTTTGGCAAAAACTAATATAATTTTTGATCCTTAAATATTTGCTTTATATGACTAAAATTGATTATGAATATTGATGGAGACTGAGCCAAAAATTTTTGGGATTATTTATCTATGCAAGTTAAAATTAATCAATTCTTTGTTCGGTAATAACAAGCACCTTAATTTGTTTCAATTTAAAGCTAATTTACTGATTAAGTGGCCAAATATAATAAAAAAAAATCGACTTCAACGTTATAAGCTGAACAATTTTCTGCACTCTCAAGGTGCGTTTCTGTTTATAACTGAAGATCCTTGACAGATCCTCACCAAATCCACCAATCGGAAAGTACCTACCTATACCTTTTCAAACAAAAAAATATTTTTTTAAATCGATGCTGTTTTGAGAACCTCCTCCTTTTTTCGAAGTCGGTTAATAAAGTACAGTTAAAATTTGTTCCCATGATCTGAAATTATGAGAAGCCCAGCGTTGAGATGAAGATAAGCGTATTGATTGGCAAGGATCAAAACAAAACTTGTCTATAAACAATGTACGAAACAAGACGCTTCAACGACAGCTGTCTCTGACCACAAGCACAAAAAGTGTCTAGATACAATCAGGTCGAATTTCATTCGGCACGCGGGTCTGATGGGAAAAAACACCAACAAAAAAAAAAAGATAACCGCCGCCGTGAAACAAACAACTCACTGTTTATGACCAACTTATTCTTTACTCTGACTTTGTACTCCTTAACTCTCAGCTTTCTGATTCGCCGCCTGTAATTCGATAGCGTAGGACACATAAATAAAATTATCGATCGACGTCCGAATCAAAAAGATGGGTATTCGTTACCGATGACCGATTTTAACGGCTTTCAGTATGAACGGTGCACTTGGCGAATAATACGGTTCTAATATCGCCACCGCATTCGACCAGGGAACAAAGCCGTTTCACTACGCCTTTTAAACTTCAATAGGACGGTATTTAGATGGTTTTTTCGTATACGTGTTCTCTTATTTGCCTTTTGTGAGGTTGTGGGCGCGACAAAAGCAGCAAACATACCCTGCTGGGCGACTTTTTGCAGAAAACTTTATTTCATTGAAATTTTGGCTGCAGAAAAAGTTTTAATTGAAAAAGTGTAATAGAAGATGCACATGATCTATCGCTTGGTAGGTAGAAACCTATTATTCTGGGGAATTTGTGGTCGTTACCTACTGTGGTCAGTCGGACACGTGAGTCTCCGAAGAGAATTTGGAAATTATCGCTTTTTCATCAATTATTTACACATTTTACCAAAATATCTATTGATATTATTTTATACGAGTAGGTACAATGACCCAAAAATGAATTACCTACGGATAGGTAATTCTTTTTTATCTGACTATACTATGCATCAACTGACGAATTTTAAGTCATGTCAAGTCGCTAAGTCACGACGGAGGCCTTTTAGGCGGCCTAACAACTCCGTCACCACATTTGAATACCTACATACCTATCGAACACAGCTAGCTAGTTGTCAAATGATAATCATATAAAAGGGGAAACCCTGGTTTCTCGATAAATATTACCCGTCACCTTGCTAGTACATTAATATAAATCATATCATATCTCAAATCTGGTGACTGTGTTTTAAAAACAGTGTCATTTTGATTGCGTCAATTGCCACATTGCTTTCTTTTTCTAACGTATAAGCTCAGTTTTTTTTTACGATGACGACATTCCCAACGGTCACTCAAAGCTTTGGGATCATCTAATTACATATTGTGAAATATCCGAAGCAACTAACATTATTCACTAATTAAGACTAGTCTATTATGGTTTAGCCAAAACACTCTCCATAAATACGTAGTAATTATGACGGTTACTCCTTCTTAGGAATTCAAAGCTAAGGAGGCTTTGTCTGGACGTCTTTATTTTATGAAGGCTCTCAGCCCAGACTAGGTATTTGGGCCAGCTTTTGAGTTACGGTGCAAGGGCGTGCACAATCGTCCGAAACACGTGCAGATTTGCACAAAGCCAGTCTGCATTTCCTGTGCACTTCCTCACAATATTATTTTTTTCTACTTTTATAGGACGTTGCGTTTGCCTTTGTGCGCTTTGTTGGTACAATCAAGTTTTCGGTTTCGTTAATGATATCGAAGATTTTATCGAAATGGAAAGGAAACCACACAATGGCTCTCTATTCCTTAGTTCCGTTACCGTATTAGCGAGATAAGGCTGTGGGTAAGATTCGTTTTCATTAAACGTGGTAAAAGATATTTGACAAGGATTAGGGGCATGTGAAAGTATGTTTTTGATAATATACTATCAAATAAAAAATAAAAGTAAATAAATATTTTATGTATAAATCGAAAATCAGAAAACTAATAAAAATATTGTAATAAAAAAATATTTTAAAAAAACAAAAACCCGACTGCGTCAAAACTAAAAAGAAAAAAACAAGCCTGCAAAGAATTACTCACAGTCGGTACCCATTCATTTTATTACCAATCAAATCTTCCCAATGTTATGGGTCCCGACTGTGAGTAATTCTTTGCAGGCTTGTTTTTTTCTTTTTAGTTTTGACGCAGTCGGGTTTTTGTTTTTTTAAAATATTTTTTTATTTAACACTTTTTAGTTATGATAAAGTTGATTTTAAAATACCTTGATTAACTATTACCTACCCAACAAGAAATTAATAAACCAACTAAACTAAGTAACTTCGTATCGCCCTAATTATTTATTCAATTTTATTCATCAAATCCATCCAATCCAATTCCCCATCAGCCAATAATTCAATCCAATCCAATAATATCAAAAACTTTCGATAATGGCCCTCAAAAATTGATAGAATAGGTAAACTTTTCAAAACGCAACGATAGCGCGATCTAGGATTGGTTCAGATTTAGCAGCGACATCTAGTTGTGTTTTTGGTAATTAATGTAAATAAAAAATAATACTGAGGGTTGCGATGTTTGTAACTTCTGAACTACAAAACCGATGACCTTGAAATTTTTACAGAACATTTTAAAGTAGGTACATACCTACTTTCTAACAAAATTACCCTTCCTTTGCGTTGCGCAGTCGGGTAAAAAGAATCAATAAAATCGTACTATGTGTTAATGAATTACAACCAGATACCTACCTACTCATTTTGATTTTCATTTCCTCTCCCAAGGGAACCGTCTTGAATTTCAGTAAGTAAGTAGGTATAGTAATCAAAAGTATCCTATTTATACCTCGTAGTAGTATAGTATGTATGCACTCAAATAATACCAAGTTTCATTTAAATCCGTCCAGTAGTTTCGTTCGACCGAGACGTGATGCGCGGCCAAGATACACACAAACAGAATTTTAAACCGTTATATTTCCTAAGCTATTATTTAAAATGAAAAATAGTAAAAGAAACCTAACATTGATTTTTAAATACCTATTCAACGATACCCCACTTGACATAGTTCGTCAATTTTGAGTTTTTCAATTTTGACAATATGGCGTCTGGTTGTAACACTGGTTAATTTTGATTACTTTCATGTCTTTAGTGACACTCGCAAGGTTGAGACAAATCGATTGACGTTAGAATCATCAAAATCGGTCCACGCGTTTGGCCTCTAGAGTGCCACATAGAAACATCCATAGCGAGAATAATTATTAATCAACTTTAAACCGTTATTTTTCCTAAACTATTACTTAAAATGAAAAATGGTAAAAGAAACATAAAGTTGATTTTAAAATACCTATTCAACGATACCCCACTTGACATGGTGTGACGATTTTGATTTTTTTAATTTTGACATTAAGGCGTCTGGTGGTGGCACTGGTGAATTTTGATTACTGTCATGCCTTTAACAACACTCCCAAGGTTCAGACGAATCGATTGACGTAAGAATCATCAAAATCGGTCCACGCGTTTGGCCTCTAGAATGCCACATAGAAACATCCAAACATACATACATAATAGACTGATAAACACATTACCCTTCCTTTGCTTTGCGCAGTCGGGTAAAAAGACAATTCAACATAATCCAAAATGATTTCAATGAATAAAATAACTTTGACTTTAAGTAAATAAAAATATTGATGGACAAAATATTGTAGGTATTAGGTAGGTATATCAGTGAGTTCGGATGAGCAAGTGGCCAACTCTAGTGACGGAGTTTTTAGGCCGTAAGGCCTACGTCATGGCTTTTTGTAATAAATCATGTAGCTATACCAAATAAGTAGATTTATCATCTAATCTTTAGACCACCATTCCGTCAAGATAGTAAGGGACCCTCACCTCATGAGTGCTGCCAAATTTATTTGCACACCCTTCTCGGGTTTAAAACAAAAAGTTAAATCCATTATCGAATGAAACAATACAAAAACACGTAGATCAGATAGTACAAAGACAGTTTGGGTGCAAGTATAGGATTATTCTGCAAGGGTTTCAAAATTCAACCCTATGCTAGCTAAAGTTAAGGTTCTAAGCAGTTGTAGATATCTGATTACCGATGAGATGCACTGTGGTCAAGCTCTGATTATTTTTATCTCTGTATCTTCAAATGGTGTCAAAACTTATGTCCGGCGCACAGCGTGACGTAGGAAGGTGTGGTTCTAGGAAGTAATGACCACACAAGATGACCTATGTCATGACGTCTCATTTACCATATTCTGACAAATTGAGACCTCAGATTCGACGGGAGGTCCGATTGTGATTGCCAAAATATAAATGAATTTATGGATTGTCGTGTCGTGGTGTCGTGATCGGAAGTTATTATTCGTGGGTGTCCTATTGCAAGAAAGTAATAATAGACCGTTGGTCCAATTTTGGGAAAAAAGTGTCATGCTGATGATTGAGGCGTTTTTTTATCGATTGCGTTTTATAATCGATTGATTTTTAGTTCCTGTCCTATATTTCTACCTTTATAATTGTCTCGGGTCTGGTTGTTTTTTATGTTTAATATATATGTATTAACAAAAAAAAATGTAAGTCATGTGGGAACCAACGACTGAAATACTACATGTTTTATAACACAAGCTCTGGTTAGCTTACATGATGCTGTGTAAAATGTCCAGCATTATTTATTTATTAATTAATTCATACTTGGAGCATCTAATAAAACACAGAGGTCGGATACTGACTGGTTTATTCCACAATCAAGTCTACCCACATTATCCTATAGAAAACAACCCTACATTTTTCCCTCTTTTAAATCAACTATACTAATATCACAAGAAAAAAATATTAGCCTTCTCTAAAACCTTTTCGAATTTACAAGTAAGTCTTATAATTATAACGCATCAAAAACGACTATTTTTTAAATTGTTTCTGTTTAATTGCTTTAGAATTTATTATTTTCCCTAGATTGCAGTTACAGATAACTTTAATGTTATATCGTATAACCTTGGACGAACTAGATGTCTAGACCCCGATTTCGAGCGTCAAAACGCCAAACAAAAGACCAACCAACTGTTGGTTGACTCGTTCGTTTCGCTCATTCAGTCGCGCTAAGGTCGTTGTACTGTAAACATGAATTTGGCGGCAAACAAAAATGGCGATTTGTGCCATCAAAGTGTGCAGGAATTACAAAGGACGACTAAAAATAAATAAGGAAGTTACATAGCATCGGTAAGTAAACTATAAATAACTATAAGTTATGAAAACAAGAAAATCAAACTTTGTAATTTTATCCTTACATGTTTTAGGAGGGTTGCCATAATTATTCTTTGATTTTACCCATGTGAGAGCGTGAGCAAATAAAAAAAAGTGAATCCAAGGATTTTATATACAAACAGGATGGTTAAGTCGACTTTAATGTAAAAGGGACTTTGAACCTTATCACGACTACACAACGATCTATTATAATTTAATCTTGGTTATAAGGATTGTTGGTCTTGTTGAGAGGCTTTCTTGGTAGCTTTGTCTCTTTCACACTCGTTGTTGGATTAGTAGTGTGCCTAAGTCATTGAAATTTCAGGATATTTTTACCTTATCGCGCTCGACAAAATCAGCGCTTGATTTCGATCCTTGGTTTCGATCCTTGAATTCGATCCTTGATTTCGATCCTTGGTTACGATCCTGGATTTCGATCTTGATTTTGATCCTTGATTTCGATCCTTGATTTCAATCCTTGATTCTTGAATCTTGAATCTGAAATCTTGAATCTTGAATCTTTGAAGTGACAGCTGTCAAACTTCAAACCGCCATATCTCATGAATTACTCGTCCTAGACTCCCCGTTCTCAGTTCAAATGAAAGCAATGACCAAGATCTTAATTTGAACTGACAGCTGTCAAACTTCAAACCGCCATATCTCATGAATTACTCGTCCTAGACTCCCCGTTCTCAGTTCAAATGAAAGCTATGACCAAGATCTTAATTTGAACTGACAGCTGTCAAACTTAAAACGGCCATATCTCGGAAACTACTCGTCCTAGACTCCCCGTTCTCAGTTCAAATGAAAGCTATGACCAAGATCTTCATTTTAAGTGACAGCTGTCAAAATGACATCTGTCATCTGAAATGTAGATCTTGGTCATAGCTTTCATTTGAACTGAGAACGGTGAGTCTAGGACGAGTAGTTTCCGAGATATGACCGTTTTAAGTTTGACAGCTGTCAGTTCAAAGCTTAAAACGGTCATATCTCGGAAACTACTCGTCCTAGACTCACCGTTCTCAGTTCAAATGAAAGCTATGACCAAGATCTACATTTCAGATGATAGATGTCATTTTGACAGCTGTCACTTAAAATGAAGATCTTGGTCATAGCTTTCATTTGAACTGAGAACGGGGAGTCTAGGACGAGTAGTTTACGAGATATGGTCGTTTTAAGTTTAACAGCTGTCAGTTCAAATGAAGATCTTGGTCATAGCTTTCATTTGAACTGAGAACGGGGAGTCTAGGTCGAGTAATTCATGAGATATGGCGGTTTGAAGTTTGACAGCTGTCACTTCAAAGATTCAAGATTTCAAATTCAAGATTCAAGAATCAAGGATTGAAATCAAGGATCGAAATCAAGGATCGAAACCAAGGATCGAATACTTACGAGACAAATTAAGTAAACAAAAACCAGTATTGACCGCAAAAAATTTGAAACAAATTTTAGAGACACCTCGAAATCATAACATATTTTCCCCTACCTACTTTTATGGGAAATTTTCAAGAGCTGGTATCACTAAAAATGGACGACAATGTTGACAGGTGACGCAGCGCACCTGTATAGACAATAGACGATTCGCATACTTGTGTGCGTAATACGCACACTAGCGTTTCAAACCTGGCCTGTTGTTCTTATTGCGATTGTAGCGAAAGACTCGTTCTAGACATCTATTTCTTCAAAGCGTATAACGTGGATATGTGCCAGGGGATGCGATCGATACATCTCTCACAGGATGTAGATATTCCAGCCTGATCTATCTTATTGATTGAAACAGATGGTTTCCTACGTAAATTACGGTTGAAATTGTTCAATTTATTAATTAAATATTCATACTGATAGAAAGTAGGTACTTGTAAGTTACAGCTTGGTATTTTTTCTGAATGTAATTTCTCTTTTGGTTCTTATTTTATTACACTACTGGACCTAGGCCTTCACAAGTAGTTTAGGGTACCGGTTTTGTTGTTTCTATTTTTATCTAATTTTAAAAGGATGAAAAAAAATGATTATAACTCGGTAAAAAGTCATGCTGATTTGCATTGAAAAATTTTTGCTTATCGAGATGAACTTTGACAATTCAACCAGACAAAAATCAAGCAATTTTGGTCATAACTAAAACAAGAAAAAAGCAAATTATAAGTAGTTCTTTTTTCTATTTCTCTGAGAGCAAAATTCATTCAATAATTAAATCTAAATGTTTTGTAATACTAAACTTCGGCACGGGTTAACGTTACATTTCCTTTGACATCGCGTGAAATCTTTGTAAAAGCTCACAAGCCGCTGCTTAGCGCAGCTTAACTCAGTCAACAGTCTTATATAACAATCCGTTCTAATCTGAACTCTATCACTTTGCTTTAAGCTTGTCAGAGAACGCAGGTTTTACTTTGCAGGCACTTAATGCGTGTAATCAGTCCCTGATTGGTCTGAATTAATCGCAGAGAGCATGCGTGACTCTGCTGCTACCAAGAGAAATGGTGCACAGTAAGTCGAATTAAATTTAATGGTTTCATTAATACTCATAGCTTGCGTGATAATACAGAAATGAATAAAGATGAGGATGAATTAGTGTAAATATTAAAACGAGGTTTTAATCACAATAATTTTCAGTGCAAAGAATCAATAGGCTCAATCACGCATGTTGTAAACAAATCGTGAGTATTTTATACTATTCTTAGACCTAAAACTTCCAATAAAATAGACTGAATAGAATCGATTATTGGCAATGAGGTAACACACTAATAAAATACATAATCATAATGTACTAGGTCACATAGCCATGACTCGTCAATCAAAATTTGCAAACATTTTCCCAAACTCAGGATACAGGCTTGTCCTAGTGCGGGGTATTTGTAAATTATTTGCCCTATTTATTTAAACTATTTGTGTCCTATGTGTGCATGTTATACTTAATGTTTTATGAAATCAATTTATTTATTTATTTATTTATTAAACTATTCTAAAGATTAAAAATTACAGATACTTAATTAAAAGTTATTTTGCTGAAAATTTAATTTAATTTAAATTACTTAGCAAAATGCAAAAACAAACTGCCGCGACTAACATTCCACACCGCACACTTACCCCCTTACCTATGAAAGATATTTACAGTTGAACACTGGTTAAACAACGTCCTGTATCTGTTTTTCACAATCCACAAATAAAGACAGGACGTTGTTTAACCAGTGTTCAACTTTAAACATCTTTCATAAGTAAGGCCCTTAAAAACGACAAACGTGGCGATCGGCGATCACAGCAGTTGCACGATTCCTATACCGCGTCCGAACTTAGAAAGTCGATCCAACATCGAAAACGCGCGATTTTGGTACTGCGATCGAACGCAGAGAGTCACCAAAACGCGATGCAGCATCGATGTAGTCGTAAAATCACCAATCACCGATGCTAAAAGCAGCATGTCTGCTATAGCCCTTAGCAAAGGGAAAAAAAACGTAATTTTATGTAAGTAAGTACATCCGTACCCATATTATAAAATGTGAAAAGTGTGTTTATTTGTTTGTTTATTTGTCTTGCTTTCACGTCAAAACAGAGCGACAGATTGACGTGATTTTTTGTGTGGAGATAGTTGGAGGGCTGGAGAGTAACATAAGCTACTTTTTATCCGGGTACCACGCGAGCGAAGCCGCGGGCAGCAGCTAGTTAAGTATACCTATATTTTTACAAAAAGAATCTATGGAAGTTCGGCTTAGAATCTTTGGATCAAAAATCATTTTTATATCCCATAAAATTAACTACAGTTTACAAGCTACTATTAAACAAATATTTTTTATCTTAAATAGTGCTCTCACTACGTTCTGATATTATGATTTCTCAATATGCACCGCACACCTGTATTGGATATCTTATTTCATTATAAAATATATTATGGAATAGGCTGTTATAAAATTCAATTTGAATTCATTTTTTTATTTCGTGAAGATTAAAAATCGATTTGCTGATTAAGAAACTACTTAATTTTTAATTCTTAAATTCATACATAAGTGTCAGCTTTCAGTTAATGATGATGTTTTAATATTAATTTTATGTGATTTGTCATAACTTCAAAACTGTTTCATTTATACAACACAAGGCATAGTATCAAATTACACACACCAATAGCTGTATTGGTCGATCGGTATAGTGTCTCGGCTTTTGTGACCCATCAAGTTTTATTAGCAATTGATTATTGTGACGACAGAAAGCTTATCTGTTGATGAAGTTAAAGACTCTGAACAAATAAATAAATATTTATGGAAATCTCACACAGCGCCATCTAACCTTAAACTAAGCTTTGCTTCTGGATGGAATAATACTGTTATAAGTACTTGTCCATTCATTTTGCGTTTATAGTATCCACAAACTGAGTTTTACCCCAATCGCATCGATCTTTAAAAAAATCCCATACAATCTTAGACAACCTATTTCACCCATTTTTAAAAGGGCTGTTTTTGAAAACACGTATAAATTTATTTTGCATGTACAATATCCGTACCAAGTAATTACAAACAAATCACACTATGCGGTAAAAAGTTTCATAAAGACGGTTTCATCCTTTTTCACTCTTTTGAGGGTTGAATTTTGAAAAATCCTTTCTTAGTCGGTGGTTTTACTATAAAAGGACCTTCCAAATTTTAGCTTTCTAGCTTCAGCAGTTTCGGCTCGAAGATGATAAATCAGTCAGTTGGTTAAGCTCTTTTAAAGGTATAGATTACATTTGAAAATTAAAAATCTTATCAAAATTTTCAATTCCGACGGGATAAGATTTTTCAATTTCAAATGTAATAATACCTAAGTGTGGTTTATAAAAAAAAATATAGGTATAGATTAGTAAATTGTGTGGATTCTCTGTGAATCCTACTTCTTCTTTCTCTCTCATTATAACTCGCTACATTTCGAAGTAATGATTAAGTTACGTTCTCTAATGAAGTCATTGTTGGTAATAGTGCATCAATAAAGCCATTACACCGACGATTCCAATTCGTCACTGTTATTACACTGATGTTTCGACGCTACCGCCATGAGCTTTCGGACGCTACTGATGCTTTGTTGCTCTTTGTTTTATTTTAGAAGTTTTTATGTTTTAGTTAGTTAGCATTTTACGCGACAGGTTAAAAGTCCTTAACCAATAATTTTGTTTCCTTCAATGTTTAGAATTCATATATTAAAGTAAGTTCGTATAATCCAGAAGCTAACTCTGATGACGACTTTTTTGGACGCCTCAAGGCCTCCATCATTGTTTCTCGATTAAAAAGCCTCGTGCCTTCCAAAGTATAAAGATAATTTCTTTATGGTGTTCTTATGAAGCGCTCGTGCCGTAGCTTGCTTAGACGTTCTTGACTGATCGTTGAAGCAGGGTTGTGCGTGGTCATAGTTTGGATGGGTGACTGCAAGTTCAGTATTAACCTAAACTGTATCCTAGGTCTCTTGCTTGCTCGTCTACAAAAGTAAATATAATTAGTACTTAATGGCAACGTCCTGTGCTTGCCCTGTAAACAAGTGCAAAATGTAGGTTATGTAGGGACTCAATGTCTACTTATCCCATAGTTCGAGGTGGGTACACCTTAATGTACCTACGTAGGTAATTCTATAAGGTTGTATGTAGTTATATTTGTTGGCTTACCCCGTGTTTGTACCCGTTATGCTATACTTGCGCTTGTTATTGTAATGGATAGCATCCACTTTTGTTGGTACTCGGGTAGTGCCACGTCACGTACCTGGCATAAGCCATATCGCTTCACATTTATCTAGTCCTCCAGAGTTTTAATTGTTTTAATTTTCGTATAAATTCATTTCATCAAAATTCCCCACTTGATTTGCATTGCAATTGCAAGCAAACTCTAGAAAACCATCAATCAATCAAATCAAATTGTTTGCTTCGTTCGTTCATCGTTGCTCGCTCGGTTCGCTTTGGGTTCGCTGCAACGTATGGTTGCCATGTCACTAAATATTAATTTATTAAAAGAAAAAAAAAAAAAACCGTATTGATTCTCACATTACTTTTTATTTATAATATTATATTTACCCTCTCAAAAAATAGTCTAAATACATACTTAATTAAATATTTTATACCTCACCTACACATCACTTTTATTAATTATATTTATTTATTTTAGTTTGTCGTGTATGTTTTCCGCTCGTTACGTCACACCGGTCAAGGTTTAGTCTGAAAACCAGCGCTGCTTCCATTTCATGGGAGTAGCATTAATGCTGAGACTGACCTGTTTGGTCAATACCACGCACAGGGGAGGGGCTAGATATTTTTTCCGAGCTAGGTACTTAAATATATTTTATAGGTATATTGTACTTACTTAGATATTTGTTTCTCTCCTTCTTATGTCTTACTTGTCAGTCTGTTTGTATTTTCAGCATCCAGCTCTTTATACCTATTTACTTGTTTGTTTAGTTAAGTACCTACCTGTATCTTTTGTTTGTTATGTATTATGTAGCTATTTTCCTGTGTGTGTGTTGTACCAAATAAATGTTTATCTATCTATCTATCTATCAAGTGGCATTGCGAGCTGAGCGCTTCAGTGCTTCGGAACTTAATTTAATAAATAAAATACCCATTTATAGACTCACTCATACCTACGTCATTTAGTTCATCAAACCCCGAAATAAAACAAAACGGTCATCGTAATATCTTTTCGTCACACTCCTGAATCACATTCGGCACGCAACTACTGTGTCAACTGCTTGATGACTATACTTCTGATTCGGTACGGTTTACCTCCATCTAATGACGATTGTTCCATTAGGGTTGGTCAGCGATGATGTGATCAGATTTTTACACTTTTATCAAAATTACTAAGTTTTTTCTTTTTAACCGACTTCAAAAAAGGAGGTTCTCAATTCGTCAAAATCTTTTATTTTTTATTTTTTGGGTGAGAGTTGTACCAAATACATATTTGGTACCTACATGCCCACATTTTGCAAAAGTTAGCATCCTCTTTGTTCCATTTTCATAACTAGCTACGTGTTAATGCCCATATAAATTTTTTGAAACGAAAAATCCTTTGATTCGAACCTTCGACCTTCGGATCGAAAGTCGAGGCACTAACCCACTCAGCCAACACTCTCTCTCAAGTGTTATATAGGTGCTAAGTAGCTCTTAAGTGTTACATATATTTTTATAACTTATTCCTTCTGATCTAATATTCCCGTCGGCAGCAACCAAAGCACAGCAATAAATGGACTCGCAGCATAAAAAGTATAAAAGACGACATTCTCACAGTATTAATATGAACTCTCAGCTTGATTAACTACTTTATAATCATAGAGCAATCTGGTTACATTTATCAGTCGCTAACGAGCCGATAAATTGATCGCTATAGATAAACCCATTCACAAACAAGAAACATAACAAAAATATCTGTCCAATACCAATTTGTAGCTGGATTATATTTAACCGATTTCAAAAAAGGACTCCTCCTTCTATAGAGGAAATATTCTTGCAAGAAAAGGACGAAATACTATATAAATAACATTGTTAATTGCCCATGAGACAATGTTGTTTGTTTTGTGACAAATTATTGAACAATATGTGGTTACGTTGCACATCTAATAATATCTTAAACAAAGTATATACTCATTACATACATACTTACATAAAATCACGCCTCTTTCCCACAGGGGTAGGCAGAGACCAAGGATTTCCACTTGCTACGATTCTGACACGTCTTTCGCCTCATTCACTCTCATAACATTTCTCATCACCAAGCGTGCCAAACGGTAAAAGGAAATTGTACAATTTTTCAGAGATTTAACATCCAAGTAAAATGCATACAAGTTAGGAATACACACCACCCAAAAGACTAATGGAAACCCACTTTAAAAGGTAGCGCCTCTCTTCACCACTCGAATTAATTATAAATGCTTTTTGAATCCCCTTGATAAAGAAGCCACATTTAACAAAATGTGGAAGATAAGATTGAGGATATACTAATTCAAATCCAGTTTTTTATATCTTTCTTCAAACGAAGATAAGCTTATCTGGATCGGCGCCTTCAACTTAATATTTTATAACAAGTCATTCAATTCATCATTTTTAAAGAATCTCATTTCCTCGTTTCTTTTTACGATTTCGGGGAATCTACGAATTATTAGTTAATTTCATGGTCCGTTTCCTTATTTCTGGATAAAATGCGGCATGTACCTACGGTAACTGACCTCCTAATTTTGCTGTCAGGTCAATGTCTGCAGGGTAACCGCAATAATTTTCTGTCTGAATGATCAATGATCAAATGATCAATAAGGCACGAGTCATAGGAAATGAACCGAAACGAACTAACTGCTTGGATCAAGTGACCGACAGTTCTAATTGAACGAAGTTTTTAAGTTTTTGAATTCAAATTCGTTCTATTCCAATGTCAAAATTTTGCTGGAAAAAAGATTGAAAAAAGCTTACGATTACAAAAATGATCACAGAGTATCAAAGAAATTTGAAATTTTTTTAAGCTTGGTTTTATGTGTAAGTTATTTCGTTTTGACAAATAGATAATACCTACTTAAACAAAAATTTGTCTTTTTAAAATTATCAACGGGACATCGCGTAATGAAATCATTTTATTTACCTCGACGTTTCGGCGACATTACAGTCGCCGTGGTCACGAGAATATGTAAAAATTTGTCCGTTTGAACATAACACTTTGATTTACGATTAAAGATCGTTTTTTTCACTACACTGTAAACTTGGCTTTCAGGTGAACTTCTACTGGTATTGAAATTAATCACCGGTTGATGTTTTGAAATTCTAAAAAGCGTGCCATAAAGAGCTTCCGTGTAAGCAAGTCCAATGAGTTCGATCTATTACAACACAGGCAATAAAAATTATCGATGCTGGAGAGGACCACCTCGAAAGTAAGATGTGGCGGTCAATAATTAGGGGTTAAGAACAAACGGTTCCGGAGTATCGGTTCATTGGCACATTGATTTTGATTGATGTTGCTACTGTGTGGCAGACCTCACTGCTTGCTGTGTTTTGTGTGTCGAAACCTGTTTATGAAAGTAAATTTTGCATGTAAACATTACCACCAATCTTCATTATTTAGGATTCCTCTGCATCCAAAGGTTGCCTGGAAGAGATCGCTTCTTAGCGATAAGGCCACCAATTGTACATTGTTACGTAGTTTAATTGTAGGTTGTATTTTGTAAATAAAGCATTTTCATTCATTCATTCATTACCTGCACTACTGAATACTTCGTTGTATAAAGTTAAATCTCGTAATGGAGCTGCTTGGAAACCCGATAGTTGAATGAGATTTTAAAAACAGTACATTTTATTGTATCATTACTTCAAGACAAGTGAAGCGCTCGTGGCGTAGCTTGCTTAGACGTTCTTGATTGATCGCTGAAGTTAAGCAGCGTTGAGCGCGGACACAATTTGGATAGGAGACCACAAGTGGCATTACTATCTGAGCGCTTCGGCACGTTAAATTGTTGGTCCCGGCTTTTAAGTCGTTAAGCCAGGACGGAGGCCTAAGTGGCCTAAAAACTCCGTCACCAGAGTTGGTCACTCGCTCATACAAGCTTACTTACTAAGAGAAGTAATTCAGTAGCAACATGTTATTTAGTTTCGCAGTCGGCATTTTCTGTTCTCAGGAAGCTTGCGGAAACTCGCTCTACGATTACCTCGTATCTGATTCAGTTGTAATCGAGCGTTCATCGCAAACTTACTTCTGGGCGTTTCCGATGATAATGAGAGCCTACAGTTCGATTAATACGCTTCAAGTACCGTAGCGGTACGAAAAATTGAGGCCTTAAGTGGCGGTGTGGTGTTAAGAGGTACAGATTGACACAGAGATGAAGTTACACTAATATGTGGGAATCGGTTTTCAATAAGACTTGGTGCCCTTATGAAAAATACTCGGATTGACTTCCTAAACGCGGCCATACCATTTTTTTGTTGGCACTTTCGCTTGGGCCCAACAATGTGTGGTATTCCTTTCTAAACGCATTCCTTTCTAAATGTTATTTTAGGTTGTGTACAATAAAGAGTTTTCATTCATTCATTCATTTATGTGTAACGCCTGAATGACCTTAATTATCACAGGTCAATACCTACTCCATCCAAAAATTTTATCTAATGCATAATGATAATTATTATTACGGGATTTTATCGCGTACCTTTTATTTATTTGTCATCTCGTGACCACGAACGCTGCAACGTGTTCGAAACGTCGGGAAACAAAATAAATAAAAGGTACGCGATAAAATCCCGTAATAATAATTATCATTATGTTAACAAATCGCGAAAGTTTAGCAAGTTCATCTAATGCATTTCGCTGAAGCATCTACTGTGTTGTTCCGTACTGTACCTGTGAATTTGGGATGATAGTAGTTTGTCTAAGTACCGTGAAGGGCTAATGAGGGATGAGGCTTACGGAAGCGTCTTATATAATGAAGCGATGAATTGAAAATGATTTTGATTGGGTAGTATGGAGGCAGATGTCCTTCAATAAATTTTCTTGTGGGACAATTTAAAATTTTGTATAACGGTTTAGTTGGAATACGTCAAACTTGTCATTATTTATGATTATGATGTGATTAATTATTATGTTTTCATGTTTTTGAATGAATGAACAAATTCTTTCATAAAATGTCGTCTCTTCTCCACCAGTCTATCCTCCCTCCTCCCATTTCCCAGTCTTGTTGGCCTGATTCTTCACGGTGTTGGTTGCGAAAGAACAGGAGTAAAATCACCTAGCTATTAGACGTTTCATATTAGGTCTTTACCTATGAAATTGCCGTTTTTAATGAAAAAAGTTAACGTAATTTTTTTTCTACAATTTTTATTTCTATTAATCAAAGTAATCACCCATGCAATCAATGGATCTTTGTCAACGCCGTGGCAGTTCATTATGCCCTTCTTGAAGAAATTAGCTGGACAGGAGGCAACAAATTCTTCCAAGGCATTTTGTACAGCCTCTCGGGAATTCAATTTTTTCCCACCAAGAAGTTATCCAAATTCTGGAAAAAGTAGAAGTCTATAGGCGCAAGGTCTGGTGAGTACTGTGGACGACGGAGAGCTTCCAACCCTAGCTCTTGTAACTTGGAGACCGTCTACTGTGCAGTATGAAGTCACGCGTCGTCGTGCAGGAGCAGCGGAGACGAGCGATTGATCAAAGCTGGTTGGGGATTGCAAGCTTCTCCATCATTGTGTTCAGTTCTTCACTGTACAGATCTGCAGTAATGCTCATCCCATTTGGTAAGAAGCTGTGATGAATCACACCGGCGCTAGACCATCAAACAGTAACCATCACTTTTCTAGGGGCAATTTTTCGTTTAGGGGATTGTTTAGGTGCCGAACCCGGATCCAACCAACCAACGTGCTAACCGCTTGCGATTGTCAAACAAAATCCATTCTTCGTCGCAGGTAACAATGCGGTTCAAATTCCTTCGTATGTTTGCTTGGTGAGCAGTGCAAGGCACATCTCGACGCGTACTTCGCGCTGGCGATCATTGAGTTCGTGGGGCTCCCCTTTGTCAAGCTTTTTTACCTTGTCAATTTGACGCAAATGGACCAATATTGTTTTGATGCTAACGTCGAAAGCTGCTGCTAATTCAGCCGTAGATTGAGTATCATCAGCCTCCACAATCGCCTTTAATTCGTTATTGTCAACCAAAGTTTTTGGATAAGTACGGGGTTCATTTTCAGATCGAAATTTCCAGAACGGGAACTGGTAAACCAATAACAGGTGGTGTGTTCGTTTTTAATGTTCGCTACGTAAACGTAGTTGATGTTGCGTGCCACTTGTGCCGCGTTGCTGTCACGACGGTACGCATATTCCATAATTAGTCGAATTTTTTACCTATCCATGATGACGAAAAAGATTCAAACGCGATGAAAACATAACGCTAATCAATAAACAAATGACTAATTTTTAAAAAAGAATCCTATGTTGTTAATATAAAATTAATTTGGAATTAAAATTCTTGGTCAAACCAAAAAATATTTTGATTTGAAATGACCAGTACTGAAAAACGGCAATTTCATAGGTAAAGACCTATTATACTGAATAAATTCATGTACTGAATAAATGATATTTGAATTTTAAAGTTGAAACAAAAAAAAAAAATTAGTAAACGTTTACGTAAAACCATCTTAAATTCCAAAATACGTAGATAGCTGTGATACCTATAGTATTAAAAGTTATTGTGATTGTTATTTTCTTTACAATCTGAAAGTTAGGTACAAGGTTCTCGAGACTTTTTTGAACAAGCAGTAAAATCAGCGTCATTATTTTTACTAAGCTTTGTATTTCCTATACGTTATTCAATTACAGAGAGAAATGTATTCCTACTGTTTACAATTGCTAGTTATGTAATTCACATAACGATGTGTCGACAGTCAGACCACCGGAGACGTACTTTTTTGATATACTTCGTTAGAGTCAAGCTTTGTGACATGGTATTGCCGTAACCTGTAACTGTATAGGATATACCGCAGATTAAATTTAAAGTGGAGTTTTATTGAAACAGTAGATTTTATATTGATGAGGCACATGTCCAGCAGTAGAGTTATGATTATAATCATAGCCAAATGCGTTTATCAATTACAGAAGGTTCCCCTAGAACGGATATGTTTGTTGAGGTATTAATCCTCTTTTTTTTCTTTTGACGACTTTGACGAGACTCACATTGTTCGACTGGCTCCACACTGGAGCTTGACTATTTAGATTTTAAGCGGATGGATCACCGAAAAGAAAGCTAGGCCCCATACCGTGTTTGTTGCCCTGATTCTTCACGGTGTTGGTCGCGAAAGAACAGGAGTAGAATCACCTAGCTCTTAAGACGTTTCAAAGTGGTCATAACGGTCCTACTGAATAAATGATATTTGATTTTTTTTTTTTTGGATAGTAGACGGATTAAATTGAGAGGATAATTTATGCGCTGGATGAGCCTACTCCATCAAAAACAATGTCACCAGTGGCCTGTTGAGTGTAGGTAAATATGTGTACTTGTTGAGTGTGCTGATGTTATATATCATCTAGTAAAAATATAATGACTTTTGCAATATCTGCAACCATAGATACAATTCCATAACTCTACTGTTGTAAAACTACACTATTCCTGTCTAAGCTATGATCTATCTAATAAGCACATACTAAGTATAGACCCCTCATTTTCACGATACTTTTCTCGAACATGTCAGTCGAATCCATAGATTTTCCGTCGCCTGTACTATAATAATTACCTGACCATCTGGCTGGTGGTCTTTCAGGTTTTTTTGTAAAACTCATGCGGCCACCATTCAGTCACTGCCTTTGTCCAACTACCGTCTTTCTGCTTTGCCAAAATATCTAAGCTTCTTATAAAATGAGATATTCTTCTTGTACTCTCCATGCAGGTGGAACGGCAGGACGTATCTAGTAGATTTGGAAAGGCCATACAGCTGTGTCATTCAAACGATAAACGCTCACTCAAATCACAATCTTATTATCATAGGTCAGTATTGACAGGCTGTAGGCAATTTCATTCGATTATCTCGACACCTGGAGAGGTCGTTGAACTCGTTTCATTGTTAACTCAATCAGGTTCTGATCTTACTCTTCCAAAAATGGGCAGTGTCAATTATGTAATTGGTTGAAGGAGTGTATAGAGTATATGAATAAGAGCGAAAAAAATTTAATTCACAAGTATAGGAAAATAACAGTAGGTATGTTAAACTCTTCAATGTACATTTAAATTAAGGCTTAGGAATAAAACATAATAGCATTCAAATATACAAGCCAGCTAAGTGTCGTTGCAAACGATCTATAGATATAGATATAGCTCTATTCAGCCTGGTCCCTGCCAGTAGGAAACGTGCTCAGGCGCTGGCATTATACCACACTGAATGAAACTGCTCCATTGATCCAAATATTCGCCAGCTCTCGAATCACGTCAATCTGAATTTTGCGTTAAGTAGCCGAAAGAAAAGCTTCTTTAAGGTGGAATCCGACGGTTCATTTTGTGTTAATTTCCGTTGTTCATTTTGCATATTTCACTCAAAGTGACACATCTAAACATCAAATGAAAGAAAAGTGTCATAGAAAACCCCAGCATTCATTCGAGTGATATTTTACTTGAGTGAACCGTCTGATTCCACTTTAAGGAAAACAAATTTTAATGTTTAAAATTTAAAATATTATCGCGTACTTATTGAAATCGTCATATTTATTCGACGTTTTGAACGACATTAAAGTCGCCGTGATTGCCAGTAGGCACTATAGATTGTTCTGCACTACAAAAATCAGCCATTTTTGTAACATTCGCTTCTTCGACTAGTTTTGCTTCTATTCTAATATTACAAGCGATTGCCATCAAGTCACAGTTTAATACAGTGGAATTCAAAAATGTATATAAACGGTTGCGTAATAAAAGATTATACGATCTTTTGACTGCAAAATTTCGGTTCATTGTCTTATACAAACATACGTGGCTGTTTCAGAAGTGTCCTGCTGCTTCTGTAATGTCTTTATTGTGATATAAAGTGAGAGAACTGATACGATGTCGTTTTTGCGGCGCGCAGTCGATTTTATGTGGTTTATTCTGAAGCAGTATCGAGTCTAATTATTTGAATAGTGCGACACGCAAGCCCTTTGACTAAAGCCGGTGGTGGGATACGAAAACCTATGGAGAGGTGCAGACTTGACAAAAATCATATTATAAGATGAAAGTTTGTTATTGGATGTTGGGATATTTGTTACTCAAACGCGCAATATTGAACAGTTATGGATGAAACATGGAACAGATGTATAGTGTGACCATAAATAGCATACAATTAGACTATTAAAATACTAGTAGTTCGCCCCGAACTGAGATCTCGCGCACCGTTGTGTTGATAGCCTAGATTTGGACTTGTTTCTGACTACCCCTATATCTACGTTAAGTGCTCTTTCTAGTGTTTACCACACAATGATATCTAATGCGCTACCTCAGTATGATAAAGATACATGCAATACATTAAGTCGTGTCGTGTTTATATTCAATAGTTGACCCCGCGAACTTCGTACCGCGCCTCAGGAAAGGCCTCTTAGTTCGAGAAATTATTAAAATAGCAGTTCAATACAAAATGTATTAGAAAATCAATTTCCCCTCCCCTCCACCTGGCCCCCTCCATCCCCCCTCCCTACCCCCCTCCCCCTCCCTACCCCCTCCTCCTCCCTACCCCCCTCCCCCCCCCCTCCCTCTCCCTCTCCCTCTCCCTCTCCCTCTCCCTCTCCCTCTCCCTCTCCCTCTCCCTCTCCCTCTCCCTCTCCCTCTCCCTCTCCCTCTCCCTCTCCCTCTCCCTCTCCCTCTCCCTCTCCCTCTCCCTCTCCCTCTCCCTCTCCCTCTCCCTCTCCCTCTCCCTCTCCCTCTCCCTCTCCCTCTCCCTCTCCCTCTCCCTCTCCCTCTCCCTCTCCCTCTCCCTCTCCCTCTCCCTCTCCCTCTCCCTCTCCCTCTCCCTCTCCCTCTCCCTCTCCCTCTCCCTCTCCCTCTCCCTCTCCCTCTCCCTCTCCCTCTCCCTCTCCCTCTCCCTCTCCCTCTCCCTCTCCCTCTCCCTCTCCCTCTCCCTCTCCCTCTCCCTCTCCCTCTCCCTCTCCCTCTCCCTCTCCCTCTCCCTCTCCCTCTCCCTCTCCCTCTCCCTCTCCCTCTCCCTCTCCCTCTCCCTCTCCCTCTCCCTCTCCCTCTCCCTCTCCCTCTCCCTCTCCCTCTCCCTCTCCCTCTCCCTCTCCCTCTCCCTCTCCCTCTCCCTCTCCCTCTCCCTCTCCCTCTCCCTCTCCCTCTCCCTCTCCCTCTCCCTCTCCCTCTCCCTCTCCCTCTCCCTCTCCCTCTCCCTCTCCCTCTCCCTCTCCCTCTCCCTCTCCCTCTCCCTCTCCCTCTCCCTCTCCCTCTCCCTCTCCCTCTCCTTCTCCCTCTATAATTTTGGTACATGCCCAGCCCACTATTTGCAGGAGTTAGCGTTTGCATACGTGACAGGTTGCAAGCCCATCGCCGCTATTAGAACGTTAACTGGTTTCCTCACGATGTTTTCTTTCACTGTTTAGAGCTCGTGTTAATGCGCATTTAAATTTTTCTAATCGAAAAATCCATCGATGAGCACGGCCAGGGTTCGAACTTACGACCTATGAATCGAAAGTCGAGCACTCTTCCACTCGGCCAACACGGCTTTTATTTTCAATCTCAAGAAAAAATATCAAGTAGCAACTAAAATCATTGCAAACCAAACCACAACGATGCCACACTCGTTCTCTGTTAACCAGACCTACGAATACATCGAAACTCTATGAAACGGGAGCTCTCTCCATACTTCCGTTAATTGGTTTTCATCAGTTTTCTTTTTCATTGTATTTCAAAAACTATAGAACCTAGAAGAAAACTAAAAACCATTTTGGAATGTATAAATTGAGTACTTTCATATGACACCCCACTCAATATATTTGGGTAACTTTGAAAAAAATTTAACCCCTTGGGAACCCCATATCTTTACAACCCCTTCATCGATTACGCTCATACGCTCCACAGCAAATTTCCATAGCACAACCTATTGACCTATCAAGTTTCATACAGATTGGATAAGCGGTTCGATAGTTATGCGAGAACATAAAAATGAAACATACAAACATACAAAGCAAAATCGCCTAACTTGCCACTAAGATCTTCGCTCGCTTCGCTCGCTCGATCGATAAATATCATGTAAGCAAAGCTGCGAGCAGAAGAACATGCTCTCTTGTTGCAATTTTTATTCATGGTTACAAAATTACTCGTGTTATAACAATACCAATAGATTTCTTCACATTTTACATTGAGAATCTAGCCTAGGTTAGTAACTGTAGGTATTGGCTAGACTCTCAATGTAACTATTACTAGAATTTTGGATTTGAGTAATTGACTGCAAAATGTGAAGAAATCTATTGATAATGATATAATTGTTACGGGCTTGTAACATTCAAGTGAGCATGTTATAGAACCAATATGTATTTGAAGGATTCTAAAATGTATGCAAAACTTTGCAGTTCTTATTATAATACGTATAATATATGCAGGTAGTAAGATTATTTTCATGTTCAATACATTTTCAATCTAATAGATTTTTTTTATTAGTAACTATAAGATTATGGTCTGAGTAATTCCAGAGTAGTGTCGTCTCCATGGTTTTTGGTTCGACAATTAAAATGATCGAATGCGTGGTTTTTTCTCGCCGATGCAGTTACAGTTGAAATTATAGCATTTAATTGAGGTCTAGACGATCGATGGGGTTTACATTTTTAAGATAGTGAGAACCTAGCTTATACTGAAGGTGTTGTAGTAAAATATTTTATAGCTACCATCTTTAGATGATTTTTTTGCTCCAAGCAGTTTATTTTTCATTATTCTTGTCCTTGTTGCAAGGAATGTGAAAAATTCCCAAAAATAGTAGATTAGCTTAGAAGAAGAATAAGGAATACACGATTGGCTGACACGATTCTCAATTTTAAAAGGAGTTAGTACTTATTCCATGTCTTTCTTGTGGATATGACTGGTTAAGCTGAGAGGTGTAGGAGCTGGGCAAGCCTACTCCATCTCAACAATATCCCAGGCAAACAGTGTAGGCAAAGTTAAGTGGAGGCAAAGATTGCCTCCTGACACTGTATAAATAATCCAGTAAAAGCTTGTGCGCCACTAGGCCAAAACTCATGAAAAAATATCTTCAGTTTAGCTTACGAGCATCTTACCGGATCATTTACTAATATGTTCTCTTCCAAACTGTTATTTTATTACCTACTTCTGTGTTTTTCTTTGTCAACAAAGTTTTTAGTTTCCTATATGCGAAAACATATAATTGGTAAGTAATTAGTTTTTTAAGTTGTTTCATAAGCTGTTTTTTAATACTGTTTGTTTTCCAAATAAAAATAAAATAAAAATAAAAAAATTATTATGCTTTAAAATTCCTGGTATATAAAACCTTAATAAAGGTTATAGCTGACCAGTTGCCTCCGCACCGCATCGCCTTTTCGGCATTCACTTGGTCCTTTACTTTTGGATTGCAAAGCGGCGACTCGGTGAAGTTACGAAGTTGATGAGGGTTGGTCCATAGAATTCTATACAAAGAATTCCGAGCCGATGCGGCGCGGTTCGGAGGCAACTGGTCAGCTATAACCTTTAGTCACTTTTTTTCGCCAAATTCTCCAATAAGGATTATCGTAACCTACATCAGACAACGCGAAGAATTTAAGTTATTTTACACTAAAATTCGGCCGTTACAATTGAATTCCTAGTTCCTGGGCCCAACAAGTAGTCGGCGACATATTATAACTGTTTTTATAGGAATTTTGGAGCAATTCGAGATGTTTTATAGATATCGTAAAATCTTACTACCTGAGACCACAGCTCATACTAAAACAGTTGGTAAAGTACAAAGATTATGGATGTTTGATATTTTATACGGGATAAGCTATTTGTTCTAGGACTACCTACTCATTGAAATTAAGTATGTTTTTCTGAAGAAAACTAATTTTTTGAATAGAAATGCTGTCTTCGGTCAATTATTATATTTTGTTGACCTAGGGGATACTTTGTTGGTTGTAATTTTTTTGCATTGTAAAAAGTATACTAAGTCATAGAATAAAGTTTTCTTAACGAGTAACTACACTATCGGATGTAAGGTGACCACTCTCGAATAATGAAACAAGACATTCAAACAATGATTCTGTAAGAAAATAAAGCAAAATCGTTTTACACCGAAGTAAATCCAGTATATTATTGTTAAAACTGTTCTAGTTTATTTTTTTGTAAACACATTGAAATTAGCTTTAATAAAAATATGTACTTTCAACCAAACAACAAAAAGCTCAAATTTCTCTCCTATTACAGTGTACCAGCTATAAAATCTCGTAATGATAATTATCATTATGTTAACAAACCGCGAAAGTTTAACAATTGTAGTGTACCAGCTGTCCTCTCCTATCTGGACCCTTAAGGACCCAATTCATTAAAGGCCATTAATGAGCTTTATTGCGGCCCAATGCCACAAGTCACGGCTCTACGACTGATTAATTAAATAGACAATGAATGGGACATCGAATCCAGCTTGGTAGCGCGGAGTATTTTTACTTAGATTTCATTGTATGGAAATTTTAGCGTAAATAGATTTGAATTGAAGGTAAATAGTTGAGTTTTTTAATTTTTGTTTTTGGAGCTTTGTTGGAGTACCTAATGTACGATTATTGTACCAAAAGTGTTTAAATACCGGTAAATGAACTCTTCACTTCAAAAAAATTCTAGTGTATAAAACGTGTTCTACACGGTTTGAAACCACAGCTTCTACCAAGGTGACCTTGGCACTTTCTACCAATGGCGTCATCGAAATTTACTGTCAGCCAATGGCGTCTGTAGCGAAATTTACTGTCAACCAATGTCATGCGAAATTCTAGCAAGGTCACCTTGGTAGAAGCTGCGGTTTCAAACCGTGTATTTGACGCTTAAATAGTGCACTAGAAATTTTTTGAAGTGAAATACATACATTAGAACATTGATGGAAATAATCGTGAACAAATCTATAGCCAGGCTCCATTTCTATAAGATTAAATTTTGTCTAAGTATATTTTGTTTTAGTTAGACCAACGAGGTACATTCCTATAAGTACCTACCTATATGGTACTATGGTGCTAGGTTCAAATCTAGGTAGGTATATAAGAAAATTTACAGGAAAAAGTTCAAAACGAATAAAAATAAATAAAGAAAAACGGTAGGGAGGGTAAATCTTAAGGTAAGTGCATCTTAAATTCTCACAAATGTATGCACCCAAAATGCACTTGAACTTCGAAATTCGTAAATTGCTGCGCATGCGCATGCCTCAGGGATTTGGGTCACACGCTTATTGCCAGAAACTTTACACTCTTATTGTCCTTGAAAAGTGGCGTATTTTTAACCCACTTAAAAAAGACGTATGTATATATTTATTATGTATGAATTATTATTAGAACTGCAACTTAGGGACCAGTGCAAGTTTCATTAAAATCGGTTCAGCAGTTTTCAAAATATGTACAAGATACAAACTTTCCGTGATAACTGAAGTTAGTTTTTAGTTTTTTGAAAAAATATCTTGTTATTCGGGCCATTTAGTAATTTTTGAGTGCTAATTGCTTATTCTTGTTTTGAAACGCCTGCGCTGGTTTTGTGATAGCGCTGTGCTTTATGACATGTGTGACACTACACTACTAGTGTATCTCTTGCCAGTACTTTACTCTTCTTATGGTTACAGTTTTTTTGGCAATCTGGTGGTTGTAGAGTGTTTCTTATTTGCTTTACTTTGTGTTTTGTCACTATTCGTAAAATGTTGGCATTTGCCAATGATTCTGTTAATCCCTTTAACAAAAAGGATCATGATAGAAAATTTTAGTGAATATCTATCGTTTATGTGGTCGTACGTAGGTAAGCCTGTAGTTATGCTCGGAACCAAAAAATGTAAAAATAACGTTTATAACCTTGCAGAACTAAACCGAAATCGACAAACCAATAAAGAAAATATTTTGACAGGTAACGGGTAAACCATTTTCAATATGGAACAATCGGTTCTGCGCAAGTGACCGCGCAGCTGCCGCACGCGCGTCGGTCGCGTGCCGGAGACGCACGAGCGGCGACGAGCGGCGCCGAGCGACGCCGAAGGCTGACGAAGCTTTGACTAAGTAGCCAGGTGCGAGAAATTGTGGTTGTTTTTCGGGTACACAGAACTTTGTGAATTTTTTTTTGGTATCATTTTCGCGAGGAGGTTCTTTGATGATTTCATTGATAATTATGCCAAATTTACGATTACTTATCAATGTCCATGATGTAGTAGAAGTTTGCTAAAAGGATTTAAAATACCTCGCTACACTTTCACTCCAACGTTTCTTAGAATCCCTCTTTTGCTCGGAATTCAAAATCAGAATTCGAAGCATAAATCAACTTTAATCTCTTGTCGCAAGGTTTGTATTTAAAAAAAATATAATTCCAAATCAGTCAGTCAACAATAGCACCCGAATTGTTTGATTTTCAATAACTAACTATGTATCTGATATTGAGTGAAGATTAAAGTGTGATTTTTTAACTTAGGCTAAGGATAATCGTGAATAAAAATATCCCACAAAAAACATTTTTCATTAATTTTCTAAACAAAAACTACATACCTAGGTACTATAAAATATAATTGACAGGATAAAGATCAGCAAAAACTGATACAAGAAGCATTTCCGCCGATAGCAGGCTAACTGTGGGTAGTCACAGAAAAAAAACTAAAACTAAGTGTGGAAGTTGAAATTATATAAAATTAAAAGTTGCCATGAACCTAACGTTATAATGATGGGCCAGGTAATGAGAATCTCCTTGCAAACGGATGTACAGTTAATCTCAAAAGTTGAGTAGCACATTTTGATTTGTAGGTAAAGATGTTCGATGCTTTAGTTTAGTCGATAGATGTTCATATCAAGATTTTCTACCCTGACGACTTAGGAATCTGTAGCCGAATTGGCGAAGGCACTCTGACTAAAGGAGGATCACTTGTCATTGCGGGTTCGAATCCCGTCGTAATTGAAAATTTTGATAGGGTTTTTCATTTTCAAATGTAAAGATGTAGGTAAGTACCTAATTAAATAGTGTTGGTGGCTAATAAAAATAGTGGTGGTTAGTTTTTATTAGCAGAAGCCATGTTTACGACGAAACCAAAATTACAACATTTATTTTCTATTTTATGTAGAGTAAAATCGTGAATGGTTTAAACTCTTAAAACAAAATACAGTGATTTATAAAATTTTGATTAGTTCACATTATTTCAGACTTAGGATGTGTCCCCAGTAGGCAAACTGTGAGCGGCCGACTGAGTTTGCGGCGTATCGGTTTAGTACGCTCTTTCATATATTTGAAATGGAGTGTCCACAGTTTGCTAGTTTTGCGCGTAACGCTGCAAACTGCGTACAGTGAGCGCAAAACTAGCAAACTGTGGACACTCCATTTCAAATATATGAAAGAGCGTACTAAACCGATACGCCGCAAACTCAGTCGGCCGCTCACAGTTTGCCTACTGGGGACACAGTCTTAGTATATAATACCTATTTGAAAACTTGCACCATTATATCTAGAAATGACATTTCAATCCGTCATTCCACTATATTGAATTAAAAATCCGACTATCTGTAGTTTGATTGCACTGTAGACATTAATCTTTCGATAAGTTATATAAAATTAATCCATTATGGATGTGGAGGACTAAATAAACAAGAAAATATTTAATAATGCTCGATATAATTAAAAAAAATCGTAAAAAAAATAAATATAATTAAAAATAATGCTCGATATAATTGTTAATCTTCGCAGCTGACTGTACCGGCGATTAATAAGTGGATTAACTAGGCATCCGACAAAACATCCGTCGCACAGGTGTTGCAACATGTTGGTCAAGTCGCCAGATATGTCCTAGAATAGAATTCACCATGGCTTTACTTTGATAATCGGGGTTCATTTGTAAATTATTTGCTCTTTAAAACTGTTAGTCTTTCCCTCTTACTTATGAAAGATGTTTAAAGTTGAACACTGGTTAAACAACGTCCTATTCGTCACTATCCACAAATAAAGACAGGGCGTTGTTTAACCAGCGTTAAACTTTAAACATCTTTCATTAGACCCTTTAGTGTTAGTGTTACAATGTTTTAAAGAAATAAAATAATCTTTATCTTTATTTTCCGTAAATAGGACTTTCGCTTGGTAAAAAAGATAAACTGAATTCAGTAAGTAAACACTTTGTTTTTTTTTCGTCGAGAATTTTGAAATGCCTAACTAGACAAAGTACTTTTGCTATAATTATTGTACTTCCCTTCAAATAACAAACAAAACATTTAAACATGTTTTATACCTAAGACCGGAAATGGTATCCATGAACTTCCTTTTTTTTGTCGCAAATAGTTATAATTATTGCAAAAATTCGGGGTGTATCGAAATCAGTGGATTGTCTTCGCGTAACCCCCATTATTATTTTCTACGTGTATTTTGCGAAATTGTAACATGAACCGAAGCACGTGTGTAACTTTTGTTATTTTAATTTTGCAACTCCTGCTCGGATTTTTGTATTTTAAAAGTCAGGTACACCACGTCTATTTTGGGAGTTCGTTTTCTTTACTTCTTACTCGGTGTTCCAATCATTGCTGTATTGGTATTGTGAAATCACTGATCACACATACAACTATTTTAAAAAGTTACCTACTGATATTTAAAACATTGATTAACAGAAACTAAATAAACTACTACATTTACATAAGTTTACAAAATACAATTAGAACCAGGTGAGCTATCCTAGGATCATTGTATACGATATATAGGTAGCTCAACTGCGGACTTAAAAAGGTCGTTAAAGCTGAATCACGATATGAAATGAACTAAAATGCCGTCTGTTTTCACTCTCAGTCAATGAAAAGACAGGCAATAGTTCAATTCCTTTATTGCGATTCTGCAATAGCGACCTTTTAAGATTTTAAGCCCGCTGATCCAAGTCACTGCCAGTCGGAAGCGTCCCAAGACACTGGCAGCATTACCTCGCTGAATGGTAATGCTGATCCGTTAAATATGATTTAATAAATATTTTATTTACCCATGTTACATTACTTGCAGCCTTTTTATTGACAAGAAACTAGAAAAAGCCTCATCTAAAGCATTTCTAAATTAATAGGTCAAGAATAATGTTACGTTTAAAACTCTATGGATGGGACAAAGGTAATATTTTTGTCAAAATTTCTTAGCACATAATCAAAAACTTTAGCAACAAACAAACGTTAAAGTTAACTGTGTCCATTTTATCCGTAACTGTTCTATCATCTTATTATATTTCCCGTTATTGAACATTATATTTTTCATTTCTTGAAATTATAAAATCTGACTAAGCAATTTCAACTCCTATCTAAGTAGATACATTAAAATGAGTTACATAAAAGTTACTCAGTTTATAGCCACAATACTCAATACGGCAGATATTTTCAAAAAGGACCGCTATACTGGATAAATTACTCAATGTCTACAAGCAAAGAAACAATATTTTGTTAAAATGCGGCATCTTCCAAGCTAATTTTTTTTTGTAAAAATGTAATTAACTATCTGGTACATTTGTACTAGTTTTTGAAAATAATCCTAGTTTTACTATCCTAGAAATTAATGTTCATCTTAATTTTGCACTATCAATTATTCTACATAATTACTAATAATATTTTTTCATTGATAAAATTAAAAACCGACTTCACTTCCTTTATATTTGACAATTATGGGATCTTTCAAGCAAAAACACATTAAATAAAAAACCTCCTGCTTTTTTGATGTCAGTTAATAATGGTACACTGCTATCTTGAAGTGTGATAAAAAAAAGTAAAAGTTTTATTAAACCTCCCCATTTTTCAATTAATTAATAAAAGGGAAAACATAGAAAGTGTTTATAATAAAAAAATAAAATAATGTTTGATATTCGTTTATTACTAAAACAGCCAACAAATGGATCGCTGGTATTCTCGTACATAAAAATCTTATTAAACTAATTAGGAATCTTTCTTATGGTACTAACTTAACTATACACTAATAGTCTTTGTCTCAATCAAACTTCACAATGTAGGTAACATCAAGACCTACAAAACAATAAACATAATGACTAGATAACAAATAAAATCTAGACTTAGGGCTAAGGGCTTTAGCAAACATGATGCTTTTAGAATCGGCGATCGGCGATTTAGCGACTGCGTCGTTTTGGCGACTCTGCGTTCGATCGCAGTATCAAAATCGTGCGTTTTCGATTCTACATCAATCCAGCTTTCGGACGCGGTATCGGAATCGCACGTTTTAGCAACTGCTGCGATCGGTAATCGCCGCGTTTGGCGTTTTAAAGTGTGCGGTGTGGAATTTCGGTCGCTGCATTTTGCTTCTGAAAAGCGACTAGGTCGCTGATTGCCGATGCTAAAAGTAGCATGTCTGCTAGAGCCCTAAAAGGCTATTCTAAGGCACAGCGGTTGTTCGGATCACTTACTTATAAATGCTTATGGAACAATTAAATGATCTTTTCAGTCTTTGTGTTAATACGTGAAAGTGGCGAAGGGTCTACTAACTAACAAACATCAAATTTTTCCGAAAAAAAAAAACAATAACATTATTTTAAAAAAGGAAAAGGACTAATTCTTGATTGCTAAATTCTAAAAGTATGTTACAAGTAGAAATAAAAAAACTAAAAGTCTTGCTTTGCTTTGCGATGTTCAAAAACTTTCAATGCTAACCCCCCGCCACTGACGCGGTACAAATGCAGTAGGTATTCGTTCGATAATCGCCGGAATGCGTCGATGGGGCGCTCAGACCACCATTACTCCTCTCATTAGGAATAAACTGATTGCGCTTAATTAGAGGTTAACCCCTCGCGCTTATTCCTCGAGGAATACTCGTTTTTTCGTAATCACCAAGCCGCTGGATGCTTTGATCATCGCGGTGTTTGGTTCCTGAGAAAAGAAAAACCATTATTATTACCTGCCAACTGTCTAAGCGTGCACATCGGAAAAGTGAAGCATGTAGCAAAGACACCGCTTTCAATTACTTCTTTGAAGTCAGGTTGATCAAGTAACTTTACCTTGCTATCGCTAAGGACGTACAAAAAAGTTTATCCCCTCAAGTATATCACCAGATGTTTGCATAGCATAGCAAATATTGAAACACGTGTGCCCTTCCTGAGATTCGTCTTCCGGTGCAATAAATTAATAGCTCGGCCTTTTTGCGATTCGAGTTTTTGGACGGCGCTACCGCGTTCGTCCGTGAAATTGGACCACATGGCCGAAGTCCGGTAGGAACTGCTTATGAAGCCTTATGCGAAGCTGTTTTGACTGCATGTTATTAGAATAGATCAGTTTTTATGGCCAGTTTTCCCACTAACATGCGGGCAAGCCGCAAGATTGTTAGAAGTAATTGCTCTACGCTATTACAGTAAATAAGAAACAGAATGCGGGTCCACGTATTTTTAGATCTATGGCAATAAAAAATGTCTAGCTGGGTGAGCTTTTATAAAAGCGACATATTTTAAGATTCGCCATTGTCGAGCTCCTTTTATGTCCCGAATCTGACAAAGAATAGATAAAGTCCCCGTGTGGTTCAATGCGTGTTGACAATGGCTGTGCGTTTACTTTTTGCATCACAGAGGATGAACCTGAATTTTATAAAAGACCTGTAGGTAACCGTGACGAAAAGGATCTTGCGAATAAAAAATGCACTACCTGAATTTTTATTCTATTATTGATCTCATGGTTTTAGGTAAGCAAAGATGATAAATCAGACTTTTATAAAGAAGCTTAATCGTAGGTAACGATAGATAATTATTCTGATAGGTAAGAAATAAATAATCCAATCACAATGACTTTACGATCAACAATGTCATGAACACTTGATTTCACTTATACAGTCAAATAAAGTGAAAATATTTTTAAATTATTTAAAAGCTTACCTGCTTTCACTGTTGCTGCCACCAGGTAATGACATCTAAAAGCTCTTCATCTTCAGGGCTCATCGGTTCATACGCGTCGTAAGGGTCATGACAGTGAGGACCAGCTGAGCTCTCCGACACCAGAGACGGTGCGGGGGAGTGGGACTCATCGGATGAAGGCGGAGTTTGCGGCCCGTGGATGAGAGTCATCTGAGCATCCGTGCACCCATCCTCACTCTCCTCCAACAAACGCTTCAGACTCTTGATGTACTCCACAGCGAGCCTTAAAGTGTCCACTTTGCTGAGCTTTCTAGAAGATCCTCTACCTCCAGCCAAGGCAGACGCGACGGCGGAAGGTATGTGCTGCCGGAGCGCCGCAAATCCATTATTAACCTGCTTCACTCTGTTCCGTTCGCGAGCGTTCCTCCTCGCGACGGATGCTGGAGGAGCAGGGTACTGCTGATGCATGTAGGACTTGTTTTTCTTCCGCGGGTCGACGGGAGCGGGCGCTAATCTGCGGTTTTGAAGCTGCGCAAGCTTATCGATGTTTTGATAGTGTACGGTAGCCATGGGCATCGCGAGTCGGGGCGGGAGAGATCGAGCGCGCGTGTGCGTGCCGCGGAGGTCGCCGGTGAATTGGCGGAGGTGGCGCACACCCCCGGAGCTAAGTAGCGCGCGCGCAGGGGCTCGCGGGCTGCGGGGCGGGGGTCGGCGGGACGCGGGGCGGGGGGCAGGCGCGTGCTCGGCGCGCGCGCTACACACGCGCAGCGGCCGCCTGCGCTCGCGACGCTACCGATCGCACTCGCTTATTATGCCACAGCCGCGCTATTGTTGCACGTAATTATCCTGTAGCCTTGTTCGGACCGCGCGTCTATTTAGAAGTCGTTAGCGAGAATAGGCGCCGTAAACCGATCAATGTTGCGATATTATACTGATATAATTGTCTGTGCTTTGTTTTCGACTTTTTGCGCATAATGAAAATCTTGCGGATTGTATTCGGGTTCATAATTAGTGATTGTTATAATAGGCTCTTTGTTTGTGCAAAGGCTAATTTTTTTAAGAATAAACTTCCATTACATTGAAGGACCTGATTTTGAGTCTTGTTAATTTTATATGTTGATTAATTTTTCATCTTATGTTGATAGTGAGTTCGATAGAGCGGCAGGTGTACGTAACGAGTCTCCGCAGATCGCCAAAGGCAGTTTATTTGATGAGCCCGGCGCGTGGGACATTAGAGTAGAGCTTCCATAATTTCACTTTTCATCGTGTCTAGGCAGCTCGCAATTTTAATATCTAACATTGACATCTGGTAGTTCTAAACGAAAATGTATTCAAATAGGCCTGTTCTAGTGCTCCTTTTACATACGACATGGATAGAACAAGTACTTACGCCACAGTAAATTCGATGAGAACCTATATTTGTCTATTAGAACCTTCTGAAATTCTGCACTTATACTTAGTTGTCATTGAAGCATTTATTCTGGACATTTTAACCCTTGAAAATTTCGGCCTTTTATACTTTTTGGCTAGTTCTCCTTGTAGCATCTGGACATTATAGCACCTTGATTATTTCTGCATTTTTACTTCTCATCAAGTTCACTTTGTACCATCTGGACATTATAAACACCTTGGACATTTCTGCATTATTACTTTTTGGCTAGTTGCCTATGTAGCATCTGGATATTTTAACACCTTGGACATCTTGACCTTTTGACTATTACCCCCGGAGTCAATATAAATTGTTTTGAAAATAGGCGCCTATTTATAATCCTACTAATTATAAAGGTGAAAGTCCGTGTGTATGAATGTTTGTTACCACGTATCCCTGTAGGTATCTACCTACTAAACCGATTTTGATGAAATTTGGAAGGTAGATAGTTTAGGTTCTGAAATAACACATAGGCTACTTTTTATCCCGGAAAATGTATGGTTCCCGTGGGATAAAAAAATAGTAGTCCACGGGGACGAAGCCACGGGCCTTCTTTAGTTAAACAAAAAAAGTTTATTATGTTTATCTTTTAATAAGGTTCCTAGATGTAAAACTTTAGATAAACTACCATTATAATACAATGCGTCCTAATTACGTACTATCATTCCTATAACCAGTTTTGTATTGCTGTTGCATATTAATTTTTTCCACAGGGCCTGGGAAACTAGCTTGTATGTTTCATTTTTAACTGATTTTAAAGCAGGAGGTTCTCAATTCGTCGGAATTTTTTTTTGTGCTTTTTTTTAGGTATGTTCACCGATTACTCAAACACGCCTGGTTCTATTTGGAAAATCTTATTTTGACTGAAAGGATATACTTTCCGATTGGTGACACAAAAATTTGATAAGGTTTTGCCGAGGATCTTCGGAGTTATGAACAAAAATTCACCTTGTGAGTGAAAATTGCTCAGCATAACATTGAAGTTGTTTTTTTTTTAATTTTTAATTTAAAAACTTGTTTGTTCTGATTAGGTGAAATTGCAGAATTTTTTTACATTCGTCAATATAGGTACTTGTCCAACGGTTCAACAAGTTCAGTTTTTTTTGGTCCTGATTCGCTATGAAATAAACCTTTCTCTTTCCCACATTCGTCAGCTTGTCCTTCTTTCAGTTTGTCACCTTATCATTCCTTCCTTTCACACGTGGCTAGTGGAAAGTTCAGGTAGGCAGCAGGTGTCGATCTCGTGTCATTCCAATCCACCTGCTGATCTATTTCATAGCCTTCGTAATGAACAACGATTTGGGAGAGCTTTATTAAGCTTTTTCCTTGATTTAAAAAGTTAATGCATTTTATTCTGTAGTTCTGTAAAACAAATTAAGCGATTACGCAATTTTGATTAGCCTGATTTTTTATTAATCAAATTATTTTTTTATTAATACATTATCACGACTGTATTCCTAAGATGCGGCAGACATAGACATTTCAGAATTTTAGAAATTTAAGTTCCTTAGAAGATTTATTTGGATTTGGGTAAGATGTGTATGGGTAGTCAGAGGGTATGTCCAACACATACGTGGTACATGTCCAACATATTTTGTACTAGCTGACGCTCGCGTGGACTACTATTTTGTTTATCCCACGGGAACCATGCATTTTTTTCGGGATAAAAATAATAGTAGTAGTAGCCTATGTCCTATTCCCGGTCATTATCTATCTATGTTTTAAATTTCAGCCAAATCGGTTCAGTAGTTCTGGAGATACGTGGCAACAAACATTCACACACACACACACACGGACTTTCGCCTTTATAATATTAGTAGGAAGTAGGATTAGTAGGATATGCCCAATATGCCCATGTTTTGCAGAAGTTAGGATTCCTTAGGTACACACGTAGGTACGTACATGCTCATCGAGCAAAGATGGTCTCCCCTTGCGTCTACACATAAAAAGCTTGCTTGAAGAACATGTTTCGAAACTCTTCGAGCAATGGACGATTCGTTGTTGTGTTTCGTGGACATCGCCTGTTTGCTTTGAACATCGAGCAAGAATTATGCACATTTGAATCTTGTTCGAATCGAGCATTTTGATTGACTTTGAGCATTTGCACCCACCAAGGTGACAGGTTGCAAGCCAATGCTAAATCCTGTAGTACTTTGAAAGTTTGCAAGTGTTTTAATTTCTCAAAATATTGAACTGATTAAGTTGGCACTTTTAGTAATTATAGGTTTTGATTTTGCTCTAGAATAGTAGGTATGTAGGGCTATTAGATATACGACAATCATTAACTAGGCTAGCAAAATCCGGTTGGAAGCTAGTTCAAATGTTTTTATTTAATTTACAAAAGAGTTTTCTCTAAGTATTTGTTTTATGGCTGTAGAATTACACTCGTCTTTGTTCATCTCAAACATCTTTATTATCTTATTATTAACTTTTTTAGTCCTCTGTGCATGGCAATGTTGTTCCAACCAATTCAATTTTTAACCTAAGTCAAGGACTATGGCGCCATCTATTAACCTACCCCTATCAAAAACGAAACTGAAATCGAATTTTCATCCCCTAAAAACTCTACCACGCCATCTAAAACAACCCTTATGTATCGAAAACTAAATCGATACAACGTATCCAGTTGATTTGCCCTACCTTTTGATAGATGGCGCTACGCAAGGGTAGTCTTTTAAGGGTATGTTTCTTAATTTCAGCTTAAGGTGGCGTTATAGTGTAAGTTTTAGAAGAGAATAATATCTTATTAGAATTAATAGCAACGACGGAATGTTCGACGACGAACGTTTGAACAAAAAAAAAAGACGGAACGTTGCGCAGCCGAATTTCTGTCACTGTGTGTCAGCCGAATATGTCGGAACGGGGCGACACAAAGGGCATCACTTATAAACGCCTCTCAACTTGAATACTGGTTAAACAATGCTCAAGATTCGTTTTGTCACTATTTGTCACTATCTAGCAAAAAAGGATGCTATTATTTTAAACGGTGTTTCAATTTCGACAAAAGTTGAGAGGACATCATCATCAAAGGATCTTGAATATCTAAAGATCTGAGAGAATGTCTATGATGTACCTGTAGGTGTTATAATAATGTAACCGTACCTTGAGAATACAGAATTGATCCAGAATTTTTTTTTAATTTTTAATGAAATTGTTTGTCGATTCGAATAAATATATTCATAGTTTCTGTAGGATATTAAATTTTATTGTTAAGTAATTGTAACTTATAGAAAAATATAAAAGCTTATTGAGGGCATTAACTGAATTTTTCATTATTGAATATTGAATACGTAGGAATAGTGAAATAATTATCGTAAAAAGATAATTGGACCAGGTTGGTTAATCAAAAACAATTAGGTTCTTCAAGAGCTGAGTTGGCTAAATGGATAGTAAAGTCTGAAAAAAACGGGTAGAAACAGCAACTAAAATTTCATTACAATGGAAACCCTTTATCTACTAATCTAGGGTAGAGAACAGGTTTCTTGTCAGTACAGTAATAATTTCCATCTAAAAGAGAATTTATCTATTTCGCGTATTTGGCTTGCACAGTGGAGCCCCCATTTATGTCTATTATTTTTTTCCAGACTATACTTCGACTTTCGATCCGAAAAATAAAAGGTTCAAATCCTGATCAATAGTTTTTATCGTTTCAGTAGGTACAAAGGAGGTCATTCAGGTCTCATACATGGTTGGGCCCAATTTTCATCGGTCGACTGCCCCAGAATCGTAGTGCTGACACCGCGATTGCGTCTCACGTCGCAGAAAAAACGTGTTCTTAGTATTTTAAGATATAATTGTATATATGTTAGTCTGTAAGGTATATATTCTATGGGCCTTATATTAAGTATTTTAACATCTTGTTACTTAGATAAGTTGCCTGAAATAAAGATATTATTATTATTATTATTATTAAAAGCTAAACTGCCGGCAAATAAAAAAAAAGTTATGGCCACGTTTGGAAAGTCAATTCGAGTATTTTTCATTAGGACACCAAGTCTCTACATCATCATCATCAGCCATTTCAAACCCACTGCTGGGCATAGGCCTCCCTTCGTGTCTGCCATTCGCCTCGATCCTGCGCTAGCCTGAGCCACGTACATTATAGGCTGTCCCGAAAAATTTTTTTTTTTGGATTTTCGTAACGCAATACCTCTCAGAATTTGCGTAATTGATCGTAAATTCCCAAAATATTTTTTAAAATAAGATAAAACTATATCTTTAGGGCTCTATCGATCTTCAAAGTTTTAAAAAATTGAAATTTTTTTGGAAATATTTCGCTACCTATAATTTCAGCTGCTGAACTAACTATAAAAAAATAATTATTTTTTCTTCTAAATATGTGGAATACATACACGATTTTTGGATTTGCATGTAACAACACGTTACCAGTGACTTCGGATTTTATAGGTTTCAACCTGCAAATACCCTAAAGTTTCATCTTGTTTTGAGGACTTTCTTAACTTGACTCGCGAGTGTTTTCTTTGTAGCCAAAGCAATTTTAATGCTATAAAAGTAAAGTTGCGATTGTTATAGAGTTAAAAGCGGATATTGTGATTTTAAAATAATAAGTTTTAGGCGTACTTGTGCTTTATTGGGACCATACAAAGAACTTTACGATCGGCAGCCGCCAATGATAAAGGACTTCACTAAATAAATTTTATTTTCTTAAGACCGAACTCAAATTGAAGTATAATGAAAAGAATCCATCCAATTTAGATATTTATGCGATTGTTTATGAAGATATCAGCTGACTTACCGAAAAATGTGGTCGATAAACTAAGAACCTTAGGATCAAAAATATCTCAATGAGATTTGTCAAGCTGTGTCAATCGGTTCCTGTAATCCATAGCTGGAAAACTCAGTCACCCTGGAAAACACTTGAGATTGCTTACTTCTACTAATTTTAAGCTCAAACATTACTAAATCCTTCAGTAAAATTACATTTGCTTGGCAACTACGTGGTTAAAGTAAACGCTCCGATTTGGTTCCTAATAAAGCATAACACGTCTTTTAAGGACGGATCCAAACATTTTTTTTAATTAATTTTGTACTCCCAATTTATAAACGAGAAGCTGAGATCTGTTGTGGATTCTATCATCGAAAGAAATGCTTTTTTTCGCGCACCCAGAACATCTACAGTGTCAGTTTGATGTTTAATGATAGAGACTAATTTCGGGAGCTGACATTGCGAAGAATAATAAAAGCTAGAGAAGCTGAAATTAGCATTAAACGCAGGATATTTAAGCCACTAAAAATTTATAGAGATTACACCAAAATTATTGTCAGAGTTGGGTGTCAGGTTACGACACCGACGGTTCTTCGGCATATTTATAACTAGCAGCGCCCTCGCGGCGTTGCCACCGTACTGATGGTATATCGTGATTATAATGCTGATGAAAAGTAGCCTATAACCTTTCTCAAAAATTAAGCTATCAAATGCAGAAAGAATTTTTCAAATTCGACAGGTAGTTCACGAGATTAGTGCGTTCAAACAAACCAACTCTTCCGCTTTGTAAATTGGTATAGTTAAGGTCCTTCAAATCATGAAAAAATATAAGAGCTTGGAAAATGTTGACTTTTCTTATCACACAATATGTAGAAAAATGTGTTAAATTGTTAACAGAGGCCTCACAAAGAAGCCTCACAAATTACTAACATAATATTTAACACTCAGTGACAGGCTGTATGTACGCAGTACGTACTAGATATGATGCTATAGATATGTATAAAAGTTTACATATTCATGCCGTCAAAACTCTAAAGTAATTAATTAAAATATATGTCAAGCGAATTTTGTGTAGAAACTTAGTGTTCCGTACATGACTTTTTTTTGTAAAACATATTATTCACACAGAAAAACACCCATGTCTCAGGATGACAAATATTTAGGAAATATTAATATTCCCAAACTGTTAAACCATTCAAATTTACAGAAATAACCTACTAAACATTTACAAAATACACTGGAACCAATGATCTAAGACAAAGGCATTCCTAAGTCGGTGGCAGCATTACCATTTTTTTTTAATTTTAATTTTCCAAATACACAAAATGAATACAAAATATTACTTATTTATAATAGCACTTTAAACCACTAACATTTGTCTCGTGCTATTGCGAGCCATTTTATACTTAACAATAGGTAATGGTACGTAGTATTATTATCTATTCTATGGTAATAGGTATTTACCACGCTGAATGGCAATGCTAACGAAAGCCAAATGTGTATCAGTCAGATCACGTGTCGCTTCGATCTAATTTCTATGTGTCATCTAGTACAATTGTTATTATTTAACATCGACGTTCACACCGTTTTTATTTCGAAGTTTAATAATACGGTACCCTAAATTGTAATAAACTTACCTTGGTTACCGCGGGTTAATTAAAGGGTTGTCTTGACTGTCGATAGTATCGCACTGGTTTTATGAGTAAAGGCCAACTCACACTGATCTGATATAAAAAAAAAAAATGTATGCTATCACGGAAAACCAGACCTTTTTGCTCTTGAAAAACCTGAGTTAGGGCAGATTGTTATAGTTCGCGTCATTTAAAAAAAAAAACGCTGGGAGAAAGTGGTGGGTGTGTTTTGTCTCATGTTTGCGAATAGGTAACCCAACCCATACATTTATCATAGGTACATAGAAAAAAACCCAGACCAGAGACAAATATTCTCAAATCATACAAACATTAACTTCGGGGCGGGAATCGAACCCACATCCTTCTGTTTTTCAAGCAAGCTTTCACCCATTGCACCACAGAGGTTGCCATGTATGGATCGAATGCGTGATTTTTTTACCCCTGATAAGTGTATGGTGGCCTTGCATAGCTGTACCATGTCTTACGAATACCCAATCTGTGTAATATCTAAATTAAAATATAGTCACGTGGGAAGTAACAGTTTCGGGCATAATAACTGATTTGTGTGTAACAGAATTATATATGACTTTAATTTGGGTATCAGAATCTTACATAGAAACATGCGTCAGGAGCAAGAGTGTATTTTAGTTTAATTCAGATGAGTTTAGAAATATTTTCCACCCTCGTAAACTCTAAAGTGGGTGATCGACGTACGAGCCTATACCGCGGTTTTAAAGAACGTCGGCGTCGCGGCTTGTTGGTGCTGATCGATTAGCGAGTGTAAAGTGGGTGATCGACGTACGAGCCTATACCGCGGTTTTAAAGAACGTCGGTTTTACTCGCGGCTCGTTGGTGCTAATCGATTAACGAGTGTAATAGTCGTATCGTAGTCGAATTAAGGTTTTGGATTTTGAATTTGATCGAGCTGTGTATGTGTAAAAAATGAAGCAAACATGACGAGCCGCTAGCAACGCCAACTCACAAAACCGCGGTATTGCAATGATACACCGGCGAGCTTTACCGACGAGCCATAAGACCGCGGTTTTACTCGCTCGTTGATCAGGGCCTTACTGCAAATTTCATCGAAATCGTTTGAGCCGTTTTCAAGAACGTGAATACAAATAAATAAATATACAAATAGGTACACCTAACTATACCTATATAAATTATTTGAAAAGAAAAATCTATTTATGAGAAGGGAAACCGACCTAGGGATTAAAAGTAGGCAGTAAGTCAGTAGCAGTAAGGCAGTATCTCCTCGCTACTCATTACTCCTTATATCCCGCACATTTTATCCTTCAATTATTACAAGTAGGTGTCAATTATTTGAGTCGAGATCGCTATATATTATGTTCTGATTGACAAGAGCACTTGCACTGCGTGTGGAGCTGTCAAAACTGACATTAATAACTTAATATGAACCTGGCATTTTCATTTGATAGTAATCGATATAATTTCATTATTATTATTATTGAGATTTTAATTTATTGGACACTGTTCTGCTCACAGTCAAGAGCTAAGCAAGCTACCGCGGTCTTAAATCCCGTGGTAGCTTGCTTAGCTCTTGACCTAAAGGCTTCCGTGTTTCGTGAATAAAAAGTATTTTGGTCATAAAAAAGGCCCTTTATGAACCATAAGAACTACATCACACACCATGTTCAGTAGTATTTTATTGTTGTTCTAGTATTATATTAAGCGACATTTAGGTTTTTAAATCTTTTCTATGAGCATGTTTAAATATTTTTGGACATGACTCTGACTATCCTCTAGGCATAATATACTCTACCCGAATACTCAAACGCTACTTAGTTTAAGTGGTTCTCATAACTTACTTTAATTGACACTTTTGTTTACGATTAAGATGGCCAAGAATTTTTTTATCGAAAGAAAATCTAAAATATTATCAGTACTTACTTACTTATGTTTTGGAACTATCATGGTTACGAATATAAATATTATTATATATGATCACATATAAGTATCTTTATAATAAATGATCATGGCGCATGCAACTGCGTCGAAATTTCGGGAAGCAAGAAAACTCAATAATCATGGTAATTATCCCACAAAAAACTGAGTGCCTACTCACAAAAATACTGTTTAAAAACTTCCCACACATTGTAATTTCATTTTCATCTGATGCTATCTTGTTAGACTCTAGTAATCTTTTACACTATTCCCTACAAGAAATTTAAATATACGACACGAAGATCTGCAAGATATTCGTTTGATGAAGCTCCGCTATTAGTTTGATTAATGAGTAATCGCTGTATTTGATCGTAAATAAAATAAAAGCAACACTGTCCTGTGCGAACTTTAGACTACGCACATAAATAAATAAAAAAGCCATGTTTGAATACGCTGAGGTACTCAAGCTTTAATTTATTACGATATTAATAATGCTAAAATGACATTTATTGTGTGCCAAGTAAGGTGCTTAACTAAATTTAATTTTATTAAAACTGCACTTTTAAACTACCGCTGATTTGACTTTGTGATAAGCAAATTTTATGAATTGGTAATAGTAATGACTTTAGAAGTATAAGCGACTAGTGAAATATTTTATAATAAAATAATAATTACTTAAACATTTCATTAAACTATAATTGCTCTCCCGGGAGTGTAAATAACTCCATGCGGTGCAAACAGTTTTATAAAATTTATTTTTGATATTATCTAGGTGGCATCCAAGATTATACTTTTAAAGTTATTGGTCATCAAAAATAACCTATCTCTCAAGATAATTCTAAATGGTTCGATAAAAAAATTGCCTGTTGCCTTTTGACTGCCATCTTCTGATTTAATAGGAAAGGTAATTTTCTTGATAGAAAATTACTCTTCTAAAATTACCTATTCATCATTTTTAATTTTTATAGTGTTCGAATTTTTGTAGTTTGAATCCCATCCACGGACGGGATTCGAACCCGCATTGATACAAGCGGCCCTCCTCAAGCCAACTCGGCCACGGAATCAATATTCGCACCTATTAGCGCCATCACAGGAACACTAAGGCACTCCGGCTTGACGATCTTGTATCTATGCGGGTTCGAATCCCGTCGGAATTGATAAGACTTTTCATTTTCAATAAAATATTAATAGTTAATTATAATATTAATATTTCACTCTCAAAACTTTCGTGAGTTGTACTAGACATTATTTAACACACGGGAGTTACGATTTAGGTACCTAAATCGACGATATTTTTACGTGAGTAACTCCCGTGTGTTAAATAATGTCTGAATATTAATATTAGGTATTAATTTTCTTTATAGAAAATAACTCTTCAGAAGATAAATTGATAAGATCGTATATATGAGTAAAATTTATTTGTACCTAACCTAATGATTTTAGAAAAAATAATATTAGCAGATGCGTAGGTAAATAGGTATTTTAAGAAAAACGTAAGGCTTAGGCGTAGCAAATCTGAAATTTTATGCGAGTAAAAACAGCTTAGTAGAATATTATCCAAAGCTTTGCTACTAAACGGGCAATCTAAGCAACAGTTGCCAGACGAAAATACTATTACTAGGAGTAATACCTACTTAATAGGAGGTCTTTGGCCGGTCTAAAAACTCCATCACCAGAGTTGGCCACTTGCTCATACGAACTTACTTATTCTTTAGAGGTGATTGTCACAATTACACGCATGTATTGATTTACTCTTCAAGTAGAAGATGGATAGGTATGTAATATCATTTTTTATACCGTACCTTAATAAATGAACAGCTTTTTTTTATATCTTGTAAATTAAAACAGAAAAAATATATAGCTGGTTTGTTGTGCTAACGAAATTTAATGGCAGAGAAGCGTCTATTGACTATAATAAATTATTATAAGCTTTGAACAACATAGAATTGAAGTACTGTTTTTGTGAGAGAATAATAAACGAATTGAATTGAAATTGAAGGTTATAGGCTGCTTTTCATCATCATCATAATTACCATTATACCATCACGACGGGGGCAAAACCACGAGGGCGCTGCTAGTATTTACGAGACTGTTTTTTTTTTTTTATAAAATACATTTATTTACAGAAACTAATCTACTAGGTTACGTATTTACTACACATAATTGTGCCATAAAATCGCCCGTGTGTTACATTGACGCATTCTTCACACAGGGAAAGGTGGCTATTATTTTAACTACCGAGCTAAGCTTAGGAGCCTCACGAGCCATTTAATCAAGGAATCCAGGAGGCGATGCCGTGTCGCGTGGTTACGCACTATTAACGTGCTACTAGTCCTAGCACATAAATAACACGAATTATACAGTGTGGTGGAACACGTGATATATTGTTGATTCGATTTTTCTACTGGTAGCACAAGTTTCAAGGTCATTATCTCGTTAGTAGCATTAAAAGTGATAGTTGGAAGTATTCTTCCTCTTATTTTCTTTTGACGACTTTGACAAGACACATTGTTCGTCTGGCTCCCCACTGGAGCTTGACTATTTAGATTTAAGCGGATGGATCACCGAAAAGAAAGCTAGGCCCCTACCGTGTTTGTTGCCCTGATTCTGCACGGTGTTGGTCGCGAAAGAACAGGAGTAGAATCACCTAGCTCTTTCGACGATTCAAAGTGGTCATAGCGGTCCTACTGATTATATGATATTTCAGTTTTGAATTTTTTGAATTTTATTAAAAAAAGTGAGTAAGAGAGTCTGGAACACTAACATAGAAATAAGACTTGTAGGTATACCTACTAACACTAAATGGACTTTTAAGGCCTTGCTTATCTTGAACACTGAAAATGAAATGAAATGAAATGAAATGATTTATTTGCGTGAAGTGTGGTGCACAATGAACTTACACCTCCCTCTCCTCTAAATTAGATCCACACAATTAAACAATGCTCAAGATTCGCCGTCTCTATTTGACACTATTCTAACACAAAAGGATGTTTCAATTTCAACAGAATTTCATAAGTAGATTAAGGCTGAATTCGACCAAAAGTCATCTAACTCCAGAGTGACTAGCCGACATGCCCGACATAATTCGAAATACAATTGTTTAGAAAGGGCAACCGAACATTTATTACAAATTATCCTGGTTATAAGGTGTCAACTTTACAATGTAAAAATATTCAAACAAACAGTAGTTTCCTCTCGAGTAAAATTTAATCCAGTTTGGTCAAATCCAGCCTTAGGCTGCGTTTCCACCAGTGATGTGCGATGGAAATGTGTCGTTCGAGGATGTCTAGCTGTGCTGTGAAAATGTGTGGGGGTACCCACCAAAGCTGTGCGATGAAAATGTGCCTACAAGGATGTGAAGCGGAACTGTGAAAATGCGCATTAATGTGTGGTGCGAGGATGCGTTGCAACAAAAAAAACATACAAAACACATCCCTCGCAACTCATCCCTCGCACACATCCCTCGTACACATCCCTTGCACACATCCCTCGCTTGTTTTTTATGCGCAAAAATCTAACTACCCTAAGCCGTTTCCACCAGAGCTGTGCTGACCGAGGCGAGGTAAATGAAGCGATTCTATTGGTTCTTTACAAACACATCCCTCGCTACGCATCCTCGCACATCTCTGGTGGAAACGCAGCCTTAATGTGTCAAATAACTAAAACAAATGAATTGAATTGTTACTTGTTGGGTAGAAACTCATGCTAAGGAATCCTTCAGCGAGCGAAATTATACACCAATGTTGGCGCGCTAATACCGGCTTTCTTTTTTCGATTGTGTTCGTAAATGATAGGCGCGCTAGAGAAATTATTGCCAACACCTTGTATTATTCACCCGGCGTGTTTCGACGTTTGTACCGATGACATTCGGTATCTGTCTACGTCGGTATTACCATTTGTTTTGTGTATTGCCGCTAAACTTTGTAACTTTAGCTGACTGGGTAATTTATTGGCATGAATTGATGCACGAAGGTTTATGGTGAGACGCTGTTGTCTTTATTATTGTGATGTGTTAGTAAGATGTATTTGTACTTCGATTTTCGATGCAAAAATTTAGGATTTCAGTTCTAATTATTTACCTACATGGTTAAAAATATATTACGGTTGAAGTAATAAAAAACTCAATTACCTACACAAACTTTTCTACTAGATACGTATTAATGTATAAAATTTTAGTTACAAAAAATACTAGAACCAGTATAAATATAACGCAACAGATGCAAGCCGGTAAGAAAATGCAAAGTATCCGAAATTATTCAACAAACAATATCTTATTTGAAATTCCTGTCTAACTAGATTCACTGATTCTATTTATAGTCTGTGTTCTTACTCCCAACTAGAATACATTTCCTACATACAAACGTAATAGTATCAACAGTTTTACATACAAATGTAGGCAGTCACTTCCTAGTTCCGTTACTAAGCCTATTGTTGAGTTACGGCTCACCCATTGGTCGGAGTTTCGCCTTTCGACGGTCTCTCCACCAATCAGTGCAGAGAGGCTTTACTAGTCATAGATTTGCAGGCTAGTTAGGCTGCGCGTGCGCATGCTTAGTGTAAATAGTTACTGTAGGCATGTTTAGCTTCTGCTCTGGTTAGTTTATTTTCTTATTAGTATGAAGAAAACTGGTTGGATAACGATTCTAATTAGACCTATGTAACTTATTACGAAAAAAATCACTATTTAAAGTTATTATTAAAATAAGTACTTGAACTGACTTACCTACTTGAACTAATCCTACTAATATTTTATAGGCCAAAGTCCGTGTGTGTGTGAATGTTTGTTACCACGTATCTCCATAACTACTATATTGATTTTGATGAAATTTGAAATGTAGATAGTTTAAGTTCTGGAACATAGGCTACTTTTTATCCTGGAAAAATGTATGGTTCCCGTGAGATAAAAAAATAGTAGTCCACGCGGGTGAAACCGCGAGCGTTCGCTAGTAACTTAAGTACCTATTATTATCAAACCAGTAAGTATTTTTCCAACAAGTTTTTTCGTAAATGTAACCAATTGAAAAAAAAAGTCGTAAGTACCTACTTAACAAAAACCATAAAAAAATTCATAAAACAATTCATTCACTAAAATAACTCATTTACTTGAAGCCAAAAAAACAGCTACTGAGAACCCATTCAACTACTTTCGTTCATTCACAAATTCGTCTCACGACAGCGATTACGTACGCGGCAATGGGACTCTTACTTTTAATAAAAAAAAAAAACAAAAGAGGTTCTATCACGTCGACTCAATTTTCCCTCCATTATGAAGGACGTGCATACTCTGTGGCGTAACGGTTGGCGCCAGAATTTTATTGTTCTCACCGACTGATACCATACGTGCTTAGATTTTGTAATGTGGAACTAATTTGTTTTTGGAACGATGGGTTGGTTCTGCATTTCCTCGTAGTGATAATGATGATGATGAATGTATGAATGAAATAGTAATATGTAAACGAATAGTAAAATACTTTAAATTAAAATTAAGTAAGCACTTAAGTCCTTATAAAAATTTAAAACTTGTGTTCAGATGTTTGTGAGAAATAAAAAAAATGAATACATAAAAAAATATCAACACAATCTCCGCTGTTGAAAACGTTGATGTGTTTTTTTTTTCTTTAATTTTTTACCTAGTCTGAAATAAAGATTTTTATAAGTATTATATTTAAGTACTTACTAACTATAAATCAGCGTAAGTAGGTAAGTATATTGAAATATCATTATTACAAAATTACCTTATTTTTTAGAAAAAAAGGGTTGGATTTAGTATTAAGAAGCAGGATTTTGGGGGCAGAGTGAGGGGGGGAGGTGAGGGGGGGGTTCCCCCTCCCCCCTGGTACCACTCCCATTACAAGGTAACGCACCGTTCTGGAGATAATCAAATTATTGTTTTTATATACAAACTGGTAAAAATTGGTAAAAATTTAGTATCCGGTAACAATATTTTGAGGGGGGGAGGGTGGGGGGATCCGCCGCCCCCCTGGTACCACTCCCATTACAAGGTAACGCACCGTTCTTGAGAAAATCAAATGTAACCTAACCTATACGGGGCAACCGAAACGGGGCACCCTGTAGGTTAGGTTAGGTTTGTATAAGGTGGAGTGCCGTAATTGCAACTGTCCGGTAATTGCAACTGGAGTCAATAACTTCCTCTAGGATCACTTTTTTGAACATCGATAGATGTGGTATTGAACTTCTTCTAAAAGTCTCAGTCTAAAAATATAGATGGTGTTGATATGACCAAAACTAAGCAAATGACAGGCCTTTTTGTAAAACTGCCAATTTTTCGGAAGTGACGCCGCTCGGACGCTCTTCGTAATTTATTGAAAAACATTGTTTTTCGTGGTTTTTCGCCGGTGTGTTCACAGTGAGAGTGATTATAAGACACAGTAAGTTGTTTTTTATGTGTTTGTTGTATTCTACGATAAATCTACTCAGAGTTATGGATGTAGTTACATTTGCCAGACAAAAAGTGCATAGTCTTGTAATTGTAACTATTTTGTTTCTTTTTTGACAGTTGCAATTTAACGACCGGTTTTGTATGAAGTTTGTAAAACCCAGTGATGTAACAATGACGATGACTATGTCGATACGTAATATTTTATTGAAAGGGATACTATCTACTTCCATACTATGCTATGAGTTCTTAGCAATTAGTTTGAGTGATTGAGTCCCTTCATTATGTTGGCGCTAGCGGAGCCCTTTCCAAAGCCGTTAATATGTGAAACGAATATAAAAAGGCTGTTTAACTTCTAAAATATTACTTATTGCGATTGAAATAAAGTTAGAAAAAATAATTAGTAAAAGATAATTGAAGACTTTAAAGATAAGAGTAAAAGAGGCTGTTTCATAACTAAAAGATTACTGTGATTAAAATAAACACCGAGTCGATAAAAATCACGATAAGGTTCCCATCACTATTTGTAGTAAAATAGTTGCAATTACCGGATTCTTTGCTGAAAAGTGTTTTCGCGCAAAATTTGACATTAGTAGCAAGGGCATAGCTATATAAATCGAAAGAACGATATTCAAGGCATGTGTTCTGTATTTTCCAGTAGTAAGCGCCATAGAAAAATAAGAAGTAAAAACAAGTAGTTGCAATTACCCGCAAAAACGGGTAATTGCAACTATTGCTCCCTCTGTCATGAATTTATGCAATAGAATTTTATTCTTTATCGCTTTACTTTATTCTTAACAATGATATAAATCTACATAAAATTTACTATAGAACAGATCTTTCAAAAAATACATTTCTAATACAAAATATAGAATTATCAAGCGATGAAGTTAGGACTCCACTTTTTTTAGTTGCAATTACGGCACTCCACCTTATAAAAAAGCGAGCGAAGCGAGCCCACCCACAAAATCTGGTGGCACAAACCGCCATAACATCTAAAAGAGAAACTAAATCAGATCCGACAAGGGGCACCCTGTAGGTTAGGTTAGGTTTGTATATAAAAAAGCGAGCGAAGCGAGCCCACCCACAAAATCTGGTGGCACAAACCCCCATAACATCTAAATGAGAAACTAAATCAGATCCGACACGGGGCACCCTGTAGGTTAGGTTAGGTTTGTATATAAAAAAGCGAGCGAAGCGAGCCCACCCACAAAATCTGGTGGCACAAACCCCCATAACATCTAAAAGAGAAACTTAATCAGATCCGACACGGGGCACCCTGTAGGTTAGGTTAGGTTTGTATATAAAAAAGCGAGCGAAGCGAATACTAAATTTTTACCAGTTTGTATATAAAAACAATAATTTGATTATCTCCAGAACGGTGCGTTACCTTGTAATGAGAGTGGTACCAGGGGGGAGGGGGAACCCTCCCCCCCCCCTCCCCCCTCACTCCCCCCCCCCCAAAATCCTGCTTCTTAATACTAAATTTTTACCGAAAAAAATAATTTAATAAGCCCCAAAAATACTTTTAAAGATTGCGTGCTCAAGTGCCTGAGTTAAATAAAAGATGAATTTAATAATCTGAAAACATACTTTTGGCACCAACAGCAGGGGCAAAACCAGAATTATGTAGTTTTTTTTTCTTGATAATGAAAACATTTAAATTCTAATTACGAATTTCGGAAACACGAAAAAGACATTAGTGGCCATCTACTAAATTGTTTAAAGCTTAAAATAAGGAATTCGATATTCACATTTTCAACACAATAATCTTGTAACTTATTACCTCTCTTTGTAAACTCCTCTCAACTTTTTAACCGACTTCAAAAAAAAGGAGGTCCTCAATTCGTCGGACGTCGAATCTTTTTTTTGTTTTTTTTATTTATGTTCATGTAGGTACTCGAAGATGTCTGGACGGATTTGGATATTTTTTTTTTTTGTTTAAAAGAGGCACAAAGGGATACACAAAAATATGGTGAGGATCTGTCGAGGATCTTCGGAGTTATGAACAGAAATGCAACTCGAGAGTGCAGAAAATTGATCAGCCTATAACATAGAATCGTTTTTTTTTATTTATTTTTAATTTAGCCACCGTTAAAAATAATGCCATCCTTTTTTGTTAAGTGACAAAATTCTTATGCAATGTTTAAACAGTGTTCATGTTGAGAGGCGATTATACGTAATGCCGAATATCTGTATTCAGCTGCTGTCTTCCAAAAGTAAAATCTTCATATTGAAGGCACTTTACAAATGACCGGCAATCATTTTAAATTACACAAATCTGCTTAGCCCGTCTGTTTTTGCGAAGTGATACAATGAATGTAATCAGTTGCAGTTATTGTCAATCGGGACTTTTTTGTAGAGCCTTTTTGAATTGCCACTTGTCAAAATTGTAGTCCGTAATTATGGACAATCATATCGTTCGCTAACACTGCTAATTATTTATTGTTGCTGGTTGAATATTAAAACAAAAGATGCATTGCAGTACGTATTTTGAGAAAATACCATTTTCTTTTTTTTTAAACCAAATAAGCTAGTTATCAATAAAAAGTAATTCATAAATTCATAAGTTAAGTACTACATTTCCGAGTAGGTCATAGTGACGTAACTGCATTCTAAAATAAATTTTAATAAAGAACAGTGCAAATCATTTAAAAAGTTTAAATATTTGAATTTTAAAAAAAGAACATGTGGAACGAGCGCGTTGAAATCTTTCTTATTGACGTCATAATACAGAGTTTTATGTAGCCACGAGGGTGAGTTTATGTTATTTTTATTTTGAGACTTATTTGCCTTAATATTTGGATAAAAAACACCTTTAAACATATTCTATCCTACTTAAACTGTGTGGAGTTGTTTACTGGTTGGTCACGCATGTGTTTCGACGGCTGAACCAATTTGAATGAAAATTAGATTCCACTTAGATTATGAACTAGAATTGCACATACTCCACAAATTTTAATTTAATATCTAGCCCAGTCAAATTAGGAATTAACCTCGGAATGAGAGATAATAAGCTGAATTTTCGTATATACCTTCATTTAGGCGCCCTAAAAGTTGTCTCAAAAGTCTCATAAAATCTCGTGTCTGCGTCTTAAGTTATTCAAGGTCAAAGGTAAAAAAAAATAGTTTTTCGCGAATATCTCAGTTGCTATTGGTCCAGTGATGTTAACATCTATTATGAAGTTGTAGAGCTTAAAATTTGCGACCAATTCATTGAAAAAAAATTCCATGCGCTCAACTGTTTTTGCGATACAGGGCCGTGAGCGCAAAGCGTTCAGTATGTGTATTTCAAAAACTATACTTCCTAGAACAAAAATAAAAACTATTTCGGAATGTACAAATTAAGTCCTTTCATATGACACCCCACTCAATATATCTGTGTAACTTTTATCTTTTTCACCCCCTTTAGATCCCAATATCTTTACAACCCCTCCATCGATTACGCTCATATGTCATATATCAAATTTCCATAGCACAACCTAGTTATCTACCAAGTTTCATGCAGATTGGATTATCGATTCGATAGTTATGCGATAACATAATAATTACACATACAAACATACAAAGCAAAATCGTAAGATCTTAGTTTGCTTTGCTCGCTTGGTCGATAATTAACTGATAAATAAAACAAATTATTCAAAATTCAAGGTATTCACAGATATTCACGTTTGACTTTGCGTTACAGTACCTACGCGTATGGTTGAGCGCTGCTCACTCACCCTCCTCTATCGCGAAAACGGTTGAGCGCATGAAAAAATGTTTTAAACAAAATTTGTCGCAAATTGTATGCTCTACAACTTTATAATAGATGTTAACATCATTGGACCAATAGCAACCGATATATTAGCGAAAAACTATTTTTTTTACCTTTGACCTTGAATAACTTAAGACGCAGACACGAGATTTTATGAGACTTTTGAGACAACTTTTAGGACGCCTAAATGAAGCTACATACGAAAATTCAGCTTATTATCTGTCATTCCGAGGTTTAGACCATTTTTATGCTAAGCTGACTGGACTATATCACGAAGTTTGTTTACTATAAAACTTCAAAATTCCAAGTCGTTTCAATTGTCATGGCATATTGAACGTTTTTAATTTTTTATTCTTACATCTCTAGGATTATATGCGAAGATATATTATTCTGCCCAAAAAAATCGCCACAACATTAAAACGTATTGATAGCAACACGTCAACCTTTCCATTGAACACGGTTTAATCCACAGTTCATCTTGTGTACAAATTACTACAATAAAATACACACCACCCGCGAAGACATACCAACAAATCCTTTAAGCTTTTTAAATTTACTTAGGAGTTTTATTTAGTTGTTGGTCTAGCAGGAACTGAATGAGTGAGTGAATGAATGAACATTTTCTTGTCAATAAAAAAATTTGACAACATAAAGGTGAAACCCATTCATCCGACAATTTAGCTATTGATTTGATGATATTGAATACCCAGAAGCTCAGTTGGTTGAGTGAAGTGAGTAAAGTCAAAGTCGCGATTTAAAATATGTAAAATCATTGAGATAATAATATTGAGTTATCTATACTTAATAATAATAGATATAATGATATAACAGATATATATATAATATAACAGATATTAAAACGATTTGGTTGGCTACTGTAATGTTATATGCTATATGTAAAATAAATGGTAAATAAATATCTCTGAGTGAAGGCTAGACACTTAGATAGTAATCAAATTTTTATAATCCACTGCTTATTGCAAATTTATCAAAATAATTGATGTCAACTGAGTAATGAAATACGTTAGCTGGTATTAGAAAAACCAGCTTGTTATTATTAGTATTAAATATTTTAGTTTCAAGGAGAAATAAGAAATGTTCATTATTACTGCTGTCTTATTTACTACCAACGAAAAAGATTTCAGAAATCAATAAAAAAAAACTTAAGTACTTATAATTTCCAATAAAACGATTTGTTTTTATCCCACTTAAAAACATCTAACCCAATCTTAAAAACATCTTAAAATACTCAACGCTAAAAAAAACGTCAAACCAAATGCTAATCACATAAAATCATAAACGACATTGCAAAAGTACAGCAACCCTCTAATTGGCACCTTTTGAATTCCCGCCACCGATTACTTTCGACTAACTTTAGCCCGCAGCTTCACTTGAAACTTCAAGTAAGCAACCTGTTTGCACTGAGCCATGTCAGTACAAAACATTTATGTCAAACTATGTCCTACAAAACATCTCTTTTTCGTGTGAAATCACAAATATTCAAAATATTCTATGAATCTACGACCGCCCCGGCTTCGCACGGGTCACATCACATTAGAAACCTCTAAAATTATCGGGTCATTCCCAGTCGGTAGCACCGACTGTGTGCACCCTCAGTGCACCCTGTTTCTCTACTATTATGCATGAATTATACATATTAATCTTTCTCTGGAATCACTCTAATATCTATTAAAAAAAACCGCATCAAAATCCGTTGCTTAGTTTTAAAGATCTAAGGACACATCCGGACAGATAGCAGAAAGCGTCTTTTTAAACTATGTAGTGATAGTAATACGAATGTTTTCCATTTACTTAGTATTTTTAAAGAAAAAAATTATTAGAAACTACGGGTTCTAATTTTGAAAATGTTGGTGAAAGTAAGTAAGTTCGTAAGAGCTGGTGGCTATATCTGGTGACAGAGTTTTAGTCTTGGCTCCGTCACGGGACCGTCAATTTAATGCTTAGCTGTACAAACTTGTACCTATTTAGACTAAGACCTACCCTTGTACAACAGTTCTACAATAAAATATTTCTGATTCTGATTCTGATTCTGTTTATGGCACTTGCGGTCACCTATCCGAATTGTGACCGATCAGAACGTCGCTTAACTACAACGATATATAAAGACCGTCTAAGCAAGCTATGCCACGAGCACTTACATGCATACTAGTTACACGACATGAGACAAACAGTAAGATTGCCTCATTCAAATTGGAAGGAAACCAAGAAGAACGTTGTGTCATAAAACCAATGCTGCCAAGTTTTTTAACGAACTACAGTATTAATAAAGCTTATACTTATTAAATACTGTATGACAAAAATCCAAACCGGTCCAGATTTAACAGATTGGACGAACAAACATACAAAGGCAATATTGGAGTCCGAAGCATCTCGCAGTTCTGGTTTTCAAAATCTACCTCTTTATTAAGTGAGCAACTTTTACACTCGCATAATGGTAAGCATACTCACCAAGTGATCGGGTAATTCCTTCGGCACTTTATTTCGTTAGCCGTATTACAGTGGCAAAAAAAGAAACTTAATTCTGCTTAAGTGTTCAAGTAAATGGGTATAGGGATAGTTGGAGTTTTATAGGTGGAAAGTAGTGTTTCTATTATGGATTCTATTAAAGTTTTAAACGCGCCAAGGAGTAAAATTAAATTTTATATAAGTTAAATTTTCTGTGGAATTGCGGGAATTGCATTCAACAATTTAAAACTAGACCATTAAAAATATCATATTACTAAATAAGAAATAATTTCGAAAGGTTCTAACATATTTTCTTATTTGAAAAATTTAAGTGTGAAAATCGAATAATTGCATTGGTATTTTAAACATGCAATGAGTTCTCTCTTATCTGAGTTATAAAAAGTTTGATCGCAAAATGTTTATGGTACAATAAAAGATAAGTAGGATTAATTTTGTGGTTGAATGAAGGATTCCGGCTAGCTAACCAACGCCCCGCTGTTTTGGTATCACGTGGTGATTGGGTTTAGCTTTTTACCGTATAATTGAAGGTAAACCCCATAACCTACTAAAGTGACTTACTTACACCAGAATACTGAAACGCTACTTTTTTTAAATGGTGCTTATAATACATACATTAACTGCCATACATAAACTGCCATTAACTGTCATTTTTTTGTATACAATTCTGAAGAGTAGGTAAGGAATTCTCGAATAAATAAATTATTTTTATTGGGCTGATTAATAAGTTTAAACTCATCTATTATTTATCATTACATAACTACATGGAATCACTTAGAGGAGGCTTTCACCGCCACAGGCGGCCACACAAAGATAGCATAGTTTTTACTTTTAAGTTTATAAATATTTAATGTGGGAAAAGGATAATAAAGCTCTTTTTATTTTATTTATTTATTTTATTTATTATCTGTCATTATTTGTAAAGAATTCTGAATGAGTCTCGAATAAATAAATTATTTATACTCGGCTGATTAATAAGTTTAAACTCATAATTTTTAAAAACCACACACTATTAAAGAATTCTGAAAATGAGTCTCGAATAAATAAATTATTTATACTCGGCTGATTAATAAGTTTAAACTCATAATTTTTAAAAACCACACACAATTTTTTTCCGTTCGGACACATAAAAGGAAGTTTTCACGCTTTTGTAGACAGTGGCCTTTTTGATATGAGCATATTATATGCATGCTTCTCCATCAGAGCCCCGCAGTTCTTCAAGCTAATTGATCAGCTTTTCATTAATAAGCTTTTTTCCACTCTTTTTATGTACTAGTGGATAATTATGTTGAGTATAATGAGAACCAACTAACTAGTGCATACAAGCTGTGTTGTCTTGAAATATTTTTTTGAATTAATAACATGCACAATTGCACACTGATCCTGTAATCCACATGTCGAAGCTTTGAAAAATGAATTGATATTGTCACTCTCACAGTCACTCTCATAGCGAAGAAAAAAGATGGCAATAGATTTTTTTTATTTAAGTATTTCCAAAAAATACAGAAAACTAAGTTAGGTTCTGGCTAATAGTGTTTTTAAACTTCTATTAAGTTTGACGCACTTCTTCCTAATTCGCTGGCTTGGTCATCTGGAAAGGACGGAGGAAGATCGCATGGTGCGGAGAGCATAACTTGGCTGTCCTATAGAGCGCCGCTCCGTTGGACGTCCCCGATATCGCTGGAGGGACATGTTAGAGAGGGACCTACAAGTTCTCTACAATGGGGATTGGCGCGAACTAGCTCTAGATAGGAGTAGATGGCGTCTTCTTTTGTCGGAGGCCAAGCCCCACTTCGGAGCCAGCGGAGTAAGTAAGTAAGTTTGACGCACACACACATTGGCCGTTATAGCTTGCCCGCTCCGCTTTGCCTTTTCGGCGTTCACTTGATTCTTTTGGCTTGCGATGCGGCGATCCGGTGACGTTACAAAGTTGATGTAGTGAGCGTTGGTCCATAGAATTCCATACAAAGAATACCGAGGCGATGCGGTTAGGTTCGGGTGCGGCGGCGACCTATAAACTTTAGCCTTTAAGTAAGCTAACTAAACGAATTTCGTGAATTTCAGGAGCCTTTTACATTTTTACTAAATAATCAGTTAGTATCTAAGTAATAAGAATTTACATGACTTTTGTAAAACAGCAGAAGTCACTAACAGAAGCTAGTCAGAAACAAATATTAGACAGAACCGAATCACTGTGTGAACCTTCATACATTAATGGATGCGACGCATTTAAAGCAACATAAAATTTTTAATTAGTTACGATGTCTTCATCGGATTAAGACAAAAACGGGCGCATGTGAAACCTCGGCCCCTTTTATTTATTTATGGATCCGTAAAACCTTAGATTGCTAATTAGTTTTATTGAGTTTTTTATTTTCGTGACAAGATAGCGATGATCTCGAGGGTTTACTGCTGGATTCTAAGAACTTATGCTCAACTAGCGAACGCCAGCGGCTTTGCCCGCGTGGACTACAATTTTTTTATTCATATATTTTTCCGGGATTAAATTAGCCTATGTTATTCTAGAACCCAAACTATCTACGTTCCAAGCATCAAAATCGGTTTCGTAGTTATGGGGATACGTGGTAACAAACATTCACACACACGCACGGACTTTCGCCTTTATAATATTAGTAGGATTAGTAGGATGTTAGTTGTTACGTATGAAGCTTTACTTGCATTTTATGATCGAAATATTTTTTTTAAGATCTCTAGCGTACTCGTGGCTTAGCTTGCTGAGACGTTCTTGATCGTTGAAGGTAAGCAACGTTGTGCGCGGTCACAATTTGGATGGGTCGCAAGTGGCATTACGAGCTGAGCGTTTCCGTGCTTCGGAGGGCACGTTAAATTGTCGGTCCCGGCTTTAAAGTCGTTAAGGCATTTAGGCAAGGCAAGGAGGCCTTTAGGCGTAATCTTAGTTCAAAAGTTATCCGGTCTAGTAAACCTCACATAGTAGAGAATATAAATACTCAATGGAGTCGAATCAAATTACTGCTCACCAAATAAAGTAGTTTTAAGTTTATGCCAGAGTAAATTATACCACTAAAAAACTGCTAGAATCAGCAATCAAGAATGCGAAATTTCAATAGGTATTCGTCTGATGTAGGTTAAACAGTTTACTTAGGGAAAAGGGGCACAACCGACAAAAAACTCAAAAAAAGTCAATTATTTGCGTAGATACGCCCCGTTTACGCTAACTCCTATTGCTCATTATACGGACTAAAAATACTGAAATGAAAAATGACATTATAAATGACATTACAAATATAATGAAAAATGACATTTGTTCCTTCAATTTTAGTCCGATTTTAGTCCGTATAATGAGCAATACGACTATAATAAGTATAGTGCTCTACATTATTTATAATGCAATAGTTACGTCCTTTTTGTTAATGGCCAAACTGTTTTATTCATTTCAACTTTACCATTTACATATAACTGCAAACTGCGGGTGGCGCGTTGTAAAAACAATTTCGAAACTCGAGACAATAAATCAAAAGTAAAAACACGTGTTACTTGCGCCGTTGTTTGTACAAGCACATTGTCGCCTGAACCTGGACACGGCTGGGTGGTATCAAGGTACGGAAACGATAAATGGTAAAGGAGAATTCGAAATAAAGTAGGTAAACTAATTTTAATAAAAAAAAACTATTTAGAATGATAAATGACAAAAACTAAAAATTACAAATAAAGTAAACAAAATAAAGATAAGTAAAAAAAAATCAGAAGCTCTATTGGGACCAGTGCGATTCAGGCTTCCGAAAATGCATCCGATTCTATCATTTTCTTCGGAAAGTTTTTTTACGTATTTTCAGCGAAGAAACGCCATTTTTCGAATTCAGAATACATTCCGAGAAAGTCTGAATCCCACTGCTGAAGTACATAGTACAAAATAGTACTTACAACAATTAGTTGTTGGCAAATAAAAATTTAAATAAACGACAAAATAAAAAGTGATAAGTATAAAAAAATTATCACACAAAAACAGATCACAAATAAGTACCTACCTAAATTAGTTATTTTTTCCCAAAATACTTATTCCTGTATCCGCTCTTATAACAACCACAAATTGTTCCAATTCTTCCATTGCCGGCTGTATCTGCACTACAATGCTTAAAATTAAAAAAAAAAATGTATTGTACCAAAGCAAAGCGGTGTATGTGAAACATTCCTTTTCCAATCATTATTTTCAAGCCGCATTGATATTCAATAATTGTATTCGAATATTCGATTAACTGAAGATATTTTATGAAAATAACTTCAAATATCTTTACAGCTTAATATGGCTGCCACACGTGGAGTTGACACCGTGTGTGATTATTTAATTGCAAGAAAGTTAATCGTGAATTTAAATTTATCAATCAGTAAGTAATTAATGTATCTCTGTCTGCTTTCTCAGAGGATTATCTTTGAAACTGGAGGTCTTTTTGTTTTTGTTTGATTGTTGGTTGTTATTTTGGAGTTATGGCGATTTTCAAAGGAACTGTTTCAGTCTACAGGAAGGACTTTTTAAAATTCGATCGCTAGTTTTAGAGATTTAAAAAAAAATGTATCCTAATGTTACGAATCAGAAAGTTTTTATGTTTCCAGTAGACCGATCTCTATGAAACTGAAAACAAAAACACATACTTTTGAACCACACAGCAAAATGTGAGCATGTGCCTAATATAGGTACACCCTCTGAGAAATTTTTGAAAGATCAGAATGCCTAGATCTGGGCTGGCTATAGATCTGGGCCCCAATCTTTCTAATTTACAACGTCAACCATTCCAGTATCATAACCGCTGAGTTTTATTTCGTTCTCCAAAATGACAGTAATGTGCAAAACCTCATTTGGAATTTGTTTGAAAACGTCATCACAACAGATTAACCTAACCCATTGGTCATTAGTAGACTATGAAACAAAACGAAACAGTTGACGTTTTTCTTTTATTGTGAAAAACTGTCTAGCACTTTCCAGACTCCATCGTGTAATCGTAGTCCTATTTTGTTTTATCCGATTTTACAGATTATCTCTTCAATTTTGATGCATTAACCTTTCGGTCAGTATAGAAGCTCCGAGGGCTCGTAATAAATACTTCTTGTTCCTCATTACCTTACCCGATTCGACGACGTGCGTATGCAAAAACGGCAAATGACATACACCCGAAGAGCTCGGCTAAAGGTGCCGTCTTCTATGTAACAATGACTGCTATAAAACGTTGATCATGCACAGAATTTGAGACGAGAGAGAAAAAAAATTGGGTAATTTTATTTTATTATAAAGCAATGGTAGTAATAAAATGCTCGCTATGTTGCTAGGCTGAGCCGAAAAGATATAAAAACAGGTCAAAATGATTTTTTTAGACTACACTATTCAAAAATAACGGTAGGTAAGGTACCATAAAATCATACACATTGATAACTAGCTGTTAAGACGGACGTTTTTTTTTTTTTTTTTATTCAAGGAAAAGGGCTTTGTCGCAAATGCGATTATGCCGCCCTGGTTAGGTTAGGTTACGTTGTCCTGTCCAAATTTAGAGCTACTACAAAACAAATTTCTTAATTTATTTAGAAATAATTAGCTAAATCCGACCAGCTTTTCTCAGTTACGCGCTCACCGACGAATATGTTATGACTTTTGTTGAGATTTCGTTGATTCACCAAACCGTGCAACAATATCACAAACATACAACTTATATTTCAACACAAACGTACAACTTAATCAAAAACAACGACCGTAATGTGACGTTAACCACATTTCGGAAGCTTTACTTTCTCAAAATTGAGAAATAAAGATATTTTTTTAATCATCCAAAAAGTGCTCTAATTGATATTTTATTCAACGGTATTGCATGTTGGGTGGCGGGCATGAGACCGCCAGTAATGAATGTGACACGGACGGTTCCGCGCTTTTTGCATGGAAATAAATGCAATTTTAAATGTAGTTATTCGTTCAGGGTTTATTGAAACTTGGTGAATTTTATTGAAATACTTCTGCGGATGATATGTTATGTTTTGAGAATAAAACTCATAAGTTGGCTTAATAACGGTTCGTTCACACGACAGTCATTCATTTATCGTATTTACCGTTTGCTTTTATATTATAATTAATTTCATTGATAGATATAGAATCAGGGCTTGGGGCTTAAACTTTCGATCCAAAGGTTTTATGACAAACGATTTTTTTTATTTTGTGATTAAGAAGTATCCTAATTTCAATCGTGAGGACGGTTAGACTCTACCTCGTGGAATCCAGTGATAGCAAAGTGTAATCGTTATGTGAAATCGCTACAATATATTTATGTATTTACAAAGGGTTTAAAGTCCCTCAAAGCTCGTGTTAATGCGCATATTTTCTCAAAACGAAAAATCCGTTGATGCACGGCCAGGATTCGAACCCACGACCTTCGGATCGAAAGCCGAGGTACTAATCCCCTCGGCCAACACAGTGCACAACTACCTCAATTAAAATTAATATCATTATTGATTTAACCCTTTCCGTGGTCACGTTTATTTTAACATCTTGATCTTACATTTTGACTTGAAATGATACGTCTCATTCGTAACTAATTATGCTTTATTGGCTATTAAATAGTGGTTGCGTGTGGTACTAATATTTATTTAAATAATAACAAGCAAAGTGCGTATCTGGATCATAGATAGGGTTCAGTAGTTTTATATTTTTATTTATTTATTAAAACTAGAACGTTATAACAGCCATTTACACTAGTTTAAATTACGAGTAACTTACGATTACATTATATTATAGGTACCTAATTACAGTTCCACATTAAAAAATATAAAAAACATGTCAATAATTTCAATTTGATAATACCTAATAATAATTTAAATAATAACAATCTATTCAAAATCCATAATAATTATAATAATAATAAAATATAAATAAAAACATTACAGATTTGTTTCGCTGAAAGACAGACAAGTCTTAAGGACCTTTATCCATCTGTCAGCGAACAGATCCAAGTCAGGGTAACTGGTCAAGAGATCGTTAAGCGCGGTGAGGGTACGCGGTAAGGGCGATTCAGCGCGTGCAATGGTGCGGCAAGATGGAACCGCGAATAATGTGTCTCCGAGCCCGACAATAGTTGTTTGGAGTATAAAATCGAGTCAGCTCGTTATGAAGATCGGGAGCGTCAATCTTACCCGCAAAATCTTACAAACTGTAACAATCTGGTCGTTCGCCCGTCTAGTCTCCAGGGAGTTAAAACCAAGACTGCCCGTTAGGAACCTGGTGGGGTACATGATGCATTTTGGATACACTTTACACGAAATTCATAAGTAAAATAATGATATTTTCAACTTTAACCTCTTTCTCATTAGAACTATACATTTTTAACGTAATATAACTTGCAGTTCAGGGGTCAGAATATAGAATAACCTGGGTGTACAAAAGATTTGTTTGTTTCTAAAAATTATTCCCAAAACAAAACTGGCTACAATGCAATACAAGAGACATGTCTATGAATAATTTGTTATAATAAATGTAAGTGATAAAGCGAGGAAGGATGACTTAAGCCTAACAAAGTTAAGAAGTTCCGGTACTTGGATTGATTTTCCAGCACTGACGAGAGCAATCAGCGTAGCCATTTCTGCTAAACAATCAGTATCCTTATTTTATTGTAATAAAAATCACTCGCCTATAAGCGCTGACGGTTAGCGCTAAGACTAAAATCAGCGTGAGACTAAAATCAGCCTAAAGCAGTAAGCCTGTTTTAAGCTTGTTTTAACATTGCTCTAGGAGTTCATGGTACGGCTACAGTTCCTCAAAGTACGTACAGAACACTAAACATATTAATTATAACAAGACGGTCATCCCTAAGAAACAAGATACGTAACCAGAGTAATAGCTTTCGTGACAATACGCATTAATACTCAAACAGTGAGTTATATCAAATTATAGAAATTAACAAGGAGAGCTACCAATTTTTTACTGTTGATAGATAATCGCATGCCTCAATAAAAATTTGTATCAAACCAAAAGACATTTTGATAGAAAACAGGTAACCGGCACCGGTTTATTGGCTTCTGTTTTAATATTTTTAACCGACTTCAAAAAAAGGAGAAGGTTCTCAATTCGACTGTATGTTTTCTGTCTCCTGTCAGCTTACACTACACATTTTTCTGAAAAACACGATTATGTTAGATTTCATGTTATAGACTCTTGCTTGTATTTCACAAAACATTAAGTAAGTAACAGTCTTTTATATTTTTTTATTTATAAAACACAAGTTTTTTTTATAAGCAATGATTTTTCTAATTTCTATAGGCATAATGTAAGTCGTTTTATGAAAGAAAAGACTACAGAAAAGTAAAGTAAAGTAAAGTAAAGTAATATTTATTGAAAAAGACGAACACATTATCTGCTATTAAACGTAGGTTAATAGGGTTAGTGTGACATCTGGTTCTCGTCAATTATTTGATTTTACCAAGGAATTTCTATACTTGTATGGAATTTCTTTGGATTTTACATTAAGAATAATAAAATTATTAAAGTTCATATAACATACTTGCCTTAAAGCTTTAAAAATAAAAATAAACCTAATCTTTTAAAAAACTGTCCATCATTACTGTCCATCATTACTTCGTTTCGTTATTATTATTTTAAGTTTTTTTATTAGTTATTTTTATAAAATCTCGTGATCTGAGTAAATGCTGTCTAAAAATTTGTATCAAACCCTAAAAAAGGATTGATATATTTTTTCAAGTCTTTTTTGTTGGATTCACATACTGATTTGATCGGTTTAAACAGTGACAAAATACTTGGGGTACGTCTTCCTTTGTCGTGATTTTAGTTTTTTAATCCATTATTCTTTAAAAAGTCGTTACCGTCAAAACGGACGCAATTTTGATACAAGTATTATTTTATCTGAGAAGAACTGCGCCGAAAGTGGCGCGTTTCCTACTAGGTACATATTTAGATTTTTGGAAGAATTGAAAGTCAGAAGAGTCATTTTTACGTTTCTTACTGACTAATATAACATTATTTATGGCCACATTTCTATTCCTTGCACAGAGTCATAATGAAACGTTGTCTGGCAAAAACAAAAACACTCTCTGCGATAAGGTTGCCCCTAAAAATGAAGTGACCTACATTCTTTCATTCATGATTCTCAACAATAAGGAAACTTACAAAAGAGCAGAAGTTTTTGTGTATTTTTAATAATAATAACAACTTAGCAGATTTAACGCATTGTTTGTTATTATAGGAATTTCCCACTATTTCATAAACACTTAAGTTTAAGTAAATATTAATAAAGTAATAGACGTTTTTCATCGTGCATTATAAAAGGCATGTACTACGGCAGTGTTCCGAAAACTTTTTGTGATCAAGGTACTACATCTAAACAATCGGAAAATCTTTGAGGTACACCATAAATGCAAAATATTTTTTTAATGCGAAACATGAGCTTATTTAGTTGAGCATATGTGTCCAAATATGGAGTAACTTAACTGATATAGGTAACCTTATTTTTCCGCGGCACACCAACCAATGACCACGGTACCGCTACCGATACCGATACCGGTACCAGTGTGCCACGGCACACCCTTTGCGGAACACTGTACTACGGCATGACGGTTGTAAACACCGTCCACCGCATTTTAGTAAGCACAGCTTTATCAAGATGTATCTCACGATACCTCACGTCATTATTGAGACATCACTTACTCGGTGGCTGGGAAGATCAGAACGATATAGATCGTTTATTTAGAGCCCGATAAATGAGCGGCTACAGTAGAATTTGAAGATTGTGGTTGTATTAGAGAAGTATTTCGAATGGTAGGGTTGATTTTCGAATTATTTTAATGGAATACTTTGGAATTACTCAAGATTATACGGTTATGTGCTATCAAATAGTAGCAATATGCTTCCTGTAAGAAGTAAAATAAAATAGAATTATTTAAATGAAATCGTATGAAACCTCGCAAGCCTCTCGTCGCCGAATCGTCCGATTCGACCGCTGGCAGTACTTCAAGAATTCGGCACGGATAGGATAGGTGTGCGTTCAGCCTTAAAGGGTCAGCAGCGCTAGTGTGACTCCTCTGGTGTCGCAGGCGTCCATAGGCTACGGTAACCGCTTACCATCAGGCAGGCCGTATTCTTGTCTGTTACCTTAGTAGTAAAAAAAATAAAAAAATAATGAGGGACATTTTTCACGCAGCGCCATCTAACCCTAAACTAAGCAAAGCTTGTACTATGGGAACTTATTTTGACTTCAATATTTGATACTAAATACATTTTGAAAAGACTACAAACTAGACATAAATAATGTCTGCAATGCGTGCGGGCATCAAGGCCCTTCATTTTTTTTAAGATTTCATAATTAAGCGGGCAGATTAGTCAACATCTAAACATTTATCTCTAAATTGTCGCCTAAACGAAAACAAATTGCTGTTCACTCGCCCGTAAGATCAACCAACCGAATAAGGTAAGGAATATTAGACATGTCCGAGACGATTCCGAGCCGAGGCCAAGTAAATACGGATCAAATATAAAAAATATATAATATTTGGAACAAAAAAATATTATTTCATTAGCTCACATCGAAAGATCAGACCTTAATAATAAGAGTAATAACCACTGATCGGAGTAGGTAGAGCTATTTAGGTTCATTGACCGCAAACATTGATGTTAATATGGATATTCCACGAGATTCCGACTAATACTCCGGGATTCGATTATACAAATAGTTTGTTCTTTTCAATCATGTTTCGATTTTTGAGGAACTAATAATTTGTATGGTATGTTCTTGTACAACTTCAAAATGAAAATGTTAAATGATTGTTGATTCTTGTATAAATATAAGAAATTGTTACATAAAAAAATATATGTGTGTTCTTGAATCAAGTTTCTATCTATTTATTAGACAATCCTTAAACCCGTATATAGCAAAAAGCAAAAAGCTTTTCATTATTTTTCTAAAAACAAAACGAATTCCGGGATTCGGGGAATATCCATATTATTTTATCATATGGCAAGTACATAAAATAGCTCTACCTACTCCGATCACTGGTAATAACATAAACCTACCTATCTTTTACCATTATTCGTTGTAGATAATACTAGCAATAGTACAAATCTTAGTGGTTTTTAATTGCTAAGATGTCATTGTCTTTTTTATAAAATTGTAAATCGTTATTACCTCAATAAAAAAAAATTGGAAACGTTGGTAGCTGCAAAAGTTAAAACTGTTGTGTTTTAAAAAAGTCATAGAGATGCGTTTTCATTACGTAAGTAGTCTTGATGAAAGGTGCAAGTTGCTAGTAGTCACGTAAATATTATGTATGTATCTTTCAAAGATGCATGTGGTTTGAACGAGTAAACAAAACGCACAGCTGATCTATACCGTTAGTTACCTTTTTTAAAATTATTTCCCTACATTTTGGCCGTGTTACAACCATAGTCGCGGGCGAGTTTGAACCCTGTAGAATCCTGCGCAAAATAGGTACCTACTTAAAATCCATAAGCGTACTTCTTAACACACAACCCATGTCATTTTTTATAACGGAAATAGTCGAAGTCAGTCTAGGTCCGGTTAGATGTAAGTTACCTTTTACAAGCCTACCCTTAATTAAATTGTGACGTCTCAGCGAATTTGTGTAAAGGGTTAAAGCAGCTCAGGTGGTCTACAGGTTGTAAAAAAGACATAAAATTATTACTTTGTTGTTTATTTTAATACCTATGTAGTCAAGGATGTATCTTAATGGTTATACTGTGGGAAATTTTGCTGCCTTTACTAAGGATCTGTTTACTTATCAAACTAGTACCACACAATGTTGTGTTATACCTACGTGGTTATACCGTGTATGTATATCGGAAATACGCTCATTGTTATGTATTAAGCTTTCAAACATATCGTGGAACTCTAACCACCGAAAGAAAGCACCATCGAATTTAGAAATATCTGGGCGACCGAGCTCTGCTCGGGTGCATAACGCCATCTAGTGGTTCAATTACGAACCACATTGCATTCGTAAATCTTTTTGCGTGAAAATGCCGAGATGCAGATATGAGACCTAGCTAGATCGATTTTTCGCCCCCGTAAACACCCGTACTGCAAATTTCATCGAAATCGAAAGCCGTTTTAAAGTTTTTAAAGCCGTTTTCGAGAACGTGAAATAAACAAACTTCAAACATCAAACAAATATTGCTCGTTTAATAGAATAGGAAAAATGATTTCATTTCATTTCATTTTATCAATTACATAAAATATTACGTGTTACAGCGTATACACCTACACACCTGACAATTTTTTTATTTAATTAGATATTCATAATAAAATAAACATTTAATTTAACGATAAAATACATTTTTCATGGAGAATATCATTGGACTAGATCAGCAGTGCGATTCAAATCTTCTCGGAATGTATTCCGAATTCGGAAAGTGAAGTTTCTTCGCCGAAAAAACGTCATCTTTCCGAAGAAAAACAATCAAATCGGATGCATTTTCGGAAGTCTGAATTGCACAGTAGGAAAGGAGTTTAATTTTCTTCATGTTTTGGTTCATAGAGTTGGGGTTGTCATGAAAAATAAAAATTAAAAAATGTGTATTTTTGTATACTTACAAATAGTAACTTATAAATATACTTACTTTCCTTACTCTGCTATACTTTCCTTTGTCAGAACATTTTATAAATTTCTTCCAATTAAATAGCGGGAGAGAGACAATACAGGGTGGAAAAAATGAATGGGCCCCGGAGGGAAACTACCTTAAATCCTTAAGATACAGTATTTTACTTAAAGGAAACATTCCTTTATTTTTAAAAAGAAACAAAATTGCATTCATAGATTTTCTAAAATTTGCTTGCCTCACCCGGAATCGAACCTGCTAAAAATTAAAAAACAAACCTCGCTCTATTTAATACCACTAATCGATAGGATTAATGTCAGAATAAAATCTTTATAACACACATTTTGTTTTAGAAATAAAAAAGATCATGAAATCTAACATTAATGTTCACAATTTTTTTTCATTCATTTTTATTTTTTCACTATTCGCGTCAAAACTTTTCTAGACGGTATTTGTCTATTTGAGGTGAAATTCAGACTTCCGAAAATGCGTCCGATTCGATGATTTTCTTCGAAAAGTTGACGGTTTTTCAGCGAAGGAACGTTATTTTCCGAATTCAAAATACATTCCGAGAAGGTCTGAATCGCATTACTGGATACCTCTCACCATTCCACTTTAGAGCTAAATTGCAATTAAAGACCTTATGTACTAAATATTAGATTTCATGGATTTTTTATACGACAGACGAGTGTAAGACCTCATGTTTCTTTGAGAAGTTTTATCTTTAGTATTGAATGTATCGACTAGTGGAATAAAATAGGGAGTGTTTAAGTTTTGAATTTTTAGCTTGTTCGATTCCTGGGTGAAGCAAGCGAATTTTAGAAAATCTTTGAATGCAGTTATGTTTCTTTTTAAAAGTAAAGGAATGTTTCCTTTAAGTAAAATACTGTATCTTAAGGATTTAAGGTAGTTTCCCTCCAGGGCCCATTCATTTTTTCCACCCTGTATACTAAAAAGAAGCCACCGCGTTTGAGCAGTTTACGTTCAATTCTTATCTATATGTTTTTCGCTTAGATAAATAAGATTTAATGGCATTATCAATTTACTGGGCCGTTTATGGGCACTTCCATCAATTTGTCATTAAATCTAATTATAAAAGGAGAGCGCTGTGTCATTAATCGATCCAAAGTTTTATCATTGTGCATAAATAAGATGATCAGGCATATAATGAGCATTAAAATGTAAGCAAAGGTGGTTGCTTAGAGAATACGGGAGTTGGCCTTTTCAAAAATAGTTTTAAACGCTTTAGGTATATGCTTAGAATAATACCCGTTGTATTTTATTCATTTTCATTTTTATTAAGACATTTTATTTATTCATCACATTAGAAACCTCTAAAACTATCAGTGTTTCTCTACTATTATTATGCATGTTACATACAAACCTTTCTCTTGAATTATTCTACCTACTAAAAAAAATCGCATCTAAATCCGTTGCGTAGTTTTAAAGATCTAAGCACACATAGGGACAGACACCGGGAAGCGTCTTTGTTTTATACTATGTAGTGAAGTGATTTTACCTATGAATCAAACTATCATACTAAGGTAGAATTTTCGTTGTAGGATTCTACTTTGTCGGTGTTATTATATTATAAAAAAATATTAGTTAAATAACGGTTGGGGGTGTGAACAATAACAAATTATTTATTTATTGAACTCAGTAAAACTAAACAAAAAAACTAAAATCAAAAGTAAGTCATTAAATTGATGAGGGGCAACAAAAAAGGCGTTAACCGCAAAGAATGGATTCATATTTTTGTTTAATTAAAGAATTTCATGCTATAAAAGCCACGATCTAATATTTCTAGGAAAAAAACACAAAGGATCGGTTCGAATACCAAAGTAATTGAAATCGGAAGCCTAGCTAATAAAGGTTTGCTTTCGATCGGGATCCGCTGTGGGTCGTCATTTCGTATAATCGTAACAGTCAAGTTTTTAGACAAGATATTTTAAGTTCGAAGGCACTGGATCGTAGTAACTAGTGAAAGTGGGGAGAGGCCTTTGCCCAACAATGGGATAGTATGGGCTAGTATAATAGAATAGAATAGAATAGAAAAGAAAGTTCACTGAGGTAATCTATTTATTAATAATACCTAGTTGGAAACAAAAGATATTATTGCTGGATAGTCAAGGTACTGGATAATATGACAGTATGTAAGCTCTGACTTGACTTTTATACTCTTTTTTTTAAATCTAGATAGACCTTTGTTTACCCACAACTTCACCTGATGGTAAGCGACGATGTGGCTGACGATGGATCACAAAGGTCTAGAAGACCCTTATTCACTCTTGACTTGAAGAGACCCAGGTCATAATTTTCGGAGAAAACAGAAGCCGGCAGCGAGTTCCAAGCCTCATCATCATAGTTCAGCTGCTATGTCTAATCATCACATCGATATCGACGATTTAGCATTTAAACATCAAATTCAAGTAATCCAAGTGGTCGTATAGAATTAATTCCTATAGACTTTGAGCTTCTGTAAGCTTTTTTCTATAAAAATGACTCAGTATCATTATCGATCGTCTGCTGTGTCTAATCACATCGAGATCACGCTGTGAGTTGTCAATCGGTGGTCATCAATCAAGGACGAATTATCATTTCGGCTTATTAACATTCGTTTCGGTGCCGAATTCACTAACAAGCCGTGTATATTAAGAATTCTTTAGGATACCTTTTATTCTCTACGAGAATATCTCTTTTATTATACCTGGGTCTGTGGGTATGGAAGATATTTGAGAGAGGGGTATTTGATGTGTATCAATTTTACCCTTTGTCCATTACCATGCCTACGTATTGGTGCAACATGGAGGAGGCCTTCGTCCAAAAATGGACATCCCAAAACTAAAATAGTATATTATATAGCTAAAATAGGAATTTATATAAATGAAATAACTAGAATTTAATTTTGCATGATAATGATAAATCTAATTAAATATGAATGAATGTTTTTAAGATGATAATTTAATTAGAAAATGTTTCTTAAGTTCTTTTTGGGAAATAAAAGGCTATATTATTATTATATTATTATGCCTACGTATCCGGATGCTGTAGTGCCTAAAACATTATTGAGATGGAGTAAGCTGGTCCAGCATACCAAGGACACAAATCCGTACTATAGTCGACACTCAGCTCAAAGAAGTCATCCATGTCGCAGCGAATCGGACGAGATGGAAAACACTAGTCGTCAAGAAAATTTTTTGTCGGATAAAATTTTGATGAGAGGTCACGACGACCCTCAGCAATGAGGAAACGATGAACATAGAGAGAGATAGAGAGAGAAGCTGGTCCAGCATCTGAACCATCATCCAGTTTAATTGGTTTAAATACACAACTGTACTGCTGGTTTCTTTAGTGTTTTCCTTCACTGTATAGAGTTCGTGATAATGAGCCTCTATAAATAAAAAGCGAATAATATTTAAAAGCACAAAATCAAACACACAACCTTCAGATCGAAAGAACTTACTATACCACTGAGTCGACGATATTCCTAATACATGTTGCTAAATAATTCTTCATTAAATAATTTTATTTGTTGATACACAAAACGTTAAACTATTGAGAGATTGAATCACATTAATTAATAACACAAGATAAATCAAAACACTAATCAGTCAAAGATAAAAAAAGATTGAAAAACAAAAGATGGCGCTAGTCATAACCCAAAAACGGTTTGCATTTTGAAACTATGCCTTTCAATTCCTGATTACAAAAGAAAACACAACAAATATGCAGTAAAAAATGGTAATAAAAAACACAATAATTTTATGTCCTTACTTAAAGAGAGCACATCATATTTGCAGTAAAGTGGTGATAAAAAAACAATGATTTTATGTCTTTATATAAAAGCAACACCGTCCTAGCCAAAAGCTTAGTATAAGCGCACGTGCCGGTCAGTGCACATGCGCAGATGTATAGCGACACCTGCCTTGACAAGCTTCCATCTCTCTCACACTCCCATTAACTGTATCTTTTCCTCGCTCACACAACATATTTTGATTCGAACAAAGTACGAACCAGGCTACTGTATTTTACATTATGTGACCTGTTTCTCGAAGGTTCTAAAATAGTTCTCATTAGTATGCTGCGGCTCTCTATGACCATGTATGCAGCTTCCGACGGGTTTTCGAACACGTTCTGAGACGCACAAATATGCATGTTTGTACGCCTTATCTTAAACTGCCCTTTATAATTTTTTATATAATCGTAAACAGGCTCACGACCATATCAAGAAGAGCAGATTAGAAACGAACATTCAAAACCTTTTAAAGATGTTGTAAGTACGTTCAAATATACCTACATTGAGCACGTACCACATGTTTAGTAGTTGTAGTAGAAGTAGTCCAATGAATGACCTATGCCAATAATTAAATCAGAATGTTTTCTCTATTGTTAGGAAATTAATAATATTCCCATAAGCGACGTAACGTGGGATGCCATTCATCTGACAGACTCCTAACATGTTGCTTCTGACGACTCCTCCAGACAACTTCAAAAGTTCTTCGATCATCTTCCTGCATATTTTTTCTTGTGATTTATTTCTGTTGATTTCTTTTAATATTTTTCCAATTAGTGTAATTGTGTACCTAGTTAATGTTATCTTTGTTTAGACCATAGATTCTCAACCTTATTTTCCCCACCGCCCACTTTGTAAATAATTTTTTTTCTAGCGCCCCCCCCCCCCCCCCCTATCTTACCTATTTTTTAGTTTTCTTACCATTTGTCGCGAATTTTAAACACCTTTTTGGAGCACAGTGGCTATTTCTTCTTTAACTGCTGTTAAAATTAAATCTTCCCCAACAGTATGTGGTTTTTCTGTTTTAATTTTTTATCTTAGGTACTTTACACACACACTTTTCACACTTTTTTCAGGTCAAGGGCCGCATAGGACATTGTGAGGTATCACTGCAGGCCACACATTCTTGAATTATTTAGTTGACGATTTTTCGAAATTCCTAAAGGGGTTAAAATCCTAGTACTAACGAACTTGAAACTTATCATAAGTTTACGGGGCTCAAGACTCGCTGCTTATCAGTTCCTATTCTGAGGTCTGACATAACTCACTTTGCTCGCAATATAACTACTCATGAAGTTAAAATGCGAGTGAATTGAGCTTCAAACCAAGCGAGCGAAGCGAGCCGAATTTTTGTAAGTCAAATACAATATGTGACACTTGATTTTTTTTGCAGTTTTCAAAAAAAAGCTAGCTTATTGGTTCATATTCTGTGTTTAGACTTTACTCACTTTACTCGCAATATACCTTCTTTATGAAGTGAAATGCGAGCGAAGCGAGCCCAATTTTTTTTAACACAAATGCAACATTGTGTGTGACACTTGATTTTTTTTTGTGGTGATCAAAAAAAAAAGCTCGCTGCTTATCGGTTCTTATTCTGTGGTTAAACTTTACTCACTTTACATTACACACAACATACCTTACCCATGAAGTTAAATGCGAGCGAAGCGAGCCGAATTTTTTAAGACAAATGCAACATGTAACACTTAATTTTGTTTGCGGTGTTCAAAGGAAAAACTCGCTGCTTATCGGTTTATATTCTGTGGTTAGGCTTAACTCACTTTATTCACAATATACCTTATTTATAAAGTTAGCGAGCCAAATTTTTTAAGACAAATGTAACATGTGACACTTGATTTTGTTTGCGGTGCTCATAGAAAGGATCGCTGCTGGCCGGTTTCTATTCTGTGGTCAGACATAACTCACTTTGCTCATATTATACCTACTCATGAAGCTAGATGCGAGAAAAGCGAGCTCCAAACCAAGCAAACAAAGCGACCTTCCCTATCTCGAAGTTTTATAATCAATTATAATTATTATTGTAGCAACGTAGGTAGTATCATTCATCATCATCATTTCCTTGCCCTTTTCCAACTAGGTTGGGTCGGCACAACATTTTCTCTAACGTGGTAACGTGGTCATTATCTATCATTATTATCTATTATCTATCAAAATTGTTTGCTTGGCCGCGGGCTGCACCAATACCGTCCGCGGCCGCGGGCAACACTTTGACGACCACTGGATTAGGGTGTTTTTTTTTGCCTATTTTAGACTACAGTATCGCCCCCTTCTGCTCTCTCAACGCCCCCCAATTTTCTCTAGGTCTTCTACTGCCCCCCTGAAAGTCTCAAACGCCCACAAGGGGGCGTTATCGCCCACGTTGAGAACCTATGGTTTAGACACTTGATTGCTCTTAACATGTATGTAAATTTAGCCTAACTCTTAGGTGTTACTGAAAACCAGTGCTCCAGCATTATATGTACCTACTGATGTAGCAAATGCTGAGGGGCTTTTTCTGTCACTCATGAGTATCTATTTTAAAAAAAGTTATTTATTCTATTCTCTCTTTCTATTTTATTCTATTTTTCCCACTTACGAGGGGTCGGCACAGCATTTGTATTCTTCTTCTATTTCCCACTATCAGTACTCACCCCTTTCTTACTCATGTCAACTTTCACAATCCGAAAGATCTTGTAGATTAATTCATTTGAAATGAAATATTTGAACTTAGGTACCAATAAGATCGGTCTATCTTTTAAGGGCGAATTAAGCTTAAGATATATTTTTGTCGTAAAAAATCGTTGGTATACAACAAAAATCTAAACTTCGGATCAAAACAAAGGTGCCATAATCATAATAATAGAGTAGAAAAGGTGTTAAAACGCTCATTGGAACTGAGGCATTATTAATAGCATTTTAACAAGCCGGCATTTGAGGTGTGAACCTAAAGTTTTTTTGATCTTTCGATTATAAAAACGATCGAAATTGGCAGATTGAAAACCAACGGGATGATGATAGAGGGCCTCGGTTTCTTGCGACAGGAATTTTAAGACTCTTCTTCGAGGAAGTTATTAAGTTGCAGTTTCATGAAATTTCTAGGTAAAAAGGAATTTGAATAATTTCTTTTTTAACCCTTATTGGTCCGTGCCTCATAAACAAGACACTATTACTTAAACGATTATAATGAAGAAAAAAATTGTTGAAGGGGAGATTGTGCCGCATTATTATTAGTTTACCGAAAGTTCCAAAATAAAAATAAAATGATTATGTACCTACTTGCACTTTGGTTTAATAAGTAACTTCAAGTTATTATTTTAAAATTAAACAAATCTTTGTCTTACTGAGTTTTTTAATCGATCGAGCGAGCGAAGCGAGCGAAGATCTTAGTGGCAAGTTAGGCGATTTTGCTTTGTATGTTTGTATGTTTGTATGTTTGTATATTTGTATGTTTGTATGTTTGTATGTTTCATTTTTATGTTCTCGCATAACTATCGAACTGCTTATCCAATCTGTATGAAACTTGATAGGTCAATAGGTTGTGCTATGGAAATTTGCTGTGGAGCGTATGAGCGTAATCGATGAAGGGGTTGTAAAGATATGGGGTTCCCAAGGGGTTAAATTTTTTTCAAAGTTACCCAAATATATTGAGTGGGGTGTCATATGAAAGTACTCAATTTATACATTCCAAAATGGTTTTTAGTTTTCTTCTAGGTTCTATAGTTTTTGAAATACAGTGAAAAAGAAAACTGATGAAAACCAATTAACGGAAGTATGGAGAGAGCTCCCGTTTCATAGAGTTTCGATGTATTCGTAGGTCTGGTTAACAGAGAACGAGTGTGGCATCGTTGTGGTTTGGTTTGCAATGATTTTAGTTGCTACTTGATATTTTTTCTTGAGATTGAAAATAAAAGCCGTGTTGGCCGAGTGGAAGAGTGCTCGACTTTCGATTCATAGGTCGTAAGTTCGAACCCTGGCCGTGCTCATCAATGGATTTTTCGATTAGAAAAATTTAAATGCGCATTAACACGAGCTCTAAACGGTGAAAGAAAACATCGTGAGGAAACCAGTTAACGTTCTAATAGCGGCGATGGGCTTGCAACCTGTCACGTATGCAAACGCTAACTCCTGCAAATAGTGGGCTGGACATGTACCAAAATTATAGAGGGAGAGGGAGAGGGAGGGGGAAGGGGCGAGGGGCAGAGGGAGGGGGAGGGGGGAGGGAGGGGGAGAGGGGTTGGGAGGGGGGTAGGGAGGGGGGGTAGGGAGGGGGTAGGGAGGGGGTAGGGAGGGGGGGTAGGGAGGGGGGTAGGGAGGGGGGGTAGGGAGGGGGGGGTAGGGAGGGGGGTAGGGAGTGGGGTAGGGAGGGGGGGGTAGGGAGGGGGAGTAGGGAGGGGGGGTAGGGGGGAGGGGGGTAGGGAGGGGGGTATGGAGGGGGAGGGGGTAGGGAGGGAGAGGGGGGTAGGGAGGGGGAGGAGGAGGGGGAGGGGAGGGGAAATTGATTTTCTAATACATTTTGTATTGAACTGCTATTTTAATAATTTCTCGAACTAAGAGGCCTTTCCTGAGGCGCGGTACGAAGTTCGCGGGGTCAACTATTGAATATGAACACGACACGACTTAATGTATTGCATGTATGCCTATAATCTTTATCATACTGAGGTAGCGCATTAGATATCATTGTGTGGTAAACACTAGAAAGAGCACTTAACGTAGGTATAGGGGTAGTCAGAAACAAGTCCAAATCTAGGCTATCAACACAACGGTGCGCGAGATCTCAGTTCGGGGCGAACTACTAGTTTAGTAAGTAATTTAAAGAAATTGTAATTTTTTTAAACTGTGTTTGTGAAAGGTAACCCTTGGTACTACCTAATATTAAACAATAGTCTATAGTTTCACTTATATACGTTGGTTAAGCAAACATCGCTTGCACTTTGTAGTTTGCAGTACTTCTCAAATGATTAAACCTAGTTTTTATTGTGATTAAAAAAACAATTTACTCCTAAAATTTTACCAATAAAATCACAACACCTAAATGAAGATCCTAAAAGTTACACAATGTCTGAACTTCCAAAAATACTTATTTTGCAAATTATTATGCAAATAAACGCAAATTATACCCTCAATATGTCAATCTGGAGTACTTAATAATTGAAAGGCTTGTAGTCTTGTACACATTTTTTTTTTTGGTGTCATTAAACATCGTCCGCGGCACGAGCGGTCGCCAATTTTATATGCAATTTGGCGGACAGAATGGATTTTTGCACACGATGTTGTATATCCGAGGGTGAGACGTATTTGAGAAATCCACTCGTCATTTTCATAAGGGCAATACTGGTAGTATTAAATAAAATGCTTAAACGCAACTCCTTTGGAATAAGAATAACATTTGAAATTTTTATTTTTAGTTTTAGTGCCTATTCATAATTCAATGAGCATGAAATATTTGCTTAGCATTCATTTCAGCTCCACTGGACCCCTCTTTTGTGCATTTATTACTGAACAGGTTTCAAATGAGCTAGTAACCAACTCACCCATTTAAAAGCTACGATGCCACAGGCAGACACACAGACAGACAGTGGTCAAACTTATTAAACCCCTTTTTTTGCGTCGTTTGCTCTTTTAACTTTTTAAAATCAATAAAAAATTTAACAGAATTTCAATCATCACCTTACTGGGTCAATTTAAAATCTACTTAACACGGCATTCCACGCAATTTCCAACATCATGCCCCAGACAAGCCTGCACGTGCGGTGGTTGATTTCAATAATAAATCGATGGCCCCACAACTCACGTGGACGTTTGTCCCTAGCCCGGAATTATCGACATCGGCACAAAATACAGGGGCGGGGACAACGGTGCCTGCGAGGATAGCGGTAGCGGCGGCACCAGGAATTTTGGAGGTTATTATTCGAACACAACATCATGTGCAAAGACCAGTCTAAGAAAATGGATTTTAAAGAGGCGTGCGAAAAATTTGGTTGATAGAAATTAAAAAAAAGGTAGTCATGATTACGTATTGCTGTTGGCGTAAGACTATAATATCAGTCAGATAACTACCCTATTGAATATTTTGATCGATTCGTTTAAAACTCTTAGAGCTTCTTCGACACCAACCTGCTGTCTGATTGTCTAACTTGTCTCAAACCTCAAATTGGTCTCAAGCTGGACTGATTGTCTCGCGCGTTCTTTTTATGTCCAGAATATACCAGTCTACCTAAATATTACAGTCCGCTAGTTTTATTAAAAATACCTCGAAGAATCCTCAACAGATACATACGTGATCGTTTTTACAGTTTGAGACCAATTTGAGGTTTGACATGGTTTAGACAATCAGCCTGCTGAGGTAGAGACAGGAGACCGTTGTCATTTAAACTCATGGTTCTCTGTCTCCCTGTCTCTTTTGCGTGCCCCTACAAAGCCTATCTCTGGTCTCTGTCTCCAGTCTCAGTCTCCGGCGGCGCATACCATCAGCTAAAGGGAGTTCTTATTAATTTTTTTTTAAATTCTTGCCTACATCTTTATTACTGTACTAGCTAACTACTACTTTTTTATCCCACGGGAAACATACATTTTTTCGGGATAAAAAGTAGCCTATGTCACTCTCCAGCCCTCCAACTATCTCCACACAAAAAAATCACGTCAATCCGTTTCTCTATTTTTACGTGAAAGCAGGACAAACAAACAAACAAACACACACTTTCACATTTATAAGATGGGTATGGATTGCTGAATTCTAGCAAATTAAGTTTTTTAAGACATGTAACTTTTACGTGTTTCTTTCATCGCATGTGAAGACTGTCACAAATTAAGGAGGGTAGTAAGTAACATGTCAGTCGATCGGTTATTGTGCGCGTGGTTCCATGTTATGTGGTTAGTTAATGGTAAGGTAACGGGACACAATTGATCATACAATGTTAATTTTAAAATAACTTATTAAATTGAGCTTCGAAATGCGTAATCTACAGAGGTTAAGTTTTTCTTTTATGTAGGAGAAAATCTCCGAAACTACTCATGCTATTTCAAATTTTCAATTTAATTTTTTCAGGCAGTTTTGGTATCATTTAAGCGAAGCTGTGGATGTAAGCTAGTGGATTAAAGCGTGACTTTAAATATACTTATACTCTTTCGCCAATTACAAAACAGAGTACAAACTTATTTAATAAAGTCTTTTATTTTTAAGGAGGGGTTGTGATTTTTAAATACTTACTAGCTTTCACTTAGAATTTTTCTCGCGTTACATCGTGCTGCATTTTCATACTTATTCCAAGTTTCATCTAACTCGGTTCAGTTAAAGTTTGATTGAAACACAAAAATTCAAACATTTCGTTTATTTCATTATATTCAAAATTAGTAGAATAACTAAGATTTCCGGATCCATTTGTCAAAAGAAAATAACAAGAGCGTTTCGCTAATTACCAAAATGGGTTCAATGAAATTGTACAACCGAGTAAAAATTGGTAAAGTAACAGAAATGTGGGTATTGGTTGTAATAATTCCAACAAGATCCAATCTCAATCTTTAAACGACTCTATCTTCCGACATAATAAGCAGAGAGCTGGTGCCAAAAACACGATAAAATCTACATTAGAACGGGGAATAAATCAAGACGTGTGACAGTCGCAGACCCAATTTATTTATCTCCGAGTAAATAAAGCAATCTGGAGTTCATTAAGGGGGTTTAAATTTTATCTGTGCAGTTTATGTTAACCACCGAACGAGGTTGTGCAGGCTCATCGTGGAATCGAACTAATTGGGACTTGGTACCGGCAATACTAATAAGAATAAGTTGTGGATGCTCGATGTGAATTTATTTGGGCGGTGTACTGCTGATTTTTTAATTAAACGTTTTTTTGTCCTTTTGGACGTTACTTCTGCACCTTTGGTTGAAAAGGCAATTAAAAGTGTTATAAATGAAAGCACTTGTTGAGTAATTATTTGTATAAACTTTGTAAGAAAACACTTTTGAGCACTTTGACTTTTCCTCGCGGCTTTGCTCACACAATTTCAGACAACACCGATTAAAAGAAATCAGTGTCAAAACATGAGTTTATGTCATTATGAGTTTAAATCTAGTTTTTAGTTTATTTCTAGTATAATTATCAGGAGAGACCGTTATTGGCTGTTTCTATCATATTGTTAAGTTAAGTTTAACTGTTTTATTTTTTTAGCTGTTGGTTTCTTCAATAACTAACCAAACTGAGTGAAACAATGAGTTGGTAGCGAAATATAAAGACAAAAAAACTTAGGCTTTACATCTTTACTAGATGATTTATACAGTGTCAGGAGGAAATTTTTTCCTACACTTAACGGGACACTAGTGCCTGGGACAATGTTTTAAATGGAGTAGGCTTGCCCAGAACCTAAACCATCCTCTCAGCTTAATCGGCCATATCCACAGGAAAGACATGGTCAATACTTGTGGGGCTGACTACGCCGCAGGTTTCCTCACGATGTTTTCCTTCACCGCTTAGATCTCGTGTTAACGCGCATATAAATTTTTCGAAACGAAAAATCCATTGATGGCCAGGATTCGATCCCACAACCTTCGGATCGAAAGTCGAGGTACTAATCCCCTCGGCCAACACGGCTCTCAAAGACAAAATTAAATAGGTACCTATGAGGGTCTTATTTATGAAAGATGTTTAAAATTGAACACTGGTTAAACAACGTCCTGTCTTTATTTGTGGATAGTGTCGAATAAAGACAGGACGTTGGTTAACCAGTGTTCAACTTTAAACTTCTTTCATAAGTAAGGGGGAGAATTAGCATTAATTTGAAATCGCTGTTGAGTTCTACCATTGAACTTCAAAAGTCAGGGTCCAGTCAGCACTGACAGCAGACAAACTCCTCGATCCAATCTCCGATTCAAACGTAATTAAACATGGAATTACTCACCGCAGACATGGCTGTCGTGTCGTCATTACGCGGACAGATGAATAAGTGTGTGTTGATTGGAATTTTAATGGGCGTTAATGGGCGGGACAAAGACGGTTGTCGCAATCAGATTGTATCGTACCTATCTTCTGATAAGACGGCTGCTTCAAAGGCAAATTGTCCGTCAACAGTGCTAGGTGGTCTTCAAAGCGTTTTAAAAGACTAAAATAATTAGGGCTGTGTGAATGTGATTACTTAGATGATATTATATTACTCCAAAATAGAAGTAAAATGAACAGAAACAGGTTGGATGGTAAAGCGTTTGCAATGTTATCGCAAAAAATTGTGTTGATTTACATCTCATTAGAAACCTCTAAATTTATCAGTGTTACTCTACTATATTATGCATACTCATACCACCTGGTACGAGATTTTTCGGTACGAAATGGGAACTACTCATTATAAATATATACCTTGTTCTTGAATCACTTCTATCTACTAAAAAAAACCGGTCAAGTGCGAGTCGAACTCGTACGCCGAGGGTTCCGTACCTAGCCATGGTGCCAATTAAGCTAGTCTGCTTAATTGTATGAGCGCCCATACAACTCGGAGGACAATTTTAACTGGCGTCAACTATGTATGTATGGGAACACCCTTTAATTTTCAACTTTTTTAACTTTTTGGAATTTTTTCTTTATTTGTGCTATAAGACCTTGCTTTTTGCCAAATTTCGTTATTCTAGGTCAACGGGAACTACCATTTAGGTTTTCGACCCAAAACCTCTAGGGTACTTCCGGTTGACCTAGAATTGTCAATTTTGGTTACAAGCAAGGTCTTCCAGCACAAGTAAAGGAAAAATTCCGAAAAATAAAAAAAGTTGATAATTAAGGTAAGTTTTGGTACTTACAAGTTTTCACGAAAACCTAAATTTGCCTATATCTTTTTATAGAGTTGACTCAGGACCTTGATTTTTATACTCACAATAGGGACTATAGACCTCAGTATATGGTATAAATTTCAACTTGCTAGCTCCACCCGTTCCTGAGATAATCGATGGTGACACACGGACAGACGGACAGACAGACAGACAGACAGACAGACAGACAGACAGACAGACAGACAGACAGACAGACAGACGGACAAGAAAGTGATCTTATAAGGGTTCCTTTTTTTACCTTTTAAGGTACGGAACCCTAAAAACTGCATCAAAATCCGTCGCGTAGTTTTAAAGATCTAATCATACATAGGGACAGACAGACAGCGGGGAGCGACTTTGTTTTATACTATATAGTGAAGAAACAATTAAATGTCCACTTCAACCCTCCAATCACGGAAATGCGTGGGAATTTTAACACTAACACGGACGTGGCTATTAACCCCTAATCGTGGGTACTTGGGACCCCATATTGCTACTCGCGGGACAATGTGTCCAAACTTCCGGCGGTAATGACTAAACGCTTTATCGGGTCTGTAAATCATCATGCGACAGTATTTGGAGGTGGTGGGAAGGTATGAATAATTCATTTTTTATTTTGAAGTAACTGTTTATATGAAAATTAGTTTTGCAAAACAAGAAATGAAATAAATGTTACTCAATTTGACTTGAGATGTGGGTTTGTTCTTATGTGTCTATGTATGTCCACATCATAATATAATTTTACAAAAATAATATTTAAAATACTATAAAATATGGGAGAAATTTAATTAAGCTTCCTAATAGTTTTAATAATTTTTTTGGCATTTGACAAACAAAACTAAAAATATCTGTTTTTCGGCATATAAAAATCATTATCATCCGTAGATTATCTTATTCCACTATTGTTAAAAATTACAAATTCCTTGTATATTAGCGTTTTTTTTTTCGATCTTTTGCCCGTGAGGCAATACGCAACGTAGCAAAAAGTATAAATTTGGAAATAAAGAAAAATGTTTAATTTTTAATTTGAGATAAAAACTATTATTTTTGGATATAAGATAAACATTCTGATAAAGCAGTAAGCTTACTTACTATAATTTGACAGTAGGTTTATAATACTGACAAACAACCACATTTCACTGACAGTAGGTAATATTGACTAATGGTTCACTACAGGAACTTTACATCGGTTGGTGCTCTTTCGACCTCCACAGCGATTTAGGGTTGACAAATGGGTTTCTGATTTACTGACAATTATACTGTGGGAAAATACTTTTAATGAAAATACGACACTTTTGAAGACCACAGTGGCTTAGTGAGCGAGCGCTAGTTGTAACTTGAGAATACAAAATCAATTTCTACACAAACCGCTCTACTTATAAACGTCTGTCAAAATTTAAACACCGTTTAAAGTATTGCCATCCTTTTTGTGTTAGATAGTGACAAATAGTGAAAGGGCGAATCTTGAGCACATACTTTAGGAACATATTTAATGTTTTGCTGTTTTTACATACGAGTATTACAAAGTAGTTTTAAAGACTTTACATATTTCCTGGCGATAAAACAGCATTTTGACGATGTGATACGATTATTCGGATCACGGAGCTTCAATAATTTAAATATTCGTTTTAAAACCGAATGCCCATTGCATATGAATTACCTAAAGTGTGTGTTTCTCAATAAATTTCCCAATTTATATTTTCAGAAATTGACTGATGGTTTTCGTAAAAGGATTCTGTCTCGTATATTATGTGTAAAAAGTTTTCTCTGAATTTTGGTTCGAGTTAATTAATCAATACATCTGTAATGCCCTTATGTAGCACCAATTTATTTGAATGAAACGAGGAAGTTCCTTTTAGGCGCAGGCCAGACAGAAGAGACGTAAGACGAGGACGCGTCGCGGACAGGGCGCCAGCGAACAGTGTTGCGCCCGCGCCCAGTCTCTTCTGTATGTTTTGCGTCGCGACGCTTCTATGTATAGAAGCGTTTCTATGAAAGGGACACGGACGGAAGAGACAAATGTCCGCGCCCCGTCTGCGTCTTACGTCTTTTCTGTGTGTCCCGCGCCTAAGATGAACGTCTGCTTAAAATCATCTTCCGTAACGGTCAAAGGCTAATTATGATAAGTTTCCACAGATTTTTAACCATTGTTTCCTGATAAACTATTTATAGGTCTTCAAAATTTAGCGTGGTTTCAAACAAGATAATTCTTAAATCAATACATTTCTTTAGCAACGGATCACGGCATCGGTTAGGTACACTGGTTAATTTATATTGCAACATGATTTAAGCACAGCGGGCTTAAAAAGGTCGCTTTTGCAGAATCGCAATAGGGAATTGAACCACATGCCATCTCTTTTCACTGACTGAGATTGAGAGTTCAATTCTCTTTAAGCCCGCAGGTTTTATAAACTTAATGATTTACTTTTTTTTCATATTGTGCCCGATGCATGTGCGGATGAGAGTTTTTTTGCTAAGTTTCCGTATTATTTCGGATACCAAAGATTTTTTTACATCAAAGAACCTCTTTGATTTTATTATTTTATTTACCACTTCTCAATATCCGGTGACCCAATCATAATTAGTTCTATTTTGACTGTGACTAATTCTGTTTGTTTTCGGCGCCAGCTGTGGTAAAAAATAAATAAAAAACGGACAAGGTCAAGCCAGACTTGCATCCAGAGTGTTCCTTACAAAATTTTATACCTTGTCTAGCATTAAAAACGAAACAATCTAAAAGCTCTCTGAACTTATTTTGGTATAGGTACATTTCAATTTGACACTTAGCGCGTTCTGCACCACGATTCTTAATTGTATTTAGCTAACTTACACGCATTTAATGCGTACAAAAATTGCATTTAGACTAGCTTACATACAATTTAAAATGTGGTGCAAGACAGGGTGTCTTCACACTTCTTGTGTCTTCTACACTCGTTCCTAAGAAAAAGGATAGACAGACGTACTGACAGAAGGACAAAGAGACGAATAGATGAAAAACCTAACAATTAAAGGGTCAGGTTTTCCACCTCCGTTTTCTATTTTTTCAGTTATCAACTCAAGTATACGGTACCCTAAAAAACTAAAATTCGTAGAACTAATGAGTGTGTAATTTTGTTAGGGAGGATCTATGTAGGCGGTCCAGAATCCTCACGAAGGGTTGAAAAAGTAGAATTAATATTCCGCTCAGAATGTTAGAAGAAACTCATCAAAATTCGTCGGAGTTATAAAATGTTCTTATTAGAGAGCAACAGAGCATGGTCATCGAAATGTTATTTAACATTTTAAAGCAAATTTAATTAATGATCAGGACAACTTAGAAATGATAGAGTTTTTAAATAATAACAAATAATTACGCACAATTTGAAAACGTGTATCGTATTATTATCTAGACATGTTTTGGACATGTTTTTTAATGTCCGCTTTAATGTGAGCTTAACTCAGCAATTTTATGCACTCTCGAGGTGCATTTCTGTTCATAACTCCGTAGATCCTCTACAGATCCTCACCAAATTTTTGTGGCACCAATTGGAAAGTATAAACTTTCAAACAAAAAAAGATTTTTTCAAATCGGTCTAGGCATATTTGAGTAATTGATGAACATACATCAATTACTCAAATATGCTATTACTTGCACCAGGGATCGGCTTTAAGCCCTTATTTGTTCCTCCTGGTAATGGATGCACTGACATCAGACATACAGGAGGAGGCACCCTGGTGCATGCTATTCGCGGATGATATTGTTCTGATTGGAGAAGATGCACTTGAGGTCCAGGGCAGGCTGGAAAAATGGCGGGAGAGACTGGAGAACGTCGGCTTAAAGATCAGTAGGACCAAAACCGAGCAACTATTTTGTGACTTTGGTGGTTCTTCCAGTTTCTCTCCTATCGCCTTAGATGGTGTACCCCTACCAGTCTGCTCCGATTTTCGGTACCTCGGTTCTCTTATCCAGAACGACGGCGAGATTGACCGAGACATCAAAAATAGAATGAATGCGGGATGGATGAAATGGCGGCAGGTCTCTGGAACTGTTTGTGATCGGAGGGTGCCCCTTAAGCTTAAGGGCAAAATATACAAAACGATCATCAGGCCTGTCGTATTGTATGGATCGGAGTGTTGGGCGACCAAAGCGACGGATGAAAGAAGAGTACATGTGACTGAGATGCGAATGTTGAGATGGATGTGTGGAGTGACGAAAATAGATAGGATAAAGAATGTGTTTGTCAGGGGAAGTTTGAAAGTAGCGCCAGTGACTGATAAATTGAGGAGTAAAAGGTTAGCGTGGTATGGGCATGTCATGAGGAGGAATGATAGCCACGTTACACGGAGAGCGATGAATATGAATGTGGATGGATACACCGGCAGGGGTAGGCCTAAGAAAAGATGGATGGACTGTGTGAATGCAGATATGTGTGTGAAAGGAGTGAGCACTGAGATGACGAGTGATAGAATGAAGTGGAAGAGAGAAACATGTTGTGCCGACCCCACCTAGTGGGATAAGGGCAGGGAGATGATGATGATGATGAACATACATAAAAAAAAGCACAAATAAAAAAAATTGATGAATTGGAGAAAACCTCCTTTTTTTGAAGTCGGTTAAAAATACAGATGAAGAGGGTACTAACACTCAATTTTAAACCAAAGTTCAGAACTGTGCCAATCTAATGTAATTCAGAGCACATGAGATCCCGACCGTAAACCCGACTATTAAATCGTTGGTTAAATTACACTATTAACCTTTAACCGGTGGAAGTAATTGATTTCACTCGTAAACTTAATTTTCGGATCATAATGATTTTAAGTGACACTCTTTTACGGATTTAAAAGTTTTACGACTGATCGAAGCGCCGTATTGGCCTAGTAGTGGGATTTATTGTCGAGATTTGATCCGAATGTCGATACCAAAAAAAAACGTATTATGACCTAACTTACTATTTAAGAGGGTAATCTTAAAAGCGGAAATTTTCAATCCAACCGTTTAAGAAAAAAAAACTGTTTAAGATTTACAACTTTAAATAAAATTACAAGATAAAGGAGAATCTAGATTCGTCTTCTATAAGCGTATAAGTTTATAGGAAGATGGGCAATGCCCTTAGGTCAAAGTGCGTTTTTGTCACTGTATATTCGAGCAGCAGACCAGCATTCGACTGGTTAACTAACCTCCCAGAGGTAACTGGTGGACCAGCGGGTCTAAAAAGGCCACTACATATAGCAGAATAATAAGAATTGCAATATAGGTATGCCGTTCTTGTCACTTGTCTATGAAAAGAGACGGCATATAGTGCATCTCTATTCTGATATAACGGCCTCTTTAGACCCACTGACTTGTCCATTGTGTTGTCGACGTAGTGATTCCTCTTTTAAAGGGTCAGCAGCGCGAGTGTCTCTGGTGTCACAAGAAAAAAAGACTGACGAATAGATTAAAATCAAAATCTTTTGACTAGAATTTCGGCTTTCAACTATCGACTTTAATCGTCTATGATTATGACTTTACCCATAAAATGTAGCGTACAATGATTATTTGAGAGTATTGCTTAAGTAGTAAAATGGAACTGCATTGAAACTTTTAATACGTTCTCGCTTCGTATAACGAGCATGGAAGACAAGGGTTTCTAACAACTGACTATCTTCACAAAACGGCCATAACTTCTTATAAAACCGAAATTATTTCGTTGATTTTAAATAATAATGATCAGCGGTTACGAAGCAACTTTTGCTTAGATCAGACTTCCAAGAGCTTTTTGCGACATACGTTTTTTGCATTGCCAAAGGTTTTATCTGCGGTTTCGAATAAATATTCCAGGATTGTATTTTAGATAGATTTTATGTTGTTTCAAATCAAGAACTATTTAAATACTAAGTTTCAAATTTTCAATAAATGAAACAAACATTGTACATGCTTGAAACAACGTTTTTTTATTTCACTTTCAAAGGGGTCATACACAATACACTAGCTAGAGCGTTCAGTACCACCGATGCACATTCGAACAGCAGCCTGATTGTCTAACTTGTCTCAAACCTCAAATTGATATCAAACTGTCACAACGATCGCGTTGGTATCTTTTGGCCAAGGAATTTCTATACTACGTACCTGGAATGCTGACTGAGACAGAAAACAAGGTCCGCTTGAGAGATAAAACTTGGGCGGCGTGTCTCTTTCTAAAGGGTGACCATAAACTAAACATTCCTAGTCCTTATGGGGCCTTTTCCATCATTTTCTGATTTACGTGATGTTTCAGGGCATGATTTTTGAATTAAAGTACTGATACAATTTTGATCCTTCATTTTGATTCTTGAATCTTGAATCTTGATTCTTGAATCTGAAAACTGAAATCTTGAATCTTGAATCTTTGAAGTGACAGCTGTCAAAATGACATCTGTCATCTGAAATGTAGATCTTAGTCATAGCTTTCATTTGAACTAAGAACGGGGAGTCTAGGACGAGTAGTTTCCAAGATATGGCCGTTTGAAGTTTGACAGCTGTCACTTCAAATGAAGATCTTGGTCATAGCTTTCATTTGAACTGAGAACGGGGAGTCTAGGACAAGTAGTTTTCGAGATATGGCGGTTTGAAGTTTGACAGCTGTCACTTCAAATGAAGATCTTGGTCATAGCTTTCATTTGAACTGGGAACGGGGAGTCTAGGACGAGTAGTTTCCAAGATATGGCCGTTTGAAGTTTGACAGCTGTCACTTCAAATAAAGATCTTGGTCTTAGCTTTCATTTGAACTGGGAACGGGGAGTCTAGGACGAGTAGTTCCCGAGATATGGTCATTTGAAGTTTAACAGCTGTCACTTCAAAGATTCAAGATTCAAGATTTCAGATTCAAGGTTCAAAATTCAAGAATCAAGGATCGAAATCCAGGATCGAAATCCAAGATCGAAACCAAGGATCGAAATCAAGGTAAAAATATCCTGAAATTTAAATGACATGGGCACACTACTAATCCAACAACGAGTGTGAAAGAGACAAAGCACCCAAGAAAGCCTCTCAACAAGACCAACAATCCTTATAACCAAGATTAAATGATAATAGATCGTTGTGTAGTCGTGATAAGGTTCAAAATCCTTTGTACATTAAATGTTAGTAAGAACTCCAGTTACGTAGTTTAGAATCTTCTTGCTTTTGGCTTTAGATGACAGTGACAGAACTTGCGTGGTCACTGAACTGTCATATTTGAGAGTTTAAAACCGATTTTGGTCGCTATCAAAGATAGACACAGGGGGCGGATACTCTGTTCAAGTGGTTCTGCTGTACACAGCTAACTATTCACAGGCAGCAAACGTCAATGTAAATATTTTCACGTCTGTAATATACCGGTCTCCGTTTTTTTGGTACACAAAGAATCAATGACGTTTACGGACATTCAATCAAATGAATGCCAGGTGATTGAACGGCATGGATTAAAGGGTGATTGTGAGTGATTCAAACTGGAGCGGGCTGATTAAGTGGTCTGTTAATTTTATTATGGCTTAACATCTCAATGTGCACTCATTAATATATCGTAAAATGCTATGTGTAATCATGACTCTACAAGATTTAAGGTGTTATGTATTAAAGCGTTTTTTGACTTCCTCAGCAGTCGCTAATGGCCAAGCCAACTATAGGTAATGAGTTTCTAAGCCACTTGAAAGGCCTCCGTCATGGCTTAACGACTTAAGCCCAGACTGACAATAGAACGTGCCCTCCGAAGCACGGAAGCGCTCAGCAGTAAATGCCACTTGTATTTTGATTCTATTGGTGCTAAACTCGATAAAAATGTATTTTTCTGTAATTCAAAATTGAACGCATGCAATACGTTTCCGTAACAATTTAAATCTGGACTAAATAAAAGACTATTCGATTTTCTTGCTAACTGTACTGTGGGAAAAAAATGGTTCTCAACACTGTCTTATATTTCTTTCTTATCTTAATATTTCTCCAGTCCTAATATTTATTATTTACAATCACCATACAACCATAATACTAATACTAAATACTCATGCATAATGACAATAATAGTATTATAAACAACTTTATAATAACAAAATATTTTAACGAGTTACACAAATAATTTAATGTTATCAAATAGACACAAAAATACATTATGTGTTATGTAAATACTAAAAGTGCCATTTATAATGGTGCCTTTTGATATCATAGTGGTCTGGTTATAAGGCGACGTAATCTCGGATCACATCATCATTCACCATCAAATATAACAGAGTGTTGACAGACCATCGATATGGGCCTGACGAATCGGCCCGGCGAGCTTTGAATCCAGAGAATTACAATATTCATATGACAAGATAAACTCCTTTTGACAAATTAGAGGTGATTCAGATCTTTTTGTGAGGATCGTTGCGGTTTTTGTTGTTGGCTAATTAGGTTATTTTGGTAACTTACTTTCTTTTGCGAATGAAGAACGTGGGTTTAAATTCAGCCCGTAATAGCCTGAATTATCAGAATATATAAAAGGCTTTCGTTACTGACTGACATATCAACGCACAGCCTAAACTATAAGTCCTAGAAGCATGAAATTTTCAGGGTGCGTTCCTCTTATGTTGTAGAGGTGCACTAAGAAAGGAATTTTGAAAATTCGACCTCTAAGGGGATGAAAAGGGCTAAAAATGTTTGTATGAAAAATCTTATTCTTTGAACATAGAAACTTGAAACTTAGCGGTTATGTTCTTCAAAACATTTAAAAAAAGTTTATGAAAAAAAATATTTAAAACTACCTACCCTCAAAACGGGGTGATAGGAATGTTAAAGTTTCTATGGGAACTTTTTAACGGGTAGTTTAATTTGCTTGAAACTTTGTACAAATATATTTCAGCACAAATAAAAATATCTATAGAAAAATAATTCAAAATTATCCTTTAGAAGGAGTGCCAGAGGGTGTTCAAGTTGGTAATGGAACTTCTTAACGGGTGGTTCGATTTGCTTCAAACTTTGTATGTGTACTTATAAAAAGGTAAACAATATCCCTAAGAAAGGACTTTAGAAAATTTTACCGCTACCGGGAAGAAAATGGTTACAAATGGTTGAATGAAAAATCGTATCATCAAACATTTAACATGAAAAAAATTGGATTTCGAAATGAGGAAGCACGCTTCGTTTGTTTAAATCGAAGCTTGCTTCACTCGCTTGGCTTGAAGCTGACTTCGCTTGCATATTAGCTTCATAATCCTACCAATAATAATAAATATATTGCGAGAAAAGTGAATTATGTCTGACAACAGAATAGGAACCGACAAGCACACAGCTGTTTCTTAGAGCACCGTTAGCAAAATCAAGTACCCATCACATGTTGCATTTGTCTAAAAAATTTCCACTCCCTTCGCGAGGTGAGGAGGCTCGCTTCGCGAGCTTAGATCGGAGTTCGCTTCACTCGCATATTAGCTTCAAGAGTAATTTACTATTAGGAACCGATAACCATCCATCTTTTTCTTAGAACACCGTTAACAAAATCAAGTGACAAATGTCATGTTGCATTTGCCTAAAAAATTTCCGCTCGCTTCGCGAGCTGGGGAAGCTCGCTACGCTCGCTTAGATCGGGGGTTTTTCAGCGAAGAAAAGTCATATTTCAAATTCGGAATACATTTCGAGAAGGTCTAAATCGCACTGCTGGACAAAACTTGGTTCAGGTTTTAGAACTTTATAGATGTTTTTTTTTTGTCGTCGGGGATTTTTTGTTGTTTTGTGTCTAAGCACTTGTAAAATATGAAAATTTGATCGAGGCATAGTCACCTGCAACTTTTTGACTGAAATTCGAGACTTTCTACTCGGCCAACACAAGCTAATTGGAGCTAATGCTGAATACAAAGAATGTACTTCCGTGCTTTGGAGGACTTTAAATTGTCGGTCCCGGCTTTAAAGTCGTTAAGCCATGACGTAAGCCTTCAGGCTGCCTAAAATCTCTGTCACCAGAGTTGGCCACTAGCTCATACGACCTTACTTTATTTACTGCTTCTAGAACAATGTAAAAATATACTTACAAGATGAAAATGTGTTGTAAATTTTTTTCCGATTACAACACAATTTACCGAAGGTGGTCCTATAAATATTTATTGGCACACTTTCAGTTGGTATTATACTGCTGGCGAAAAATATTACCATAATCTTGGACAATGCAGTGTTGCCACTGTGAAATAGTAAATACGGGTAGAGTATTCCATGCAATTTTCCTCACGTGATAAAGACACGAGTTGTACTTTGAATCACTGTGAACAAACAGAACAGAAAACTATTATAAAATTATTCAGTAACTTTTTTTAATGTAATAAATTTAATGTAATTAATGTAAGAAATAAAACTTGACACAAAACGTCATACATCAGACAATGCTTATTATATTAGACTCCTATTTATTATGTATTTTTTAAGACTTGATTTTTCTTTTACTGCATTAGCTACATACCTACATCGAAAACAAATTTTAAATTTTAAAAGTAAGTTCGTTCAAGATAATGCCTTTTTTTTTAAATTAGTCATATAAATTTTGGTGACGAAGTCTTTAAGCCGCCTATGCCTGTTGACCTAAAAACAACATTATGTCTTTTTTTCAATCAATCAATCAATCATTTATTAAATGCGAATCAAGGGTAAAAAAGCAGATGACCGGTAGAAAATAATTACGTACAGCCTTTTCTGAAAACATACCTATTATTTTTGAAAATGAAAAATCTTATAAAAATTTTCAATTCCGACGGAATTCGAACCCGCAATGATACAAGCGATCCTCCTTTAGCCGGAGTGCCTTTACCGATTCGGCTACGGAACCTTTAGTCGCCAGAGTTGGAAATCATGATAGGACCATATCTATCGATTATAGCATCGATTAATATTATTATTTAATATTATTTGTTCGCTCGTTTTTGACCCAAAACTTGATTTTATTTGGCACGTGGTAACAAAATATTGATGGAATACTGTGGCAGTGCTGTTTGTAAAAACTAGGTTCATGTTCTCAGCCTGTCACAGCAATAAATTTAACACGTGACATCTGAAATGATAGGATACATGTTCGCATCACTAACTATAAATCCTCGGCCGATATCTTTTCATAAATGAAATATTTATAACTACTTGAAATTTCACATTGCAGTTACTATTTTTATTTATTAGTATCTTCCGCCCGCGGCTTCTGTTGCTTGGCACTTAATTGAAAAATAGCCTATAGCTAACTTTATCTACTGTGATAACATTTATTAGTTTGTATTTGATGTAGGAGGTAAGCTTTGAACCTTTTTCAAAATCTGGACGAGAAACAGTATTATCTCTGAGTAGCATTATAGTTTATGTATTATATCGAAACCGCGGGCGGAAGGATATGATACCATCATCATCATCATCCGCAGCCCAACTTTTCTAATGCCAATCTTTTGACAATCTCCACGGTCCGCGCTGCTCGCCTCATCAAGTCCGACTCGCAACGGATGATTATGCTGACGACCGGCCGACCGACGACGTATAATAAAATGATGAAGCGAACATGATAATAAAAAAATAGAAAATTTAAGTGCAGTCAAAGACAACACTTACAGAAAAATACAACATTTCAGCACTGTAGAGAAATGAGAAGATGCATAGAAGAACTCGGGTCACTGACATAGCCAAACGGATAAACGCGTTGATGTGGCAAGGGGCAGGCCATATAGCACACAGAAAATGGGGCTGAAAAATTCTGAAGTGGAGGCCAAAGACCGGCAAGCACAGCGTTAGACGTCCACTAACAAGATGGACACACGACGATAAAAACCACAGGTCGGCGGTGGATGCTGGCCGCTTCCAACCGCAACACATGGAAATCTTTGAGGGAGGCCTTTGTCCAACAGTGGACGTCCAACGGCTGAGATGGTAATGAAGCAATATAATCAGCTCTTTTCTTAACACTTTGAGTGCCTCCTTCAGAGGGCACCGCAGAGAAAGGCTATCTACCTATCTACCAACATCAAATTACGAACACAAAAAAGAATTAAGAATACCTATAAATAAAAGACTACACCTTGTTGTCATCAAGTCTAAACGAACTTACAAATCCAAATCTAATAAAATCGATTCATCCGATTGTAATAAAGTAACAAAAACAAACTTTCGAAATTATAATAGAACAATTTATAACTTGTATAGTATTTCACTTAATCCGTAGAAAAATGGTGTTGAAACAAATATGTGAGATGTTTAACAAATGTTTATAGGCCACGCGACGTGATTGAACTAATATGGAATTGACGGGCGGTCGGCGCCCACCCAGACGCATAGACATTTTGGACCAAATCGAATTATACTACTACTTTACTAAATCTACCAAAATCACAAAACTCCACACCTTTAATCCAAAGAACATACGACTCAAAATTGAACACAATAGATCTAGTCACAGCTCTTGTAAATTTGTTTCTTGAAAACGTAAACCATAACGAATTAGTCGCATTGATAGCCCATAAAATACATTTGTATAATTTCTCTGATGAGGTCATTCGTTTTCGGATTAAAACTATCCCACGGATAGTATTCGTTTAAATTAAAGCGATAGACTATTTTGATACATACCGTTAGATTTAAAGGGATTATGAATAATTCTAATTCCCTAAGCATTTGTTTTGCTTAGTTCTGATGTGTTGACGAAATTCAGTGTTTTGATTTTAGCTAACTTTACTATGTTTTCCAACACCATTTTAGGATCATATTTCGGAAATATGTTTATTTATAAAAGTACTTAATTAATTGACCGTATTTCAATAATTTTACAAAATACATTTGAACCAAAATGTTGATAGTAGAAAACGATCTATAAGTGATTGATCCAAGTCGCTGCTAGATTATTTTCAAAACGAAAAATCTTAGATTCAAAATACACCTAGCCAGACCAAAGTAGCTCTCGCAAAAACCACCCTACTTAAACAAACGGGGCCATAAGTCTACAGTTAATACATGAAGTTATGTGTACTGACTACCAAACACTTCGAAAAAATATATTTGTCACTATAAACTCAAACCATAACACCTTTTATGTTCCAAAGTGTTCGAAACAATGTTGAATACATTCAACGACAAAAACCCATCGATTTGTACACTCGCCTACTGTTACACCTTATAAGGCGTCACATTTTTAGGGTTACGCAAGAAAATGATGCAATGAAATCCATAATGTATAGAATGAATAGAAGAAATGTACGAGTATGTAACACACAGAAATAAAATACAGAACAGTAACAAATTCTGTGTGATGGTATGATTTGACTTTTTCTGTCCGACACGGTCAATAAATTAAACTAATAATAATTATAGATTTGATTCACTATGATTGCAAATTAAATTAAGAGTTTTTTATTTTCTAGTCCCAAAATCACTAGTTAAAAAAACTGTGAAAAGGCTTTATTTTATTAATTGATTCATTTTTATTTGATTAATTTTGAATTACATTTATGTGTTGACTGATAAAAAATATCAAATTTAGCTTTACATTTAAACTTAAACTCCCGATGTTTTTTTGAACAATTTCTTCACGGAACATTAGGTGTACAAGTAGTTTCACACTTGACTGGCTATTTTTTCTTAAAACGTCGCGCGACAAACATTAATCAATTTTAAATACACTTGTAGGAATCACGCGGCGTAGGCAGCAATCTATTCCGAATTATTTATTGCGATTTAAAACAAATACGATCAAAATTCATGCTGCGCTGTTTATAGATGTGAAAATGAAACTGAGTTATGAATTATTTTTTCCTGCGTTTGCCTTGGGGGCAAAGTATAACTAACCCGAGTATGTCTAGTTTATCTTAATACATAATCTAGAGGTATTTGTGGCAACGTCTGGTTCTTGAAATTGGATTCAAAATTACTGGAGAGAAATTGAGGCAGTCACCAAGAATCAATCGGTTTACCTACGTCGAAACTATTAATACAACTTTGAGATTTTATAATGCTACTTTTAACTTTGGATCATTTTCTATTTCGTGTAAATGACAGGTTTTACTTAAGTAATATTCTGGAAAAAATCTGTACATTTTGTAGGAAATAATACCTTCAACACTAAAGTATAATAAAATAAAAATTAACTTTTGTAAAAATGTACTCTACTCTCCGGTGTGAACGGACACATTTACACAATCGTTCTTACTTGATTTACTCCAATCAAATCATAGACTGGCATACTGATTGATACTATTTTGTTAAATAAATGAAAGAAAATACTTTCATGGTTTTTTATACTATTTTGTTTAATGAATTAAAAAAAAAACTTTAATGTAAAATTTTAAAAACAAAATATTTAGTAGGTAAACCCTAAAATAAATTCTTAAGTTGGCTGAAAATAAAAATTCTCGATATTCGTCATACTAAGCCCGCCGGTCCCATCCGGAATATTGTTAGCACCGTGAAATTTGCATGTGCTCGTTAACGCATAGCGTCTTGAATGACACGTGTCTACGGGCCTGATTGTCCTCGAACAGAATTTGATGTATCTGCACCGCAAATTAAGTGCTAACAAGAGCGTAAGTGGCATTATCTAGGGTATTTTTTTTCTTATTAAGAGTTTGGAAGGCAAGGTTTAAGTAGTTGAAATAGCATTTTAACACGTTTTATTTACACCTAATTGACAACTGTTTAAAGAAGGTTTTTTGTTCTAATGAAAAGGTTTTGCAGGGGACATTTTTATCAGTGTCATTAAAAAAGGAAATAATAGTAACTAAACTGAATTTTAAATGCAATCCATATTATTCCATTCCGAGAAGATCTGAATATTTCTTGACGATTTTTTCCTTCACCGTTTGAGCTCGTGCACATCCGTCTCTGCCTATTATAAAGATACCAGCAATGAGATTCAGACTTCCGAAAATGAATCAGATTCGATGATTTTTTTCAAAAAGTTGACGGTTTTTAGCAAAGAAACGCTATTTTCCGAATCCGGAATACATTCCGAGGTCTGAATCTTTCCTTACGATTTTCCCCTTCACCGTTTGAGCTCGTGTTTGCAAAGTATTACACATAACAGGTTACAAATCACAGGATGTATAATCAGAGTTATCAACAATTTTCATACCTAAACTTTCTCATAAAAAACACAAACGTAATTTTGATTTCACATCGGAATGAAAGCGCATTCAAATCAACGCAAAAACCGCGCTGCTAACAACATCATCAACAAGCGTATCTAATGTTATTAAACCCACAATTGGATTTGAGGCATACGAAATTAATAATTGCATGCGCAACAAAAATGCGAGACAGGTGTTGAAATGCCGAAATAAAGGAATTATCCAAACGGATTGTATACTAATATTATGTCCAAAACTTAGGCCTTTACATCTTTAATAGATGATAATTACAGTGTCAGGAAGCAATCTTTGCCTACACTTAACGGGACACTGTAGTGCCTGGGACAAAGTTGAGATGGAGTAAATTTGAATTGTCCAAGTCATCTTCGTGGATCATAGGTTCACTAATATTAGAAAAAATACTAAGAACGATTTAATATAGCTAGAAAACAACTAAATCTGTTGTTTTCTATTTTCATTATTTTTAAAAAGACATGAAAAAATATTCTCTTATGCATTTATTTATTTATAATTTGAATAGTGAAATTTTGTTGTTATTGTTATTATTCATAATAGACTTAAAAGGCTTGTATGTAGCTGCAATTTCTTGTCATTTTTTTTAATTTCCGCTATTTTTTCTTATCAAAACAAAGAAAAAACAATCAATTGATAACAACATAATTTACAATTAAAGAAACAAGAAAACTAAATAATATTAAATAAGAAAAGAAAGTAATATGAGATGGTAAGAAAATAAAATTTAATGCTATGCTAAATTGTCAAATTTTGATATTGCTAAATTGTGAAATATTAATTACAATGTTGGTGTTTATTTCAGGGTTCGAACCGTTGTGGGTTCGAACCCTGAAATAAACACCTACCCTTTGTACCCTTTGTATCAAAAGTCAAGGCACAATCCAATTTGGCCATGTTGCATGAAAAATGATTATAGCAGCTTAGCCGGAAGCTCCTACACATAACAACCAAACGAGGCATCAAATCATGAGTTAACAGCCGACTTGGTAATTAAAAAACATCTTATCAATCACTAATCAGTGTGAATGGACCTTAATGAACGATTGACTGGAAGCGTTTGCAAATGAACTGTGAGTAAGCACCTTTAGGAAAAATTACTCCCTTTCATCCAGGGATTTTATGTGGTATAGTGTGTTTAGACATTTTTTTTTTATTGTACATAGCTTTTCTTTAGCCACAATCTCATCTGATGGTAAGCGACAATGTGACTGACGATGGATCACAAAGGTCTAGAAGACACATTCACTTTTGACTTGAAGAGACCCAGGATAGGTATAGGATATTTATAGGATCATTACAGGATACAGGATATAAAGTATAGTTTTCGGGGAAAACAGAAGCCGGCAGCGAGTTCCAGACCTCAGCAGTGCGGATGATGAAGGTGGAGGAGAACCACGTGGTACGATTATTGATAGATCTTTAAAGCTTTGCGACATTCTTAGCGGTCACAATTTGGATGGGTGGCCGATAGTGGCATTAACAACTGAACGCATCCGTGCTTTAGAGAGCACGTTGAATTGTCGGTCATTGGATTATCACTGAACGCGATATTGTTTAAAAGGCCCTGGCTTTTAAACGATGACGCACATACGCTCCAGGTCCACGCTCTGTCCCGACTTTCTCCTTCATAGAACCGCAGAGACAGGGACTGAGTTAAGTCGTGAAGCCAAACTACTTAGGTACCAATAAGTATAACATTTTTAATTTTGTAAATTTTTACTACTAAGGTACAGAAAGCGTCATTAATTGGTATCCCCCTAGTAAGAGGTCGGTTTGCAAGCCGTTGATCTCAACTTTTGTAAAAACTTTTACATCCTTGCTTACTTATGGATATCTAATTTCGCTCGAGTTCCTAAACAAAAATAGCTGATATAATACCCGACTGAAATCCAAGGTTAAAAGAAAAGAGTCTTTGTTCAAATCAATAGGGGGATACCGATTGATGACGCTGACTGTACCAATATAAGATTTTTAATTTTGTAATTATTTATATTTTGTTACCTACGCCTTTTTTAAACTTGTCATACGATTAATAAGGTAAACAAGCAAGCATATGGCCTACCTGATGTAAGCGGTTACCGTAGCCTATGGACGCCTGTGGCACCAGAGGAGTCACACTCGCGCTGCTGACCCTTTAAAAGAGGAATCACTGCGCCGACAACACAATGGACAAGACTGGTCCACCAGTTGTCACCACAGCGCTTCCGCGCAGAGCTCTTGGTTATTTTTACCAGAGCCAATAAAAAACCACTAATACGGTAACATATCCATATTAATCCAATTTTTAAAGCTATATAAACTCGAATTAAACTGCTGCTAATTATTGAGCTGTATTTCGCATTTATGCAGAATTTCCAACTGTTTAATACAAAATATTAGCTTCCAAGTATTATTGGAGTATCCTTAATTACGTATTTATTTTCAATATTGTTTTATATTATTACATTTTAAAATGCAATATCTTCATTTAATAACTTACAGAAAACAAAAACAGATAGATGTGAAACTCCATGTATTTTTGGCGGGATGTTTTGTGGACGAACATTTGGAAAAGACTAACACTTACCTACTTATCTTTGCGAAGCTTTTACTAAACTTAATTTCTTCAAAACCGTTATTACCTATTCATAAAGTTCCAAATCTGATTCTGAAATCTCTTACGAAAACTTTATCATAGGAGATTTCAGATTACTGTGATTTCAAGTCTTAAAATCATATAACTGTCGAAATTGTTGTCAATATTGCTAATACTTTTTAAGGATTTTCTATTTTTTTTTGTCTATTATTTTAATGTCTGAAAATAAAAAAAAAATATTTAAGCATATTGTTCAGTTGTTAATTTTCGTTTGACTTTCTTTTTAATCAGTTAAACATAATACTGAAAGTAAACAATAAAATATCTAAGATTATGAAACTGAAATTGCGGGATGTACTCGAGCAAGTTTTGATGGACTGGAGTGTTGGTGCGGCCGTGAAGTCTGGATGGAGTGAGGGGAGGCCTTTTCCCAGCAGTGGGACACTCACGGCTGATCATTATAAAAAAATCAATTTCGCTTCTGTAGAATAATTCGTTCAGTCAGCTGCAAATAAACAAAACGAAAAAAAGCTTAACGTCGTCAATGAAAAGTTTAAAGATAATCCCAATTCTCGTTTTGTTGTATAATAATAATTGTTTGGACGTGTTGTTTCGGTTAAGATGAAAGTATTTTGCTTAATGATAGTCGTTATTTGGTTAATCAGCTTTTTATAACACAATCATTATAAAAATATGATGATGAAGTTATAAAACAAAATTAATTATTATAAAAAAAACCTATTTAGGACATGTTTTATGCAAGCCTAGTATTCAAAGATTTGTAAAAAAAATTAAATTAATGTTTTTAATCAGTTGCTAAGATGAGGTAAACAAATAAATGTTATCAATAAAATTTAATTAAGAAATAGTTTGATGGTAATTAAAAAAAAATACTTTAAACGTAATAATACCTATAAGTTCTTCTGAAGATACCTTTTAAGATCTGATCTTTGTTTAAAAAATGTGAGAGCTTAAACGAACCATACAAATAGAAGTATGTAGTAAAATAAACTAACATGTTAATCAAGATTGTCATTTATAAAGCAGATGGATATCATTTAATGGCATTTTAGCGAAATAGTCGTAATAAATATCAAAAGCCGTTCCATTTGTAGGATATAAAATCAAATTACTGTATTAATACTCACTCGTATTTATAAAATACTAAATTATACTCCCTCAATACAAAATATACTCAAGTGTAATTTGAAGTGTAAAAACTGTGCTAGAATAGAAGCGAAACTAATTTGTTAATTAGGTTAATTTTTTTAATGGGGCAGAAATATTATAATTATGTTTTGTTTACAAAAATTTAAAAGTTTCACATTTTTACATTTACATTTTTTCATTACATTAAATCCAATTTGATTATTTTTTTTTTACTAATAGTAATAATAGTTACCGCAAATAACCTAATTTAGTAAAATTAATATAGATATAATATACACCAGAAAGTGATTATCTTAAAAAAAAAACTAATACATAAATATTTTTAAGTAAAGCAAGGTTTTATTTTAATTTTCTCAAAACATAAAACTCATTGATAAATAAAGTACTTAATATGTAAATAAGTAGGTAAGTAGGTACGTCATTATACATCTAAATAAAAACCGGTCAAGTGCGAGTCGAACTCGTACGCCGAGGGTTCCGTACCTAGCCATGGTGCCAATTAAGCTAGTCCGCTTAATTGTATGAGCGCCCATACAACTCGGAGGACAATTTTAATTGGCGTCAACTATGTATGTATGGGAACACCCTTTAATTTTCAACTTTTTTAACTTTTTGGAATTTTTCCTTTATTTGTGCTATAAGACCTTGCTTTTTGCCAAATTTCGTTATTCTAGGTCAACGGGAACTACCATTTAGGTTTTCGACCCAAAACCTCTAGGGTACTTCCGGTTGACCTAGAATTGTCAATTTTGGTTACAAGCAAGGTCTTCCAGCACAAATAAAGGAAAAATTCCGAAAAATAAATAAAGTTGAAAATTAAGGTAAGTTTTGGTACTCACAAGTTTTCACGAAAACCTAAATTTGCCTATATCTTTTTATAGTGTTGACTCAGGACCTTGATTTTTACACTCACAATAGAGACTATAGACCTTAGTATATGGTATAAATTTCAACTTGCTAGCTCTACCCGTTCCTGAGATAATCGATGGTGACACACGGACAGACAGACGGACAGACGGACAGACGGACAGACGGACAGACGGACAGACGGACAAGAAAGTGATCTTATAAGGGTTCCTTTTTTTACCTTTTAAGGTACGGAACCCTAAAAAACGAGTAACTTTTCAAGGCTTGCACATTCGTGAATGGCAATACCGAGCTCCCACGATTCTCGGGCCAATAAAGTAGGTATAATAAAATAAAATAAAGCGCATTGTGTGAACAGTCGCGATCAAAGCGCCGCGGATCGCACTCACTGGAACGGGTGTCCACTTTTACACTTTTTATGGGATTTTATACCTTATTTTTTCTTTTATAATTTTATATTAATAGTTTCTGTTTGTTCTGGATATTCTAGGGCTTAATATAAGTAATCTTATTGGGCAAAATTAATGTTTACATAATTTGCTGGTTTTAATGTTTTCCGGGTTTTTATGTTTTGTTCTCATAGTTACGAGGTAAACAGGCTTCTAGAACGTCTCCACGAAATTTTGTTGAGAATTAAGACTAAAACTATGAATGAGGTTTCATAAAAAAAACATTGGTAGGGGAGACCGGGGACAAACGTAACGGCGGGTGGAAAGTAACAAACGCTCCGTAGCCTTGTCCAATAGCCGGAACGACGTGTGCGACCGTTGGTTGTTAGCTTGCACCGGCCCCCACGCATGAGTCCAGTCTCCGCGCCCGAACCACGCGGCAAGATTAAGTTAGTGGACGTATCGTGATTTTTTGCACCAAAAGTAGGTTGCTTGTTGTTTATTCATTTAGTGTTTACGTAGAATTAAGATGCTCATAACAATTATGACTATTAGTTCGTTGATTAACCTTAAGATTGTCTTTAGCATGTTATAAGTTGTTTTCGTGTAACACGTTTCGTTTCAAGGTTATTTGGCATCAAATATCAAAAACGGGGTTGGGTACAAAAGTAACATCTCATGGCAGGACATAAGTAACGTGTTACTTTAATAGTAAATATGAGTGCGATGTTATGAAACTTTTTTTTTCTTTTTTTTGTTTAACAGAATGCCACGGCAGCGTATTAGAAAAACTAATAGAGGCACCACTAGCACAGAAGTCTATAGAAAAGCAGCAGATGAACATTTAAAAGACAACACAAAGATAAGAAATATATACTAAATAGAAACAAGAATCTCAAGATAATCTTACATAAAAAGTTAATTATTTTTGTACTAGGTATTTAACTTTGAAATAAATAATATGATTTAACGTTGTTTTTTATTGTTATTGTAACATAGGGGAGAATTTATACGGTGTTACTTTCGACCCACGCTCTGTTACTATCGCCCTCACCATGGGGTCGAAAGTAACAATTTCCAATTTTTTTTCGCAGCTTAATAATTATCAGAAACCATGACATATTTTATAAAATTATAATGTACATTTATAGACCATAAACGAAAGTTTATTATGGCTATAATTATTTTAGCATAATGGTTATTACTAACGAGAAATCTGGCATGGAATACAAACTGTTACGTTTGTCCCCGGTCTCCCCTACTTACGTATTTAAATATAGGTACTTACGTGTTTTATAAAAATATGATAACCAGGCAATGAGTATTAAAAAATAATGTGCATAAAATGATGTGACACCCCGACCAATTCTTCATTTAATAAGGTTACTCAATTCAAATGTTGTTTGGAAGAGATAACTCCTAAGCGGTAAGGTAGCACATCATACATTTTACTCTATTAATTATCTATTTTCATATTAAAAATATAACGTTATACATTCATTCCTCTTCAAACAGTTCCTTTCTTGTTTTCTTTAGCATACTCACCCTACATTATTGTAAAGATATGGTAAGGACTTCTTTAATTGATGTCAGTTTTTGAGTGTACGAACAAGCCGCCTGCGCACGCCGCTCTATCACCTCATTGGGTGCGGAGTTATTATTCTACGTACAAAAATATTACTCCATCCGAACGATGTATGGAATTTGTATCCAATAACTTAACCGCGGCTATTTCGGTGTGCTTACAGGTTTAATTTTTATTTATGGACGCGATAAATGTAGGGTTAAAAATATCGTTGTCATAACTATTGGATACGATCGAAGCTTTCACACGCTGAGCGATGGGCTCAGCATTTTGTTTGGTTTATTTAGAGCATTGAAAGTCTTATGAAAAAGAATGTCGTAGGTTTGTAACTTGAGCATGTATCAATGAATAAACGATAAAAAAATGGGCTGAATAGAACCAATACAAGTACTACGATGGGCAGACGACATTGATACGTAAAGTCACGGGCAAACGGAGGATTAGACTGGCCAAAATCTTTTTGGCAGCTTTGATTTTGATTTTGGCAGCTGGCACAAACTAATGGGTTGAATACACCTAACGAGTACAGTGGAGAGACAGTGTCTTCAGCCGAGTGCTCGGTTTGTATAAACACTATAACGAGTGCTCGGACGAGGAATAAGAGGCGAGACAGTCACTAGAATCACAATTTGTTTACTAGGCCGAGTACCTCCCTCCTCGCCCCACCTCTGTCTCGCCACTGTACTCGTTAGGTGTAATCAACCCATTAGGGAGGCCTATACCCAGCAGTGGGTGGAATCGGGCCGCTCTGGATGATGATGATGGAGACAATACAACATTTTGTGGATTTGGTTCCTGTGAGTTTTTCATTTCTTATTATTTTGATGCGCATTAATAAAAACTTACACTGTATGTTACTAAATTATTCAAAATTTTAATGATGCGACCCTCACGTAAAGCCTAAAGGTGGGTGCGCCCGAGACCGAGCCAGGAGACCGAGACCTACCAAAATCAAAATCAAAATCAAATATCATTTATTCAGTAGGACCGTTATGACCACTTTGAATAGTCTTAAGAGCTAGGTGATTCTACTCCTGTTCTTTCGCGACCAACACCGTGAAGAATCAGGGCAACAAACACGGTATGGGGCCTAGCTTTCTTTTCGGTGATCCATCCGCTTAAAATCTAAATAGTCAAGTTCCAGTGTGGAGCCAGTCGAACAATGTGAGTCTCGTCAAAGTCGTCAAAAGAAAAAAAGGAGGATTAATACCCCCTGATTGTCTATCTTTGTTAGAGACCAAAATCGGTCTCAAACTCTCAAATATGACAGTTCAGAGACCACGCAAGTAGCTCTGTCACACTCATCTCAACGAGACCGAACGTGACAAAAGATACCTACGTTCGTTTTGACAGTTTGAGACCAATTTGAGGTTTGAGACAAGTTAGACAATCAGCTTGCTGGTCTCGGTCTCCTGTCGCGGTCTCGAGTATTTATAAATTATGACAATTTTAAATCTCTTTTAACTTTTTCTACTTCCTACGCTAAAAACTAACAGGTATATAAATAGTATCAAATTCACCCTCGGCTTGGTCTACATTTGATGGATGACACAAAAAGACATTCTCTTGACTATTTTGTTTTTTTTTTCTTGTCGCTTCCCGTCCATTTAAAAGGGAGAGTTTGATAGTGACTAATAGTGAATCTGTGGCCTGGTATTGTTTTAAATTGAATAAATCAGATGATGTCAATGTCAGCAGGTGTATCCTGGATAAACGTTGTATATAGAAGGTTGTATCCAGGGAATAGTTTTTCGAGAATTATTATATCATAGATATACAAACCCTAAGAAAGGTTTATCAAGCGGTTTTAATACATTTTTGAATGTTAAGGGGCCGGCGACAGATGAATTGTCCATACAAAATGTAACACGAAAATAATTTAAAATTTGAGCATATATTTTGTAAGTTATTATTTAGAAAAATTATTTCGGTACTACGTTCGTATGGACATTCCATCTGTCGTCGGCCCTTTAGGAATCAAAAAAACTAATAGAGTTAAGTTGTAGTTTCCTTACCTATGTCTTTCTAAAACCTTCGCGATCACTGTTCGTAAATAGTCAAAAATAGTCGGATCATAATTAGGTAAAATATGGTACTACATATTTTACCTAATTATGATCCGACTTTACATACAGCCTACATACATAATATTAATTGAATGACAAAAATTTCAGAGTAGGAACTCTCGAAAGAATGGGTTTTAGCGCCGTGAACTATGTGTCATTTTTCACTATGATTGCGAGAAAATAAAATAATCCAATACAACATCAAATAAGTACTTACATAGTTTATTTTATTATTTTAATGTCCTGCTTGTACAGTTCTGGATATTAAATAGTATTACGTCCAGTATTTATTCATAATTATTTTACTTACCTACTTAAGACTTTTTTGGTTTTTGTAGGCTCGTTGATAACAGACAAAAAAAAAATACTTTCTCCTCTAGAAACGAATATGCTATTTTATGTCCGCTCTGGTACAATGACGGACTTTTAGAACAAGATAAATAAAAAAAACATACAGTAGATTTGAGAACCTACTCTTTTTTTTTTTTTTTTTCGGACGGACTTTTATGTTGACTGGTCTCGTGTCGACCTTTGCAACTTCACCGGACTATAGAGAGAACCTCCTCCTTTTTTGAAGTCCCTTTCTTCTCTTTCTTATCTTTTTCACAGTCTTGCTATCGTCACATGTTATGCCTAGGTCCTAATAGTAATATCGTGAGTTACAATAAATTCTTCAACCCATCAAAAAACAAAAAATACATACAAAAACTCGGTCACAAAATTTATTAAATTAAAAGCGACCCCGAGGAAATTGCAGTATTAGTTTCGGATCAAACCTTATTATCATCCCTTTTAGGACATTTTTTGTACGAGCTCAGATTTATTTTTAATAAAATGATGCAACTTTAATATAATGATGAAGAATACTATCATTTTGAGTTTTTATGAAATTCTTTGAAAATTACCGAAAGCGTTCTTTGGTCTTATTTAAAAAGCATTTTATCTTAAAATAGTATTTGCACGTGTCTATTCCTATTGAAAACAATTCTGGTCATACTTTTGACCCTTTTAGTACCCTTTTAGATACACTCAAAGGAACGTAATAATGTTAACTTTATTATCTGTCAAAGGATCTTGGCTTACTGAATTTGAGGAGTCTGAAAATTGGTTTCATCGATATAGTGCAAGTTTTAATGTATTTACACTTTTAAGTACAACTAGCTTCCACCCGCGACTTCACTTGCGTGGTACCCGGTACCAGTTAAAAAGTACGTCCTATTACTGGTCATTATCGTCTATATTTTAAATTTCAGCCAAATCAGTTAAATTGTTGTTGAGTTATAGAGGAACAAACATACATCCAAACATTCATCCAAACTTTCGCATTTATAGTGTGATAGTCATTACTGTATCAACACTGTATCATACACTGTATCACACTGTATATATACTGTATAATGTATCAACAGATAGTCAGTACTGTGTAACACTCAGATTCGAACTTACGACCTGGATTGAAAACCCCCCAATTTTTGAGTAATACTAAAAGATAAAAAAAAACACTTTAAGGCTTATGTAATTAAGACTTGTTTTTCAGTGTTTGCTTTTGGATATTCGATGGGCTGGTCTGCATCCGACTGGACACCTGCGTCCGGGTTCATTTGGACCAAGGGACGTTGCTTTAGGGCTAAAACAAAAATCATTTGCTGCATGTTTTTAGCCGACTTAAAAAAAAGAGAAGGTTCTCACTTCGACGGAATCTTTTTTTTTTGTGCTTTTTTTAGTAAGTATTGTTCACCGATTACTCGCAAATGCCTGAACCGACTTGGAAATTTAATTTTCGTTTGAAAACGTAGGTACCTACTTTTACTTTTCGATTGGTGCCACAAAAATTTGGTGAGGATCTCTTGAAGATCTTCAGAGCTATGAACGGAAATGCACCTCGAGAGTGCAGAAAATTGCTCTTATAACATTGAAGTCTGTTTTTTTAATTTTTTAATTTATTATTTAGCTCTAGCTTGGGATCGAACCCGCAGGAGGTTGCGGGTTCGATCCCCGCCGCGGGACAAATGTTTGTATGATCTGCAAATATTTGTCTCGGGTCTGGGTGTTTTCTATGTATATTATGTAGGTATGTATTCACAAAAAAAAAAATGTATTTAAGTAGTAAATCAGTCATGTGGTACCCATAACACAAGCTCTGCTTAGCTTGGGGCTACATGATGCTGTGTGAAATGTCCAGCAAAAAAAAATAAAAAAAAATACTTAGTTGATCGCTGGCTGCTCACACTGCTGGCGAGGACTCCCTTCACTAGTTTGTCGCTGGGCGACAAGAGCTATCAAAGATAATACTCGCTCGGCAATTCTAGCTGAACTCGCCGAGAGGCCAAGTAGCGGTCATTTCCGTCACCGCGTGCGAATAACGCAAGTAATCGCCCGCCGCACTCGTACACTCGCTTATATCCCAGCGTCAGAACTATCGTAACTTTTTTTTTTAATATAGATATACCTTTGTTTAGCCACAATCTCACCTGATGATAAGTGACGATGTGGCTGACGATGGATCACAAAGGTCACACACTCGCTTCTCGCTGCTCGTCAACTCGTTTCTAGTTCTACTCGTCGTTCATCGCCGGTGGTGAGACACATCCCTGAATAAAAACAAACTTGACAAACTACTTTATAATGACAGAAATCGGTAAAACACAAAGCTTGCCCTCAAGCCAAAGTAAACAAATAATTTAAATGACGAATGAATGCGATAACATTCGTAAAATTCAATTAAGATTCCCACTTTTGTGGCAAACTCATCAATCAAAGACAGCATTTGCTATCTCTTATTCGCATTCGACTAGTACGTTTGAGGAAAAGGGACACAGATGTATGATAGGGAAGAAGTTTCTACTTTCATTCTCACGCATGCCTAAGGGAGCTTTTCAGAAGCAATCATTTTGCCAGAGGGAAGTACAACCCGCCACATTTTGGTCAAATTGAATATTTGAGAAGTCATCACGATAATTATATAAATTTAACCTACTAATATTTATAGATGGGAGCCTATTCATTCGCATAATGTTATTTGTCATAAAATCTTCGACATACGTATCTAGTCATAAATTTTGTAGTCATTATTAGATTCGCATATTTAAATACTGGCATACATTTCGGAAATCCTAATATTTTTGAAAAAGGTAATGAGCATAATGGTGACTACTCCTAAAACTTTTTGTCCTACTACTTTTTGATACTAATTTTGTTAGAAATAAATCTATGACTCCTAATAGTTATTGAACCTAACACTTAATGAACCTAACGCTTATCATTGTAATATCATACAGTATGTAGGTTAGGAGTAATTTGGGCATGAAATGTCGCAGTTTTGAGGAGTCTGGCCCTTATTACAAACACTTTAACAATAAAAAAAACAGTTTCCAAAAGCAATGTGTCACGTGTGTCCAGCGCAAAGGTGTTAATTATAATGTAATTTTATTACACTCTTGTAAAAAAAAACGTAATATTAGTTATTGCAAGATACGATCAAATCCATTAAAATGTAATGAAAACTTCTACGGTATATTAATTGATCTAATTATTAAAAGATCTTGAACAAGTTTAAAACATGTATAACTAGAACTTGTTATTTATTGCTACCATTTAAACGGTTAGCAAAATATCAAGGTTTATAAAGAAATAGGTTCTATTCGTATGATATACAAACCCTAATTAGGTATCAAAATTTTCATTTTATGGTAAAAAAACTTTCGATCAGGGGGCGTACCACCAAGTCTTAAAGCAATGTCAAAATAAGCTTAAAACAGGCTTACTGCTTTAGGAATGACATTCGTTGTCATGTTTCAAGCTTGTTTTAACATTGCTCTAAGAGTTAATGGTACGGCTATAGTACTTATTTCAAATGTAGTTAATGTAAATTCATACAAACCTAGGTAACATTTATAAATTTTATAACAGTTACGTAATTTTTTATTAATAGTTTAAACATTCAAACATTTTTAAACAATTGTTCAATTACAAAAAACAAGCGCTGAGACCGATCTCTTTGAAGAAATTTCAAAGTCGCGTGTATAATACTAAATACCACAAGCCATTGACAGCCAACTAAATACAGTATTTATTAAAACAAACTACCAAGCCACTCAACAAAATAACACACTTGACATCCTGAAATGGAAAAGCAAACACACCGCTCATTACAAACAAACAAACAAACTTACGGATGGACGTAATAAGATAATTGACTTGTTTTGACGCGTGTTTCTTACGTGTTTAAAAATACATGTGGGTATTATTTTATGAAATCTATTTTAATAATTAGTTGATTTTAGACGACACGTTATTATTATATCCGCAATGTTTGCTGCTGTATTTTTTTTTTTGCAGTACCTTTACCATTAAATTAGACATTATGGTATTTAAATTGTTTCACTTTCAAATTATTTCAAAGAACTGAAAAACACTCCTTATTTATTTACATTTAGATAACTTACAACCTGGGTTTCTGAAGACAAAAATTATCTTGATAAACTAGAGGAAGATTGGAGGTGTATGTATGTTTGTGTGAGTAACTAGTAGATAAGCTATTTCAACTATAGTTGCAACAAGCTAGTAACAAGAGGTAACGTAAAAACAAGATCGCACAAAAATGTTTTGTATCATATAAACAATGATGATTATCTGAGGTAACAAAATGGATAGGCAACCGCTTATGGCATAAATTACTGAGCACTACATCTACAGTTGTCCTAAAAACTCCGCCACTTGAGTTGATCACTAGTTCATACAAAATTTATTGTTCGTATAAACTGAATCAAAATATTTTTCTAAACCATATCAAAATTCGACATCCCAATCCAATATCCATTAAGCTGCCTACATTTTTAGATTCAAGTTTTTTAGTTCAATAATGATTTATATGGACTCCCGCTATTTTGTTTACGAAACGCCGAACAAAGAAAACAGATTTTATCTCTCTGTCTAACCGTTCAGCATGATGCGAGAATTTTGACACCAAATATTCGATAAAATCTCAAAACAGACTAATGTTTTAAACAAACCTTTACTAACTTAATTTTGAGAATGTATTTTTCACTTCATTGTTTGATTTATTGATGGGTGCAAAAAATGAGACAGCTGGAGCTAAATGTATCCTTTAATTTAAATGGTTTATGTACGGAAATTCTCATCCGTTTTGTAATAATTACTTTTTAATTAAAATAGTTGAGTATTTCCTCTGTGTCAACATTTTCAACAATTTTAAATTTCAGTTTATTTATTACTTTAATTCACATTTTATTTCAAAAAAACATAATTATACATACTCGATGTCGTAAAATGTATAAAACACATTGTCGGGTCCGAAATTGTATACCAAATCGAAGTTTTCAATCAAAGAATGTCATTGTAATAAGAAATCATGTATACTTACTTATAAGTACAGTTTTATATATTTTTTTCTTATAAGTAACAATGAAATCATGATTTAGTAATAATACTATAGTGTTAGTTCAATGAAGTTAAGGTACTTATTCAAAGTTTTTTTTGTTTAAATATTTATTTTTAGATTAAGTTGAAAAAATAAACATTTTGTATTTGTATTTATTTTTACTCTAATTAGGATACTTGTCAATGATGTTTTTACATATATTTCTGTGAAACGTAATTTATTATCAAATCATATTTTTAATACACTCTCACTTACTAGAATTTGAATTTTTCAATGTAATTTTACTTTGTTATAAATCAAAGTAATTACCAACTGATTTCACGCCTTTTCAATTTATTCAACAGACTGTCTAATAATTTAGTTCAGAACAGGGCACAATTACATTCGTCATCTGTCTAAAATTGCAAAATAAAACCGTACTTATTCACAGACAAACTGTGCGGATAAAATATACAACAAAATAAAACGAAGAAGATCCCGACTGGATTTAACGACCACTATAGCGCAGTGAGCCAAGACTGTGACGCAGGAGGTAGCGGGTTCGATCCCCGCCGCGGGACAAATGTTTGTATAATCTGCAAATATTTGTCTCAGGCTTAGTTGTTTTCTATGTATATTTTTTTTTTGTAATTTACAAAAAAAAAATGCACTTTACGAAAGCACTAGGCACTAACCCACTCGGTCAATATGGCTCATTAAAGTTAGCCACAAATATTCAACAGTATATTATCATTCCTTCACTTAGATAAACCTTATTAGAGCTGGGATGAAACGCCGACATATTTCGGTGAGAAACAAGAAAAAATATATTTGTGGGTTGAACATGTGGGTTGAAACGGAAATACACCAATTCCTTCATTGATGGTAGAAATTGGCATTTCTATTAGCAGTGCTGATACAGAAAACGTAATTAGTCATAATTTTTAAAGACCATAGTTTATCGGCGAATGGTGACAGCTAGAGGCATGGCATGCCAAATCCTGGCTACAAATCTAGTCAAAAACATTATCAACAGAGTATGCTAAGAGCTCGCACAAATATGCATAAACAAAGTCACAGAAATACACTAGTTTAAATACACACATTAAAAAAAGTTAGCGATCAGTTTGAAAACCATTGAATTCGACTTTATACAAAGAAACAAAGGAATATTGTGTTTTTAAATTGCAAATTATGTATTTTGAAACGATTATTATAATATTTTTAGGAATCAAAAAATATTTCATCTTTTAAATAATGATCGCCAACTTTTCATAATGTGTGTATCTCTCCGTATAAAGAACATGTAATGGGCAGCGATTAACATTACTTATGGACAATAAAACGAGTAAGGAATTAGTCAAGCGTGTTTTGCCTATGATCTAGGTGTTTTTATCCGGTGAGCATGCAAAATACCATGCTTAAGAGGCCTGCGACAGGCGAATTTCCATAAAAGCGTAATACCGAAATCATTTAAAATTTAAGCATTTTTTATCAGTTTATGTTGTTAGATTAAGAGAGTAGGTATTTATCTAGGTTTATGTTAAACTTTTGTTCCGAAAAACTTACCTAAAAAGAAATGTAAGCAAATTGAATTGAAGTCTTTGTAGGTACACCAAAAATGGCATTTTTTTTTTAATTGGTTCTATGGTAAGTTTTTTAGAACAAAAGTGTAACAGGAACCTAGATACTGTTACACTTTTGTTCCAAAAAACTTACTATAGAACAAAATGAAAAGAAAATATGCCATTTTTGGTGCACCTACAAAGATTTCAATTAATTTGCTTACATTTCTTTTTAGGTAAGTTTTTCGGAACAAAGGTGTAACAGGAACCTAGATAAATACCTACTCTCTTAATCTAACAACATAAACTGACAAAAATATGTTTAAATTTTAAATGATTTCGATATTATATTTTTATAGAAATTTGCCTGTCGCAGGCCCCTTGAGGAATTGATGAAGTGAACATGGGTTCATACTCCATACGAAGAATACCTAACAGTACAAGGCAATGCGGTGCGGTACTGGTGCCGAGTTGATCTTAACAACTATGACGTTAATGTAATTATAAGATGGTTAAGGTTACTTATAGTTTAGTAATAATGAACATTAAAATTAATATTAAATAGGGACACTAATGCAATATTCATAAAATTAAACGACAAATGTACTTTTAATTATTTTACAGGCGTCTGGTCATACCGCGTTTCTGTAACTATAAGCTATTTTTACTTTCTAATAAAAGAGTTAATGATTCTCATTTCATTTCCAATGTAATTAAAATGCGGGTCTTTTAATGCTGCGGTTGCGTCCTCTACCATGCACGCATATTCAATTTACTATGCTACTATTCTACTTTAGTTTAGTAAATGGTCGTCTGGAAGAAATCGCCTTTTTCGATAAGACCGCCATTTGCAACCTAATTAGATAATATCTAGGTACCTATATATATTATATAGGTAAGTACCTAAATGTATTATTATTACAAAGACACATCCACAGGAAACATGCATTTTTTTGTGATAAAAAGTAGTCTATGTCACTCTTCAGCCCTCCAACTATCTCCACACAAAAAATCACGTCAATCCGTCCCTCTGTTTTTATGTGAAAGCAGGACAAACAAACAAACAAACACACTTTCACATTTATAATATGGGTATGGAGGTATGGATAGATGTGTCGCTAGCTAATGCTAGAATTTCAGGTGGGGTTACTCTTGTACGATAACATTATTTTTACAAACATCAGTGGGCCGATTCTACTAAAAAACGTTTATCAACCAAACCAAAACGTCAACTATTTCGTTTTGTTTCATAATCTACTAATGACCAATGAGGTTACGTTACTCTTTGTGATGACGTTTTCAAACAAATCACCAATCAGATTTTGCAAACTTTTGTCATTTTGGAGAAAAAACAAAACGCAGCGGCAACGATACCGACGACGTTGACGTTGTAAAATAGAGGAATTGGGGTCCTGAAAATAATTCATGTTTATAATTGACATGGTGTGAAGAGTTTTGTAATATATTTATTGAATTAATTAATTGAAGGACTAATTAGTATGCGCTTTGTGCAAAAACAATTTTATACACAGCCTTAATAAAGTTTTTAGGAAGAAATTGATGCCATCTCTTGAAAATGAAAAATCTTTTCAAAATTTTCAATTCCGACGGGATTCGAACCCGCAATGATACAAGCGATCTTCGTCCTTTAGCCGGAGTGCCTTTACCAATTCGACCACGGAACCTTTAGTAGCCAGAGTAGAAAATCATGATAGGACCATATCTATCGATTATGGCATCGATACTAAGGGCTGATTTTTCAATCGATAAATATCTTTTATCTGAGGAATAAATATGTCGTTATGACATATTTGCAATACAATATCTGTCAAATCGCATATTTATTTCCTCAGATAAAAGTTATCTAGGTATTGAAAAATCAGCCCTTAGTGTGGTTTAACACTATAACAAATAAAAAATGATGCCATCTCTTACTATTAACATGAGGCTAATAAAAACGATATTATGTAGAGCCAAATCATGTTTTTATTCCATGACGTCTAAGCATACCTGCATGCATTAGGATTCCGCAGACCACTTACTGCCTCACCTACAGACCCCTTGCCCGTATTCCCATTTAAAAGTAAAAAATAGAAGTTGTAATGTTAGGATCTAGTCTTGTGTTATAGAGATCTGTGGAGAGGTTTGCATGGATTGAGGTATACAAGTTTTTAGTTGTGTTGGCAGTGTGAGATAGTACCACAACTTTTTTCGTTTTGGAAAATTTATATGCCCCTAAATGGTGAAGGAAGATATTGTGAGCAAATCAGTTACCTATCTTTATTGTGTCTTTATTGCATTGTGCGCAGTCACAATTTGGATAGGTGACTGCAAAAGGCATTACGAGCTGCGTGCTTTGGTCCTTCGAAGGGCACGTTAATTTGTCCGCTCCGGCCAAGACGGAGGCCTTTATTAGGCGGCTTACAAGTCGGTTTTTAGTTGTAGCTATGGTCGGTGGAATGAATTTTTGAGAAAGCTATTTTACTATTTCAACCAAATTACTGATTTTGGAAAACGAAACAAAGCAGCGGTACGGTAGATGTTGTAAATTAGTAGAATTGGTCTGCTTATAGAATGTATGTATACTGCGACTTTCATATTTTATTAACCGAACTTAAAAAAAGGAGGAGGTTCTCAATTCGTCAGAATCTTTTTTTTTTGTCCTTTTTTATGTATGTTCACCGATTATTAAAAAATGCCTGGACGGATTTGGAAAATTTTGTTTTATTTGAAAGGGTATTCCGATTGGTGCCACAAAAATTTGGTAAGGTTTTGTCAAGGATCTTCAGAGTTATGAACAGAAATGCATCTCGAGAGTGCAGAAAATTGCTCAGCTTATAACATTGAAGTCGGTTCTTTTAATTCATCATCATCATCATTCTCAGCCTGTGTCAACCCACTGCTGGGTGTAGGCCTCCTCCATTTCATGCCACTCGTTTCGGTGTTGGGCCGATCGCATCCAGGTCTTGTTGGCGACCTTAACAATGTCGTCTACCCATCTAGCAGGTGGTCTGCCAGCTCTGCGTCTGTTCTCCCTGGGATTCCATATGGTTAAGGCCTTACTCCACCTGCCGTCACCACGTCTCGCCAAGTGTCCCGCCCATCTCCACTTCAGTCTCATGATCCGGATACCAACGTCTTGGACCTTAGTCCGTCTCCGGATTTCGGTGTTCCTGATCCTGTCTATGAGGCGTATGCCTAACATGGAGCGCTCCATAGCCCGTTGTGCAACCTGAATGCGTTGCACAGTTTCTTTAGTGAGCGCCCATGTTTCGGCGCCATAAGTTAAGGTGGGTAGGACACATTGGTCGAATAATTTGGTTTTTAGGCACTGCGGTATTTTTCGGGACTTTAAAACATCTTCGAGCTTGCCGAAGGCAGCCCAGCCCAATTGTATACGCCGGGATATCTCCTTTGTGCGATGTTCTCGGTCAAAACATAAATTATGTCCAAGATAGGTGTAATTGTCCACTATCTCCAGCCGCTCTCCGCCAACAATAATGTTTGCTGAAGACCCGCTGGAGACACTGGACATAACCTTGGTCTTTGACATGTTCATGTTGAGACCTACCGCAAGAGAAGCATCGTAAAGATCTGTCAGCATACATTGGAGATCCTGCATATTCTCACTGACCAGGATTAAGTCATCCGCAAAACGGAGGTGTGTCAAGAGGGCACCGTCGATATTGATTCCTTTGCTGTCCCATTCAAGCGTTTTCATTACGTCTTCTAGGACTGCAGTGAATAGCTTGGGTGAAATGTTGTCCCCTTGTCGCACCCCTCGCCTTATTTGTATGGGATCAGTGAGTACATGAGCGCGTACTTGCATGGTTGCAGATGTATACAGGTTCCGGAGGACATCAACATACCTCTCGTCAATGTGGCAGCGATGAAGAGAATGAAACACGGCCCAGTGTTCTACACTATCGAAAGCTTTTTCGTAGTCTACGAAAGCAAAACACAAGGGCCGGTTGTACTCGCTGCATTTCTCCATCAACTGCTTGACGGTATGGATGTGATCGATTGTTGAAAATCCGCTCCGAAATCCTGCTTGCTCAACCGGCTGGGCTTCATCAAACAATCGAGAAAGGCGTCGGCACATTACTTTGGCAAAGATCTTGTAGGTATGTGAGAGAAGGCTGATAGGGCGATAATTTTTTAAATTTGATTTATCCCCTTTTTTGTGCAGTATAGTCACTGTGGCGTTTTTCCACGCACGAGGCGTGTGACCGCCAGCTAGCACTTTATTGAACAATTCTACAAGGACACCTACCACGGTCTCTCCTCCAGCTCGAATAAGTTCTGCTGAGATCCCATCGTCGCCAGGTGACTTGTCGGACTTCATTTGTCCAATAGCCCATTCTACCTCGAAAGGCAGAATGGTAGGTATTTCGTCATCATCACGGCATAGAGCTGGAAAAGCTCTTGGGTCTTCATGCGTGAGCTGGGGTTCTGTACGTGAGTTGTATAGGTCCTTGTAGAATTCTTCAATAATTCTCAAAATCTCTTGCTGGTTAGATTCTTTTACCCCCTGTTTATTTGTTAGTGATCTTATCTGTGGATCTCCGGTTTTAAGTTTTCGGCGAAAGACATTAGGGCCCTTGTTTAGTTCGATAGTTCTTGTTATAAAGTTTGTGTTATGCTTCCTAATGTCTCTCTTGACTGCCTTATTGATCTTTTTGTTAAGATCCTCTAACCGTCTTTGATCGCTAACAGTGTGGTGTGCAAGACTTCTTCTCTCTTCGATAAGTGCCAGTGTTTGGGTTGTAAGTTTAGACGGTTTTTTCCGTACACCACCCAGGTGATCCTGTGCTGTCTTCATAATGGTCTTGGATATCTCATCATTAAGCTCGTCTACATCCAGGTTTAATTCGACCAATCCTTCAAATCTGTTTTGTAGATCCAGTTGGAACTCCTTTTGTACAGCCGCAATTTCTTGCCGTTCATACCTTCTGTTGGTCTTAATCATTCGTTGTCTTTCCATAGCCAAATTAAACCTAAATGTAGCCCTGACTAGTCGATGATCACTGCCAACTTTAAACTGACTTAGAGTTGACACGTCAGTAACTATGTATTTGTGTGATGTTATTACATAGTCAATTTCGTTTTTAGTTACACCATCAGGGTGAGCCCAGGTCCACTTCCTTGAAGGGCGTTTTTTGAAAAAAGTGTTCATGGCATACAAGCCGTTACTTTCAAGAAAGTTTACTAGGTATTGACCTCTTTGATTTCTATTTCCAAGACCAAATGTACCGACCGATTTCTCATTGACGAGTTTCGAGCCTACCTTTGCATTAAAATCGCCAATAATTGTTGTGTAATGGCTTTTGGTGTCATTAATGGCGGTTGAAACATCCTCAAAAAACTGTTCTATTTCCTCTTCGCTACTCTTAGATGTTGGTGAGTAAACCTGGATAACTTTTAGAGTATAACGTTTATTGAGTTGGATGGTAACAAAAGCAACACGGGTGGATATACTTTTATAGTTCTGGATTGCAGAAGCAATCCGTCGATGCACAAGAAACCCAACGCCACCATACGAGGAGTCTGCATGTCCTTTGTAATAGAACATGTTGCCGGAGGTCAGTCTTATTAGTTCCTCTCCTTTTCGGCGAACTTCTGATAGACCTATGAGGTCCCACTTGATCTTTTGCGCTTCAAGTTCCAATTCATAAAGCTTCTCATCCGTTCGGATCGTCCTGGCGTTGTAGCACGCCAAGGTCAGGGTCGTTTGGGTTTGGTGGCAGGGAATCTTCCAGGGATTCTTCGCACCCTCTGCCCCACCGTTACCGCGGCTGCCACCGAAACCTGGAATAGTGGGGCTGCTGGGGACTGAGGGCCTTTGGGTATTGGTTGTTGTCATTGGAGGGTTTGTTGGCCATAAAACGCCACGCTGGCCAGTGCGTCTTGGCGAGTTTTGCGTCAGAGCCTCGTTTGTTGGTCGGCAGGGGATACCGCGTGCAGGTGAGGTTGACTTGGGGCCCGATAGATGCTGGTTGGACCCCCTTATCCCCCTTATCTTTTAATTACTTTAATTTATTTAACCTACATTTTCCCACTGCTAGGAAAAGCCCCCCTCCCCCCCCCCCACAATTGTTTTCATCTCTCTCGGTCTTTTATATTCTTGAAGAAAAATATTGTAGGTAAATCTCCACAGTTTTATTCCTGGCTGAGCCGCGTTAGGATGCGGTCGGCTATGCTAAACCGAACCAGTTGCCAGCTGTCGCTTGGACGTCTATTAGCTGAAGATCCTTATACATGCAAATTATTGCAACCAGTTTATTGGCGTTAGGATTAAATGTATGCTATTTACAATGCAGCTACAAAGTTCTCTGACGCCTGCTTGGAGTAATAAAGTCTTAGAAACCAATATGTATATTTTATAAACACTACCTACCTGTGATGTGTCAGCTTTATATTAAAACTTGACATAACTTTTTTTACATATTTATGATAGCCAATTTTGTAATTATTGTAAGCATTGTTGTAAGCACTATAAACGGGATATTTACCATGATTCGTAGATTTTCCCATTTTAAGTGTTTACAATAAATAAAATAAATAATAAATAAATAAATAATAAATAAATTTATAGTTTGAGACAAGTTAGACAATCAGCCTGCAGCAGGCTGACTGTCTAACTTGTCTCAAACCTCTCAAACAATCAGCCTGCTGGTCTTGGTCTCCTGTCTCGGTCTCGCGCTTATACCGCCACCTAGTCTTTTTCCAGTCTTTTTTGTTTTACAATAATAAGGCGTATAAAAAGCAATTAATCCTAGGATGTACCCAAATGGGCACCTTAATCCAAGTGCGTAATTGTTCACGTCCGTTTTTCATATTTAGATTGCCACTTCGAAATAAAACGGATGTAAGCTTGTTTTACACAACACTGCGTTTTTTGTCGCGCGTTTATTCGCTATCAATAGACCTAGATAATTGACACTCTTGATCCAGTAGACAAATTAAATGTATCTCAAATTAAAATAGTAATGTAGGTAAAACTGTAAATTACGATATTAAAAAATTGTTTTTTTTATGAATTGCAAAGAAGTAGGTACCGCGTAATTATTTTAGGAAAATCCATTGATTTCTGGTCGAACTTTAGTTTAAACGTTTCTAATCTAAATCTAATAGTTGTTCATGACCCAGATTAATGTCTATCTATATCTGTATCTAAGTGCGAATGAAGCTGTAACCGGAAGCCAAATCAAAGATTGGTAAGTAATTATAACAAAATAAATATAATACCTAGTTATTATTTGATAACAATACCTACTAGTTAAAACAGACGATAACGTCAACAGTCGGCGATAAGGGCCTTGTAGCGGTTAACATAAGAATCTAAAATCCAAAATACAGAACATGACTGATTCAAAACTCGGTTGCGGTTGCGGCTAAACCGGCTCGTGTACGCCGACCCTATTTTTCTCGAAACAAAAATACTATTATGCTATTATTGAGAGGAAAGACGAGTGACGGAGAATGCATTTTTAAACGCTGGTCGAACACTTGTTTAGCTAAACACTGACTTAACAGCTAAACACGTGCTTTGCAACTGTAATAATTATAATGAACATTATGAAGTGAAACGCTTTATTGTGGTAAGAGTTTTTTAAACATGTGTTCAATATTTTATATGTGTGTTGCATGTTGAACTTTTTTGTAGTAATACTGAAACACTAGAAAATAAAAATCTCCAAAGTGAATAGAATATTTAATATTATGAAGACCATCTATCTCTCCCCGTTTTTCCATATCGGTAATGTTTTTGCGTACCTACTTCACAATTAACTCGTCGACATAAGGAGGCGCACCTGCAAATCCACCGATAATTATACTAATTGTTCAAAAGCTGGTACACAAATGGACAATCAATAGAACTAAACTACAGATGAGTTTTTTAATAAGCTGATTTTATTAAAAAACTACATAGCTTTACTCGTTTCGTCCCGTTTTATTTTAAAACAACATTTCTGACAGATGAACACAATCGTTTATCATTATTAACCATTACTTTTAATTGTATAAATAAGTATTGTCTTATGAAGTTTTTTTTTATTTTTATAAATATCATTTCTTGGATTGGTAAGATGCAATAGCCAGGCCATAGCACGCAGAACAGATGGCTCATAAGACCGAAAAGTTCTCGAATGCAGGCCATGGACCGGCAAGCGCAGCATTGGACTTCCACTGACAAGATGGACAAACCTTGTAAAAACTGCAGGTCGGCGGTGGATGCAGGCCGCTTCCAACCGCAACACATGCAAATCTTTGAGGGAGCCTATGACCAATAGCGGACGTCCTACGGTTGAGGTGATGATGAAGATTTCTTGGATTAAAAATAATGTTACAAAGTGTATATTCTCAAGAAAAAATATCAGAGAAATCAGTACATGATTAATTAGAGTTTGGCTTGGCACCTTTCATTACAATAATGTGGATGCTTTTGTTCAATGCTCATGACGCACATTGTTTAAATCATCTAGTAAAGATGTAAGAAAGTAAATGCCCCGAGGTACAAGGTAAAACATAAATAGAGTATAAACATTGCACGAATAAAGTAGCAGAGTAAGAACAAAACGAGTAGCGAAGCCGAACAAGGGGCGACCTTGTTAGGTCGCGTGGCGCGACTCCACGCGACCACTTCATTCATTCACCTGTAGCCGTACCATGAACTCTTAGAGCAATGTCAAAACAAGGTGAAAACCATTCCTGCCTTAGGCTTGTTTTGTCATTGTTTTGGTCCGAAAACAATCTTATTTTATTCCTGCCTTGGTCTTAACGCAGGATTGCAGCAGGACATGCGCATTACACTCGGACATGCGCATTACACTCGACGCTCTTTCTGCGCATGTCTTACTCGATGACATCGAGCAGGACATGCGCAGTCCTGCATCTAGTCGATGTCATGTCACCAAAACATCCCTGCGTTAAGATTGTTTTGGTCCTAAGGCAGGATTAAAACAAGGTTGATTTAGGCCTGATTTATGATGGAGTTATGCCTGCGTCAGTCTTACTTCAGTCTTATCTAAGTACGGACCAAAGTAATCTTACTTTGACGTTGCTCTAAGACTTGGCAGTACGACAGCTGAACACATCTACGTAATGTAGACTAGTAGGCTTTTGCAAAATGAAATCGTAAAATTATAAACGTGAAAGTGTGTTTATTTGTTTGTTTATTTGTCCTGCTTTCACGTCAAAACAGAGCGACGGATTGACGTGATTTTTTTATTGGTTTTAAATCCTACAGGTCGAATCACATTTGAGCGTCGCTGCACAGCACGTCAAGACCCTGCACGACAAAATGGGTGTTTTTCCATTAGCACGGCACGGCGATGGCGACGGCGACGGGCCGGTGGTGGGGATGCAAAAATGTATGACGCCGTACCGTGCCGTGCCGTGGTAAATGGAAAGACGAGCCGTACATTTTCATACATTTTTGCGTCCCCGGTTGCCGTGCCGTCGCCGTCGCCGTTGCCGTTGCCGTGCCGTGCCGTCTAGTGGAAAAATGGCCAATGTTCTATCAGTGGCAGCGCGCCTTAGGGATGATTTATATTAGACCGGGCCGTGCTGTGTACGTACGTGCCCCGGATGTGGCACGGATTTGAAACATAACATTCATTTTGTATGAAGCAGTTTATATTAGTAGCTGATTCCTGTCCCGTCCGGGCCCGTCTGCTAACAAATGACGATCGGTTAGTAACAAACTACACTACGGGCCCGGTCTAATATCAATCATCCCGCGACACACACCATACAAAATTACTGAATGAATATTTTGAAGCTTTGTGCCACGCCGTGCTGTGCCGCGCAGCGCTGCTCAAATGCGGTCCGGGCTTTAAGTGGTGTGCCACGCGACTACTTCATTCATTCTACTGCATCCACAGTAACAAACCAGTCACCTGCTACTTAATGATAGTCAATTACATTTATTTTCATTGGTTTAAATATTTAAGTATTTACAATAAAGAACGAGTGTACACACCAGAAAACATCCAATATTTACTAAGCTATTTTCTTTTGATTGACTCTTTGAATTGCTATTAAAATGTGTGATAGCAAAATTTTGAAACTTGGAGAACGTGAACAGTTTAATTTAATTAAATTTAAGTAAGTACTAAATTTAAATTACTCATCACTACACGAATCAGTGAAACAGACATTTTACTATTTCGCTGAGTAAAATTTAACTTAAGTACATGCTAATTCAAAATTTCAGTTAACAACTTCTAGAACTTGAATAAAAATCGCGAATCAAAAATATTTTCGAAAAGTATTTAATGAAACTGTTATTTTAGTAAAAAAATTAATAATTACATTTTGATCTACGAGTATGATAAGACATTATTTAACCTTTACTGCAGAACATAATTTAATACTACTAGGTAGGTACCTTTACTATACCAATAACAAAGAACAAAGTATTTCATGTATTTAAAACTGGTAGCAAAAAGCGATCAAACTAGACCGCAAAACACACCTTCGTTTTGCAGTCGGTTAAAACGAAGCACTTGAAGTGGCGACCTTGATAGGTCGCGTGGCAAGTTGACTGACCGCGAGCAGCTTGCCACGTTAATTACTAGCCAATAATTACAGCCCGATCCACGGGAATAGCCTGATTCTATGGAATTAATGGGAATAAGAAAAAGGCTCTGAACGATCTAATAGTAGCGATGTCTATCCGATCCCAATTCTGATGTTTTCTATTCCATTTCGCTTGTCCCTTATACGTATTTGGCGAGCCTAGGCCAACGCGAGCGAAGGCAAATTGATGCAAGGCAAGTACTATCATTTAGATGTTTGGCAAGTCTATGCAAACCATGCGCTTGTATTCATTCGGCCAGCAAGGCGAGCGGCACCGAGCGATGGCAAAACGAGGCAACGCTGTCTACACGTTAGCCTTCGCTCGCGTTGGCCTATGCTCGGCCAACATGTCTTGAAATTGAATGCCCTAAGTTCTGAAATAATTAAGGTTACAGCCAATTTGTACAGGTTACAGGTTATTTGCACGGAAACATTCTTAAACCAGTTTACAGAGAGAGAGAGAGAGAAGATTTTTGATATAATATATGAGGAAGTAAAATGCATCTTCAATTATACAAATAAAAGACAGAAGTCCCTTTGATCGTTGTCTTTTAATTTTGAATGATTTCAAAATCTATTTACTAAAATGTAAATTCAGTTTGATAAGCATCACTGATGATATGATGCTGACCACAAGCCCTCCAAAGAATGTCACAACTCATTCCACTTTCTCAATAAATAATGTTAGTTTATTGATCTATAAATATCAATCAAGTATTTCCACAAGGCATCCTTGAACGAAATGCCAAGATCGATTCCTGACAACCTATTTTATAACTTAAAGTGCTGGTAATTCTATAACCTTTTTCGGAATGCTACTGTGTGTAGTGCTGTCCGAAAAAATAACAAAAATAGTCGGAATTATCGTAAAATCCGAAAAAGTAAATAAATGATGTATGCCAAATAAATGTATATTGCTAATTTTAAACTGAAAAATCTTATCAAAATTTTCAATTCCGACGGGATTCGATAGTATGGTCTTATCATGATTTTCAATTCTGGCGTCAGAGGTTCCGTGGCCGAATTGGTAAAAGGCACTCCGGCTAAAGGAGGATCGCTTGTATCATTGCGGGTTCGAATCCCGTCGGAATTGAACATTTTTATAAGATTTTTCAGTTTAAAATGTAAATACCCAAGTGTGGATTAACACTATAACAAAAATAAAATTATATTGCTAATTGTGTGTAAGTAGGGACTTACATTGCGAAGAAGATGAATGTGAGTGCCTACACAAACCCAATAGGGTTTAAAGCACAATTGTATAATAATAAAAGTACTTAGTAGTTTTTAAAAGTGAAATAAAATAATAATAAATACTCATTCATAGGTTTTTACCATGACTTCAAGTTTTATCGACACAAAAAAGCCGAAAAACGGCTTTAACTTCACATTCGACTAAACTTTTTGTATTTATAAAATTTTAGGTAGGGTATAAAATTGTACATTTTGTATAGTAAAAATGAAAATTTAAGAATTTAAATAGATAATGATGATTAACCTAGTTGAATTCTTAAATTTTGATTTTAATTTTATTCAATTACTCAAAACATTAAGACACATTAAAGACAAAACTTATATTATAATATTGTTTTACAAGTTATAATTTAGATACTTAAAAGGATTATTATACTCAAATAATGTTGTTACCATAAATCTTAAAAAAAAACTCAAGACTCGTAGAAAAAAATGTTTTCGTACAAGATTATATTATATGGGGCAGCCATATCTGATAAGATTGATAAGATAAGATATCCTGATAAGCCTATAAGCTGATAAGATATCCTTTTAAAAAAGTATGTAGGTAATGAAATAGCCGGACTTTTCCCATCACTATAGCATGGTATTCGAAACGTATTGTGAAAATAAAAATCGTAGGGTGCATACCGAATACCCACTCCTTATATTGCAAAGACAGCATTTAATATCGAGAGAAAAAACTGTATCGTGGACATCGACCGACGCGACTAGTCCATTGCTCGTTTTGAGTTAATTACGAATACGTACTTGAAGTTATTCGAATATTGGTATCTCGAATAGTTTCGAGAGGCTTGTGGTACATTTGGGAAGTAAGATCTATGCCTAGTAATTTTGTTTTAGGTTAGTAATAAAAGTAGTTCGACTGCATTACTAAAACATGTTAGACTTTTATTAGAACTAGTTAGAACTTTAAAAATCGTTTATATAAAAAAGTATTAATGTTGAATATCATGTGGTTCCCATAACACAAACTCTGCTTACTTTGGAGCTACAATGCTGTGAGAAACGTCTAGCATATATTTTTTTTTTTTAATGTTAAATGACTAGTTTCGGATTGCAACCTCACGGTATACCAATAACCTACTTGCAAACAGGTGGACATTATTGTGCCAGATGTAACTATGCCTTTGACTTTATTTTCATTTTTAAATCTGAATGAATGTTTGCATTATCTGTGGATACTGTCGTGAGCATAAGGGATGATTTATATTTTGTTAGCCGTGTCCGGGCCAACCGTGGTGTAGCCAAGCGTCGTACGTTAGCAGACGGGCCCGGACAGGACACGGATCAGGCACTGTTTAATATAAACTGCTTCATTCAAAATGTATGTAACGTTTCAAATCCGTGCCCCGTCCCGGGCCACGTACTGCACGGCACGCCCCGGGCACGGCCCGGTCTAATATAAATCTCCCCTAATTATAAAGTTTTTGCCATAAAAAATAATCTCGTAAAAACAAATAAACGTAATTCTACATATTTTACTCAAGCATTCTCGATTGTCTATACATAACGGATTTTATTCGTCTCGAACTATCGTACCATCGCTGACTGTCAAACTGTCCATCGCATTATGCGTAAGTACATTATAATAACGAGGCGTCAATCTTTCATTTAAACTCAAAACAGTTCTATATTTAAAATTCCCACGAGCATTTTGATTGGTCGTCGAACCCGATGATCAAAGCTTGCGCTCGTATCTGCCATTGCATCTTTGTCATCGGCACGGATAGGACGTGTGCCGACACTCGCCGCCGGCAATTAACGACACAGAGTATTGTAATGCTACAAAATTGTACAGAAGTCACTATTTACCATGAGAAAAAAAATTATAATACTGTATATTGTAAAGATGTTAAACTTCACAGGCGGTATTGGTCAACAAAAATGATCAATTTAGTTACAAACTCGCAATACATTTTAAACCGTTGATGAACCTGAATTTGAACTGAAGTTTAGACATTTGAGAGAACGTAACTAATTAATATTGCTACTCAAATCATCAGTAATAAATAATACTATTAGGTACATTTACAAAAATATATTCAATCATTGAAAGTCTGACAGTGAAATAATCTGAAGTGTACCGTGTTATATGACTATGTCCTCTTTTATAATAACAGCACAATTTATTGTATCTTGCCGCATGGCAATAAAGTTTATTTTACAATAAAATCCGATTGAAAGTGATACAGGTACGTTAATACGACGATGATCATCAATAAACATATTTATCACTTCATCGCCTTACTTATTTAAAGTAGGGACACGCATATAAATGATAAATACAGCTACCTTAGTAGATATCTATAGCTTGATTCTTCAATTCAATATCGATTGAAATCCAATCTCAGTTTCAATTCTAACTTAGCTCGATATTATATTATTTTTAGTTAGGTAGGTACTACTGAATATTTTTGTCAATATTTAAATTTAAGTAAACAGATCACATAAGTACTGAAAATTAAAAATATTTGTACCCGACAGGCAATGCAATACCACGTGAAAAAACAAAAGTACCTACAACTATTTTTTCTTTTTTTTTTCTGCACGAAACCCTCGCGGTGGTTACCAGTAGTCAGTAGAACCAAAGTTACATCACTATCTGATCAATGGCTTAGGAATGCATAAAGAACAAGCATACAAACATTTATTTTTATTATATTGATTTCAATTCCAATTGATTGAAATCGCATTCAAGAGTAAAGAAGCTGGACCAGGTTTAAAGTCACGCGAATCTTTCAACACGCCAGCACTTATAAAATGTAAATTGTTGTTCTTTTTTATGTTATTTTCTATAACATCAATAACATACGTAAATAAATATAAAGTAAGTTTTTGGAGCTAGTAGCTAATCTATGGTGACGGAGTCTCTACTCTGTTTGAAGGTCTTGGTCACGATGTGGATCAAATTTTATTACAATGAAATAAGGATACTGGGGCCCTAGCCATATTACACGATCTATCGTCGCTGTAGAACGATCTATCGTCGCTGTAGAATAGAACACTTCAAAATTTATAGGAATTGACGTTCTGACCACGTGACTCATCTACTTGAAACGTCAAATCCTATACATTTTGAAGTGTTTCTATTCTACAGCGACGATAGATAGTGTAATATGGCTAGGGGGGCTATGTAATATGGCTGATTGTTTAACAAAAATGGCTACGCTGATTGATCTCGTCAGTGCTAAACAATCAGAATTCTTATTTCATTGTAATAAAGATCACTCTCCTATCAGCGCCGAATGGTACGCGTGATAGGAACACCAGCCTAAGATTGTAGCTAACTTGTAAACTCCGCATCCGTACCGCATCGCCTTGTGCGGTTTAGCTGTTCTTTGTATGGAGTTCTATAAACAAATATCTAGGTTGTTAGAAGTTATATCATTTGGAGTTGTGGTTGACTCGTCCCTCTCAAAAATTGACTTAAACCCAGTGGTACAAGCATCAAAAGTTGAACTGATCAGCCGTCAATCGGCCGATTAATCTACCGATCCTTGGTCAAACGGGTCTTGACCACGACTTGCCGTCAAGCCTTCTACGGCGATCCGATCGGAGCCCCACAGATATTGTTTTTCTCGGCACTGCAATTTGATATTACGATGATAGGCCAGTTTGAGACTATTTTGTGGGATAATAGGCTGTGGAAACTGGTTTGTGACTGGATAAAGAATATCTTGTAATTAGAAGTTACTTTGTCGCTACTGATAAATTTAATTTGGTTGGTATAAACGGTATAGATAATCTGACTTTATTCCTTTTCCATTAGCTTGAACTGGTATACAGAATCTGTAATTGTTCGACGCATCGAACACCTTAGCAAGCAATTTCGGCTAAGTAGGTCGCACGAGTCGCATCGCGCGGTTTACCTAACCAGTGCATATTCGGACAGCGATCGGTCCGCACTCATATCAGCATTTATCATAAATCATTAGCGTAAAGTAAAGTTCTTGAATACATCGTTTTATCTTTCAAGTTCGTATCAATCCAGCATCCCACCCCTATCGCGTACGGTTCCGTACAATCTGGTCCTTCGAGCCGGATCGAAGTTTTCGCGTGGTGAGAACTATTGCCAAAGAAAGTTCTTCGGTCAAGCCAGCAGCCGTGGATTGCAGTGTCCTTTAGCGTACCAGTGAGCCAAGGGGGTGAATTAGCAACGATCTGTGCTGGGGAGCTACCCGCACCAGATCATCATCAGTGAGCAAGCCGCTCGCGACTTCAGCAACAGCCAGCAATACTGCCGTGGGAAACTACCCGCGCCACATCATCAGCAGTGAGCGAATCGCTCACGCATCAGCATCAGCAACCGTAGTCGTGGGGAGCAACCCGCGACTCACCAGCAGCAGCGAGCCTCAGCTCGCGTCCTCAGCAGCGAGCCTCAGCTCGCGCCCTCAGCAGCTTCAGCCAGCACTGCGGTGGGGAGCAACCCACGCAGACTCCAGCATCAGCCGTAGGCCAAGCGGCTTTCAAGTAAGAGCGTTCTGTTTTCAATAAAACTAGCATCAGCATAATGGAATCTCTTTATCAACGTCAATCTGAGCTAGGGGAGATCATCGATAAACTTCTGATTAATTTTAAAAAGGAAGGTAAAGAGCGTAGGACTATTGAGTCTTGTCAGAAGAAATTAGACCTTTTAGAAGCGTATTGGAGAGAGTATGAAAATAATCATCAAAAACTTCGTCCGTATGAAACTACAAATCATCCGTACTTTGTAAATTCTGAGTTTGAGCGTGTTAAAGAGATTTATTTATCAGCGGATAGGTTGATTGGGGAAAGCTATGAAGAATTACGCCTAAGAGGTAAACAGCAGCCATTCTCCAAGCTTAGAGAAACTCGTCAACAAGATGAAGCAGGACCGTCGGCCGGAGAGCGCCAGCCGCGGCCCAGAGCTCCAGCAACCCCCTCCGCAGTGGCGAGAGGAACAAATAGCAAGCTAGACGACATGCTACGTAAGCAGTCCGTCAATTTTAAAGCCTTCGTTAGAGCAGTTGAAAGCATCGACATCGAGTCATTCCGTGAGAAGTGGGAGTTTGAAGACGCCCTGCGACTCTTACAAACTCGCTGGACGTTGGTAGATAATTCTCATTGGGAAATCATGGTTGAGTTGGATGAAGATGAAGCGTATGAATCGAACTACAATAAGCATGAACGTACGTACAGCAGCATGAGAAAAGCCCTTAGCTCAAAAATGTGGTCAACGTCGTACCGGGACAAGTCGACTCCTCAAATGGAACTACCAGTCTTCACAGGAAACTTTTATCAATGGGTTTCATTTAAAGATCTGTTCGACGAAGCGATCCACAATAATCCAGCCCTATCAAACGCTCAGAAAATGCAGTTCTTGAAGAGCAAAGTAAAAGGTGAAGCGGAGCGTTTGATTCAGCATCTCCCGATTAGCGCCGAGAACTACAGCATCTGTTGGGAAATCTTAAATCATCGATTCAACAATAAAAAACAAATTTTCACGTCACACGTTAGCATGTTTCTCAACCTTCCTAACATACAGCAGCAGTCGTACATAGCCATCAAACGACTACATGATGTCACGCTAGAGAGTCTCTACGCCATCAAGAAACTCGGCGTCAATACAGATACTTGGGACCCTCTACTCGTGCACCTTTTAGCACAAAAATTGGATAATGAGTCTTATTCAGAATACATTGAGTCGCTGAAAAATTCACGGGAGCTACCGGTTTTACAGGACTTCATAAATTTTCTAGAGAACAAATTCACGACTCTAGAATCAGCGCGTCGACGTCAGGATGCGACTTCAAAATCTCAGTCGTCCCAGCAGCCGTCCCATCAGCAAGCAACATTATTTCATCCAAATAAAAGAAGTAATTTCAGAACAAACATCGATTGGAAAAATAGCACGAAGAATGAAATGACGAAATCCATGCACGTGTCAGCAGCGTCAGCAAGTAGGTGTCCTCATTGTTTCGGCGAGCATAGTTTACTTTATTGCAAAAAATTCAACGATTCTCCGAATGATATTAAATTAAAAATTGTTAAACAATTGAATTTGTGCATAAATTGCATTTACGATCACAATGGATTTAAATGCTATTCAACAAAAAGATGTCGTAAATGTTTTGAAAATCACCATACTGTATTGCATGATTGTTTTAATTATCAGCAAAAATCAAACAACACGTCCGGCGGTATTACGAAACGTAGAAATGTGAATGCCAATCATCATCATCAGCAGCAACGGGAGGATGTCGCAAATAGCATCGGCGTGCACGCATCCCAGCATGAAAGAACAACAACGTCGGAGATTTTATTACAAACAGCATTAGTTAAAGTAACAGCAGCAGATAATACACAGCATGTCTTGCGAGCCCTAATCGACCAGGGCTCACAAGTCTCAGTAATTAGCGAAAGAGCAGCACAGCAATTGGGATTGAAGCGTGAGCAATGTAAGGGAGTTATTGTTGGAGTAGGAGAGCAGGAAAATAACTGTAAAGGAAAGCTGAAAATCACTTGTCAATCGACTTATGTCGATTATAAGTTCAACACGGAGGTTTTAATTATGAAAAACGTCATCAAAAACTTGCCTAACAAAACTTTCGATAAACCATCTTGGCAACATATAGCGCTACTCTACTTAGCAGATCCGGATTATAACATCAGCCGCCCTGTGGATCTTCTACTAGGGGCGGATGTCTATTCTATCATCATTTTAGAGGGGCTAATCCGAGGTGAATGTCAAACGGAGCCTCTAGCTCAGCATACCAAGCTAGGATGGTTACTATGCGGAAGTGTACAGACGTCATTCCATTGCAACGTAATTTTGAACGACGTCGAGAATTTACAACAGTTTTGGCAAATAGAGGACATACAAGAGCAAAACGAGATGTCCATTGAAGATCAAGAGTGTGTAGATTTTTATAAAGCAACTACGAAGCGTTTAGAAAGCGGTCGTTATGAAGTGAGATTACCCATGAAGCAGCAATTGAAAGAAAAGTTGGGATCATCGAAAGAGATAGCTATAGCACAATTTAAAAATCTAGAGCGAAAATTTTGCAGGCAAGAAAATCTAGCAAAGCAATACAAGCAGTTTATTTCCGAGTACGAGCAAATGAAGCATATGAAAGAAGCAATACCTAGCAGCAAGCAGAGGCCTGAAATCGAATGTTTTCTACCTCATCATGCGGTTCAAAGAGCCGAATCAAGCACAACGAAGCTACGTGTAGTGTTTAACGCGTCCGCCAAAACCACTTCCGGCTACAGTTTAAATGACCTCATGTATAAAGGTCCCAACCTGCAACAAGATCTACAGGGAATCATACTGAAGTGGAGGCAGTATTGTTACGCATACACGGCCGATATTGAGAAATGTTATCGTATGATTTTAGTTAATGAAATAGACCAATACTTGCAGCAAATCGTATGGAGAGAAAGCCTAGACAGGGCCATCCAAACGTTCCTACTATCAACAATTTCATACGGATCAAAATCGGCACCATTCTTAGCATTAATGACTCTTCATCAGTTAGCAGAAGACGAGCAGCATAATTTCCCCTACGCAGCACAAAGCATCCGAGAGCAGTTCTACATGGACGATTGGGTATCAGGATCCCATAGCATAGAAGAGGGAAAGAAACGTATAGCAGAAGTAAATGCATGTCTTAGCAGCGGAGGATTTACTTTACGAAAGTGGTCCTCGAATGATAAACAATTATTAAAAACTCTCGAGCAATCTAATGAAAAAACATTGTTTACATTCAAAACAGAAAACTCATCAAAAACGTTGGGAATTCAATGGAACTGCACCGAGGACGAATTCACCTTTCAAAGCAATCTACCAAGCTCAGAGACTACAAAACTAACCAAAAGAATACTTTTATCAGAAATTTCAAAAATATTTGACCCTTTAGGTTGGTTAGCGCCCTTAACAACAAAAATGAAATTGTTATTTCAAAAACTCTGGCAAAATTCGGAAATGCAGTGGAATGATGAAGTTCCGACGAACATCAAAGAAGAGTGGATTCTTCTGAAGCAAGATCTGGAGTGTATCAGCCAGGTAAAAATACCTCGGTGGTTGCAAAGCAAGCTGGGAGACGTCATTGAACTACACGGGTTCTGTGACGCATCCATCAAAGCGTACGCGTGTGTAGTATACGCCAGAATAAAAAATAATAACGCAACTTCAGTAGTGCTAGTCGCAGCAAAAACCCGCCTAGTACCCAACAGCAAGGTCGTATCGTTACCGAGACTGGAGTTATGCGCAGCCGATCTTTTAGCGAAATTAATGACAAAGATTGTCAGCAGCATTAAGAGCTTTAAAATCGAAGTTTATGGTTGGAGTGATTCGAAAGTGGCTCTCAGCTGGATACAAGGCTCCCCCGAGCGATGGAAGCCGTTTGTAGCCAATCGTGTAAAGAAAATAATCAGCTCAATGCCATCAGCTGTGTGGCATTACGTAAACACGAAGGAAAATCCAGCCGATTCAGCGAGCAGAGGATTGACAACAAGCCACCTTATGGAATTTTCATTGTGGTGGAAAGGGCCCACATGGCTATCGTCCAACGAGTTCAATCCTAAAAAGATAGAAGCGGAGTATAAAACTGATGAGGAAGTGAAAAAACAAGTGAACGTGGTTCAAACCAGCGTCACCGATTGCAGCGTAATAGATAATTTATTAAATCGATACAGCTCATTCATAAAAATAACACGAATACTAGCATGGATACGTCGGGCATTGACTCCGAGCCGTAAACCGAGATATCTCACATTGCAAGAGCTTAGAACAGCGAAATTAATAATAATAAAACACATTCAGCGCAAGGAATTTCATGAAGATATGGAACATTTATTACATCTCGACAAATTAAAAGCAAATAGCAAGATATTAAGCCTAAATCCAAAAGTAGATCAAGGTGGAATTTTAAGGGTTGGAGGGCGTCTAAAGAACGCTAACATCAGCTGCGATATGAAGTATCCGATCATCATTCCATACAACAGCCGGTTAACAGAACTTCTTATCCAGCAAGCACATGAACTTTCATTCCATGGTGGAGCCCGACTTACCTTGTCCTTACTTAGGCAACAGTACTGGATAGTCAAAGGTAATCGAGCAGTGAAAAAGCAGCTTCAGCGATGTGTGACATGCAAAAAACAAGAACCTAGGAAACTAGATCAGATCATGAGACCTACCTGATTACAGAATAAATCCAGCTCCAGCATTCTACCACACTGGAGTAGATTTCACGGGATTTATTCGAGTGAAAGCTAATAAAGGTAGGGGCATAAAAACATCAAAAGGGTATATAGCGCTATTTATTTGCATGGTCACAAAGGCAGTTCATCTAGAGCTAGTCTCCGACTTGAGTAGTGCCTCAATTTTAGCAGCGCTACGAAGAATGGCGGCACGCAGAGGAGCGCCAAAGCATATTTACTCCGACAATGGTACTAACTTTGTAGGGGCGAATAAAATCTTGCAGGAAGAGTTTCAACAGCTAGAGAGAGTTTTCGGTGATTCATTCTACAAGGAGATCGCAGAGATGAATATAGAATGGCACTGGAACTGTCCTTCTTGGCCTAGTGCGGGAGGGATTTGGGAACGATCCATCAGAAGTTTGAAACAGCATCTCAAGAGGGTAGTAGGTGATCAAGCCCTGACCTTCGAAGAGTACAGCACCGTGTTAGCTCAAATAGAAGCAAATCTCAACTCGAGGCCATTGTGTCCAATATCAGACGACATCGATGATATAGATTTTCTAACTCCAGCACACTTCCTAACTAGCAGAGCAGGTCTGTCGGTCATAGAAACTCCAGATGACGGCAGAACCAGGTGGCACTTGGCAAATAAAATTGTTCAAGATTTATGGAAAAGATGGAAAACCGAATATCTTAGCCAATTATCAGTGCGCAGCAAATGGTTAAAAGCTAAAAGAAATATCGAGATCGGAGATATGGTAACTATTCACGACGATAACCATTTAGCGGGAAAGTTTCCGGTCGGAAGAGTTGTAGAAGTTCATAAAGGAAACGATGGACTAATTAGGGTAGTAACCTTAAAAACTAAAAATGGGTATGTCGGATAGCCGAGTAAATAGATGATGTAAACTCCACAGGTAATAATTCACAGTAAAAGAAACCAATGGACTTTAACACTTTACGTTTACTTTTCACAATTTAAAACAAAGAGACGGTAGGTTTGCGAACGAGTGCACAGCGCAACGACCGATCAAAGACTGCCAAGAGACAATGGCGCGCCAGCGCTTATAAGCTTTCTCCCCACCATTGACGTTAGCCGATCCCCGCTCGCGACCCCACCCGAACGATTACGTTCTCTCTTCGTACGAAACGGAAGTCAAGTAAAGCCTTAAAAATCAACAACTAACAATTTACATTCAATTAACAATTTCGATTAAAAAATAATCAAATAATTCTAGAATAATTAAATGACGATTAAATTAAAAATATCAAGACACTGATTTTATTTTAATTCATGCAAAAATCAATAACGCGCCGTCACGGCCGTCCTGCGCTATCACACGTCCTCGTGTGCCTAGTCATCTGTCTCGTCATCTGTGAACAAATCTTGCAAAAAATGTGAGCATCTTGTCCCGTTCGGCCATACTGGCGTCAAACATCAAGGTTGATTTATGATAATCAGCTAGTTACTCGTATCACATTAATCCGATGATCAAAATTTGCTACAATAGTTCTATTACTACCTAGATCGATTACCAAACAGATCGATTACCACGCAGATCGATCAATTACCACACAGAGTTACAGATCGATTACCACACAGTTTGATCACCACACAGTCACTCACAGATCGATTACCACACATCGATTTCCACACAGATTGATTACCACACAGATCGATTACCACACAGATCGATTACCACACAGATCGATTACCACACAGATCGATAACTACACAGATCGATTACCACACAGATCGATAACCACACAGATCGATTACCACACAGATCGATAACCACACAGATCGATTACCACACATATCGATTACCACACAGATCGATCACCACACAGAGTTACAGATCGATTGCCACACAGATTGATTACCACACAGATCGATTACCACACAGATCAATTTTTACAGTTAATGAAACGGTACCGTAATTTAGGTGTACAGTCACTCAGACTTCAGCCCTATTAGCATCAAACCACTCCAAGTCGCAAATAGAAAATCTATGTTATCAATACCTAACCTACAGTTATTTGTAATCTACCGTCAATACATCAACCAACCGAACGAAATTATTTGAACAACAATCGGTTATGCCTACCTACATCTCAACAAAAAAAAACTCGCACCAGTTACACAGTTGATGACGAAACCAACGGACAACCAAATGCCACAACTTAACACAACAAATTGAACACTTCGTTGATAGTCAAATTCACGTTATGAACTAGGTCATCAAACTCAACCTCACATGAAGCCCAGCAATGACTAAAGGCAGGATAATGATGATAAATCTACACACAGTAATGATCAACTAGTCACATCATTATTTTGTCACGTTTTTAAGAAATTCTAAACTCAGTAGATTCCTTCATAAGAAAACATTTAGCACCAGAGTCAAAATAAAATGGAACGCACTCACCAGATAGTCGGGGGGTCACTTGTGGGTCTCCGGGTATCATCCCACCTTCTGATGTCGGATAGCCGAGTAAATAGATGATGTAAACTCCACAGGTAATAATTCACAGTAAAAGAAACCAATGGACTTTAACACTTTACGTTTACTTTTCACAATTTAAAACAAAGAGACGGTAGGTTTGCGAACGAGTGCACAGCGCAACGACCGATCAAAGACTGCCAAGAGACAATGGCGCGCCAGCGCTTATAAGCTTTCTCCCCACCATTGACGTTAGCCGATCCCCGCTCGCGACCCCACCCGAACGATTACGTTCTCTCTTCGTACGAAACGGAAGTCAAGTAAAGCCTTAAAAATCAACAACTAACAATTTACATTCAATTAACAATTTCGATTAAAAAATAATCAAATAATTCTAGAATAATTAAATGACGATTAAATTAAAAATATCAAGACACTGATTTTATTTTAATTCATGCAAAAATCAATAACGCGCCGTCAGGTATATTAAGCGTCCGATAATAAAATTATCCATTTTACCTGTAGAGCAAGCAAAGCAAGATGAAAAGAAAGTTCAACAAAGCAAGAAAGCGGAAGAGGAGAATAGCAAGCAATCAGCAGCGACAGCAAGAAAGCAAGTAGGCATAAGAAGATGTCCGATATTCGTCATGTTAGCGTTAGCATTAATCTTCTATATGAGCGTCATATGGTCCAGCGAAGCATCTTACAACTTTACACAATTTTCCAGCAATCAATCGGTACACTTTGACCCAATTGGAAAAATGCATTTAATTCGGGATCAATGGAAAATCGTCGTTTACTACAATATGCAACCTTATTGGCAAGCAAATAAAGCAGTAAATACGTTCACGAAGCACTTAGAGCAAACATGTGATAAGGTGAAGGAACCGAGTCATTGTCATATGATTTTATTGCAAATACAGCATGACTATAGCGAGCTAGAGTACGGCAATCAGCTGTTACTGAATCAGCATTTCAGCGCGAGGTCAAGAACACGGCGTGGCCTTATCAATGCAGTCGGCTCCGTGGCAAATACATTGTTCGGAGTATTAGACGAAAGCTTCGCAGAAAAGTATAAACATGACATTGAACTTGTAAACAGCAATCAACGACATTTATTACAGCTATGGAAAAATCAGACCTCAGTGGTGGAGGCTGAATATAACATATTAAAGCGAACAGAAAAGATCATAGAAACCCAGCATAAATTATTAAATAAGCATCTGAATTACATAGATCAAGCTACAAAGAATATACAGAAGGAACTTGAAAGTATATCCATTCTACAAGAATTTTCATAAGCAGCGATAGCGACCACAAATATGCTACAGAATTTAAAGCGTGTCCAGGATACATTAATGGACACCATGACAGATATTTATCATGGAAAAATAAACTTGCATCTTTTGACTCCGAAACAACTTAGCGAAGAACTACAAATCGTTTCGAGTCAAATATCAAATGAGCTAACTCTACCTATCGACAGCATACAGTCCACTTTATATCAAATCTACAAGCTATTGAAGATAAAAGCAAGAATGACAACAGATTACTTTATATTTGAGATCACATTACCATTAATTAGCAGAGATAATTTCCAGCTGTATCATTTATTACCTATACCAACTCAACTCAATAACAACATGATCAGCGTCAAAACTGTGGCAGAGTACGTGGCAATCAACTTGAGAAGAGACTCCTACTTAACAGCGAGCAACGATGACCTTAAAAGCTGCGAGTACCAAGATGAAGTTTACCTCTGTCAGCTGCAAGGTCCTATCAATCATCTAGATACTGAAGAAAGGTTTTGTGAAACAAAAAATATGGGAGCCTGTGATTTTAATAAGCAAAGCTGCAAAAATAGGTGGATTCAACTGCATGACCCATCTGTTTATTTTTATTACGTATGTGATTCATACTCTTTGAGAATCATATGTGACGAAGAAATCCGAGACTACCGAGTCAGCAAAGCTGGGCTCATTCAACTCTCTAAAGAATGCATAGCTAAGGGACGTGACCTAACTCTATATTCGTATCAGCAGAAAAATACGCTCAATCTCAAACCAGACCTAGTACCTTATAGCATAGCTCCATTACGTCATCCTTTGGTCAATATAACGCTTCCTCCTTTTAACTTTGATGACGACAGCGCTCAGCTCAACAACTCACTACAGCATCTCGGTGAAGAAATCACCGCAATGAAGGAAGCAGCTCAACAGGATCAGCTCGTCAATCTTAGTACACATGATATCCACCACTACGTGATCTCATATGTGCTACTAGCAGCAGCCGTCGCAGCGTTCCTGTTCCTCCTGTGGAGGCGAGGCAGACGAGCAGCCAGCTCGTCCGTTCCCACCCCACCAGTCGAAACGCCAATCAGCAGCGTGAGTGTGAGTGTAAGTGCCGGTAATTTGCCCGGGCCCGAGCCAGAGCAACGTGTGAGTGCGCGAGAGCAACCTTTGCCCGAGCAAGGGGAAGACGGACAGGTGACCAAACGGTGGTCTAGTTTGCGTAATTGGCGTCCCAAAAAAGACAGTTCGACTTCGCCCATCAGCAAAAGACAATCGGTTTTTACCATAGATAACGAATAGCGGTTTTACTATTTAGCAACTCGATTTAACGTACGAGTATAATTTTAAGCTCATCTAGCATTGTTCTAACAAGCATTTAAGATAAGCAAAATACTGGTTCATCTATGTACTTACTAACCCTTATAACTGTAGCATCTCATTTCATCTCATCTCCTCCCCTCGGGAGCATGTTCGACGCATCGAACACCTTAGCAAGCAATTTCGGCTAAGTAGGTCGCACGAGTCGCATCGCGCGGTTTACCTAACCAGTGCATATTCGGACAGCGATCGGTCCGCACTCATATCAGCATTTATCATAAATCATTAGCGTAAAGTAAAGTTCTTGAATACATCGTTTTATCTTTCAAGTTCGTATCAATCCAGCATCCCACCCCTATCGCGTACGGTTCCGTACAGTAATACTGCTTACTGCGTTTATAATTATTTAACCGTCTTCAAAATAAAGAGGAGGTTTTCCATTCGTCGATATCTTTTTTTGTGCTTTTTTTTATGTATGTTCACCGATTACTCAAAAATGCCTGAACCTATTTGTAAAAAAGAAAGTGCCAGAGGATTGTAAGAAAAGAGTTTTGGAAAGATAAAAAGATGAAAATTTTTGAATGAAAAATCGTATCATCAACCATTTGTCTAAAAATTTCTTCGCTCGCGCTTTAGCTTTACAAGTATTTTGAGCGCGACCCAAAATAGAAACCGACAAGCAGTCAACCTTTTTTTTGAGCACCGTTAGCAAAACCAAGTGTCGACATGTTGCATTTGTCTAAAAAAACGGAAGCTCGCTGAAATTTTATTAAAGAATTTGGGAAATAAAAAAATTGTATTTTTAAAAAGACAACCATTTATTTTATACGCCGGTTATGCTAAAACCGGCACTGCATCTAACAAGATCATTATAAGTTACCCTTTGAAATTGTTTATGTTGTTTGTAATTTGTACAGTACAAAGTAATTTATGAAAAATAAGAGCTTTTAACATTGATTACAACTTCTTTCATCATTTTTACTAATTAAACAAAAGGACAGTTCTTAACAGTCCTAAAAAAAGTACATTCAATATGAAGTTCGTACATTGGCATTTAAAACAAAGTATTTTAATCATAGTTTCAGAGACGGAATTATTCGATCGATAGCGCTACAATTGGAGCGGCTCACGCGCCGATATCGAGATAGTCTGATCATGCGCTCTGATAGTAGATCATCGGTGGATCGGTTACTGTACACTAAAAGTAAGTTCGTAGGATGTAATGCGCTTTTAGTTGAAAGGGTGAGAAAACAATGTTATTTGGAAGTATAGAGAGTAGTTTGAGATTTTTAACCGACTTCCGAAAATGAGGAGGTTCTCAAGTCGACTGAATGTATTTTTTTTATGGAAGAAGTTTTAGAAAAAAATTGGATTCTAATGCTTTAATAAAAAGGATTTTATGAGAAAGCAGTATATGTGGTCAAAAATCAGTTTGAGAAATTTGGAAAAATATGTATAAATGATTAAGTAACATAAAAACTCAATTGAGAAAAAAGTGTGATGTGTGTTTGGGAATTTAATGCTTGTAATGCTTTCTAAACTATCGATGAATTTTACAAACACATTGTGGTAGATACATATCATAAAATAATGTAGCAAGACATGAATTACGGCTTGTAAGAATGTGAAGGATTTATACGGATGAAGACAGATTTGTGGAACTTCAAGGTAATCCTCAAAAGTGTATGCATCTGCTGCAATAGCCGATTCCCGAAAACTGAATACCGTATCGTCAGATGTTAGACGCCGGCGGCAAGCCCTCCTTCCATTGTGTGGAACAATACGCTGTAACTCCTCACTAACGAGAGGGAAAGAGGGTCAAGTCTTAAGCGAAATACAAATTTTCGACAGGACGTTTTTTACCACTTGAAATTTTTTTCGCAACAGCGTGATTCGCAACGACGGCATTTGAATCTACATTCAGACCCATTATGCCGTCTTTTTACTAGAGTAGGACAAAATAAGCGATATTATTTTATGTTCTCTCCCTTTCTCATCATCATCATCATGGTGGCCTTGTGGTGATCCAATCCTGGATGTAGGCCTCTTCCCTTTTCTTCCACTCTCGACGATCTTGTGCCCGACTCATCCAGTCTCGGCCTCCATGTCGTCGGATGTCGTCTGTCCAGCGCTGCGGTGGTCTGCCGTGCCCTCTAGTGTCTCTCCCTTATTATAAAGTTAGTAATCATTCAATTGATATTTCAATACGGTTTATGTACAGAAACGAGCTGTTCAGAGCAAAAGTTATTTGACAAACAAAATTTGATTACTCTGACTGAATCCTATCGTATATTATTTATTATGTTATTATTCTTTTTTTAAATAAAATTCTTATTGAATCTGATTCTTCAATAAGAATTATCGCAGTATGTACTACATTAGTGATTCAGCAGTGATATGCCAGTTAGTAAAAGCAAATAGCTATTTTTTCATACAAAAGATTTAAACGCGCTTCACGTTGCATCAAAGTTCTGAAATATTTATTGGAAACGAAGAATGAAGTTCGACACAGAACTAAAAATGCCAGTAACCTCTGAAAACATCTAACTTTTTGAGTATATGGGGTTTCCCTCCGTCTTCGCTCCAAAGGAATCTACGTATGCTTATAAAAAAGAGTTGTGATCGCAATGTTTAAGAAAGATTAGTCTACGTTTGCTGCCGGTGTTTGCGATTCTTCTAACTGGCAGTGGCTTGGATCAGTTAGAGCTATCTACAGATCGATCATCTTAAATTTCTCAACTGGTTCTATTTTGTAATATTATGTAGTAGTATGTATGTATGTATGTATGGGGGACTCCCTTTTCCGCAATTGGACTCAGAGGTGGTCCTTTTTGCGTGGGGATGACCTGGCTCACTAGATATGGAGCCAGCCTAGCTCCTCCCAGAAGCGCAGAAGATTCTTTTTTTTATGTAGTAGTTTAGTTTCTGTTAATAGGTCACTAGGTTAATAGGTAACATGCCCTCCGAAGCACGGAAGCGCTGAGCTCGTAAACCACTTGCGGTCACCCATCCTAAAAGTGACCGCGCCTAAGTGACCTAAGTTTGTGCCTTGTACCACATCAAGCCCGCAGCACTCTCACATTTGTAAAAACCATAATAAGCGTTCGCTTTTGGCATATTGTATTGACACACGATAAATATTTGCGAGATTGCGCCGCACTGAGATTGCGACCGCGATTCAAACTGAAGCCTCAGGGAATTAAATCCTGAGTATAATAGACTTGATTTGTTTAAAAGACTGGCCGACACACTAGAGCGCTACTTGATAAATCATCAATATCAAATCATCAAACTCCACGGAGTTTGATGATTTGATTTTGATGATAACCGGGACCGACCGGGACCGGGATAGCCGGGACCGACAATTTAACCCTCCGAAGCACGTTTTGGAGGGTTAAACTGTCGGTCCCGGCTTTTAAGTCGATAAACTATGACGGAGGCCTTTAGGCGGCCTAAAAACTTCGTCACCAGAGTTGGAGAGCTCATACGAACTTGCTTGCTTTATCAAAATCAAAGTCAATGATAAAGTCTAAAAAGGATGATGTTTGGGTAAAAACAAAGAATATTTAGTCCGTCAGTCAGTTATTAAAAAAAAATTATGACACGTATCTAAAAAAAATTTAAGATACAATTGTCTTAAAAATAATTGGTTATTTTAACTGGTTTCTACTGTATCCTACTACGAGTAATATTATAAAGGCGAAAGGCCGTGTGTGTGTGTGTGTGAATGTTTGTTACCACGTATCTCCATAACTACTGAACCGATTTGGCTGAAATTTAAAACATAGATAGATAATGACCGGGAATAGGACATAAGCTACTTTTTATCCCGAAAAAAGGCACGGTTCGTGTGGGATAAACAAAATAGTAGTCCACGCGGGCGAAGCCGAAGTTAATAAAATTAAATAATAACGATAATAATCATATTAACTAAGTTAAAATTTACTGGACCGTCTTTTAACGGTTTATTGGTTTTGAGAAATCAAAACTGAAGCAACTACCTAGTAGTTCCTGTGCCGTACCTTTGCGCAATCACGTCCGATAAGTTATTCTTATCAGTATTCTAATATCAAATGAAGTTATTTATATTTATTTTTGATGATACTTTAAGCAAGAAATTTTGAGCATCCTTAACTTTATATTTAGATAGAAAGAATTCGTAAAAAAAAATCGAGTTTAAGTACGTATATTTTAGTGGTTGTAAATGTAACCAGAGACACTATATTATTATTTCACAAAAATAACTATTTCTTTATTATGATTGCAGCCCATCACTATTCTTTATCATACAACACTTTCACCGCCACTTTCTGTTGTGCAGCACCATGTCCATCATGTGCGGCGGCGGCACTCAAAGTGTTAAAATACTGCTACGATGGTTTCATAATTGTATGTAAATTGAATACAACATTCCTACATTATAATACACTACTAATATACACAAAGAAGATTAGTGGTAGGTCAACCCACTGAATTAATATTAAACATACTCCTCCCCACAGTCGGTTAAAATAATCTAAAAAACCATTAACACGAGCTTCAGTAATCGATGAGTCTGTAAATTTAATACAATGTTTCTTTTTAATTCGTTAATTCGAAGCAATAGTTGCACCCTTAAAAAGTCTAATTTAATTTAACAGGTAGGGAGTTTCTTAATCATAGGCTTACTTTTAAATTATATGGTGGGTTAATGGCTGCTGAGCAATCGGCAATTTCTCATTTTTGCTACTGTTTTTTGTGTCTATAAAAAGTCGATTCCTTCCTATGAATCCGGAGCTACTTAAAAAAAAAAGATTTAAAATTATGGTATAGATTTAAAATAAATCTTTTTCACTTTTGTACTCTATTTAATACGATGCGATTTTGTTGTATAATGTTTAATAATGCGTTAAAGCGTCAGCGTGTAGATCTAGACCTAGTAGATTTTACGAGAAATAGTATTACAAATATTTTCATCAAACATTATTTCACTGTCAAAACTTTCGTGAGTTGTACTACAACAAACTTACGTACTTTACATTATAAGTAATTCCCGTTTGTTAAAACAACATCAAACATTATGTTGTATTTATTTTAATTTACATAACTTAGTATAAGGTGATGATAATAATGATGAAAAGTAGCTTTTAACCTTCCTTAAGAGTCAAGCTTTCAAATGCACAAAGAATTTTTGAAATCTGAGTGGTAGTTCCTGAGATTAGCACGTTCAAACTAACGAACAAACAAACTCATCTACTTTAATATTGGTATAGATTTATTTTTGTCTATTTTGTATACTTACTTATACAAGCAAAAGGCTTCGCTCCTTATTGAAATGAAAAATATTACGTTATAACTCGAATCTCGCATTCGATACCATAATCCCAAAGTCTAATCATAACCAACTTTCCCTCAAAGATCGCCTATCATATAACTGGTGGTTTTTTACAAAAATTACAGAGCGCTAGATCAGAAATCAGATTGGGTCCGTCATTAAAGCAGGATGACTCGCAGAACATGGATATTATAAAACATGAGACGTAACGATCAACTTTACTCGGCTATTTGCCCGTTTTCGTCATCGGCACGTCTAAATAAGTACCTAGTTTTTATTATTTCTTTACATATTAAAATATAGTTGACTGGCCTCTTAGCTCACTTGGTAGTAGCTCTGCCTTCTGCGCTGTAGGTCGTGGGTTCGATTCCTACCCAGGATAAATATTTTTGTGATGAACATAGATGTTTGTTCTGTTTCTGGGTGTTATAAAGTATTATAAGTGTGTATTTACAAATATACGAGTATAAGTATTCTATCAGTTATCTGGTTCCCATAGTACAAGCTTTGCTTAGTTTGGGGCTAGATGGCGCTGTGTAAAATGTCCAGCAATATTTATTTATTTATAATGCACCTGCTACAGCATGTTCAAAAATTTTAAAACTGACAAACTAATTTCTAACATTAGTGGGACGAGGTGATAAGACCAGCTCCCGAGCACGTAGCCTCATGTATTATGGCTGATTTACACAGGGTCAGTAGACAAGTCAGGTGCAGGGGGGCGCCAACTGACTTTAAAATATTCGTGTCCGAATATTCAAGTCAGCGCTGACTTCAAGCCACTGTACTGACTTCCAATCAGTTTACACAGGGTTTTTTTCAGGTCAGCACTGACTTGCCTCGAATTTGTAGTCAGTTACTGACCCTGTGTAAATCAGCTCTTACACTTAAGATCCTTCGTCTCAAAATTACAGAGGCAAGTTCAAAACTTAGCACTTGTTAGGTGTCAAAATTGCCATAATTTTGTAGCGATGTTGCCCCGCCTTTGTTTAAAAGAGAGCCGACTTTTTTGCTCGAACCAAAAATTTTCAAACTCAATTTTTTTAATGATTTGTGGCCGCAACCGATATCCTAAATTGATCAGGAATCGCTACGATCGTGTGAAAATAATGATATCGGCTACCGAAGGGTGTTATTGGTAAAGGATTGAAATAAAATTGTTTGTAAATTGTGAAGGAGCAGGAAAAAGTAATAAACGTGAGCTTTGAGTTCATTTTCCCCCTTACTTATGAAAGATGTTTAAAGTTGAACACTGGTTAAACAACGTCCTGTCTCCATTCGTCACTATCCACAAATAAAGGCAGGACGTTGTTTAACCAGTGTTCAACTTTCAACATCTTTCATAGGTAAGGCCCTTTGTAAGTGAAAAAAACTCAGGCATTTTACCTATTGAATTGTTGTATTTAGCGTCAGAGAAAAACTTATGCAAATTGTAGTATCGTTAAACAAGCTAAATAATATTATGTGTTTACAATAATGTGTAAATACTCGTAATAAAAATTATAAAAACAATTATAATAGTTTGTGTGAAACAATACGAAATACCTTATTACATTTAAGTATGTGAAATGAAATCAATATTTCGATAAGAACTTTCATAAACCCTTCTCACTATACAATCTCAGACCTTGTTCGATTTTTAAAAATAAATCGAAGACTCAATACTCATTCCATTTTCAAAATAAAAGACGGACTTCCGTTTCGTCTTTGTTCAGACATCGTGACTGGTTAATTGTTTTGTATCGATGTTTAAAGGAAGTTTACTTTCAATTATCGAATGATAACATCGCACTCACTATTGAGACTAAGTATTATAGTCTCATTTTGAATTAGTTTTGTGTAAGAAATGAGTGGGAATGATTTCGATTATAACTTCGTCCGCGTGAATTTTGCCTTATTTTTTTGGGCAAAGCTCATTGTTTTAAAATAAAAGTACCTACTTAAATTACTCCTTACCTATATCATTAGCTAAAGTCCCGTCGAAATTGGTCCAGCCATTTCAAAGATTAGCTAGAACAAACAAACAAAAATTTTACTTTCTTTTTTTTGTAATAAGTACCGTACCTAAAACATAAGTACTTACTTTCATTATGCATTGTAGTAAAAAGTTGTTAATCTGATTGTACAAACAGACTCTTCAATTTTTATTTTTTGGTAAATTGAATTCTATGAGATTAAGCTAATTTATCAAATTATCTCTTATAGGTACTTACCAAAATAAATAAAACAAAATTGAATAAAATGCTTGAAAATATCCGTCATGTTTCTGTCTATGAACAATTTAACATGTTATTTATCACCGAAAATAGATAAATACCCCATTCATAACTAAATAGCTATTTAACTATATCGATTCTTGTACTATTGTGATTCGATTGGTCTCGCTTTGAATCGAATAGACTTTGATTTCGGACAATCGATTCAAGTCTTAATTCTCAATTCAACGCTGCTCTAGTTTTTATCGGTTTTGCTCTTATTCTTATTGGAGATCTATTGTCGATAGTTCTTTTACCATAATGGTTTTGTATTTTTTCCTTTTAAATTCTCTGATTTATACGAGAATTTAGAAATACTTAAGAATTATGTTTTATTGTAAAACAAATCATTAGCGCGATATGTAAGAACATCAAAGTCGAAAAATATGTTAAAAAAATGTTTTCAAGCCAATTTAAGGCCTTGAAGTAAATAGGGTACAGAAGAATAGAATAAAAAAAAATACTTACACTTAACTTAAATTATAACTTCGTATAGCCTAAGAAGATACCTACTGCATTTCATCATTCTAATATTATTACATGTGACTCTATACTATAAAGTATGTTTGCTACTTTTTTACGCTAAAACTGCTGAACTGAAAAATCTAAATGAAAATAATGAAAATAGCTAAAGTTATTAAAACCCTTTGAAAACAAGTTGGCTTCTGCGGCAATCCTTCAAAGATCAAACAATAAGTGTGTTGTAACTTTTGCACGTCATCATCATCATTTTAAACTTCAAAAACATCTATTCTAGCAAATTTCAACCAATTTCATGCCTAATTTTATCTCACCACTTGTTTTGCCTACAATATATCATCCTAAAATGTATTGATAGAAAATTAGTCACATGTTACTTACTATTGAGGTCAACCAGACGTGAAATTGGACATGTTTGTTCCATAGAGTGGCGACAACAGGGTTTCTGTCCATTACAGGATTGTGCAAAAAGGGTTCTACCTGATTGTACAACCTTCGCACAAAGTACCGTCTCCAAATCTTTAGCTATCTTTAGGGTTGCGGTCAAACTTTTTCTGCGATCCGTCGCGCTACATTACACAATACTCACAATAGCCTCTTCGATCTCCTTAAGGATTTTTTTTTTATTTCGAAGTCAACAAGACTCAAGGGGTCTCGGCAAACTGCCAAACAATTGTTGCGTCACGGTCAATAGGACAAGGTTTTTGTCAAATTTTTTTGAACCCCAGGGTTTGTTGACCGTTATTTTTGGCAGTTTTAATTTGGTCGGCGCCGGTTAAAGATCGAAATGAAAGCCATAAGTAGATTATGTTCTTATCCTTGTAATGTGGAAGCCAAAATTAAATCACGCTGTTGTATTTTGGAGAGCTTTGCGTAATCTTTCTTTTTAAATACATTTCCTGTAACCCTTTTACAGATAAAGATTTGCTTGTTATATACCTTAATACGTTTAAGGTCTTCGCTCACTGCGCAGTATCATAAGCGGGCCGAGCCATGACCGAGCCCGTCACGAAAATAGCACCTTACACAGTAAGACCGTATCATACTAGGACCGTCGCATAACCGTTTTGCGAAGCGTAATCCCGAGCCTATACCACAGTAATAGACATTTTGTTGGTTTTATGCTAAACACACAATTATTCTGAAAGCCCATTTTAAAACTTATCACTCAATTTTTTTTGTAAAATACTATCGTAAATATAGAGCGTTTACAAGCTAAACCACACTAAAATACATATTGCACACATTTTGTCGGGTTTACTAGCAAAATGCAATATTTCATCATATTTTGTGTAACTTTAAATGGGAGTTTTATCCACAAGGTTTAAAAAAACAGACTTTTAAGAAACCTTTTTAAAAACCCAATTATAATCCATAGTGATGGCATAATAATTATTGCGATCATGATGATGATGATGAAAAGTAGCTTATATCCTTCCTCAAAGCTCCTGAGATTAGCGTGTTCAAACAAATTAACAAACAAACTTTTCCGCTTTATTACTGGTTGGTTGGTATAGATTAAGTGTACTTTCACTCTACATTCAAGGTTGAATAACTGGATATTTTTTTAATTTGTAAGCTTATCTTTTTTCTCGAAATCGTGTTTTTGCTGTTACTACACTTTGATTTCGGAAGGCAGTATGGGATTTTGACGTTTGATAAATGTCACATAACGTGCGGAACGCATTCAGTGATGCTAGATGGGGGGTTTTCAATTCAAATTTGGGGTATTTATCGACTCAGAAGGAAATCCTTTGGGGGAATTTTCGTAGGTAAAAATTATAAATTATATACCTACCTACTTGATATTTAGGGGTGATATTTGATAGGTTTAGAATGTGTACATGTATATGTGTATAAATGGGGGTACTTGAAAGACTTTGTGAAGTGAGAAAAATAACTGAATTATTATCTAACCAATATTGGAGCGTTTCCTCTTGCTCCTACTCGATTCTCCTACTGCTCCTGCACGAGGACCAATATATCCTTATGCTCCTACCAGTAGGAGCATAAGGATAAGTATTTCCTCGTGCTCCTACTAATGGACGGTCAAGGTACAATACCCCAAAATAAAACTATCAAATAGGGGCACAGCCGCGAAGCCGTATTTTGATAAACTTCAAAACAAGATAACATCTTCATCATCAACAAAAAATAAAATCGTTATTCTTATAAATAAATACTTAGGTATGCTATGATCAAGATCTACATTTAAAGTGACAGCTGTCACCAAATGTACCAATATAATGTATAAAGTAGAATGCTGACTGACATTTAATGTACAAAGGATTTTGAACCTTATCACGACTACACAACGATCTATTATCATTTAATCTTGGTTATAAGGATTGTTGGTCTTGTTGAGATGCTTTCTTGGTAGCTTTGTCTCTTTCACACTCGTTGTTGGATTAGTAGTGTGCCCATGTCATTTAAATTTCAGGATATTTTTACCTTATCGCGCTCGACAAAATCAGCGCTTGATTTCGATCCATGGTTTCGATCCTTGATTTTGATCCTTGATTTTGATTTCGATTTTGATTTCGATCCTTGATTTCGATCCTTGGTTTTGATCTTGGATTTCGATCCTGGATTTCGATCCTGGATTTCGATCCTTGATTCTTTAATTTTGAACCTTGAATCTGAAATCTTGAACCTTGAATCTTTGAAGTGACAGCTGTCAAACTTCAAACGGCCATATCTTGGAAACTACTCGTCCTAGACTCCCCGTTCAAAGTTCAAATGAAAGCTATGACCAAGATATTCATTTGAAGTGACAGCTGTCAAACTTCAAACGGCCATATCTTGGAAACTACTCGTCCTAGACTCCTCATTCTCAGTTCAAATGAAAGCTATGACCAAGATCTACATTTGAAGTGACAGCTGTCAAACTTCAAACGGCCATATCTTGGAAACTACTCATCCTAGACTCCTCATTCTCAGTTCAAATGAAAGCTATGACCAAGATCTACATTTCAGATGACAGATGTCATTTTGACAGCTGTTATTGAAAATGTAGATCTTGGTTATAGCTTTCATTTGAGCTAAAAAGGAAGAGTCTAGGATGAGTAGATTTCAAGATATGGCTGATTGAAGTTTGACAGCTGTCACTTTAAATGAAGATCTCTTCAATAGCTTTCGTTTGAACTGAGAACGGGGAGTCTAGGACGAATAGTTTCCGAGATATGGTGCTTTGAAGTTTGACAGCTGTCACTTCAAATGAAGATCTTGGTCATAGCTTTCATTTGAACTAAGAACGGAGAGTCTAGGACGAGTAGTTTCCGAGATATGGCCTTTTAAAGTTTGACAGCTGTCACTTTGAATGTAGATCTTGGTCATAGCTTTCATTTGAACTGAGAATGAGGAGTCTAGGACGAGTAGTTTCCGAGATGTGGCCGTTTAATGTTTGACAGCTGTCACTTTAAATGTAGATCTCTTCAATAGCTTTCACTTGAAGAGAACGGAGAGTCTGGGATAAGTGGTTTACGAGATATGGCCCATCTGTCATTTTAATATACACCTAATCTGTCTGTTTGACGTAATCTGTCATTTTGACATAATCTCTCATTTTGACATGATCTGTCATTTTGACATAATCACGGGCAGACTGCCCGCAACCACGGCTATTGTAACAGCCAAATAGTCGCGTCGTGATAAATAAGGTAAATTACGCGATAAAATCCCGTGTACATAAATCAACATCCAGTACCAACAATACGAACCAACTCGGTGGCGCAGTGTGCGCAGGTCCAGCTAAAACACAGAAAGTTGCGAGTTCGATTCCCACTGCGACGCAAGTGTTTGTATAATCTGCAAATATATGTATCGGGTCTGGGTGTTTTTCTATGTAATATTATGTATTTACAAAAAAAAGGATAGGTACCTACAAGTAGTTTATCAGTCATATAGTTTCCATACAAGGTCTATTTACCTTGGAGCTAGATGATGCTGTGAAATATCCAGCATTATTTATTTATAGAAAAAGGCTGAAAAGCTGCACCCAGGGGCTGACCTGGCTACGCTACTAATATGATGGTTACATGGATTGACAGATGGGCGGGGCTTGTCATTGATTGTCAGCAAAATAATCATGGCGGCCGGAGATTGACAAGACGGCCATGGCACGGGCAGGGCACGCGACGGTGTGGGAACGGTGTGGTGTGGGGCGTCGGTAACATTTCAATACAAAGAATATCATTTTTGCCGTGACGGTGTTGCTACGGTCATGCTATGCGACGGGGTAGAGACGTGATAATGTGGCAGCACCCTTATTCTCGATTTTCACAATGTTATTTGCACAAAACTACAACACACACTCCACCTATGAAGATAATATAATAATCTTAATATAATAAAATCATAATCTGTTACAATTTTAAGAAAATAAATATCTATCTATCATGGCTTCACTCGGGTGGTAGGTAGGTCTCAACATTTTAACATAGACTCATGCTATTTTAGGCTATCTATTAGGTACCTATAATACTATTCATCCAAATATGTTTGCAGGTTAAGGCATAACTCAATCACAAACACCAAACAAACCTACAGATGATTTCAATCCGTCATTGTTGCGGGCTTTTTGAGCTTCATACATTTGTGATGGACATTTTTCTTTAGGTATACACTTAAGTAACACTAAACTTTAGAACTTAATAAGCGTTATAAACGAATTCAGTATAAAAACTTTGTAATATCTTTCAACTTAACAGCTTCTAACCTGTATTGTAAACTCATCAAGCGAATCATCTTTACAATTAATTTTGGCAAAACACAAAACAGCGTAAAATTGGACGCCTCGCTTCTGTTGTGTGAAATTGATTTAGCAGATTACGCGGCTTTTACCCTTGTTTCTATTTTTTCTGTAAATTCCTACATATTATTATAGAAATAGGGTGTCTGTTTGTGCGTTTCGATCTCTGAAACACTTACGGTTTGCGTAACTGCAAACTAAGCTAAACTTACAAATAATTTTATTGTAGGTATCACTAGCTGGCGCCCGCGACTTCTCTCCCGTGGTACCTCGATAAAAAGTAGCCTATGTTCTATTCCCGGTCATTATCTATCTACATTTTAAATTTCAGCCAAATCGGTTTAGTGGTTTTCGAGTTATAAAGGAACAAACATACATCCATCCAAACGTCCCAACTTTCGCATTTATAATATTAGTGTGTTATTGTGATGTATCTTTATAGAAATGAACCTACAAATATCAGGCAGTCGGATGTCCAAATTAGCGACGAAAATACAATTGAAACCTCAAGCTGCGCTCGTGCCATATTTTACAAAATGCAAGCGAACTAATTTCAGTGATCACTGTACAATAGATATAGGAAGCTGTCCCGCTGTGAATCGTCAACTACCTATACAAATATCGGAAGTGAGCACTTATAAAGACTATTTACGCAAAATTAGAAATTTCACAAAACATTGCGCAAATAAAGGTTCATAACAAAGACTCAAGCCTCCAATTGAACTGGTTACACTAATAAATCTACAATACAATTTGGCGACACGAACCAATAATAAAATTCCAATAATATTCAGAACCTCACGCCCGTTCATAAGATTTATATCTAAGCAGTAAACTAGTAGAAAAAGTTTTACAATTCTAGAGAGGAAATAAATGGCGTAGCAATTATGGCTATGAGCCGGATGCGAGCGGGATTTTTGAAGCATATTTCAAATATTGAATTAAGAAAAGAGGATTACACGGAAATCTTGTTTTTGTTTGTTTTCTTCGAGTAATTCTATTGTAAATGTTTACGGTTTATGGTCAGTTACAAGGATTCGATACCAATTTGGAAGCTAAGCTAATCTTCTCCATCTGAATACCTGCCATTTATAACCAAATCGATAAAAAATAACATGAAAGGATCCTAGAAATTCTGTTTACAAAACAAAACATCTTAATTATTAGAGTGGACCACAACCTTTGAAATTAGTTCAGAGATCTTATCGGAGTGCGACAGGTTAAAACAACAAAAAATGATCGAAAAGTCACACCTTTGCACCATGATTCGTTATTTCCAATGATATAAATATATAAAAAATAGATTTTTGACTGGTTTAAACCAAAAAAAATGTTAAAAAACTGACGAATGTTAGATCTGTTAGTAAAAAAGGTAATATTATTAGATTTGCAATTCTTGGGATCTTAAGATGTAATCAAATGATAAAATAATAACAAAACGAAAAAGTGTATCGTCCTATACCTACGTACAAAGTTTAATTTATAAATACTTACGTTTCAAAAAATAAGAATGAATACTTACTTACTTACTCCATTGGCTCAGGGACCCAAAGTGAGTCTTGGCCCCCGAAACGAGAATTCGCCACTTCCTTCTGTCCATTGCTGCTTCCAGCCAGTTGTCGGCTCCGAGGTCGCGCAGGTCAGCTTCTATTCTGTCGCTCCAGCGATACTTGGGACGACCAATCGGTCGACGGCCGTTCGGTCGTCCCAGGTATGCCCTTTTAACGCTGCGATCTTCACCCATTCGCAGTAAATGGCTGTGCCATCGGAGTCTGTGCGATTTATATTCTCCTACTATGTTAAACTCCGCCACGAGGTCTTCAATTTCAGCATTTTTCCGTATCCTCCAGGTGCCATCTTCACGGATACTGGACCCAGGATTTTAGAATGAATGAGGAATGAATAGTGCTGGAAATTTCACACAGCATCAGCATCTCAATAATATAAGTGTTAATTCAATCAGGCCAAAAACTGAGCTCATTTTAATTAAAAATATATTTTATTCAGTCACCACACCTAGTTTTAAAGTTACCCAGAGTTAAACCAAAGGCAGAAGCTAGTTAGAAATGCAGACAGTTCATTTGTCAATAACTTACTTTATAAATTAAGTAGGGAGATAGAGGCTAAAAGCATTGGCTCCTGTATCTATGCTGAGGCGTCAGAATTATCGAAATTAATTATATGAGTGATCGCCATTGCTACGTGAGAACTGATATCGGCTCATTAAGCAGCTATTTACTAGTTGAAATCTTGTAAGAATGTACTAAAACCAATATACGGACCAAAGACTTTTACCTGATACGGACTTATTATACAAATGTCTTGTGCCGGTTTTGCGTGAGCTTTTACTTTTCGTATAGAATTTACTTATATTAAACTAGTAATATTTAGATGAAAACATTACCTTGCTTAGTAAAATACAAGGCTTGATTTTGCAAATGTAAAATAGTTTTAGTTTGGACAATATATTTTGATATTTGTATATATTTTAAATATATATTAGTATGCTATTTTTTATTTCATCATCATCATCATCATCATTAGCCTATAGCAGTCCACTGCTGGACATAGGCCTCCCCTAATGAGCGCCATCTCTTCAGCTTGACGCATCCAACTTGTGCCGGCAGCCTTTCGCAGATCGTCACTCCACCTGGCAGGAAGGCGTCCTGCACTACGTTTGCCAAGGCGTAGTTTTTTATTTACAAACGGACAAACATTCTCGGCATGGCGTAATAAGACCTATCTATAAAGCCATTTAGATTTTACTGCATTTTCCATCTATTTGATTTAATTTTTACACGTTATCATAAAAATAAACAAGGTTTACACTATCGAACACTTTAAGTAGCGGCCGACAATTATCGAATGGTTATATAATTGGTCTTCGCAGCAGTAATATTTATCATATTCAATTAATAAGTAGAAAGTATCGGAGTCGGTTTCTTTACTGACTAACCCTTTTGATGAGACTCATTAATAAACAACGATCTAATTCTTTATCATAGCTTCTATATTTTGTCCAAGGGTCTAGGATTAATTGGTTGACATTACTTAAATTGAACCGGAGTTTTTTTGGAGCGGTGATTTTTTAAAGGCGCTATTCGACCTTTTATAGCTAAAAGAAATACTATGATTTTTTCATTTCAGTATGTCGTTAAGCCATGACGGAGGCCTTTAGGCGGCCTAAAAACTCCGTCACCAGAGTTGGCCACTTGCTCACACGAACTTACTTACTTACTTATTTCAGTATGTTTGTATAAATTATTACACACTAGTGGTATATTATCCCACGGGAATTCATTTATGAAATAAAAAGCCTATGTCCCATTCCCGGTCACTATATAACTGTACTTTAAATTTCAGCCAAAGTGTTTGTCGAGTTATAGAAAAAAAAAGATACATCCATCCATCCAAACATCCAAACTTTCGCATTATAATATTACTAGCTTCCACCCGCGGTTTCTCTCGCGTGGCACCCGGATAAAACGTAGCCGATGCCCTATTTCCGGTCATTGTCTATCTACATAATTTCAGGCAAATCAGTTCAGTGGTTGTCGTGAATAGAGAAACAAACATAATATATCCATCCAAAGATCCAAACATTCGCATTTATAATATTAATGTGATAAGTGTGATCTTGCGAGACATGAAAAACAAAGACTTTATTTAAAGGATGTCTGCCAAATCCTTAAGTTCTCGTAATATCTCTACTTTCTTCAATGTAGGTTAACTGTGTCCTGTTCAATACCGATATTTTGTTTTCCAACTTTACCGTTTTTGCGGTCAATCTCAAGTGGCCGGATTTACACTCAAAGAGGCTTCCACGCCAAATTATCCCAGCATTGTCCAAGAATGGACATTTACAGCCTCATCAAAGATACCGACAACGCCGGATTTCACCCGTGCCTCTAATCCATCTATTGATACAACGGAATAATGTATGAACACCTTACTCAAGATTCTAATGCCGCTATGTTTGCCGTCTATATAATAAAGACCGCTACGTTTTGTTTGCTCCTAAACCGTTATGTTCAAAAAAGTGTTACAGTTTTAACTGTACTCCAAGGTGGGAGGAAGCAATACATCTCGATCAACATTATGTTATTGAATTACTTTTAAAATTGATTTGGTGGATTGCATCTGCTACCCTCATGTTTTTTGCCGTTCATGTGGGACTTTAATTACGGAGCAAGTAATTGTAATATAATCCTATTGCAAACAATCGTGAATCGCAAGGTGTCGTTGCCATCTTTGCTCTATCAATATTCCTTGAATGGAGATAGAAAGGTGTTTGGCACGCTCCTCTTATCAAGGTGGTATTTAAATATCCTATCTTAGCAATGATGTTTTCAAAAGGGGAAGATAGGTGATGCACTAACATCGCATGCAAAAACTTGGGTTCTGTGCACCACTACATACCAAAATACACACATGCTCCATTTTATAGAATGCCAATTGATAAGGATGGAGAAAACAACTACAACAGTCGTGCGAGCGAGACAGCAATGACTAGCGGCCGGTTCTGTCGGTTTCCACCGATCGGAGCGATAACGATAGAGCCCAGCTATGGTCCGGCCGCTTTGCAATGCTGTCTCGCTCGCACGACGGCTTTAGTTGCTTTCTCTATCCTTATCTTTTAGCATTTTTAGGGTCCGTTCGAGAGTATGTTCCGCGCGGCACTGAGGGCAGGTTTGTCTTCAGGACTCAGTTTAGTAGGACCAGGCATTTCGGTGAGTCACTTCTCTTCCCCTTTTGAAAACATCATTGTATTTTCCCAAAGCTATATTCAATAACGCAGATGTATCAAATAGTAAGGGTTGTACATATTTTGTTATGATTTCAATGGATTTGGCAAGGTGCGCTCTGATTTTTTTGGCATGTGCCGATGGGCGAGTGTTTTCTTTATCTTTCTATCGGCTACTGTAGGTTGGGTTTAAAATTGTACACTGATATTTAAAATATAGGTAGAACATTCTGATAAAAATTTTCAGCGAACATTATGATGGATTTCTATTAACTTCCTTTGGTCAATTAGCCAAAGAGGGAGGAAGAGAAAGGAGGGAAAAGAGGGAGAATTGAGAGATGCTCGGAAAACTTCGAAATTTTCGGTCTTTATTCTGGTTCTGGCTCGTAATTTCTAGAAAGTGTATCTTGATATCAGCGGGCTGATTGTCTAACTTGCCTCAAACCACAAATTGGTCTCAAACTGTCAAAACGATCACTAGCCCAGTCAAATTAGGAATTAACCTCGGAATGAGAGATAATAAGCTGAATTTTCGTATACACCTTCATTTAGGCGCCCTAAAAGTTGTCTCAAAAGTCTCATAAAATCTCGTGTCTGCGTCTTAAGTTATTCAAGGTCAAAGGTAAAAAAAATAGTTTTTCGCGAATATCTCGGTTGCTATTGGTCCAGTGATGTTAACATCTATTATGAAGTTGTAGAGCTTAAAATTTGCGACCAATTCATTAAAAAAAAAATTCCAGGCGCTCAACCGTTTTTGCGATACAGGGCCGTGAGCGCAAAGCGTTCAGTATGTATATTTCAAAAACTATACTTTCTAGAACAAAAATAAAAACTATTTCGGAATGTACAAATTAAGTCCTTTCATATGACACCCCACTCAATATAACTGTGTAACTTTTATCTTTTTTACCCCCTTTAGATCCCAATATCTTTACAACCCCTCCATCGATTACGCTCATATGTCATATATCAAATTTCCATAGCACGACCTAGTTATCTACCAAGTTTCATGCAGATTGGATTAACGGTTCGATAGTTATGCGATAACATAAAAATTACACATACAAACATACAAAGCAAAATCGTAAAATATTAGCTCGCTTTGCTCGCTTGGTCGATAATTAACTGATAAATAAAACGAATTATTCAAAATTCAACGTATTCACAGATATTCACGTTTGACTTTGCGTTACAGTACCTACGCGTATGGCTGAGCGCTGCGCACTCACCCTCCTCTATCGCGAAAACGGTTGAGCGCATGAAAGAATGTTGTAAACAAAATTTGTCGCAAATTGTATGCTCTACAACTTTATAATAGATGTTAACATCATTGGACCAATAGCAACCGAGATATTCGCAAAAAACTATTTTTTTTACCTTTGACCTTGAATAACTTAAGACGCAGACACGAGATTTTATGAGACTTTTGAGACAACTTTTAGGACGCCTAAATAAAGCTACATACGAAAATTCAGCTTATTATCTGTCATTCCGAGGTTGAGCCCATTTTTATGCTAAGCTGACTGGACTACACGTAGGTATCTAGGTAGGTATCTATCTAGTAGGTAGGTATCTACGTAGGTAGGTCGCGTTTAGCCTCATTGAGATGAGAGTGACATGGCTACTTGCGTGGTCACTGAACTGTCATGTTTGACAGCTTGAGACCGATTTTGGTCGCTATCAAAGATAAACAATCAGGGGGCTTATGAAATCGGTGACGTTTCCCGAGTGAAGCAGCGAGCCTGTTTTTACAAGAACACAATACTCGGGCCGAATTGCATAGCCACCATAAAATTGCAGATATCTATAGATATCATTTGTCGGTGCATCAAAGGGTTGGCTGCAGATGACGTATTGCTTGCACAATCGGAAAGGAGTGCATTGCAATGCATTCATAGGGGCGCTTTGGCACTTCACAGTATTTTTATGGTTCCGTAGCCAAAGGGTGCCGACAAAACCCATGAATGGCCAGGGCTCCAATTCTTTTAATTTACAACGTTAACCACCGGTACCATTATCGCTGCGTTTTGTTTCGTTTAAAAAAATGACAGTAAGTAATTTGTTTGAAAACGTCACCACAACAGAGTAACCTAACCTCATTGGCCATTAGTAGATTAGGAAACAAAACCAAATCTAAGGATAAAGTTGAAGGTTGATTGAATATTTTCAATTTTAGTCTTTTGTTGGTTCATAGTAATTTTAACAAAATAAAATAAAAAGGCGTTATTTTGGTATGTTTTACAAAACCATTTAAAAATATCTATTGCTAAGTTTGGTAAGTGCATTCGTACGGAACTCTTCGTGTTCGCGTCCGACTCGCGCTTGGCTGTTTTTTATAATAGCTAATGAAATGTGACACTGGCAAAGCACGTGATATCTGTGGAGTATGTATGATGGATGCGAGGACAACATGTTTGATTAATTGTTTGGCAAAATTATATTTCACTGATGGGTATATTGTACCTAGTCCTTTACCCTTTTGGATATAATATGTATGGATTTCAAGAGGATTGTGAAATTGTGGAACTCCTTGCCGGCGTCTGTATTTCCAGAAAAGTATAATTTGGGTGTCTTCAAATCGAGAGTCAATAGGTTCCTTCTAGGTAAGCGTGCTCCATCTTAGACCACACAATTGCTTTACATCAGGCAGAGTGTGGTCAAAAGCGAACCTATTTTCGTTAAATAAAAAAAAAAGATTTTTGGCAAACAACTTTCCGCAAGGTCATAAAAAATATGGGTGACCACTAGTGGCATGCGCTTCCATGTTTCGGAAAGCACAGTGGTCCCGGCTTTAACGTCGATAAGCCATGACGTACAACACTGTACAAAGTACAATGTCTTTGTGTTTAAGTTGCAAATAAATAAATTTTGAAATTTGAAAGAAAAAAATAAAAAAACAATAAGTAGTGCTAACTTCCTGATGTTTTAGAAATTCTGATATGAGCGTTGGTCATATTTCAATTTTTTTTTTTTCATTTTCACAAAAGTGCTAGCAATTTTTGGATTTAGTTTTGGAATTCTGATATTAAATAATAATATGATATTAAAATTCTTTAATCTGGTTTTAATTAAAAAAATCTAAAATACAGGATGATTATTGTGTTTTATTCAGTGGTAGTTCGATTCACGTCAAGACACGGAATTTGAGAAGTTTCTTTCCGCTGTTTTTTTATAAATTCTAGATTTTTTTATTTAATTTCAGTTGTGTCACTTGTTCTCCGGTGGTGGTTTAGCATGCTATTTTATTCAACTACACTGTGTAATCCATCCTATAAGGACAACGAAGCTGACAGCTGTGCAACAAAACTTACACAGCTAAGGGAGATAGTAAGAATACAGTATTACATCTTTTAATTTCAATGCTTACTTAATTTCTAACTAGACTGACATAATTATTTATAGACATTCATGATATTTAATAGTGATATAATAAAAAGATGATACCAATAAAGATTGTCTTAGATTTTTTTTTTGGTTTTGTATTTTTGATCTTTGGGTTTCTATACAATAATAATGTATAAGTATCTAGTAACTGTCATTATTTTCTTCTCAATAAATGTACCGTATTTAGGATTTGGTAGAAGTCATAAAAATGAGTCCCGTTTAAAACAATTTACTCTAATTTTAATTCAAATAGTGCAACGAAAAAGGCTGCATGAAAACAGGTTTTTGCGACTAAAAACTAAGTACAGTTGATGTTGATGATAATTTTATTTTAAAACTCGAATAATTACCACTTTTCTAGTTTTCTTCAGTCTTTTTAAGTAATACTTTGGTATTTCACTATTTAATACTCATAATTATGTTTTTTTTATTCAAATCCGTCCCACCCAAACTGATTTCTTAACAAATTGAAACTGTCAAGAATTTTTTCAAACTTATTCTACTGAATTGACTCTACTCTGGCATGTTATACAGGACGTTTCAATCGCAACAGTGTATCGTTAATTAAAACGCAAGGCAACCTCGTTCATCTAGCTTTTTGTCGACTAAATTATGTCTTTATAGTGACGGTGGTTATCATCACCATCTCTAGTGATGGAGTCCCATGCGCAGTAATTTGTACCTGGCCGATGCGATCTTTGACATGATGTTTCTAAAAAACGTGAGGTATTTGTGCTCTGTCTGAGAAATGGATTGGATTCAAAATGAGAATAAAATGCTGCGTTATTGACTGATGGTATGGATTACTAGTTTTATTCAGCGTCTGTGTATTCGTTCGGGAATTCAATATGAAGGGAAATAAGTGTCGTGGTTCATTCAAGGTATATCAAAAGCAGAGTTTTGTGTTCATTATGTTATTTTATGAAAAATAAGTATGTTTTTTGAAGTGGCGTTGAAGTGGCAATGGGCAGGCCATATAGCACGCAGAACAGATGGCCGGTGGAGCCGAAAAGTTTTCGAGTGGAGGCCACGGACCGGCAAGCGTAGTGTTGGACGTCCACCGACAAGATGGACAAACGACCTTGTAAAAACTGCGGTGGATGCAGGCCGCTTCCAACCGCAAAACATGGAAATTTTTGAGGGAAGCCTATGTCCAACAGTGGACGTCCAACGGCTCAGATGATGATGATGATGATGAATTATTTTTTTAATATAAGTGGATTCAAACTTTCAAAGCATACAATGAATGACTATTTATTTATTTAGTGAGATAGGTGATTCCTTTCTTTTTATTTTCCCAACCAATATTGGGAAGAATCAGTGCAACATATACAATTCGGGACCTAAACTATCTAAAACAACCTGTGCCTAAATACAACAAGACCGTGTTGTGTCTGAGACAGTATTTAAATGGAGTACCTAGATATGTCACACCCCTAGATGAAAACTCCGATAACTGAAAATGTGCCCAAGTTAGTTGCATTTTCGAATTCCTAAACTGAATACCTAAACGGTGATACAAATGAGTTAAGGGAACCAGCTTGAAACATTATTACGAGTACCTTCATGAATATAATATGACATTTTTCATAGTCTGTCATAGATTTCCAAGGCTGGATTTAGTGTCACGCGTACCGTTGGCGCTGATAGGCGAGTGATCTTTATTACAATGAAATAGGGATACTGATTGTTCAGCACTGACGAGTGCAATCAGCGTTGCCATTTTTGCTAAACAATCAGTATCCTTGTTTCAATGTAATAAAGATCACTCGTCTATCAGCGCCGACGGTACGCGTGACACTAAAACCAGCCTAAATCAGTTTTTTGTCATTTCTGAAAAAGTAGGTTTTTTAGAGTTACCGGGGTTTTCATCTAGGGGTGCGATGTGTATATTTATTTAAAGAGTAGTAATGTAAAAAAGTAGGTTAACGTAGTAAGTTTGCGGCAAAAAAAATGGTACAATCCCACAGAGTTGGGCAAAAACATATGTATGAAGAGGCACTACCACTAAATGTGTTGACACAACTCAAGTTACAGGCGCCAGTGGACAAACTGCAATATTTGCTTAGGCCAGCAGCTTTGCAATAATTCTGGTCATTTTGCCCTGTGCCACGTCCTACGACCTTTCTTACGGCTTAAAACAAATATAATCCAGGAGACAAAATGAACGCTCTGCAAATAACTATATGAATCAATTTACTCGTAGGTATTCCAAATTTAAAATCATACAATAGTTGGTATAATGCATAGCTTATAAATGTGAAATGTGTTTGTTTGCTTGTCCTGATTTCACGCCAAAACAGAGAGAAGGAATAACGTGATTTTTTCTGTGGAAATAGTTGGAGGGCTGGAGAGTGACAAAGGCAACTTTTTATCCCGGAAAAATGCATGTTTCCCGTGGGATAAATGAAGCCGCGGGCGTTCGCTAGTAATTTATATTACTGATACCAGCAACAAAGTTCGGAATATGGCAGATTAGGTATGCCAAGACAATCAAACCCAACCCTTGCACAGCCGGCCAATCACCAATGATATGGATGGACCATACTAGCTTCCCCTATTTCGAAATTCAAAATAAAAACTGCGAGAAAGTACTGGCCATTTCACAATCATTGTCGGCACATAAAAGTGAATTCACTTGTTCTCATAACAAACAGCTAATGAACCATCTACTTCCGGCGGATTGAGTCGTTTGCAACCGGAAATGCATTGTCCGGCTTGGAGAGCGAAAGGGTGATGATTTTACGCTTATAAGCATTTATATCTATAGATTATAGTGTGGATTGTGAAATTGATTATTAAAGATGCCGGTTTTATGCTTATTTTAATGATTATCGATCATTTGTAAAACTGATCAATAGAGACACTTGAAATGAAAATTATATTTTACGTTTCTAACTTTATAGCTGTCGTTTTAGGTTTTGGTTGCGAAGTTGATTTTCGATCTTTAGATAGGTACAAATCAAGTGGATGTGTGTCGTTTTTGTAACACACTGCTTAGACAGCACAAGATTTTTCTTTGCTTCAAAATTATGCGTGTATAGTATAAAATAAATTGACTGTAGGTAACCGGAAAATGTAAAGTAAAAATAGAACTTAACACTAACAGTGGATCGATAATGAGCTGATTAAGATGGTGTACAAAATTTTACAGTAAGATCGTCTTGAATTTGAAACAATAAGTTTCAAATTCAAGTAAGTACGTCATTTTCAAGGGCTTTGGAATCTTGATTATGTCAAACCTATTCAGAACTCAATTATTATTGTACAGAAAAGTATCTAGGGGATATCCGACACTAGACCACAAAAATAACCAATACGGATTATAAATACACTAACGACCCGCCCCGGCTTCGTACGGGTCATATCACACAACACATTAGAAACCTCTAAAATTATTATCAGGGTTTCTCTACTATAATATGCATTTATTACACCTACATATAAACCTTTCTCTTGAATCACTCATCTATTCAAAAAAATTGCATCAAAATCCATTGCGTAGTTTTAAAGAACTAAGCACACATAGAGACAGACAGCGGGAAGCGACTTTGTTTTATACTATGTAGTGATTATTATTATGTATCTTCCTGGTATTTTATATATTTGTGTTGTGTAATGTACTATAATGTGTTCTGATCGCAAAAGTTTAAAAAAGACAACCAATAAGGACTTCACTATTTCCAACAAACAGGTGACAGATTTACTTACAAATAAAATGAACCTGGGAATTTCATGACTGAATTAACACAGCGCCGCTGCGGTCGAAATAAATAAATACATTAGCATCAATCTCACGGGACGGCTCTTGTAAATCTGAGATTGCATCTTGATGTACTAACGGATGCGGGCGAAGGATCGCGGTTTGATTTACGAAAACGGTATGAGAAACGAGACCATAGCTTCCTATAGAACAGTATACTTACTTATAGAATGAATCCGGTGGTAGGGGTGTTCGTAGTAGTAAACGAATGAGAAAGAGGGTAGACCGTTTCGTCTGCACATAACTACCTTCTACCTCGCAAAGACTTCAGTTACCCGTGATCATGGCGCATGCAACTGCGTCGAAATATTGGGAAGCAAGAAAACTCAATAATCATGGTAATTATCCCGTTGATAATAATATTTATAATATACTTACTGCTTAGGCCTTTACATCTTTACTAGATGATTTATACATATTATACAATGTCAGGAGGCAATCTTTGCCTTCACTTATCGGGACACTGTAGCGCCTGAGACAATGTTGAGATGGGGTAGGTTTACCCGGCATCTACACCATCCTCTTAGCTTAACCGGCCAAATCCACAGGAAAGACATGGTCAATACGTGTGGGGCCGACTAAACCGCGAGTTTGCTATCGATGTTTTCCTTCACTGTTTAGCGCTCGTGTTAATGCGTATATTATTTTTTCGAACAGAAAAATCCATTGATGTAAGGCCAGGAATCGAACCCACGACCTTCGGATCGAAAGTCGAGGTACTAACTAACTCGGCCAACACGGCTCTATATACTAACTACAGTTTGCACTTATTTGGCTCAAAGGATAAGCATTGCCATCCAGCGCGGTAATGCTGCAAGTGTCTTTGGGCACGCTTCTGACTGGCAGTGGCTTGGATTAGTTGAGGTTCCTATAGATCGTTTACAACGATTCTTAGATAGCTCAACTGGTTCTTATTGTATTTTATAAAGTTATGTTAGTATGTAGTTCTTTACTTTCTGTGGTTTTAATATTTTTATAACCCATGACGCCCATATTCATACTACCTTTTGCCCGCGGCTTCTCTCGCGTGGTACCTACTCGGATAACAAGTAGCCTATCTGTTATTTCAGATTATAAACTATGTAGGGGAGAGAGGGGCATAACGGGGTTTCCTCCTGTAGAGGCAACCGCAACCACTACCCACACGGTATATTCATCGACAAGTGGCTATTTTGTATCTGCACTTAGTAGGGAAACGACTGACGAACAGAGTGCATGCGTTAATTTTTAAAACTCAATTACATTTTTTCGCGCCGTTCCATCCAATTTTGTAATGTAATCAATCGCTTATAAAAATGTGAGTTTTATTGATAATTTTATGGTTTAATTCCTATGCTTTCTGAAGTTCTTTGTTGTTGTCAAATTGAGAACGAAAATACTCGATCTGTTCATTAGATTTTGTTGTTGATGATTGAATGAAAAAGTATACGTCGGGGCATAACGGGGTCGTAACTACGGGGCATGATGGGGTACCCCATTTAGGTACATTTTTCTCACGTTTAATTGAAATATAGAATTTTTAATTTTGATTAATAAATACTGTAGTTCTTACTTAAACGCCTTATAAAAATGCGCTAGAGGCTCAAAAATAGACTTAAAAAGTGTGTTGATCCTCGCTTTAAACGACATTGTGAATAACACTTTTTTTAAATCACAGAGAAGTGGGTCGCTTGCCAGCTATGTGGACGCTGGTCTCTGTGCTGGCGTTAATGATCATGACGCTGACGCAATTCATAATTGTAATATTTTGTAATAATAAAATAACACATTAGCAAGTACCCCGTTATGCCCCTACCTCGGGGCACAACGGGGTTTTCATAAGGTTTTAGTTTTAGATTGTAAAAATATATTTTATTAAGAAATTATTGTAAGCGAAGAATATGCCAAATGCTAGAAGAATAATTGCCCAACAGGCTGTCATTAATGTTTTTTTTTGTAATTTAAGTTTTTAATGCTTTTATCGATGTTTTTACTTAGGTACCCCGTTATGCCCCGGTCTCCCCTATTCCAAGTTTCATCTAGTTTCGTTTGGCGTGATTGAGTAACAAACATCCATTCATCCATACTTTTGTATTTATAATAGTGGTACGATTGGCTACTAACACGGCGTCAAATTATTATTTTTTTTTTTGGTCAAGAATATAAAACAAAACCAGCCTAAAATAGCTTAATAATACACCAGCTTAACTATCTGAGCTGTGTATCGCAGTATCGTATAATAACATAGTTTGCATATCAGCCGATCTCAATTGTTTACAATCGATCGATAGCCATTTCGATCAAAACGTATTCAAATTCTGGTGGATTTACGAATTTGTTCATATTTCAAGGAACAAGTAAAATAAAACTGCATTAAATTGTAGATATCATTTGGTGTTCCACGGCTGCCACGTTAAAAAGGAACCAAAATATATATATGTTAGGTAGTCAACAGTAGGTACTAGATATGTCCATTCTAAACTTCATATACCTAGATTATATCATTTTAGCGCGAATAAATATCAAACATACAGACATTCAGACTCACAAGTTTATATTTTTCGTATGTATGCTATATTAGGTCTTTACCTATGAAATTGCCGTTTTTCGTGAAAAAAGTTAACGTAATTTTTTTTCTACATTTTTTATTTCTATTAATCAAAGTAATCACCCATGCAATCAATGGATCTTGGTCAATGCCGTGGCAGTTCATTATGCCCTTCTTGAAGAAATTAGCTGGACAGGAGGCCACTAATTCTTCAAAGGCATTTTGTACTGCCTCTCGGGAATTCAATTTTTTTCCCACCAAGAAGTTATCCAAATTCTGAAAAAAGTAGAAGTCTATAGGCACAAGGTCTGGTGAGTACTGTGGACGACGGAGAGCTTCCAACCCTAACTCTTGCAACTTGGAGACCGTCTACTATGCAGTATGAGGTCACGCGTCGTCGTGCAGGAGCAGCGGTGACGAGCGATTGATCAAAGCTGGTTGGGGATTGCAAGCTTCTCCATTATTGTGTTCAATTCTTCACAGTACACATCTGCAGTAATGCTCATCCCGTTTGGTAAGAAGCTGTGATGAATCACACCGGCGCTAGACCTTCAAACAGTAACCATCACTTTGCTAGGGGCAATTTTTCGTTTAGGGGATTGTTTAGGTGCTGAATCCGGATCCAACCAACGTGCTTAGCGCTTGCGATTGTCAAACAGAATCCATTCTTCGTCGCAGGTAACAATGTGGTTCAAATTCCTTCGTATGTTTGCCTGGTGAGCAATGCAAGGCACATCTCGACGCGTACCTCGCGCTGGCGATCATTGAGTTCGTGTGGCACCCTTTGTGAAGCTTTTTTACCTTGTCAATTTGACGCAAATGGACCAATATTGTTTTGATGCTAACGTTGAAAGCTGCTCCTAATTCAGCCGTAGATTGAGTATCATCAGCTTCCACAATCGCCTTTAATTCGTCATTGTCAACCAAAGTTTTTGGATGAGTACGGGGTTCATTTTCAGGCCGAAATTTCCAAAACGGAAGCTGGCAAACCAATAACAGGTGGTGCGTTCGTTTTTAGTGTTCGCTCCGTAAGCGTCATTGATGCTGCGTGCCACTTGTGTCGCGTTGCTGCCACGACGGTACTCATATTCCATAATTACTCGAATTTTTTACGTATCCATGATGACGAAAAATATTCAAATGTGACGAAAACATAACGCTAATCAATAAACAAATGACTAATTTAGAAAAAAGAAACCCATGTTTTTAATATAAAATTAATTTGTAATTAAAATTCTTAGTCAAACCAAAAAATATTTTGATTTGAAATGACCAGTACTGAAGAACGGCAATTTCATAGGTAAAGACCTATTATTTAGTGGTCAACCAACGGTCAGCGCGTAAGGTACGCGCTGACTGTTGGTTGAGCGCACGGATGTACAATATTGTCTGTAAGCGCGTAGCAATTCATCAACGCTGCACTGTAGTCACTCATACGTTTTCATTGACACAGCTACGCTCGACCGACCTCAGCGCTCACTGTCGGTTGAGCAAAATTATACTGTGGTACTTACTTACTCCACTGGCTTAGTGACCCGTGGGTCTTGACCTCCGACAAAAGAAGACGCCATCTACTCCTATCTTGAGCTAGTTCGCCCCAATCCCCATTGTAGAGATCTTGCAGGTCCCTCTCTACCATGTCCCTCCAGCGATATCAGGGACGTCCTACGGGGCGGCGCCCTATAGCCAAGATAATGCTCTCCACACCATGCGATCTTCCCCAATCCTTTCCAGATGGCCAAGCCAGCGAAGTCGGTGAGCAAGGATGTTGTCTTGTGAGCTATATTTAGCCTTATAATGTTATTTTGTCAGACTTGACCGATAGATGCGTAACTCAAATATCCACAACCCACGCACCATATTTGCATAGAAGCCTTCTGCCCTTGTTTGTATTGTACCTCAATAAATCCAACTAGACACATTCTCGACCCCGTGCAGGTATTTATGAAGCGAGAACAGACCTATTATAATAAATATTCACCACGGGAGCTTAAACTTAATTAGGTTAATTTATGCTAATAGGAAAAATAAAAACTACTATTTGTTGGCGATAAATCAGTACTATTTAAAGTGAAAGTTTATGTTTATGTAGGTAATTATAAATACACAAAAACTACATAAATGATCATCAAAGAAAAATATAAGTAGGTAATCAAAAATAATACTATTTTTACTACCGGTAAACTGACTAGTTTATGAATTTCCAAAAATCATAGACGTCCATTCAGGCCTTAAAGATCTATTTATGATTATGTCTAGTCGTGCATGGGACATGGTTGAGATAGAGTAAGTTTTTAGTTGTGAGGGCATAGTGGGTTTTTCTCACTCTATATTCGAGCAGCCTGACTGGGGAAGTACCTTCCGCCTAACAGAATTCTCGAATGGTGTTGTGTTCCTGCGGTGAGTAAGGTTGCCAGAGCTCTGCGAGGAAGCGCTGTAGTGACAGCTGGTGGACCAGTCTTGAAATACAGTAGGCTTGCCTAACATATATGGATGTCTGTGATCCTTTGAGATTCATACTAGCCAGTTGACTGGTAGTAAAAACAGTAGGTATAGTCTTTATTTGTTGTTCAAATGATAGACATTGTGTAAATTCGACACGTGTTTTTCAGAGAGTAAAGGATTTACACATATTAGTGAAGCCACAGTTCCAACACAGTGTCCGCTCAGTTCAGTATCAGTGCTACAGTGTTGCGTCAGTGATTTAATTCATACATGTCAGTACTCAGTTCACGGAGCTTCCGTGATTGCTGGTGTCGTCACTGACACGGAGAGTGCTGTGTCGTCACTGACACTGACAAGTGGGGATGCTTTCATAGAGAATGTATGAAAGAATATTCCGCACTGTGTCGGTACTGTGTCGAAACTGTGACTTCGCTGATGTGTGTGAATCGATCTTAATGGAATGCAAATGAGTAATCCTGCATAATTATACTCAGGATATTATTTACAAATTATCACCATATTCCATCAATTTACCAGCTCATTACTCAAATAAAAAATAAAAATTTGGCACGCTCACTAACGACCATTGTTTTGGCAGATGTTATTTTAGTCATTAGAGAAAAAATCAATTATCAACCCCTGTTTGTGTACCAAATTGATTACCCAGCTTCTGAAGTTCACCGTCGTCGTGTGAAATGCGTAATTGAATATCTAATAGTTTCTCTCTCTCTCTTACAAGTACAGTAAACACCGGAAGTGAAAGAGACGAATGTAAAGTATGCTCTTTCTTTTCGTGGTTGATTGATGAACAGAGAAAACGCCTCGTGAGTTAATCACATCTAAATTCAATTTAGGAGGCGTATGAAAGCAATAAACTTTTTATTGCATTTTAATGTTTGTTTTTAAAACAATGGCTTGAAAACGAAGTACTAACTTTGTTTTGGGTTAACCAAACTTTGTCTGCCAATGTTTGATACAGCTCTGAACTCAAAATCACTGCTTGAGGTCTATTTAGATCATAGGTTCTCAACGTGGGCGATAATGCCCCCTTGTGGGCGTTTAAGACTTTCAGGGGGGCAGTAGAAGACCCAGAGAAAATTAGGGGGCATTGAGATGGCGCATTAAGATTAGGGAAGGGGGCTCTTGAAAAAAATAAAATCTCAAAGTGGGCGTTGGGCAAAATAAGGTTGAGAAACTATGATTTAGATAAAAGTTTATTCTGCTATTATTGTAACAAGCTTCAATGTATCTGTATAAAAGAGGGATCACTGCGCCGACAACACAATAGATGGACCAAAGGGACTGGTCCACCAGTTGTCAACGCAGCACTTCCTCGCAGAGATCTGACAACCTTACTCACCGCAGAAACACAACACTATTCGATAAGAATGGTGTTATTTGGGTGCAATATTCTGTAATGCTGAGATACTTCCTCAGTTGGGTTGCTTGAATATAGAGTGAGAAAAACCCACTATGCCCTTCCTCCTATTATTTATTACTAGCTGATGCCCGCGGCTTCGCCCGCGTGGACTACTATTTTGTTTATCCCACGGGACCGTGCATTTTTCGGGATAAAAAGTAGCCTATGTCCTATTCCCGGTCATTATCTATCTATTTTTCAAATTTCAGCCAAATCGGTTCAGTGGTTGTCGAGTTATAGAGGAACAAACATACATCCAAACATCCATCCAAACATCCAAACTTTCGCATTTATAATATTAGTGTGAATAGTGTGAAATATTAGTGTGATGATGTGATAGTGTGATTAGTGTGACGTGATGTGATAAGTACCTAGAATGTAAATCACATTATACACTCTCCTCAATTGCTACACTTTTGTCTCACTCATAATTGTCTTTACTTCAACATTACCGAAAGTACACCCCGGACACTCGACGAAACCTCTTTTGTACACATTATAGGTAAGGTTTGTACACAGTAAGGTTGTCACCGTATGAATAATGTACACTGTGGCCTCGGTCTCGTCTATGCGTCTGCGCGTGTGGCGCGATCCGTGCTCAAAGTCAGCTCCTCGGCAGCTCAAACTTACAGTGTCCATTCTATACGTAGTATTATTATCTGTTTTGTGCCGAAAGTCCCTACAAATGACAGACAGACCTCAATTTATTTTCGTTTACATAATTTTCATTTACAACAAACTATCTTACCAAATCAGGTCATTTCATCTTTTTTGTCTCACAGTAAAAAGTCAACTATGTGCTATTAAGCACCGAACTTGCGACTGCGATTAAGATAAACGTTTCCTATTAGAGTCGTTTAATGTTGGAGCAATTCGGGTCTATAAACATAATGTTTTTAATCATACCCTGATACGCAACGAAAGAGGACCGACGAACAAAAATGTATAGAGTGGTTGATAGCTCTTTGACAGTAGTTTTTTTTATTCAATTTGAAAATATCTTAGACCTTGTCTCGCGATTTGAACGCGCGTTTTTAACGATACAAATGCAGATACGCTCTGCAAACGCGCTTTTTGCAAATGCGCAGCTTAAAAACACACTGCAGAAAGCGCAATATGGCCACTCCCTTCGCGGCCTTCGGATCAAAAGTTGAAACACTATCAAACTTGGCCAACACAGCACGGCCCTTTAGTTTATTTTTACTTTTAATACTTTTATTTAAAATGTATAAGATTGTTCTCAAATCAAGGCTAATGTCGTCATCCAAAAGTGAGTCTATTTGAAAATCTTTATCTTCAATATTTCTCTACACATTTTATAGCCGTTAATGTTCAAAGAGCTATCGGTCATAATTCTGAGATAACGCATAAATAAATAAATAATAAAGTTAATTGAAATCCCCGGCAATTTTAGGCAGTTAGCTAGTCAAATAGCCGTAATGACACCGGAACCCTTTGAGATAGATTACAGAACCTTAAAAAATGCCCAGTTACGAGAATTGATAGAACAAACAATTTGGACTTGTTTTTGGTAAAGTAATTCGTAGGAATTGCCAAATTGGACGTAATAGCACAGAATACTAGTACTACGTACAGAAGGGTCACTTCGCGAGTTAATTTGTTTAAATAGAGACTCTCGCGGCGAAGCTATAAAGTGCAATTCAACTCGCCTATGGGCCTATTACCTATCGAGATATTTGCCTAAACATTCCCATCCTGCTCTAATGCGTAACTGTGTCACTGTCTGGCGCGGTGTGACGCGACTCGTAAGGGTTGTCGAATTTTCGCTTGCGACAACACAAATAAATTAATTTATTTTATCTGTCACAAAAACAGTACCTACCTACTTAAGTTCTAAAATAAGTAGGCCTAAATATAATTTAATCTACCGTTACCACAGAATAAATAGTAGTAAGTAGGTACTACGTATTGTACGTAGGTAGGTGAAGTAGGTAGATACATTATTATCTCGTTCGTTTTGTAAACAATTGCATTTCAAAATATCTATACCTTCATACCTACCTAGACATCGATCAGACACACACAATCATCATCATCACACAACTAGACCGGGAGCCGTTATCCGATAATCACCCTTTTAATGTTAGGTTTGCAATCACATTTGCAATTTAATGCACGGCCAGGACTCGAACCCACGACCTTCGTCTCGAAAGTTGAGGTACTAATCACTTCGACCAACATGGCTCTATGAATGTAATGTAACTTCTAAACACTTAAAATTATTATATTAGGTAAGTAGGTTAGGTACCTACTTAATGGATAAGTTACTTTTAGGTAAGTACATATGTAAATAAACAAAACTGTAGGTACCTACCTACCTACAGTTTTGTAGGTAGGTAGTTTTGTAGGTGTAGTATATTTGTTTATTTGTAAACAGGTACCTATTCAATCAAAAAGGAATCGAATAGGTAGGTACCTATAAAATCTCGTTTTCATTATGCACCTAGTTACAGAGTAAAAGTAAGTACCTACCTAGGTATTTATTGATGATTTATTTAAATAGGTACTTACAACAAATTATAGAAAAGCTTAGTAGGTACCTACCAACCTTTCAATATCTTCCGGAATTTTGTGGAATGTTAATGTCCATTCATTGCTTTTCCTTTTGTTTAGACACCCGTAGACACAGCAGTATCTTTTATACGGATTAGATCGTTTAGTTATCGTGCAAAAATCACAAGAAACGATGTATACGAGATCACGATAATTACGCACAACGCGTCTAGTCCGCAAGCCGAGCGAGCGGCAAGTGGCAACCTATGTCGCGCGCCCCCCGAGGCGGCGCGCGTCCGATAAATACCTAAAGTGAGAAGTGAGACAGGCCTGGTAATAGGCCTGTTTCCTAATTTTGAAAAATGGTACTACAATGTTCAGAAGTTGCTTCTGATTGCTAAAAATAATATATTTCACAATAACTAATGAGATTTACAGAAAAATAAAACTTTTAAGTTTAATATTTAAAATTCATGCCAAAACGCTTCAATATGTCATGGCGTCTCCTGTGACGTCATCTTTGTCACAGCCTTATGTAACCAATACGTACAAAGTGATGTTGGTGAACAATTTTCTAAATAAATTCATTTTAATTGTGAATTCCAAAGGATATAAGTGGTGTGTAGTGCCTAAGTGCGACAATAATTCGAAATAGACACCTGAAAAGTTGTATAAAACGTTTCACGGAACAAAACTATCTGTAAAAAGTGGTTTAGGTACTCTTGCACGGCGGATCTAAAACAAAGAAATATATTATGTAGGTGCTTAGTAAGCCTGCTAAAGGAACAAAGTTATTAACATTATATTTTTTAACAACAAACAACAAATTTAGTTTCCAATATAGCTTATTTTCGAGATTAATACCTAAGTAGAAGGTACATATGAAAAAATCTTTATTGTGCTTTTAAATTGATTTTATGGAAAAAACTTTTCTTATTATCTATTATAATATGTCTATTTACGCGGAAGCCTTCACATTTATGAATTCCGCCGAACAAAAATCATTGTTTGTTCCCAGAAACTCTCCCAACATTAGAACATCCACTTTAGGCAAATTAGACGAATTTGCCGTGGTAAATCCTGGTTCCACTATTGTATCTTTTGAGAAAACGACGGACGATAAAATAGATATACCTAAATTAAGCACTAAGAACAAATTAAAACCAAAAAACGACTACCTACCAAAACTTGAAGAGTTATGCGATTTGTATGAATGAAGTTTGTTCTGTTCACTGACAGTAACACTCGTGACGTAATTCGCTCTGATTGGTGTTTCATCTATCATGGCGGATAGCCGTATTTTATGGTTTTATTTTATCAAAAATAAAATTAATCTCACTATAATTTCAATAATAAATATGTTTTACGGAATCTGTAAATCTTAGTTCATTAGATTAATGCATTAATTTAGTGATTACGCATTACAGGAAACAGGCCTATTGTTCCGTAAAGAATCAGAGCTACAAACACAGTTTGGGCCCTAACTTTCTTCCTCTATAATCAAACGCAGATTATAATTTAGCTATATCTTTATAGTCATGACAGAAGCTTTTATTCAGCCTAAAAACTTGATAATTGAAAACCTACAAGTTCATACGTAATTCTTTAAAAAGCAAGGTCACTCGTAACAAAAACAACCAAGAGCTTGCATGCTTTAGAGGGCATGTTATATTTTTGGTTCTGGCAATAATAGTCATTACAAAATTACGGAAATCTTGGCAGCCTAAACTTCACCATCAAAGAAAATGAAAAAATCTTATCAAAATCTGGCTAAAGGAGAATCGCTTGTATCATTGTGGGTTCAAATCCCATCGGAATTTTTTGAAATTTTGATAAGATTTTTCATTTTCAAATGTAATAATACCTAAGTGTGGTTTAAAACTATAAAAAAAATTCACCATAAAAGTCTAATTCATTCGAACTTTCTTTAAAAAAAACCTCTTTCAGAAACCCGCTACTGTTAAGCTATTTAGCATCGACGCGTGCCATTAAATTGCAAAAATCCACAGGTCGACTGTCACGGCAGATGTATTATGTTATCTGGGAACATCTCAAAGGACAGCATTGTGTCCACCCCACTACACGACACACTTCCTTGTTTGTAATGTCAATACTGTTAAGAGAGTGATCTATTGACGAATAAAACCGCGACGCAAACGCGAACCGTACGCTAAGGAGCTAGCGAGCTAAAATTATTTATCGCCATTATCGCCGCGGTTTAAAATTACAGTGGTAAAGTTCGCTGTGTCTTTAAACATATTCTAGAGACTGCAGTAAGTATAGAAATCCGTCAACTGTCAGAATGTGTCTATCATTCATAGCCCAGCAAGGCTACAGAGGTCATAGTGACATTATGAGTCCATTAAAAAAAATATAATGAGACATCAGCTGCCTCTCTTGTACCCAGTTTTTGACTCACTCTCTATGTCATCTCTTTTTTTAGTTGTCTCGATATAGTGGACAACAACCTCAAGTTACATAATACTCCTATTTTGACTGCTTAGCCTGTTAATGAACCAACCAACGACTTGAGTTTACGAATCAAAAAAAAAATGCCAATTTTTATTCCATTAACCCGTTTATTTGCCAATGCATCACCCCCTTTATGTCATGAATCAAGTAGGAGCCGTGTAGTAGATATGAAATTTGCTACTTATTGGTTTCATATTTAAACAATATAAACTAGTTTATATAGTATTCATCATTTATAGTATTCATCAGCCGAAGACGAATGTATCTAAGACGAGACTAAAGTAAGTACAGTAATTGTGTTTTTAGGCAACCTGAAATTTATTGACTGGCCTCTTAGCTCAGTTGGTGCCTCTGCCTTCTGCGCTGTAGGTCGTGGGTTCGATTCACATCCAGAACAAACATTTGTGTGATGAACATAGATGTTTGTTCTGTGTCTTCGTGTTATAAAGTATTATAAGTATGTATTTAAAAAAGTATATAAGGATTCCATCAATTATCTGGTTCCATAGTACAAGCTTTGCATAGTTTGGGGCTAGATGGCGCTGTGTGAAATGTTTAGCAATATTTATTTATTTATTTATCTTCGTCGATGTCTTAATTTATGCATTGGAATTAAAAAATATTAATATTTCAAATGTAATATTTCGATAATCATACTTATTCACTGTTGTAAGTTATTAACACCCCGCATTCTACGAATAGGCCCCTTCGTATTTGACTCATCAATATTACTAATGAACTTGGTATCTTTAGGGCATCATTTATCGACATTCAATCATTTACTCACAGGGGTAGTTTTATGAATCACAGCCATATTATGTTATGCACCCCTTACTTATTTAGTTTTATGAAGAATTATTACCGAAATACACCATCATCCTAATAAAGAATATTGTTTGATTTCATTAAAAATGTATTTAGAGATATTTTTTTCCATATTGTGTACTGGTCTATAAAGTCATGACGATAACCCTAATAAAACTCCGTCACTAAACTTGGTCACGAGCTCATAAAAACTTACGTTCTATTTACATAGTAATTGACCGAGCGAGTGAAGCGAGCCAAGCGAGCAAAGTGAGCTAGGCCTGTATTCTACTAGATGACAACCGCTTTGGTTTGGTTCGATCTCTTAAATGTCAGCCATTTGGTGAAATAGTAGAATAGCTTTTCAAAAATTTGTTCTGCCAAAGTTCAAAACCTCACCACAACTGAGTCGTTTGTTATTAGTAGTCATGGAAACAGTCGCTTTAGTTGAGGTTTTGGTTGAGGTTGATAAAAAGTTCGGTACGAGAATCGACGCCCTAAGCGTCTTAGTTTCGAGATCGGCCAAAAAAATATTTTGTCCATCTGTCAGTCTGTCAGTAAGTCTGCCTTTGTCTGTTCTCTACAGGTCGCATTTCTCAACCGATTCTCGTAAAATGTTGTGAGCAGGTTCGCTTATATTTTTTTTTTGTCGTCGGAGATTTTTGATTGGAGGGGTACTTCCTCTAAAAAGAGGCAAATAGGGGGAGTGGAATCGGCCCTTTAACTACTAGGTGCACTATGGAGCACTTTCTCATCACAAAACTCTCTAATTGTGAACAAAAGCTTTGCGAAGAAAGACTCGCGAGGTCTACAGCTCACAGAGCCACTAGTATTATGAATCCGTGGTTATACATACATTAAGGACCAGTGTTCCGGCAATAGGCTGTTCCTCTTCCTGTCCTATTCTCCTTCGTAGAGCACCACGGATCTGTAACAGGGTTTAAAACTATGCGATTATAGAGACCTACCACAGAGGTCTTTACAGCATTTTGTTTTTACTGTGTTTTGCAAAATCGATTCTAGTCTCTAATATATTTTTAAAAAACTTTTACGTTAACTTTTTGTTTGATACAGTGAGTGGGACAGTCACTTTTAAAACTAGATGACAAAAACTATATTAAAATTGTAAAATTATGTAACTTTTACTTTTTTTTTGCTCCCTAAGGGAATTAGTGGAACTTTTTTCCAGAAATCCCCTTTGCTTCCCCTTTTGAGAACCGGAAAGGAATTTCTAGACAAAAAGTCATGTCATCATCTAGAATAAGCCTTCACAACAGCATCACATACCCCCAAAATAAGCAGGGCTTTTTTATGGGAACAACATGACTAAATTCAGCCAGCGTCGAAGACCTTTTTCGCTTGGCGCAAGACCAAGAAAGGTTCAATGAGCTGACGGCTAACCTCCAGTAGTGGAGAGCCACCATAAGAAGAAGATGACTAAATACCACTTACATTATTTTAAACTTGGATGAGATATTTCTAAAAATGTGTCATAAAGTCATAAACTTATACAGAAACTTCTCATCCACAGGAAAGTGGTTACGTCTAGAGTTGACTAATCAAGTATTTCGAGATGATTTCCTTCACCATTTTAAACTAATCCGATTTGATTTTTTTAATCCAAAGCGAAATAACGAGAAAGTTTTGCTTATCACTGTTGCAATCAAGCCTCATTCAATATTTTTATGAAGTTGAAATTCAAACTCACCGTAAAATGGAAAATGCAATGATTTTACGATGCTGACAGTCTGATTGCTAATACTTTTCTTTTTGGTCTAGTTTATAGAAAAACTGCAGCATCTATAGCAAAAAACAAATAAAATTCATAGCTAATGAGTGTGTAATCATGTTACCCGCGCAGGGTGGTACTCGGCCGGCGGTCCACCCTTACCTGCGTCCATCATTACCTTTGGATTAATCAAGGCCCTTTAATTAGGAATTTTTATAATCGAGTTCAAAATGTATGATTAGTTTTTCATAGATCGTGAGGACGAAGTTCGTGCTCAGATTGGTAGCAGTTTTGTTTACGTATACGGGTTTCACTTCTATCCAAGCTATTTTAGAACATTATGCAGATTTGTGCTAGGAGACCGAGACCGCAGACCGAGACCAAAAACAGATAGGATAGGAGACAGTTGTCATTTAAATTGTCGGTTGTCTGTCTTGTAAACACTATAAACGGGATATTTGCCATGATTTTTGGATTTTTGAGTTTCCCGATATTTCGGCAGTGTTTACAATGTTTAAAACCATGATAGTTTCAAAAGTTTTATCTCTGTCTTGTGTCAGTTTCGCGCACCCATATACCTTTACAAATCTTGGTGGCGATTTCTATTACCAAACTTTTTATCAATTACAAGCAAAACGTCAACTAAACTTTAGATTTTCGACTGTTTTCTATTCTACTAATGACAAACGACTCAGTTGTGGTGACGTTTTAGCCAAGGTTTAGACTTTACAGAACAAATTTTTAAAAAGCTATTCTACTATTCACCAAATGGCTGGCATTTAAGAGATCGAACCAAAACGCAGCGGAATGATTGACGTTGTCATTTAGTAGAATTGCCACCCTTGTCTCTGGTCTCGGTCTCGAGCGCAAACTTTTGAAAATCTTAGGGAGTGGACACATTGCATTTTCTGCAGCGCGTTTTTGAGCTGCGATACGCGATACAAACGCGCTGCAAAAAACGCAATGTGTCCACTTCCTTAAGCACACCTACATAGCCAATACACACACATATACCTACAATAAACAGTAAAGCTCCTTTGTTAAAACGCAGTGCTACAAATCAGTCTAAAATCAGAATAAAGATAAGCTTAATCGCAATAAACCCATAAGGCACTATAAAACAGAACTAACTAGATCGGCTCTTATCTAGATTTCGACTTATTAAATTAAGTGGTCCATTCTTGGCCATCCTGCAATTCTATGAATAGTAGGGCAAGCACCAGTTTTTCTTGACAATAACAATATTTCAAGTTGTTTTTTTTTTTGTGTCTATTATAAATGAATTATGTAACGTATTGATAAACGTTAAATTAAACTACAAACTAGGATTGAATGTTTTTTTAGGTAATTGTACGCTTCGCACTCCGTTGACTACTATGGAGAATATGCGTGTTGAGTTGAGTGTACTCAATCAAAAAAGGGTTAAATATTTTTTATAAACATTATTGCAAAATTCCAAAATTCCTAAATATTTAGTACTCCTCCGCCAACCATTGATGTGACGGAGGAGTACTAGATATTTTGGAATTTTCAAAAAATCTGAAGATGGACTTCCGGAAAGTCAGGCCTGAATCAATGAACTATTGAAAGAATCTAGTTATAGTTTGACCGAAACCGCTGTACCGCGCCTGAGGTATGCGCGCGGCGAGACGGGGGGGAAATATCGGCCGCTCCGATCCATCAGTAGTATTATATATTAGGTATCTATTCTACGACAAATACGGGTTTGCCAAAGGGGAATCAAAAGAAGCTTCTTAGGTCTCAAACTAAGAAACAAGATCAAGAACTTAGAAATAAGAAAAAAAACCAAAGCTAAAGATGTTGTTAGGAAAATTCTGTCGCTAAAATGGAAATGGGCAGGTCATATCCAAAGAATACAGAACGAGAGGTGGTCAAAGATAATAATGAATTGGTACCCAATAAGTAAAAAACGAAGGAAAGGAAGGCCTACTAAAAGATGGGATGATGACATAGTGAAAGTAGCCGGCAAAATATGGAGTAGAGTCGCTAGAGACCGAGAAAAATGGAAAGAGCTGGAGGAGGCTTTTACCGCTGAAGGCGGTCCTTATACATAAAACGTTATAAATATAAGTACTCGTATACAAAAATTTCTCATGTGAAAATACAGGAATAGGTAGGTATATTTCTTTAAGTTTATTTTTAAGTTAAGGTCAAATATTGTGTAAGGAAATAAAGCTTTTTTATTTTATTTTATTTATTATTTATTTATTATCTATTCTATGCCATCAGTTTTCTGTCAACGCTCACTTTTCCTCGGCCCCCACCTCGTCGCACTTCACAAAGAGCGGTACAGCGGTTTTGGCCAAACTATAGTAAAACTGATGCTAGCCCTCACAAAAGCAATAACGGAAAACCCTGCAGGACCCGATGCATCACACGTTAAAATCAGGGCAGGCTATCAGTGAAGCTTGCTCTCGTGAGCTTAGCAGCGGATATAGCAATTTACGGGTCGAAATTAATTGTTTTGTACAGCTGTGTTGTTCTTACTTTTTCATAGAGTCAGAGCTACTTATATTTTTTTTATTTATTTATTTTACACTTTCACACATAGCAAATTGTGCAAGGAGGATTTAATGCTGAAACTATCTACCAGTCATCCTGGGCGTGCAAAAAAATTGTGTGGCGTGTCTTATAAACATTTTAATTTAATGAGTATGTGGTGAACCTTTATGTTTATTTCAATAATATAATAATTATTATATTAATATTTAAATACATAAAAATTTCACCTAATTATTTATTCAATAACAACATTAGAATAATAGTATTTACTTCTGTAAACAACTAGTCTCACTTTATAGTAACTTAATTTCAAACTAGATGGCGCCACTAGAAAAGTTAGAACGCGCTATCGTTGTGTTTTGTTAATATTCTTACACCGACAGTAGAATTCTTGTTTGGTATTCCAAAATTCAAACTCACATTCGGTTCTAATCTATCGAATATTATATAGGTTGTAGCTCTCTAGCTCAGGCTCAGTCTACGTCGCAAGCGAGTAGCTTCCACCTCGTTGGGACTACTTGTTGAACACGTTAGACCTTTCTCTTACGAGAACAAGCCTAGCTCTCATACTCATTGTACTGCTATTATTTTCTACACTCCTTCTGTATATTAAGATAGGTAGTAAATGCGAATATACGTTATTGCGTGTACCTGTGGATTTCATTCAACCATTCCGAAGACGGACTATCCAGATACTCCCGGTACATCACCTACATTCCAACCACTACCTATAACTGGTGACCCCGATCAAGAACAGTTTGGAAGATGAGCAGTGACGACGGATGCGACACAGCGCAGTCGCAACATTCCCAAAGGGACAGAGCGCGGACTTCGAAGAAACGAGAGCATGTTTCCACTGACCCTCCCGAACATTCATCCGAACTTTTTCGAGTGGGCGTGCGGATACCACCTTTTTGGCCAGAAAAACCGACGATATGGTTCTCTCAAATCGAAGGCCAGTTCAGTATGGCACGCATCACCGACGACTTAACGAAGTTCCATTACGTACTTTCCCACTTGGATCGGCAGTACTCCGTAGAGGTTGAAGACGTCATCACTTCACCTCCAGCTACTGGGAAATATGAGAAGCTGAAAAGCGAGCTTATCAAGCGCCTCTCCGTATCCAAGGAGAAGAAGGTGAAACAGCTTCTACAGTCGGAAGAGTTGGGTGACCGCAAACCTTCGCAGTTTTTGAGACACCTGCAGCATTTGGCTGGTCCCACTATACCCGAGGACTTCTTGAGGTCTATTTGGACGAGCCGATTACCAAACAATCTGCAAACCATCATCGCATCTCAGATGAGCCTATCTCTGAGCGAACTCGCTGACTTGGCTGATCGTGTCCACGACATTGCACCTGCATCCCTTCAAGTGGCAGCGACGTCCAGTTCCAGTGCAGATACGGCGTTAGACATCATGGCCCAGCAGATCACGGAGCTGACCAAACATATCAGTACCCTCACCGCTAAAGTTCATGAAGTCCGTTCCCGCTCCCGCACCCAGAACAGACGACCATCACGAAGTCGTGGAAATGGAGGACGAAGCCGTACACCTGCGAGGAGGTCCATGTCCAACTACAGGAAATTCCCCAATTGTTGGCACCACTCCAGATATGGCAGCCAAGCTGACAAATGTATCCAGCCCTGCGACTTCAACTCGGGAAACGACAGGGGCAGTCAATAATGGCGGCTGAAGATTGCCCTTCTACAACTGGTCGCCTATTCGTCACAGATCGCAGATCGGCCGTCCAATTCTTGGTGGACACGGGTAGTGACTTATGCGTCGTACCACGATCTGCGTTCCGACAGCGTGTGAAATCGGACTATCAACTGTGTGCAGCGAACGGTTCCTCTATAGACACTTACGGTTGGGTTGAGATGAATCTCAACTTAGGTCTCCGTAGGGATTTTGTATGGCGTTTCATTGTAGCGGATGTAACGAAACCGATCATAGGTGTAGATTTCTTATCATTTTATAACCTGATTGTAGACATTCGTAACCAGCGCTTAATTGATGCCACTACTACCTTGTCAACCGTAGCTTCAATTGTTTATGTAAGCGATAGCATTATATCCAGTGTAAAGGTCGTGACTGGGGATTCAAAGTTTCATGCCTTGCTTTCTGAGTTTCCAGACTTAACACGACCTGTAGGTTCTCATCGCACACCTAAACATAATACAGTTCACCATATTCGCACCACACCAGGCCCTCCAGTATCTTGTACTCCTCGAAGACTGGCACCAGATAAATTGAAAATTGCCAAAGCTGAGTTCGAGGCAATGTTATCCAATGGGACCGCTCGTCCGTCGGAGAGCCCATGGTCATCCCCGCTGCACCTTGCTCCTAAAAAGGATAACGGGTGGCGGCCGTGCGGTGACTACCGTATGCTCAACGCTCGGACGATCCCGGATAAATACCCCATACGTCATATTCATGACTTCGCTCATAGTCTGTCTGGTTGTAAGATTTTCTCCACCATTGACCTGGTAAAGGCTTACAACCAAATACCTATTTTCGCAGACGACATTCCAAAATGCGCTATAACAACGCCTTTTGGACTCTATGAGTTCCCTTATATGACATTTGGCTTGCGCAACGCTGGGCAGACGTTCCAGAGGTTCGTTGATGAGATGACCCGAGGCCTAGATTTTTGTTACCCATATCTCGATGACTTTTTGGTATTTAGCCGTAACGAGTCTGAGCATGAAGACCACCTGCGTCAACTTTTTACCAGGATGAGGGACTATGGCATGCTCATAAATACCGCTAAATGTGTTTTCGGAAAGTCAGAGGTAACATTTCTAGGCTACCATATCTCTCAACACGGAACTAAGCCTCTGGAAAGTAAAGTTGCAGCAATCAAGGAATTCCCTGTCCCCAAGACAGCAAAGCAGCTTAGGAGGTTCTTGGGTATGGTAAACTTCTATAGGAGGTTTATCCCCCAAGCAGCCCAAATTCAAGCTCCCTTGAATGCTTTACTGACAGGCTCCATCAAAGCATCGCAGCCTGTTGATATAAGCGGAGACTCATTAAAAGCATTCGAAGCTTGTAAGGATAGCCTCTGTAATGCAGCATTACTGGCCCATCCTGACTCGAATGCTAAGTTAGGTCTTGTAACCGATGCTTCAGATTTTGCCATGGGTGGAGTTTTAAACCAATTTAAAGATGGCGATTGGCAACCCCTAGCCTTTTTCTCGCGCAAGTTGAGCCCTACGCAACAGAAATATTCACCGTACGATAGAGAGCTCCTTGCTATCTACGAGAGTGTGAAATATTTCCGTCACTGGCTAGAGGCTACAACTTTCACTATCTATACTGATCACAAGCCACTGTGTTTTGCATTCCATGAAAGGAAGGCACACTGCAGCCCGCGTCAGTATAGACATCTAGATTACATATCACAGTTCTCGACTGATATTCAACACATCGCTGGGAAAGACAACGTCGTTGCCGACACACTTTCCAGAGTCGAGGAACTGCAAAGTCCCGTAGATCTAGAGGTGATTGCCAAAGCCCAAAACTCCGATCCTGAACTTGCAAAATTTTTGAAGGAAGAAACCAGTTTGCATATCCAAAGACTGAGCATACCTGGAAGTCTTACTAAACTGTACTGCGATGTCAGCACAAAGACTCCCAGGCCCTTAGTACCCAAGTCCTTGCGCAAACTTGTTTTTGATAGCTTACACTCGCTAAGCCATCCCGGCGCTAACGCCAGCGCCAAATTAGTAGCCGAACGCTTCGTCTGGCCACTGATGAGGAAAGACTGTCGCGAATGGTCTAGGGCGTGTTTAGCTTGCCAGCGCACAAAGGTAAATCGACACGTATCGTCGCCTTTAGGCACTCTCGATATACCTAAAGCGCGTTTCAAGTACGTCCACCTAGACATAATCGGACCGTTACCTCCGTCTGGTGATTTTAGGTACTGTCTTACAGCGATCGATCGCTTCACGCGGTGGACTGAAGTTGTCCCCCTCACCAATATCACCGCGGAATCAGTGGCCAAAGCTTTTCTGTCGGGATGGATAGCCCGGTTCGGATGTCCAACTGACATCGTCACCGATCGTGGTCGGCAATTTGAATCGGCGTTATTCGAGCAACTGTCAAAATTTATCAGTTTCAAGCATCGAAAGACCACCAGCTACCATCCTCAATGCAATGGCCTAATTGAGCGATTTCATCGCCAATTAAAAGCAGCGATAATGTGCCACGCTGAAGATAGTAGCTGGGTTGAAGCATTACCCCTTGTACTACTCGGCATAAGAAGCTCTTTCAAGGAAGATCTGCAATCTTCCTCAGCCGAACTAGTATACGGAGAACCTTTGCGCCTTCCAGGCGAATTTTTTGGCGAAAAAGTTGACAAATGTACGACTGACATCACCGAGTTTTCTGCTCGTATCAGATCATTTGCCAACAACTTAAAGCCAGTCCCAACTTCGCACCACTCAAATAATAAAATCTTTATTTATGAAAATCTCTCGTCCTGCTCTCACGTTTTCCTTAGAGAGGACGCATTGAGAGGTGCATTGCAACCGGCTTACACAGGCCCGCATGAAGTAGTCGAAAGAAGTGCTAAAACTTTTAAAATAAAAGTCAAAGGCAAAGTAGTAACAGTATCGATAGACCGATTAAAGCCAGCCTATATACTGTCACAGTCACAGCCCAATGACTCTACTTCTAAGCCACCTTCTACCCTCAGTCCTACTCTTCCTACAAGAACAACTCGTTCTGGGCGTCGAGTCCGCTTTCCGGATTATTATCGCCCGTTAGACTCGGTCTCTGGGGGGGAGTGATGTGGTGAACCTTTATGTTTATTTCAATAATATAATAATTATTATATTAATATTTAAATACATAAAAATTTCACCTAATTATTTATTCAATAACAACATTAGAATAATAGTATTTACTTCTGTAAACAACTAGTCTCACTTTATAGTAACTTAATTTCAAACTAGATGGCGCCACTAGAAAAGTTAGAACGCGCTATCGTTGTGTTTTGTTAATATTCTTACACCGACAGTAGAATTCTTGTTTGGTATTCCAAAATTCAAACTCACATTCGGTTCTAATCTATCGAATATTATATAGGTTGTAGCTCTCTAGCTCAGGCTCAGTCTACGTCGCAAGCGAGTAGCTTCCACCTCGTTGGGACTACTTGTTGAACACGTTAGACCTTTCTCTTACGAGAACAAGCCTAGCTCTCATACTCATTGTACTGCTATTATTTTCTACACTCCTTCTGTATATTAAGATAGGTAGTAAATGCGAATATACGTTATTGCGTGTACCTGTGGATTTCATTCAACCATTCCGAAGACGGACTATCCAGATACTCCCGGTACATCACCTACATTCCAACCACTACCTATAAGTAGGTTCCCAAAAATTAAATAAATAAAAAATACAAAAAAAAGTTACTATAATCAATGGTCTTAAAAATGTATCATTGAGGACTTTGTCCTTCAAAATTAAGTTGATTTAGTGTTGTAGATACTTAGTTTAATTTTTAAAACTAAATAATTTAGTTCAAAAATTTTGGTTTTTAAACTTTTTGTTTTTCATAAAATTTAAACTGGTTATAGTTAGTTTTGTTTAAATCTTATTTACATTGAGTAGTGTGAACTTAGTTATTTTAAATAAATTAAAAAAAAAAAAAAAAAGTATTTATTCGTAAATAAATAACTATAATCATAAGATTTTTACGAGATTACGTGAGTAATTCCCGTGTGTTAAATAATGTCTATATCATAAGAGATGAAACCTTTCTCATACTAACTCACTTTCACTCGACTGCGACAGAGAGAGGGTTATGTTCTTCGAGTGCATATTATTTAACAAAGTCATAGTTATTTCATCAAACACTTTCTCACCCCATCATCATCTTTACCAAAGTAAAAACAATTAGCTGTAACCCGCACTTACCATTACGTAGATCTTAGATAGCGAGTAACTGAGCCGAGCGCAAGTGCAAACCCATACTGCTGCGAATAAATCGAATCCAGCTTAGCTGATAGCGTCAGCGATAGCCAAGTGGATATTGCTCCTTATGCGAAGATAGCACTGGTTTTCATATAACTAGCTGACCCGACAGATGGCGTCCTATCCAAATGTCAAGTTAAAATAAAATAAAATAATGCTAATTTTTCGGACTATTATTATTATTTAGTCATTTATTTATCCATAACAATTTTACATAAAATCTTATAAGTACACTTATTTATTAATCTAGTACTTAAGTTAAATTCTTGTTTAGGATCTCTCTTCGAGTGAAGGTTTCTTCCATTTCACTTCATACTTCAATGTCCAGTTTACTCCTGCCACATTAGTAATGTCATCGAGCCACATTTTTGGGGTTCTGCTTCATTTTCTTTTCCAAAAGGATTTTCAGACCATTATGAATATTAAGAAGAAGAATTAGTCAAGTTATGAGCTTACTAACGTATCTTTAGGTTTACGTTTTTATTTTATAGACTAGCGGATTGGGTTGAAACTGGAAGATTCGAGTGGTTTCGTATTGGTTACAATTCAAAAATATTAATTTTTAGCTATTGGCTTATAGATCACCGTATATCGAGTCCACTATAACTACTACCATAAGTTTCATTAAAATCAGTCAAGCCGTTTAGGAGGGGAATAATTAGACACACTGAAATTTTGTACAAAAGAATATGAGAGTGCTTTGACTTTCGTTCCAACGGTCATTGGCTCGCATTCTAATCCTATATCAAACTTTGTTTTATAATAATTGTCATGTATTATAAGTTTTATAACGATAGGAACTCGTGCTAACATTATTTTCTTTATTTCTAGTATCGTTTCAAATTAACATAAGTTAAGTTAATGTTTTCGAGCGCGAACAGGTTGGAAATTATGTTCGCGATGAGTTTTTACTTTCATTGCCGTTATTTTTCGTACCAAAGGTATTTTTATACTCAACTGAACACAATTTATTATTAATACAATGTACTCAAATACAAGGAAAAAAAGGTCAAACTACTATTATTATATTTTTCTTTATTAGGGCTATAGCAGACATGCTTCTTTTAGCATTGGCGATCGGCAATTTTGCGAGTGTATCGATGCTGCATCGCGTTTTGGTGACTCTCTGCGTTCGATCGCAGTATCAAAATCACGCGTCTTCGATGTTATAACGACTTCCTGCATTCGGACGCGGTATTCGAATCGCCCGTTATAGCAACTGCTACGATCGCCGGTCGCCGCGTTTGGCGTTTTTAAATATGTGGTGTGGACTGTGGAATGTTGGTCGCTGCATTTTGTTTCTGAAAAGCGACTAAATCGCCGAACGCCGATGCTAAAAGTAGCATGTTTGTTAGATCCCTGACTTATAAAAAATGGGCACGTGATAAATGTATATCTGGACGTACCTCTGACTACGCAATTTTTTTTTATTGAAATATCCTAAATGTCGGGATATCAGAATGGATGTTAGAGGAATACATTCCGTAATGAACTACTTCCTGTACTAAGTAGAGTCTGCGCTGAATAATAATGATGCCAGTGTCTTAGGCACGCAGTGGCTTAGATCAGTTGAGCTACCTATAGATCGTTCACAGCGCTCCTTAGATGGCTCAACTGCTCACCTTGTTCGACTGTCCCTACTGAAGCTTGACTACTATATTTAAGAGGATGGATCACCGAAAAGAAAGCTGGCTACCGTGTTTGTTGCTCTGATTCTATATAGTGTCGGTTGCGAAATAACAGGAGTAGAACCTTGGTCTTAAGACATTTCATATGTTTTTTTTTAATATGACCCCAGTGGTCCTACTATTTAAATGATTTTTTTATTTGAATTCTGCACATGAACAAAGTATACAACAGGGCGCGATGGTGCTCATTAGGGGAGGCCTATGTCCAGCAGTGGACTGCTATAGGCTGATGATGATGATGACAAAGTATATCCCACACAGTTCTACAAACATCAATTAAAACATCAAACCACCAACACTGGGTTAGTTTAGCCGTAGGCCGGATCTAAACGAGATCGCAAAACAAACATGTATCGTGGGATTAAGCTTGCGATTTTTGATATCTCAATCCGTCGGGGTCAAAGGAGCCGAAGTCACGACACCCCTCGGTGGTCACGACGGGTGAATTAATTGTTATCGATGGTGAACGCATCACTGGAGGAAGTTCAGATCTATAGGATGCTTACGCCTTGGGGTGGCTTTGTGTAATCACTTTTTAACCGACTTCAAAATAAGGAGGTTCTCAATTCGTCGGGTATTTTTTTTTATGTGTGTTCACCGATTACTCATAGACGCCTGGACCGATATGGAAAATTCTTTTTTTGTTTATAACATACTTTCCGATTGGTGCCACAAAAATTTTGGTGTTGACTTGTTGAGGATCTTCAAAGTTGAACAGAAATACACATCGAGGGTGCAGAAAATTATAACAGTAATAGCTCAGCTTATATCAGTTGGTTTTTTAATTTTTTATTTAGCCACTTGTTTTAATGTTATCTCTTTTTATTCAATTTCGTTTCACTTTGTACCATGTTTTGCAAATTAAAAAAAAATCAAATCGTCTGTATTTTTATACGTACTATCTACTTAATCATTTTTACTAGTTATAGCTAATAATGCCGTGGAGTAGCCGTCCTTGCAAAAAGCAAATAAAAAACAGAGGGGTTGTGGCTCTGCTAAAATAGGAAAGATTAAAAAAAACATGAAAACCACAAAAAAACATCCGTTAAATATTTTGAAAATCAGAAAACTGAAATTTTTACGAAAACTATCGATTTAAATTCGCTTTAATTTACCTAGCTATTAAATAGATAAGTTTTCGAGTGTTTTCCTTATAATAATCAAACTTCAAGTTTTTTAATGGCTGACTAAATATAATTCCAAATTTAAAAATCAGTAATTTCCCGACTATAAATAAGATCGATCATACAGGGCAAAAGGTCTTGGTCGAAGCCGAAATTAAAATATACCACTGCTTTAGGCCTAACACCATAAATTCGCAACTCGATCTTAATATCGATAAAATGCCACCCGATAAGTGATCGAGATTTAAATACCTACTTTTAATTATTTGTAAAAAAAATAAGATGTGAATGACCACAAATGCTTGTTTTTTTTAAACTTACAAAAAGTAGTGTTCGCGAGATAAGGATACAGAAAATTGATTACAATGAAAATAAACATTTTCTATAGAAGTTATTCAAAACTTACAATTTCAATTTTTGAATTTAGAATTTGATAAATTTAGTGTCTATGATTTTTATATCTGATGAAATTGTCTTATTTGAAATGCTTAAAAATGTTAAATGTTAAAATGTTTAAATGTATGCAGTAATAATGTTCGGTTGCGCATTCTAAACAATTGTATTTCGAATTATGTCGGCTAGTTAGATACTCTGGAGTAAGATGACTTTTGGTCGAATTCAGCCTTAATCAGACAAATGAACGTAATTTGAATTTGTATGTCACCTTATCCTTAGGTACTTTATTTATAGCAAATAAACCAATAAAATCTGAAAATTAATGGTAATGGCAATCGATTTTTGTAGGATCCAAGTAAATTATATGCATTTGGTGTGCCTTGGCGATACATTTCGTGAATTTTAAAACAATTTTTGCATCTGACAACTTATTTTTGCAGCTGGATTAACCAAGGCCGTTGATTTTCTGATTGATACATAAGTTAAAGTAGATCGTGATTTATTTATTAATACACCCCACGATCTTGAAAATGAGAGAATTTGTATTGTTTTCTTGTAAAATAACATCTTTTTTAACAGACTTCAAAAAAAGAGGAGGTTCTCAAGTCGTCGGAATCTTTTTTATGTATGTACACCGATTACTCGGAGACGCCTCGACCGATTTCAAAAATTCATTACTTGTTCGAAAGGGTATACTTACTTACTTTACGATTGGTGCCACAAAAATTTGGTGAGGGTCTTCGGAGCTAGGAACAGAAATGCACCTCGAGATGCAGAAAATTTCTCAGCTTATAACATTGAAGTTGGTTTTTTAAATTTTTTATTCAGCTAGTAGCTAATTCTAAGGAGAAAATTCCAAGAATAATTGCTCTTCATATCTTCTCATTATACAAGAAGTGTTTGCCACAAAAAAGTAACTAAGAATTCCTAAATACACTATGCATAGTAAATACTAATTATCCAGTGTTTCAACTCAAGTCAAGATCCAGTGTGCAAATGGCGTAGTTATTATGTAAAAGACAGCTAAGCTATCTCATACCCGTATTTTATAAAATAATCGCGCTCCATGTTGTGAGATATTCACAATTATAGTTTTGAACGCTTTTTCGTTTTTTAACGCGTCCACTGCTACTCTCGTTGCCCTCACCGCCTTACATAATTATTTCCGTACGTCATGGGCACTCAAATTGTTAGAGTTTAACACGCTGAGTGCCACCCACGACATGTTGATATTGCTATCACGAACTTGGCAGCGAATCTGCAAGTTCTATGGTGCTAGTAACCTTTAAGCCCATCACACACACAGCAGATAATATATCTTATGAAATATAAATCTTGAGATCGCGCCCATACAAATTCTATGGAGGACCACACACAGCAAATATAAATTACAAAATATATTTGGTGCGATCTGTCAAGATTTATATTTCAAAAGATACATTATCTGCTGTGTGTTTGGTGCGCTTTATACAACTAATGTCCAATTATGAAAAATGACAAATAGTCTAACTATGTATGTCCATTTATAAAAATGTCCATGCACCTTTGATATCAACATGAGTGTGTGGTAATGCAATTTATTTTAGAATTGCCCATCAGATTAATGCATTCACTGCCAAGTTTGGTCTGGTAGTTCCTGAGTTCAAACCAACAAACTCTTCGCTTCTTTATATTATAGAATATAGTACCTATTATAAAGTATATAGTATAGATAAATAGATGTTTGTCAATAATGATCCAATTTAAAATCTTCTGATTCGTTTAAAAGCTTCTAGGAAAAATTGAGGGGTTACTCTGCACGCGCAGATGTATTACACACCTGCCTTTGGGCAATCTACACTTTTCATTCCATACCCGTCACTTTATGTCCCACTACCGTTCATGTTACTGGATTTAAATTTACACTACGATTAGTGAAGGGTAGCTACAATAATGGACATTTAGACATCACCACTGATCGGAGTAGGTAGAGCTATTTAGGTTCATTGACCGCAAACATTGATGTTAATATAGATATTCCACGGGATTCCGACTAATACTCCGGGATTCGATTATGCAAATAGTTTGTTCTTTTCAATCATGTTTCGATTTTTGAGGAACTAATAATTTGTATGGTATGTTCTTGTACAACTTCAGAATGAAAATGTTAAATGATTGTTGATTCTTGTATAAATATAAGAAACTGTTACATAAAAAATATATGTGTGTTCATGAATCAAGTTTCTATCTATTTATTTTACAATCCTTAAACCCGTATATAGCAAAAAGCAAAAAGCTTTTTATTATTTTTCTAACTAAAAAACGAATCCCGGGATTCGGGGAATATCCATATTATTCTATCATAAGGCAAGTACATAAAATAGCTCTACCTACTCCGATCACTGGACATCACACTAATCACACTTCACACTAATCACACTTCACACTAATTACACTATCACACCACACTAATATCACACTAATCACACTTCACACTAATCACACTATCACACTATCACACTAATCACATCACACTAATATTATAAATGCGAAAGTTTGGATGTTTGGATGGATGTTGGGATGTTTGGATGTATGTTTGTTCCTCTATAACTCGTCAACCACTGAATCGATTTGGCTGAAATTTAAAACATAGATAGATAATGACTGAGAATAGGACATAGGCTTCTTTTTATCCCGAAAAAATGCACGGTTCCGTGGGATAAACAAAATAGTAGTTCACGCGGGCGAAGCCGCAGGCGTCTGCTAGTAAATAATAAATATTAATTGGTGGAAATTTCACGCAGCGCTATCTAGAACCATCATTTTAACAATTTCTGACTTTTCTAGTACTCTTATCTCAGTTGGTCCGATAGAGCCATTTAATCCGTATTAGAAACAGGATCGATTGGTATCAAAAAAAGCTTTTGTGTAAAATGCCCATTTTCTCGCTGACTGTACATTTTTTTCAGAATTAGTGTGTGCAATGCAGGTCGAAATATCTTCAAAGGTTAAGGATAGTCTCCTTAGGACGTTTTCCTGTAGGTATAACGGTTAACGTAGCTGCAATTACTGCCCCGTCTCAAAAATTCACCCTGTATAAGTACGTGACAGTTGCGTGACAGTAATGAACCATAAAAAATATAGAGTAGTGTAAAGTACAGTAGTTCTGACTCATAACAGTAACAATACTGATTGTGCCTTGTAAACATGATAATAAAGTCAGTATTCTAGAATTTTTAGTACATTTTTAATAAAGAAAATTATAGATTTTACTGTCTTACCAATCTGTAAATTATACTACGACGGTTACATCCTCAAGATCATAATATTTTAGACCATGTAGTTTCACTTCTCAATGTACTAGGGCATCACATAATTTTAGAGTACTGTAAAATCTGTAAAATTAAAGCATTAGTAACAAAATAATGACACTCTGGCATCTGACATCTGGCAACCCCACTCGCTCGGCTCGCGCCAACTTCATTCGTTTCTTATGTGCGGGCATCGCAACATCGCAATAATTACGAAATTATTTTTTTCGCAAGAAAGTTGTAATTAAAAGTTAATAATTGGTAAAATAACGTAAACGAAGTGGTGATTATAGAATAAGAAAGAAGATTAAACTTTTGGAAAGGAGTTTATGGAAATCATCGTCTACGAGAGATGAAGGGAGGTAACAGTTTTTTGTTTACTCAATTTCACCCAATAATCAAAAAATATTACCTATAGATGCATACGACAAATAATACCGTAAATTATTTACGACAAATAATTGTTACATGTCGACAATTCGCATTAAAAAATATGTGACTACCTTCATTTTATTTTTGTCTCGTGTTTATTGTTGTATTGTTTATCGTTGCATTGTGACATTTATCCATTATGATAAACGATTTAGATTACGTCTTAGTAATAACAATTTTGTCAAAGTGCCAAAAACGGCCGGTGTTTTTTTCTTTGCATACAGGTCACCAACGATGTTGAAATACCTACCTGCGATATATTACGCGACGAGCTCGCGTTTGATAATTATCGCTCAATCTCGTGTCGTCACATTATGACGACCAATGACTTTAAGACAATAAAAAGGGCAGACTGCAGATTGTATGGATATGTCTACCTGCCAACACAGGTCAAGGGTGTAAAAAACCTAGGTCCCCAGCGTTATACTGCGTGACGCGATCACGTTTGATATCGCTTAGTCCGGAATGACTTTAAAATAACAACAACTGCAAACTGCAGATTGTAAGTATGTCTACCTGTGCATACAAGTCAAGGAGGTGGAAAACCTACCTGCGTTATACTGCGTGACGCGATCACGTTTGATATCGCCCAAATGACTTTAAAACAATAAAAACGGCAGACTGCGGATTGGATGTATATGTTTACCTGCCCACACAGGTTAAGGGTGTAAAAAACCTAGGTCCCAAGCGTTATACTGCGTGACGCGATCACGTTTGATATCGCTTAGTCTGGAATGACTTTAAAATAACAACAACTGCAAACTGCAGATTGTTAGTATGTCTACCTGTGCATACAATTCAAGGAGGTGAAAAACCTACCTGTGTGACGCGATCATGTTTGATATCGCTTAGTCCGTAATGACTTTAAAATAACAACAACTGCAAACTACAGATTGTAAGTACCTGTGCATACAAGTCAAGATGGTGGAAAATCTACCTATACTGGGTGACGCGATCCCGTTCAATATCGCTCAGTTTCGTGTCGTCGTGTGATGACGACCAATGACTTTAAAACAATAAAACTGCAAACTGCAGATCGTAAGTATATGTCTATCTGTGCATAAAGGTCAAGGGTGATATAATATCTACCCAGCGTTATAGGGCGATGCGATCACGTTTGATTTCGCTTAGTTTCGTGTCGTCACGTGATGACGACCAATGATTTTAAAATAATAAAAACTGCAAACTGCAGATAGTAAGTATTATTATGTATACCTGCCCAATACCTACCTACGTGATATTGTGTGATGCGATCACGTTTGATATCGTTCAGTCTTGTTTTATTACGTGATGACGATCAATGGTTTTAAAATAATAAATACTGCAAACTGCAGATTGTAAGTATGTTTACCTGTAAGTATTGCGTCATACTGCGTGACGCGAACAAGTTTCTATCGCTCAGTCTCATGTCGTCACGTGACGACGACCAATGACTTTAAATCCAATAACAACTACAGACTGCACATTGTACTGTACAGGTTATATTACCTGACTTTTGTAACTTTGATGAAAGCGTAGTATGTCTTCTACCACTCTCAGAGCGCGGCTATTACAATACCCGACTCCATCACCGGGAGCTCTACTTTATTTGTCATAGTCAGACCATGACAATCGGTTCATGCATTATGTCTGAATAAAGAAATATATTATTATTATAACTATCTATCTTTATCCGTTGAGGTGCCCCGCCCCCCGGACCGATTGCCTGCCTAGCCAAACCAACGCCCGCGCAACTGTTGCCAGCGGTTTAACTTTTTTTGCCAGTGATTTTATTCCTGGACTAAACCTGTTTGTGGTATCATTGGAATCGGAATTTAACAAGCTTATTAACTACTTACTTACCTGCTCAAGGGGATTACATTGTCACCACCAAATAAATTGTTTATTCCATTCCGTAAACATGTTTGGCACCTTGCAAAATAAAAACTCACAATTGTTCAAAATTGGTAGCAAATATCTGCGTCAACATGGTGCACACACTTAGTACACTACACACCTTTATTATTTAACACAAAACATATACACATCGACATTAAAAGTAATTATCTATTCGCGTTTGCAAAAGGCCAAATTACGCCATTTTGTTCCGCGCGCGACGAGCGGGAGGGCGCTCACGGCAAATAAAAATTCAATACTACTTCATTTTTCATCCTATAGCCTTGTCTGAAGTCTTTCTGATTGGTAGAAATATGTAGTTAGCCAACAAAACGAACAAAACAAACCTCATTCACTTCAGTCCTATACATCAATCACAATACCAACCTTCAAAAAGAAAATTCACCCGCAACATTCAAAATGTTGATCAAATTCAAATTTTTTAATATAAAACGGGGTTTTAATGGTTCAGTAATTATCCTAAATACCTGTCAGATTTAATTAATGCAAAACATGTATAGGTCATCGCTGAAAATCTTATTTGAACCTTCTTTCAAAAATAAAGTTTTTTTCGTATTTTTCTCTTCCGGTATTTTGACACATTGTAGAAATATTATATATTATCTATGACTTTTAGTGTTACCAGTAGTGGGACAATAATGTTACCAACAAATAAAGACACTTTCCACGTATGGGGAAGCCCTAACACCATAGAAATCGTGATTTTAATCGGCGAACGACTCAAATAGAGCTCGGGCCAGTACAGTGGCCTAAGGCACTTTGGCGGTTATAGGAACTCTCTAAACGTTGGGGTCGGATTCTGGTGGAAGGTGACCGAGACCAAGAAAACCAAAGAGACCTTGTAAAAAATACTTTAATATTTAAATATGCTATAAATATAAAGGCCTTCAGATTAAAAGGTATGACCTTAGCTTACTCTCTAGATCTAGGCAAACTGGAAGGCCATTCCAGAACTAAACCACCCAGACCATTCAAGTGGGGTGGACCGAAGAACAGATGCCAAATCTGAGGTAATCGTCTCAAGATGGGTACCCGTTCCAAGGGCGGAGACCACCACCTGCCGCGAGCTCTTCCTGCACCAAGACTGAGTTCAGGACCCGCAAAACGCATAAGAGGTAAGTAATACTACTTCATGCTAACAATTTACGCTATTTTATGAATAATTACTGCGCACTCTGCTGTACCCAATGATCTTCTACTATATCTTATAAACTGAGGTAGATGTGTTGTGTTGTGCCCCGCTCCGCGTGGCGAACTAACTTCGGGCTGGATAGCTTGAGTCAACTCGGTCACTCGTCACTGGCTGTCATTTGCGACTTGCTGCTCACGTAATTGTGAAAATTGTATTTATCTCGTTCTGACAACGAGGTTTTGTATTTCTCTGCTATCTTTTGGTTTCTTGAGTGATGTAATGTATATGAAGCTGCATATATTCTACCTACTTAGCTGTAAAACAATTTCGCCGCGTTTGAAAGCTTTTATAATGAGTTTAATATTAATATAACGTCTCTGTTGGAAAAATATCATTAGCTGTACCTAGCTATATGAATGGATTTAAAATCCCGTTTAATAGTAAGCCTCCTGTACAAATGTTGGAACAAGCTAACCAAAAGTTTAGCAATACGGAGTTACTCGTAGAGCAGTTTTGTTCAGCTACTCATAAGTTATAGTCATCAGAATCTGTGATGCTTACATCAAACATATTCCGGACAATTTTTATCTAAAACTTTTTGGACAAATTGTTCGTGAAAGCACTTCTAGATTTAGTGTTAAATCGATTTATTTTTAAGTCAACATTTTAAAATAGTAGATACCTACCTACTTGCACCGCTGCTAAATTACTTATTAAAGACTGCTTCATGGCTGCGATAGACTTGCAAGATGCATATGTTTTTTAGTACCCGGTCCATAAGGGCCTGTCATTTCTTATCTAAGAAATACGGACTGATTCTAGTCCTTTATTAAAATGAAATTCAGTGCATAAAATGATACTTATAACTACCACGACAGAGTCAAGGAAACCTTTAAGATTGGGTTTTATTATTATTAACCAAAAAAAAAAAAAAAAAAAAAAACTAATCATCTCAAAAAAAAAAAAAAAAAAAAAAAAACTTTTTTTAAGTTCGAATTAGACTCTCGTACCTAACAGGTGCCTGAATTTGTCAGAATTTTAACACAAATAGAACACTTATCTTGTTAAAATTCGTTCACTAACCCTAAGGGATTTCACGAAATTATTTCGTGTTACTTTGCTCAGCTTGTCCTGCAGTTGCCCGTGGACGGCTGTAGGTTCGCTTCGAATTGACTTGAAATTAAGAAATTTCTAGCTGCTTTGATTTAACGATTATGACTTCTACATGGTACACAACACACATATACCTACTAGTAGCTTATATCCAGATTTGTCTTTGTGGCGAAATTATATTTTAATTTCAAATAATCCTATTTATGGTATTAGATTTTTATGGATGCGCCTTTAAAGGATTGGGGCGTTTTAATTTTAACGGAGAACATGTAAACGGTTTCTGGGACTGCCGTGCCAGATACACTACCAACCTTTTAGAACTAAAAGCCGCTTCTATAGAATTACAGTGTTTCGCTGGCAAATCAATACAAAATAAATTTTGATCCGTAGCGATAAAACGAACGCTAAATGTAATTATGATGAAGAGGTGTCCAGTTTAAGCATTTAAACAATTTAAGTAGTAAGATCTAGTAGCGGCGTTATAGTGTAGCATATTCGAAAAATCCAAAATTTAAAAAAGAAGCTGGCTGGACCAGGGATCCAGATGTTTTAAAATTATTATCGATACAATATGGAGTATATCTCAAACAAGTTTGAATGATTTATGAAAATGATTTATTTGCCACTAGAATAAATATGTAAATGTCATAAGTTCGTCTCTTGAAACGAGATCCGTCCGCATTTGATTTCGATGCGTTAACTCTAGACTGGAGTGTTTATTTCTTTCTACACATTCCCTCCATTTTTCATTCATTTTAATATACTTAAGTAAACTAAGCACTAATCGTGCTACTGGAATTGGTCGTCCCTTATTGGCCTAGCGGCCTTGGTACCATGGTACTCATTGTTCATTAAATATATATAGAGATATATATATATATATATCTCTCTCAAGGCAAACTAGTTTACATAATACCACATTAGGTACTCTTTTCAACTTTCAGACTCTGGCAGCGACACCCTAGTGTCATCGCTGTTATTGAGCAAGCCTACTCAAGACTAGCACTGTAAGCGAGTGCTATAAAATTGATATACCTATCATCTTTTTCTAAAAGTTCTTTAAAACAATAACAACTGTGATTCCACAAAATGGTGGCAATTTTTGCACCAAACTTTAAATTGACCTTTTAGAAGTTATATTCTATTTGTAATCGATTTTCTAGTTAGCTAATATAAATCTGGTTCAAACTATTCGACTTTGAATACTTGTCATTCAGCGCTTGCTCTGATATTTTGTAAACGGATGAGTCAAGATGATAGAATAGAACTAAACTTTGTTTTTTCCAAGAATGAAAATAATCTGAAATCTGAATCTTGTAGGTGCTTGATCATCTTTCGAAATTCTTTCTTTAACAGATAAATTTTTCTTACAAACCGCTATTTAATGCGAGTGTCTCGACAATAAGCCGATGTATAATGCAGATTCTGTCAGTCAGATAGTGGCGTCGACAAGAATGTTTTTTCCGCATAAGACATGAGTTCACATCGGGTTACGCATAGGCGTAACGGAGTCCCAATAGAAATCTTATAACGAACCGACTCGTTTGGTCAGAAGTTCTACATTTGACCCAAAATGATGAGCGTGATGTTTTTTTTTTTGTAAAATATTTTAAGTATTCTATCGGTTTCACCAATATTTAAATAATTGAATATTTTGAATTGAATATTTATTTAGGTATTTGCAGATTCCATTTTTTGTCAAAACATGCAATCGTAAGTTGATTGTAAGACAACATTAGGTATAAATGTACCTACCTGCTTTTGCGTTAACCGCTTATGTCGTTAAAGGTCGCTAAACATCTACATGGTCTAAAATATTATGATCTTGAGGATGTAACCGTCGTAGTATAATTGATGGTTAAACAAACTTACCAAGTGAAGTTTGGCCATAATTATACGAGACGGTTACATCCGAAGAGATCAAGAAGGTCCCACCCGAACCCATAAAGGCCCTTGCTATTTTAACGACATAAGTGTCTCTGAAGAAATGAAGTTGGCGCGAGCCGAGCGAGTGGGGTTGCCAGATGTCAGATGCCAGAGTGTCATTATTTTGTTACTAATGCTTTAATTTTACAGATTTTACAGTACTCTAAAATTATGTGATGCCCTAGTACATTGAGAAGTGAAACTACATGGTCTAAAATATTATGATCTCTTCGGATGTAACCGTCTCGTATAATTATGGCCAAACTTCACTTGGTAAGTTTGTTTAACCATCAAATATATGTTACAAGATTATTAAAGTGTATTTAGTGAACAGTATAAATTAAGAGGCAGTTAAACTGCAGTGGTTTAATGTCGACTGGTTATTTGGACAAAATAAACGAAATCATAATAACCCTATTTACACCCTTTTTCAAATTGTGTTTTAAATGAATCCTAAAGTGTTAATAAGCCACTATATATTTTTTATATTTTTATATTTAAAAACGGTTTTTGCCATAAAATTACTTTTAATCTGTCGTGTTAAATTTTCGCGTGAAAACTCTAGCCGCCATTGTGCCTACCTTTGGACGTCATTATGACGTCACATGGCGTGTAAAAAAAACTTGAAAAAAAAATCTAAATTACGTACAATACAACAAATGAGCGGTATGGCGTTACGACGGCATTAATAATGGCGAACAGTGTTTTGGACATTTCAGGCACTGAGCAAAAAACACATTCTTGAAATTGAATTAGAAAACTTTTAATCCGTAGATTGATTAGTTTTTACAAAAGCTATCATAATTTTGTTTTTTTTTTTTTACTTGGTGTAAAATACCTAGGTATTTGTTTTTTTTTGCAAATTAAGTAATAGAATTTAGTACCCTCTCAGCAAAATGTGTGTTAGTAGGTAAAAATAAATTAACCGAATTGCCTGGATACCGGATATTGAACGGATATTCGCTGCATCTCTAGCTATCTTGAAATCAAAAAAAGAACTCAAGTTTTTTTTTAATTTGGGGAATGTGCAAGTAAAACCACAGGATACTCATGAGCAATAACTTCATTAAACTTTCTTGTAAGAACTTACAACTTTCTTTGAACCGGTCACTCCTTTTACCGGCCGCAAAGCAGGTGCACTTTTAATTACATACTTAATTTTATCAAAAAAATCATATTTAGCCGTCACAAAATAGTAAAAACGACTTTGTATGTATTTATAATATTTATTTATTAATATATTACAATCCAAATGTAGTTTAACGAAGCCGTGATGCATATTTTTTTAGACGGAGCATTTTTCTTGTGGAGTTTTAGTCTAAAAAACTGTAGAATAGCCAGACGTCATTTGGTGTAACTGTTAATTTTTTTTTATTTAATACCTACACTTTTTTAAAATATGGTGGTAATATTAAGCTATATTACCAGTAATTTTGTTGATCATGATTATATTCAAGAATAATGTTTAAAAAAACTTATTGCAGTGATAAAATCTGTGACAAAATAGGAACAAATATCGATAGATCGTACTAAAATATGGCTTGTTCCATTATCAAAACCAATGTCGCATATCGTCGATGATACTTTAATTCGATATAAAACTTCACTAACCACGCATACGACTTCGTTCGTCTATAAACCGGATTAAATATTTAAGTATAAGTCGTATCATAAGTCAAAAAATTCATCGAAAACAACTTCGCAAATGCGTACGATTTTGCTAGTCTAAAAGTGATCGTAATCTGGCAAAACTTACAACAACACAGTACTACATAGACGACCTCTGAAACGCAGTGGGTGAACGCCCGCCTAACACGCATGAGGTTGCGGGTTCGATCCCCGTCGCGAGACAAATGTTTGTATGATCAACAAATGTTTGTCTCGGGAGTATGTATGTATTTTAAAATATAAAAAAGAAGAATATGTGGTATATCAGTAATGTGGTTCCCATAACACAAGCTCTGCTTACTTTAGGCTACATGATGATGTGTGAAATGTCCAGAATTATTTATTTACTAGTGAACGCCCGCGGCTTCGCCCGCGTGGACTTTTATGTTTTATCCTACAAAAAAGTATCCTATGTGTTATTTCTAAACCTAAATTATCTACGTTCCAAATTTCATCAAAATCTATTTAGTAGTTATGGGAATACGTGGTAACAAACATTCAAACACACACACACACACGGACCTTCGCTTTTATAATATTAGTAGGATTATTATTTATGTCTTCTCCACAGGTTTGTTGTCCCACAATTTTCAGTACATCGGGCAGGTGCCGTCCGTCCGTCCGTCCGTTCGCACACTTCGTCCATTATTAATACCGATGTCGCGTGCACATTCTTACTCGATAACGCCTCTGCGTAATTAAAGCCCTTAAGGCGCCTACACACGACGTACTTTACTGCTAGTGGAATAGAAAAGAGTTGGCTCGAAGTTGAAGTGAATTTATGTAAAACTGGTTGATTGTTGAGCGTTGCATCTTCAGAGAATCTTAAATGCCTCAAGACCAGCAGTGCAAGTAACGTTCTTATCGATCGCATAATTTAACATTTGGAATCGACAAAATTCGATAAATTGTATTTTTCATTGATAAATCCAATTTAACCTCTTCGTCTTTTTAAATTTTCACAATCATGTCGCATTTAGTAACTTATTACCAGTTTATGACTGTACATCTTGCACTTTTAACAAACTCTTTGTGTTTTTTATAATTTCATCATACCTAGTTCAGTTTTTCTGTCTCCTTACTTTCATCATACTTTTGATAGGATATTGACACAAAAAGACGATAACATATAATCTCGACCAAGGTGCAGACGGCATTCTATCAGCAGTGCAAATACCGAGTAGTAAGTAGCGATCGCTTGACATTTAGAATCGACAAAATTTGATTTATCAATGAAAAGTAAAATTTTATCGAATTTTGTCAATTAAATGTGTAAAATCTGAAGTGGTCTTAATAGCTGACCGACCAATCGACGGCGCGCTTGCCACGCGCCCCAACGGGACTCCACCATTTAACAAGAATTTGCGCATCAATATTTTTATTACGCATTCACCAGTTTTCGATTTATAAAATGAGATAATTACACATTATAACTCAAAATAAGGAGCATATTTATATAAAGTACCAATAACAAATGTAGTTTATACTAATAATTAAATAAATTATGTAAGGTTATTTTGGCGCTGGATCATCCTACTGATTAGTTCAACTGGTAGTACAAATGATACAACTTTGTATCTCTAGTACTACCAGTAGTCAAAGCCAGTAGTACTAGTGACCCTATTATGGCATTGGTAGTATAACTGAACATTTGAGATTTGAAACGTAGTTTAGGTTCTGGAATAACACATAGGCTAATTTTTATCCTGGGAAAATGTATGCTTCATGTGGGATAAAAAATAGTACCTAGTCCACGCGGGTGAAACCGCAAGCGTTCGCTCGTACAGAAATATAACAAAATATTGTTTAATTTAAATGTTAAAAGTTGTTTCTTGAAGATTTGTATCGTTTAAATTGAAAGTTGATTAGTTGAAAAGTTGTTTAAATTGACTACACCTTGTATAGGGGATACCTTTTAAATTGGGGGCATTTTGTTATACGACACTTTTAAAACTTTTGTCACCGTCGAAACAAATTGACTAATATAACTTCTGTCACGTGTCACCTGACAGCTGTCACTTAGTCAACTGACGTATGTAATTGCTGTTGATTACAATTTTACTAGCAATTTGTTTAGTTTCGTTTAGTTTGTAGTGACAGATTTTTACGATCTATATAAAATCAACCCAAGTGATATCGTAAAACTGTAATAGAATTAGCATTTTTTCGGTCCAACTTTCTTTAACTAGTAAAAGTATTATACAGTACATTTGTAGATATTGAATAAACGAAAAAGTCCCTTCGGAGCTAGTTAATATGTGTGAAAATTGATTGCCATAGGTTATTTTGTTAGTTCTGCAGAATTCAGCGGAACTTATTTTCTGAAAAACACGGTACTCTACATGTTTCTACTTTCAACATCATGTCCACCACATTTTTGTAAAAATTACCTACTTATCAAATTATTATAACTTGTTAAACTTTCGCGATTTTTTAACACTTTATTTATAAAAGGTACGCGATAAAATCCCGTAATAATAATTATCATTATCAAATTATTATTTAGACTCATATAAAAATTAAGTTAAAAAAAATTATATGATCAGGACTGTATTCCCAAGGTATGGTAGACATATTCTTTTAGAACTTTAGGCATTTTTTAGACCCTTTGAAGATGTCTAAGGGGATAGTCAGAGGTATGTCCAAACACATGCCCACATTTTGAAAAGAAAACAGTATCTACGATTTCAATTATTTAATCTGATTCGTAAGTGGAATTAATTTTAACCTTTCAGATAATGCGATCGATTAGAGTTTAAGACCTCTGAATTTATGAGACTACCTAAAACTTCAAAAAATAGGAAAAATTTCACTAAATCAGATCGGCAATTAAATTATTATAAAAAAATCAATGGGTATATAACCCAAATTCGAAACTAGTTAGTGTGATTTTTGTCAGTAAGCAAAAAACACAATACTTTAAAATCAGGAACAATACTAATTACCTATTTAAGGCCCTCTTATCGCCGTAACTAACGAGGTATCGTAAACTCATAAATGAATTATACAAGTCTTGTTTGTCGGCAATATCCCGGAATACAGGATGTTTCAAAAGGCTCATCAGAGAAAAAAAACCTGACGGAAAATAAACTTCCTCTAATACGAGTATTCTATAAATCTATATAGAATACTCGTATTAGATCGCTCAGTCGCCTTACAGGTGTGAGTGATAGAATAAATGAGTTAAATACCTAGCTAAACGCAATGGCGGAATATTTGTCTCTGTGTGCGTTCGCTGAACGCGTTTTTTACCTGTATGTTTTTGATAGGTAACTACCTCGTTATTTTTCTTAGTTTCTATTATTAATGTATGTTACCTTCTTTTATGTATAACGAGAACACAGTGTCCTGGACAAACTTAATATAAGTTTTTTGGATACTTACAACAAAACCTTATGTAACTTTTTATTAAATAAATAAATAAAATAAAATAAATAAATATAATAAGTGTTGTAACTAAATGTTCCGAGTATTATTTATTTTCTATGTACTTACCTAATAGGGAACATGCGTCTGATTCAAAAGCGGGTTAAATGTATTTTATTATGAACATTGTTGCTTTAGAGGTATGTGTGTGTAATTATTTTTTAATATTAAACCATTTTCGATTAGAAAATAAATTTTAAAAATTGCAAAAAATAGTAGGAATTTCAAAATACTTGAAAAGGATGTGAAAGGATGTGACGACACGAGTTCATAAGATGAGTCAAGGACGAGTCAGATATAACGATCCATAGATAAGTTTTTTTTTAATTTTCACAATTCCTAAACTCGAACTTATTGTTGTCACAGATTACTGTTGTACTTAGTATCAATTTGTGAACTTTGACGCGTGACGTCACAATTCAAAAATTGTTACTACAACAGTAATCTGTGACAACAATAATAAACGTGTTTCAGATGCGTGAAAATGTTGGTAAATTTTAAAAATTATTTTTGTTATAAAATTTTAGTTTTTCGGCGCTGGAATTTTTATTACGGTTATTTGACGATATAACCTATCGTATAAAATCATTAAAAAAAATTGTGGGAGTTCCCTATTATGTATTTTCTCTATGCTATCGTATAAATCTAGTGATGGTGTTTTAAGATTGAGCCCGATGACTAATGGCTCAGAAACTTATACCATGGGATCAAAATACCCAAACCTCTAACAAACTTCTAGGCCTCTATTAATAAACTGGTATTAACTTCTGTCAAAATTGCGCCACGGATTAAACTATTGCTATCCTTTTTAGTTGAACAGTGACAAATAAGGATGGCAATAGTTTAATCCGTGGCGCAATTTTGACAGAAATTAATACGAGTTTATTAATAGAGGCCCTAAATCATACGAACATTTATTTTGTACGCTACAAGAATCGAACTTGCACCTCTCGACTCAGCCAAGCACTCGCCCACCAACAAAGTCGTCGCATGAATTATGATGCCTCTTAAACACGTAAATGGTCGATGTGTTCATCAGCACTAATTACTGTAATATTTTTAGAAGAAAAGCTATCCCATTCAAAGCTTAGCCAATGACGTAATGATCACTATCAAGATTATCGATTCCCATTTCTGCATTTAAATGGTCAATTTACTACTCTGGACGGTGATTGGTATTAGGCCACCCTGGGCATCATCTAGATAAATGACCAAAACTGAACGAAGTAGTAATTATACGTCGAGTATCTATATTCCGATCACGTCTTTTTATTGAAGCGCTCGTAGCGTAATCTACCTACTAGACGTTCTTAATAGATCATTGAAGATTAGCAACCTTCAGAGCGGTCACAATTTGGAAAGGTGACTACAACTGGCATTAAAGGCATGGTTCTAACCTGTATTTAAATATTTCATAAAAAAATCTGTGCTTACTGCACAAGGACAAAAGTTTAAGCACCCTGTATGGTATCTACGTAAATGACCCAAATTTCCTAAACTAGCCTTATTTATTGCCGTAAGAGTAGGTACCACCAACCCGTGAAATACAACCTACTAAACGGAACATTCTCGTTATCTACGTTTCGCATGTTCTGTAGGAACATTTTTATTTTTTCTGAGTTGTAAAATAAATTGAGTATGAAGAGGTTGGGTAAGCTAGATAAGCATCACTTATGTTTAAAAAAAAACAATAATGAAGACAAAATGAGCGAAGTAATGTAAAATTTATAATAATATTTAAAAAAAATGCAAAATCACAAAATTCACAGTTCGGGATGTTCCAAGATTTTTTTTTTGTGAACACTTTTATCTAGCAGAACAAGCAATCGTATCAACATAATCTTATAGTTTGTCAAAATTCTGGAAAAGAAAACTACAACTTTTGTCAACAAGAATATAATAGGTATGACTTGATTGCTGTTCTGTTTTTAGTTAGCTTTTAGATCTCACTTGCTTTAAAAAATAAGAAAGGTTATCGATACGAAAAGTTGGCCACTTGTTCATACGAAAGAAGAAGAAGAAGATACGAAAACGAAACTGAGATTCAGTTCAAAAGTGATTGAACAACAACCGCAAACATCAGACATAAGGATGCAGAAACACATGTTGCAAAGGAAGCCGAGAAAACAAAACAACTGATTACACTCTTTCGCACTAAAGTTTATCTTTAATTCGACTGTCAATCTCGGAGTCACAATGAAATCTCCACAATCGGTGTTGTGGAATCGACGTCGGACGTCGACGTCAGCTGATGTCAGTGACGTCCACGTCAGCTGATGTCAGTGACGTCCACTGACGCGTCACAGCAGCTTGGTGGCAAAGACACCGATACGTCAGATAAGCATCACAAGTATTTGCATTTGGATTTCTAAAATGCACGTCAGGACTATGGGCATTATTGTAAAGGTAACAAATGTTTTAAAACTTTTGTGCTGCCCGTACTGACTATATTTTAGTTGTATATAAATAGACCTAAGGTTTTTCAATATAACTTCTAAATTAGCTAATATTTAAATTTATAGCAGTTTTGAGCAAAATATTTTTTAAACGTCTGCTGTGTCAATAATTACGTTTTAAAGATCTCAATACGCCTCGAATGCCTTGATAAAATTAGCCATGCCCTACATAAACCCTTTATACTTTACCTATATCAGACATCACATTATATACACATCAGTTCATCATCATCATCATCTCAGACGTAGGACTTCCACTGTTGGACATAGACCTCCCTCAAAGACTTCTTGTAGTTCTTATTCCTAAGTGCATTAGAGTGCATTTCATAAATAGTTTGACAGGGTTCCAAATTCCTGTTCTTCTATCTAGAGGAAAGTCTCGGCAATACACAATGCTCCATAAGAGTGAACCTCGTATTTTTTATAAGTTCTATAAAAAGCATAATTAAAATATTTTGATAGTGTACCAAGTTCCTAGATATTTTTCCATATCAAAGGAAGGCTCGACAATACACCTACTTGATCTAGATACCTTAAGTGGATTGACAAGTGTATCACATTAATAAAAATACTTTCTGCAATAGAGTTTCTTGATCAAGTGTACAACATTGTAAATTCATTACTTTGTACAGCTAATGCTGCTACTTTTTCATTTTCTATTTTGGTTTCAAATACTTTAGTTTTTCGCTTTTATTTTGCGTCAATGGAAGACGTGGGTGTAATATTTATGAAGGAAACCAAATGAAGAAAGAATTTAATTACGAAATTATAAATGCAAACTTGTTTCTACACTTTATTTCAAGACAAGCACGACTACTTTATAATCTTGAATACGTATAAGGTAAGTTCGTATTAGTTGGTAGTCAATTCTGGCATTGGTGTTTTCAACATGAAACAGGATAACGGATTCTTTTGAGGATTCGGACGCGGCAAGTATTTTATTAGATCTTAGGGTAGTCAGAATCCCTAAACACATATTTGGTACAAAGCCTATAGGTATGCTCTGTGGTTTGAAAGCCATAAAAATATGATTTATTAAGAGATAAGTTTGAGAAACTGATATCTAATTCTTTCTATACAATAAAAATTCGTATTCAGTACCTTTTACATAAAAAATCACACATTTATAACTATAGTTTAGTTTAATTTAAAAATAAATCATTCTTAATTAAAAGTTTGTATTGTACGATACTCGTACTCGTACGTAAACTGAACTAGCTTCTGATTAATGTGCCTCCTTTCGTTGTTTTCATTACAGTACCTACACAAGTAAATTTACAACGTAGAAGTTATTCGGACTGCACTGTATTAAATTCAGTAAAAATAATGACCATCTGACCATCTGTTCATCAATTCTCACCCTTAAAGTAAACAATAGGGCGCACAAATATTGTTACGAAACCGCGAATCATCATCTCAATATATCACACCTCGTTGGCTTAGGAATTTGAGTGTATACATTAAGCGGACGAAGCGGTCCACACATTTTATCCGCTAGAAAATTATCCTTATAAAAATGATTTTTCCGGCATTTGTAATAATGTATGTATGTGTCTACAAAGTCTGGAGAGGCTTGTTTAATAATTTTTAAGATACAATTCGTTTTTGAAACGCAAATAAAAAGTATAATAACTAAAAATTTTAAAGGGTATTGCTAATTACGCTTTTGAGACTGAGAGAGGTTTTACAGTTTGAGAAAGCTGATATTCATTACTTTATCGGGTTCCTTGTAAATCGTTACTAGAGCATGTTTTAAAATTTTAAAGTTATGATCAACGCCTGAAGCGGTTTTACAATCAAATGAATTACGACTTGTAGGAGCAAAGAAAATTACAAATATGGCAAAACTTTTCAGATTGGTTTTATTAAAGTTACTCACAATAAATATTAAATGACATTTTAAACATTAATGAAAAATATTTATACTGAGAAAAACGAAGCAAAAGATTCTAATCATAATAACAAATCAAGATTTGCAAATTCGTAAGATGAAAATAAAAGCTTGAGTATTTTTTGTTTTCTCAGAGGATTTTATAAAAATAGCGGACTTTTGTCCGCTGACCAACACGTCTAAACTGAAACGAAATCTACCCTTTATTTATTCCTAATACGTTGCTCTTTGATACACCGTGAATAGGACTCACTCAACAAATCGTTAATCAAACGAGGCATTGGATTCGAATCAGGTAGTTCTATTGTACTAGATATGTCGGCATGCTTGTGAGCTATGATTTATAGATCAGATTGTACTTGGATCATGTCATGGTCTTCAAGCTACTAGTCGTAATACTAGTTAGTAGCATGATATGACAGCTCTGCCACTTGATTGTCTATCTTTGATAGCGACCAAACTCGGTCTCAATCTCAAAAATGATAGTTCACTGACCACGCAATTAGCTTCTCATCTTAACGAAATCGAACGCGACGAAAGATACCTAGTTTCGTTTTGACTGTTTGAGACTTATTTGAGGTTTGAGACAAGTTAGACAATCTACTGATTCTAAGGCGGGCCCTAGAAGATCAATTTTATTGCACAATATTATTTACCGTTTAGGGTATAAATTGAAGATCGTTTTGGTTCAAATTATATTTCAATCATATTGTACAATTGGACTACTGTACAATGATATTGTAGGTCTAGGGCCCACCTAAGGTGGAGTGGTTCATCGAATATTGTTTGTTTGTTTAAGTCAAAAATAAACAGCCTTAACGATATAAAAAAAAAGATTTTATTATAAAAATAGATTGTAAATAGAAACAGAAAGCTCCTAAGTATATCAGTCACTATATTTAACTTTAACTATATCTAGTAGGTAAGTTATAAAAGCCGGGTAAGTACTATTTATTTTACTAAAATGAAAATGTACTACAATTTGTATTTACAGGACCGGAAGTCCAAAAGCATAAAACAAAACAAAATAATAAAACCGTTAATATGCAAATAAATATAAATGTAGCTGTTGTAACGCACAAAATCAATTATAATAATTGATGCATTGCAGATCCCATACTACTGAACCATGACGCACAGATGACACTTTTCCCATAATCATCCCGTCACCCCCATCACCACTCTCCCACGTTTCCATCTCAATCATGTTTTATGTTATTTCACATCATTTATCTATTTGTAATTGCGTGTAATATCAACTAATTTCCGTTATTTGTAATTGTTTTGTGTACCTAGTTTATTGTTCAACTAAGGTCTATTCACACATATCAGTGAAGCCACAGTTCCGACAATGTCCACTTAGTTCAGTATCAGTGCTATAGTGTAGCGTCAGTGATTTAATTCACACATGTCAACAGAGTCATTCTGTAGACTTCCTTCGAATTCACTCAAGTGACCGAGCTCACTAAATACACAAGAATGTATTGTGAGATTCAAATTTCAAATAGGAGAAATCTCACAGCGGATTCAGCTCTTCGACGTTCGAAGTGAGTTTACAGAATGACTCTGCAGTACTCAGTTCACGGAGCTTCCGTGATTGTCGTCACTGACACGGAGAGCACTGTGTCGTCACTGACACTGACAAATGGGGATGCTTTCATAAAGAACGTATGAAAGATATTTTGCACTGGAACTGTGACTTCACTGATATGTGTGAATCGAGCTTTATAGTACGTAAACATTTGAATACATTATATTTTTTTTTTTTATTAAATTTGTCGATTCTGTAACTTTGTAACAAATCATGCTTGTAATGTTTAGAAATCATTCATACAGTGCAAAAAAGAGAGCTGCTACACCTGTAAAATAAAATATTTAAAACATCGCACTGGTCTCATGTTTTAAATATTTTTATTTCTTGTCAATGCAGCAACGAGTATGTAAAATAACATTGTATCATAAAAAAAGACGAATGCTAAACGTTTGCAACTTTGTCAGGACTCATATTAAACAATTATCAAAATTATGCTGCCAAGTCATATAAAATTACGATAATTTTTCTCTTCGGCTTCTGTAATTAGAAGCTTTGGAATTTCTACGTAACACTACAACAAACATTGAACTTGGCCTTGGGCATTATTTGTATTCAGCCTCAATATTCCATACGTCAAATAAAATACAGTGACAGGCTGATAGCACCTTGCAAGACGCTGCATAGTTTGTGAGAGTGACTAATTCTTAAAAAATCATGAATAAAGGTTAGAACCACTAGATGAAATAATATTAATAGGTAAGTATTTTAACTTTCTTGATCACAATAATTTATGTTTAAAAATACATAGTCACGAAAATTTATTGAGTTACTAGCTTCCGCCCGCGGCTTCGCTCGCATGGTACCCGGATATAAAGTGGCCTATGTCCTATTCCCGGGCATTATCTATCTATATTTTAAATTTCAGGCAAATTGATTCAGTTGTTGTCTTAGTTGTAGTTATAGAGAAACAAACTTATATCCAAACATCAAAACTTTCACATTTATAATATTAGTATGAATTTTGATAGTGTGATTTACCTTTTTCCATTAAATTCTGTAATATAGACGAAACGTCAGGATTTAAATATGGTAAATAACGCGATTCACTGTGTCTATGTTTTTCTAAATAAGAAAATCAGAAGCATTGTACCTGTAACTTTTTTTAGAAAAAAACATGACTTCAATCATTGAGAATTAAGTAAAAAGAGTAGGTAAAGTAAATTAAGTAAATCATTACTAATTTATCTCCCAAGCAATGCGATAAGATCGGAACCTTACTCAAGTCACTAATAATTTGTTTATTCAAATCTCCCCGCGGGAGGCTAAAATGACGTGCCTGAGACAACCCGTTGACAGCAAATTATATCGTTCGTGAAGTTGTGAAAATACAACGACATAAACAAAATGTACGCACGCAACAATCGGGTTTTAGTACGGCTCGTACGTAGCTGGCTACTGTAGGCTAAAATGTTATGCAATTGCTTTGTCTGATAGCTTTTTTATAAAAAAAATATTTTGAGATTTGACTGTTATAAGTTTAAAATTGATAAAATGGTTTGGAATGAATTATTTTCAACTGTTCACAAAACAAAAACTGTCAAATAAAAATCTGATTTTTTTTTAAATTATTGTTATTTTTGCAATTTTAATGAAAAAACAAAACGATGATAAATAAAAAAATTGCATTCGATAATTCCCAAATTGTACTTCTCTAGGATTAAACCAGACTTTAAGATTTTAATATTTAAAATTGAGTCATACATTGCAAAACATAAATCACATAAAAAAGTGAAATAAACCCCTTCACCTTTGCGCAACCCTCGCCATAGCGGGACCAAACACCGATTACTAGTAATAATCATAATACGATAAAAAATACAAAATATATTTACGGAACCTATTAGCACCTCAGGCCATATCCGGTACCGAATCACGGGGTTCAACCCCATTCGATGACTTGGCAGAGTATGGTAAAGTTAATTTGAATCTTACTTAAAATCTTGTGGCTATGTTTTTTGCTATCACCTTTTCGTCGTAGGTAGGTATTTTATTAGATATTTTGTAATAATCTTTATATGATTGGTGGATGCTGAAAGACACGTGTTTAAAATTTAATGGAATTGAATCTATCAAAAATAACTCATATCTTAATTATTATGATTTTTCAAAATCACCTTAAGTTTTGACATAATATGTATACTATAGTCCTAATCATCTGTCAGTTATCAGGTAAAAAATAAGGTTCCAATTTATATTTTACTAAAATAAGCCCGCAGTTTTGCTCACATTGGAAATTACACTTACGGATTCAATTTTCCACCGAAGTATTGTTTGAAATCAAACAATACTTACAAACTTGCGTAGTGGAGACAATAAATAAAATATATACCAATCTAGAATGCACAGAGTAGATACAGAAACCAACTGACTAATCTTTTTGTAACAGGAACCAATAAAGTCTCACTACAGAATTTCAAATTGTTTTTAATTACAGTCAGACCGTATTACCCGCTTATAAACCGCACCGTGTTATATATTAAGCGGCTAATGAAAACAAATACCGATCTTGTTAAACACTATTCGGATTAAACGGCTAAAGATTATTGGACTGTGTAACAGTTGGACTGGATTTTAAGCCATTTGGTGACCAAGTAATGGCGATAACTAGTAAATATTATAAAAAAGAGCCCGAAAATGTTTTTAGACCTTTCATCTTGTTTAGATTTTATGAGTAAATAATGTCTTCTTGTTCTTGTTATTGTTCAAGTGGGCTTGGGCCAGACATGGTGTGCAGAAGTGGAGACGGCAGATGGAGCAAGTTCTTAATGGAATGGAGACCACGGCTCGGAAAGAGGAGCGTTGGCAGACCAACCTCCCGATAGTCTGCGACATAAGAGCATATACCTGGACAGACTGGACTAGGAAGACCAGTGATAGATCAATGTAGAAGAAAATTGGAGAGGCTTATGTATGCCTTGCAGTGGACGAATATGTGCTGAAGAATAAGAAGAAAGTCTTTTTGGTACCGAAAGTGTCAATAATTGGTAAACCTGACCAGAAGACCACTCCTTTTGTTCAAAAGAAATAGGAGTCCAGAACATGGTTGCTCACAACAATTCAATTAGGAAATTCAAACAAATAAAATGTGAGTTATTTGGTTCACGATTGAGTTTAGTTGGTAGCTTTTAATCAAAAGTGCCGACAACATAAATCGGTAAAAAACTCATGCATAGAATACTTTCTTCGGCCTTTAAGTATAGCTTGTACTGTTAGCACCAGTTTGTCAATAATATATTAGAATTGCTCATCTATCGTGTTTACACAAGTAAAACCATAGAAAAGGGCCTTTTTCTAATTTTTCTGTCAACCGTTTTCATATTTTTTACTTAAAACGTTATTGATTTATCATTAGTTATATCAAAATAAATAAATTTATATTTATATCGATACAGTAGTTCTCACTACTTACTAATTAAAACTATTATTTTTTACAGATTACTAGCCTCCGCCCGCGGCTTCGCTCGCATGGTACCAGGATAAAAAGTAGCTTACGTATTATTCCCTTATACCTATCTACTTACTTTTATTTTAAATTTCAGCCAAATCAGTTCGGCCTGTATTCTATTAAATGACAACCGCTTTGGTTTTGGTTCGAACTCTTAAATGTCAGCCATTTGGTGAATAGTAGAATAGCTTTTCAAAAATTTGTACTGGCAAAGTTCAAAACCTCACCACAACTGAGTCGTTTGTTATTAGTAGTCATGGAAACAGTCGCTTTAGTTGAGGTTTTGGTTGAGGTTGATAAAAAGTTCGGTACCGGAATCAGGGCCCTGAAAGTAATCATGTACCTAATCAATATTTCTTTTAACGGCACTCTGCTAAAACAATTGATACCTACATCATCAAAATAAAATATCAGAACTAATGCTAATGGTACTTATTTGGGCTCAAATCAGTGTAGTTAGCTGTCAATTTAGCGGCACCATGCTCACAGGAAAAACACCTTTGTAATAATGAACAAAATAATAAATATTAATTAGAAAGTTGAAATATTCGAAATGTTTGGTATCCTTAAAACTTGATCGTCGTTTGTGTGAAGACCCGCCTGTGACGCAGGAGGTTGCGGGTTCAATCCCCGCTGAGGGACAAATGTTTGTATGATCTCCAAATATTTGTCTCGGGTCTGGTTGTTTTCTATGTAGGTATATTTTGTATGTATTTACAAAAAAAATGAGTAAGTATCAGTCATGCATCACACAATCACACAAGCTCTGCTTAGCTTGGGGCTACATGATGCTGTTTTTTTTTAAATAAAGATAACAAAAACGAATTTTAAGATTTAATCCTTTTAATCCTTTAATAGTATCTACTTAAGTGTAATAAGCACTTTTACCTACGTAGTTATTTGGATTTACATATATTAACACGGAAAATCGCATTATTTACCTTTTTTAATACAATGATAGGGATTAGTGAAAAACCAGTTTCAGGAAATAATTCGTGGAGGAGCCAGTGCCTATTGGGCAAATAATAACTTTATACTTTTATACTAACTTTTATTCGTGAAATAAACAAACAAACCATAAATCTACCTATTCAAATATGTATTTGAATCGATAAAATGAATACCTTAGGCATTCTAACCATTAGAAGCAAACGGCTATAGTACTGTCAATATGTCGCCGTTCCATTAAACATTAATATAATATAAATTTATATTTAATTACACAGCAAGTAATAGACGTAAGTTTAACTATGTGGAATTCAAACACTTCACGAGATACGTTAATTTTAAGTAATGAATATTAAGTGCTATGAAAGTCTATGAATTACGTGGTTATAATTTGTTCATAGGCTGAGGCCAAACGAGCGTAATTTTGAGTTGTGAGTCCTGAAAAATGAGTCGCGTAATCTACTTTCAACAAAAACAGACAACTCATTTTGCGTCGCCGTGTGAATCAAACAGGACTTTTCTATGAAAATTAATGCAGCAGAAATCACGCGACTGAAATTACGCGACTCACAACTCAAAAAAAAAAATACGCTCGTTTGGCCTTACCCTGCTTTGTCAATTATTACTTTCGAGTGACAAAAGCTTTATATATCGGTCATTCGCCGTTTTAAAACAAAAACTCAACGAGTATCCACAGAATTACAATAATTTCTACATGTGTAAGTATCAATTCAAGTTTAATATTATTTCGGCTCGTATTTTAAGAGCAGTATCAAAATTTTATAACAGCTCCCTCCGAACTGGCTTCCAATTTTTGTAAATCGCTTTCATTATTGTAAATGTCAGCGTATTTTACTGATGTCGCGATAACAGCTGATGATCGCAACAGGCTCGTCCTCACGATAAATACTTTAAAATCTCAAACACTAACCAGTTATCTTGATATGGATTCCCAAACGACTGATTTATTGAAATGCAGCAAATGATAAGCAAATACAGTTTAAATACCCTTTTAAATTACCGTACTTTAATTCCAACTCACAAACATAACTCCGCAAAATGCACATGCGTTAAGCCTGGGATACACTAGGGAACATTTTGTCCCGCAACATGACGCGCAACACGTAATTTACGTGACGCTGCAACGTTGCATATTGTCCCGAAACATGCCCCGCAACATTGTACGTGACGCGGGGCATGTTGCTTGCTCCAGCGTCGGATACACTAGGGGACATTTTGTCCCGCAACATGACGCGCAACACATAATTTACGTGACGCTGCAACGTTGCATATTGTCCCGCAACATGCCCCGCAACATTGTACGTGACGCGGGGCATGTTGCTTGCTCCCGCCTCGAGAGCGAGCGCACGTGTCCCGCGGTGTCGCGCCATTTGTTACCAAGTGTAGTCGCGTACGCAACGTGCCCAGGCCCCGTCAACTCTCTTGTGACGGTAGGTTCGGGAAGATGGAGACTAGGCGTGGTACTTCTACGTATATTCGGACAGAGTAACTGCCTTTTACCAAAATTCAGTTAACAAAATATGCCCTGGTAATACAATTCTTCGGCTTTTATACCATGTTGTTATCCCTACCTTACTTTTTAAATATTTCCGGCAACTTAACAATATAAAACTTCCGGAGTGTAAATTGTACTATTGAACTTCGTATCGCGTCTCAGAGTTCCTCAGCGAAGGCCTAATAGTTCGAGAAATTACCTATCAAAATAGCAGTTCAAAACAAAATAAACAAAATAAAAACTTTTTAGATACTTACAGACTTATTTTTATTTGCTGGAATGCGAATAAAAATATGTCAAACAATGACAACCATCAAAATGTCTTCTACGTTTCAACCAAGGAAGTTTTATACCTACTAGAATGCTGACTGACATTTAATGTACAAAGGATTTTGAACCTTATCACGACTATCCAACGATCTATTATCATTTAATCTTGGTTATAAGGATTGTTGGTCTTGTTGAGAGGCTTTCTTGGTAGCTTTGTCTCTTTCACACTCGTTGTTGGATGAGTAGGGTGCCCATGTCATTTAAATTTCAGGATATTTTTACCTTATCGCGCTCGACAAAATCAGCGCTTGATTTCGATCCATGGTTTCGATCCTTGAATTCGATCCTTGATTTTGATCCTTGATTTTGATTTCGATTTTGATTTCGATCCTTGATTTCGATCCTTGGTTTCGATCTTGGATTTCGATCCTGGATTTCGATCCTTGATTCTTGAATTTTGAACCTTGAATCTGAAATCTTGAATCTTGAATCTTTGAAGTGACAGCTGTCAAACTTCAAATGGCCATATCTCGGAAACTACTCGTCCTAGACTCCCCGTTCCCAGTTCAAATGAAAGCTATGACCAAGATCTTCATTTGAAGTGACAGCTGTCAAACTTCAAACGGCCATATCTTGGAAACTACTCGTCCTAGACTCCCCGTTCTCAGTTCAAATGAAAGCTATGACCAAGATCTACATTTTCACTACCAGCTGTCAAAATGACATCTGTCATCTGAAATGTAGATCTTGGTCATAGCTTTCATTTGAACTGAGAACAGGGAGTCTAGGACGAGTAGTTTCCAAGATATGGCCGTTTGAAGTTTGATAGCTGTCACTTCAAATGAAGATCTTAGTCATAGCTTTCATTTGAACTTTGAACGGGGAGTCTAGGACGAGTAGTTTCCAAGATATGGCCGTTTGAAGTTTGACAGCTGTCACTTCAAATGAAGATCTTGGTCATAGCTTTCATTTGAACTGGGAACGGGGAGTCTAGGACGAGTAGTTTCCGAGATATGGCGGTTTGAAGTTTGACAGCTGTCACTTCAAATGAAGATCTTGGTCATAGCTTTCATTTGAACTGAGAACGGGGAGTCTAGGACGAGTAGTTCCCGAGATATGGCGGTTTTAAGTTTGGCAGCTGTCACTTCAAAGATTCAAGATTCAAGATTTCAGTTTTCATATTCAAGAATCAAGATTCAAGAATCAAGGATCGAAATCAAGGATCGAAACCAACGATCGAAATCAAAATCAAGGATCAAAATTGTATCAGTATTTTAATTGAAAAATCGTGCCCTGAAACATCACGTAAATCAGAAAATGATGTAAAAGGCCCCTTAGGGACTAGGAATGTTTAGTTTATAAATTATGGTCACCCTTTAGAAAGAGACACACCGCCCAAGTTTTATCTCTCAAGCGGATCGCGTTTTCTGTCACAGTCAGCATTCCTGTTACGTAGGTATAAAACTTTGGTTTCAACACACTCGATATAATTACTATGTACGCAGCACTAATAGCCACAACCTCCTCGGGCGACATTTCTATAAACACTGACTAGTGTAGCCGGCAAAATGTTCCAGGACAATTGTCGCGGGACACTTCACGTAGTTGTTGGGGACATGTTCCGCAACATGTCCCCTAGTGTATCCCAGGCTTTATGCTGACGCGTCTCTAAAAGTAAACGCTCGCAAAACGAGCAGCGCAAATACATCGTTCTAGGTATGCTATTAATTTAACGTTTTATGTTACAGTGGTCAAGGAAAAAATGCACGCGTGGCGCACCGGCCGCCAGGTACCGACCCGCACGTAGGGAAGGGATGATCGAAAATAATAGGGGAAGAATTTTAAATTTATGTTTTTTGCAGCTTGCGCAGGTGATATAACGTGTGCGCGTGCGCCGGCGGCTCACTCGGACGCGACGCCCCGGCCGCGCGCACGTCCCGTGAAGCCTCATTGTGTCTCCAGCTCCCGCGCCGACCGCACGCGCCGCGTAAACAAACACGATGCTGCAAGAGCTCCAACTCGTTCAAGGGCAGGCGAACTACGTCGTCGTCTCGCCGAACTACTTGACAAAGACCTCTGAAAAACGAAATGTGCCAATCGCTCCGGCTCCTGAGAAGAACTACGTCACTCACGATACTCCAGCGAATATGCAGTATAGGAAGAAAGTGCACTTTAGGACTAACCCGTACACAGGGCCTCAGGCGGCGTCGATCGCTCGTCGCAATGCTAGGGAAAGGAATCGTGTGAAGCAAGTGAATGATGGCTTCAATGCGTTGAGGCGACACCTGCCCGCTTCCGTCGTGGCTGCGCTTTCTGGTGGCGCGCGCCGCGGCTCAGGCAAAAAGCTGAGCAAAGTTGACACTTTACGAATGGTTGTGGAATACATTCGCTACCTACAGCAACTGTTAGATGAAAGCGACGCAGCTTTGGGTATCACACGAGACAAAGAAAACACACCAAGCAACTCCCAACCGATGACATCTCTAGATATGGATGATGGGTTCTTCTATGGAGGTGGATCTCCGTGCTCCGAGAAACCTGGTTCTCCTGCCCCTTCAGAATGTTCCTCTGGAGTTTCCTCATCATATTCTGCGGTGGATAGATACGAGGTACCTTCGCAACAGCAGCTCGGTTCTATGGACGAAGATGAGCTACTGGATGTCATTTCGTGGTGGCAACAGAAATAGCATTGTAAGTATTTCTTAATTTTAAAAAATGACACTTGATTTTTGCTCTGTTTATTTGTTCCCATTTTTTTTTCTATGATTTTAAATTACCTAAAGTATCTGATCAAACATCTTCTATATCAATTCCAATATCAATAATCAATTGCCTATTTTTTTACGAACACTTGATTTACAAAATCAACATATTATTATTTTAATTTTGTGTGTAAAATTCTTCCAAGCCCAATTGCCAGTTAGACTAAACTTTATTTTCTTTGTTCGCAGGTCAAACAGATTCCACTTGGACAAATCCCTCCGAAATACGTGCATTATTATGAGTACTGCATTTATTTACGAAAAGACTCTTGTATATCTAGTCAGAACCACTAGTGCCTTACGATATTATTTAGGAGACAGTGAGTGAGAAAATCGAGAAACAGACTGAATAATTCACACGAATTTTCAAACAATTTCGTGTGAATCTTTACTGCATTTAACAGTAATTTTAATGATCATATCCCAACCTTTTACATTGAAAAATGCCCACCACTTTCGGTTTCCTTTCAGAATGTATACGCAACAAAAACTTTTAATACTTATGTAAAATTTCAAAATGTGAACTTAATAAATCATAACTTCATCGGCAACAATTTATTTGCGGATATTTTTTTATATAAATGCGTCCATGTATGTTAACTTTCGTAACTTGTAATATTTTTGTCAATGCTTATTTCTGTTTTGTTATTATTAAAAAAAAGCAGATTTATCACCCATTTTAGTTATTAGAGGTTTATGTTATAAATGGCGGTTCCGAATAATCACAAACTTATTGTACATTGTTACCTGTTAGTTGTATGTAAGCTTGTAAGAACCGAGCCAGTCTACATTGTAAATAACTTAGCTTTAAGTAGGTTGTAAACGAATAAAAATATTTATTGAACGTAATTGCATCATCTTTTTATCTGCCTTGTAAAACCTCACGTTATTTTTAGGTTCTAAAAATAGTGAACACAGATCGTCTTTCTCAAACTTTTTGAATTATAGCTCATAATCATAACTAGGAAAAGTTAGAAATATATATTATACATTGATCAAACAAACGAACAACTTTTTTGTTTTTCATTTTAAGACTTACACAGCTTTGATTATATTTACATAGTTGTTTCCAACTCAGCCGAAACATTGGTAACTAGTGAACGCCCGCGGCTTCGCTCGCGTGGACTACTATTTTTGTATTCACGGGAACCATACAATATTACCGGGATAATAACCTCTTGAATAAATAGCCTATGTGTTATTCCAGAACCGTAACTATCTACATTCCCAATTTCATCAAGATCGGTTTAGTAGTTATGGAGATACGTGGTAACAAACATTCACACGCACACGGACTTTCGCCTTTATAATATTAGTGGGATAATATAATAATTAATTAACGCGATAAAATCCTTTGTCAATGTATTCTTATCTCGTAATTTGAAAAGGTAACTGATAATGAATTAAATTTCAGAAAGGTATCTTTAGAATATTTTTGAGTGCCTGATACTCGTATCTATATTGCCTGAATCAAAATTAACGTAGATACTACTGGAGATTACTGTCATGAAGTAATTGTGTCTATTCTTTACAATCTATTTTAGTGATGTACCTACTTAGAAAAATGTAAGTACATTTTTCTAAAATCCTTTTTTAACCACTTATAGCTCAATGCGACACAACTTTCCTGTTAAAATAAAATTAGTTCAGTATAATAACAGCATATGCACAAAATTATTATGCAACTAGTTTTTATTGTGGTAACAAAATATGCTTAGTCGGCACTTAAGTACTAAGAAAAACGGCACATTAATAAAATTTTATGGTAGTTTTCTAGTACTTTTATAGCAAATACTTAGGCACCAAGTAGTCGGCACTAAAACTGGCTATCTTAGATAAAGTCTAATACTTTTACATTAATATTAGGTTACTTATAGGGGAGTGTGAATTTAGTCTGTATGTTTATAAGTATAGGGCCGTTTTGGCCGATCGGGTCAGTGCCTCGACTTTCGATCCGAAGGTCGTGGGTTAGAACCCGGCCGTGCATCAATGGGTAGTAATATGCTCATTAACACGAGCTCTAAACGGTGAAGGAAAACATCGTGAGGAAACCGGTTAACTTTCTAATAGTGTCGATGGGTTCGCAACCTGTCACGTATAGAATGCTAACTTCTGCAAAATGTGAGTATGTACCAAATATGTGTTTGGACATACCTCTGACTACCCCTTAGACATTTTCAAACTTTCTGCTGTGCCCGTCCCATGACAGAGGGTGGGTTTCAGGCACCATTTAATAAAAAAAATAGCCTATAACCTTTTTGAAGGATTGATCTATCAAATGCAAAAAAATATTAAGATTTATGATGGCCAAAGGTGAAAAATGTGGACTCAAAGCGCTTAGTACGAACACTGGGAATATCAACCATGTACAAATTACGGCTTTCCTATTGTCTGGAGGTCCGTGTGGAAGAAAAGAGACGGTGGAACTAAATTGTGCAGTTCCTGAGCACACTCTCCGAAAAGTATCCGTTAAAAAACCGTCAAACTGGCGACTCTACGGCGATACTCAATGCTTTAGATAAAACGTAAATAGGTTAAAACTGGACTATCACATTATATTCAAAAGGTAGCAGGTTATGGGGTTTGACAAGTAAGGGCAAAAAAACTGCATTTTTCTGAAACGTTTTTTATAATTAATTAGGCTATTCAAATAAACTTTTTTAGATAAATTGCTTTGTTTCCCAGTTAGTGTAGAGAAACGGGTTATTTTTTCCCTTATTATTTATTTTTGTCTATCACTCACTGCCAATTACGGGACACCATAATATTTATCCCTTACCATTATGTGCACTACAGTTTTTTAAGAAGCAATTGCCGTTACATGACGGACAGAAAATATGTATATTACGAGTATCAGCAATCAACAAGTACAATTGACTTCAATAGTATAATCAGTAAGCAATGATAAAAATACGTTAATAAATTATTATAATCGACTACAATCAAATTCCATAATAGTTTCAATATTAATTCTAAGCGCAAGAAACAAATAAATGGGGAACTTATTAAAATTATTAGAAATGGCTTCTCTTAAGTTTTTAAATCTTAAATTGAAATATAAATTTTAATGCAATGTTTTTTTTTAACAAGACTTAAATCCACCTTGGTCAATTTCGATTTTGCACCTTAAAAAAATTCATACAAATCTAGTCCTGTCTTTTTCGAACACAACAAAATCTGACGAAATGTTCATAAGTGATGATCAGTGATCGGAATGAGGCGGGCTAAAATACCTAAAGTTCGAAAAATAACAGAGGCAAATGGAGACGCCTTAGGACTAAATATTTTTCGACCCAATTATTTCCGTTTCCGGGATATTAATAAAGAACATCTAACATTAAGGTGAATCAATTTTTTACCTGAGTTAATAACAAAAACTAAAATGTAAATGTAAAAAACTTTTTTCCGTCGGTCAAATAGAAAAATTATTTGAATTAGATTACAATATTAGTAACAATAATTTTAAATGTACTTACTCACTGTGAAAATTGTGCCAACTTTCAATAAAATTCTTACTTACTACAAGAATAAAATTATTGTAGTAAGGAAGTCTCCCCTTTTTTGCCTCTGTTCTTTGAACTTTAGGTATTTAAGCCCGCCTAATTCCGATCACTGGTGATGATCTTTCATACTTTAGTTTTCTCACAACTACTTGATGACTATTTTAACCGATTCGCATTCTAATCGATACTAACATAATAAATCAATTAGAATCACATAGGTTAAGCTGCTGTTTGAATGTTTTATGTCGATCGCTTTATACTCGTAAACAAAGGTTTAAAGACTCATTAAAGTAAAGTGACTAAACATGGCAAGATAAATATAAATCTTTCGTATAAAGGCGCTATCTGCTCTGCGGGTGTTGCCGCAAAAATAAGTAATTTACTTTACACCGTCATTTATTTCATTACGCACTTATTATTTTATGTAAAAGTTAAAAATGACGGGAATATTTCAGATGATTATTTTTTCTTATCCCTTTTAAATATTGTAAATCCTCAGGGCTTATTTCGCCATTTCTAAGTAGAGCTATGATAAGTTGCTTTATAGATAGCTAAAAACTTAGGCCTTCACATCTTTACTAGACGATTTATAGTGTCAGGAGGCAATCTTTGCCTACACTTAACGGGACACTCTAGTGTAGTGTTGAATATGATGTGACTGACGCGGCTCGTTTGTCCCGTACAAAATTCAACTTTGTGTGATCGGCTCATTTTCTAAAAATGTCATGCTTCAATTCACGTCATGTGACCGTACACAATATGACAAAATCAGCTGATTTTGTCATGCTGATGACAAAATTGACGTTACTCTTTCCTCAAACTTCATTCAATCTTCAATCACACCTCGCTTGACAATGACAAGAAAGAATTTTGAACTGATCGGACAGATTGTCATATAAGAATGAGTGAGTAGTTCGCCAAAATAATGAACAGTCAACTGAAAATGACCGGCTCAAACGAACCGGCTCACGGTACCGGCTCAAAATGAAAATGAGCCTACTCTGACAAAAGTCAATCTAAAATCATGTCATACCCAACGCTACTCTAGTGCCTGGGACATTGTTTGAGATGGATGGTCCACCATGGGTTGGCACATGATATAATCATGAGCCAAAATAAAACGATAGGGGTATCAAAAACTAGTGCCACTATGTCAACTATGCCACTTCAGTCATTTTTTACGAAATCCAAAGATTATTATTCCGGATAAGATTTTTTGAGTCGTGTTATTACCCTTTTGTTAATAAATCATGTCAGGAATTAGCGAGAAGATGCGACGTGCCCTTTCCCGAAAATAATAAAATACTAAATAATAAAAAAATACCTCACACACGACCAATCAACTATTATTATATGACAGAACCATGAGGGCAGATTCTATTAATTTATATCCAATGTGGGTGGGTAATATGGCATTATTTTTTTAGCGGACATGATACAAACACTGTTATTTAAAGCTCTTTTATTGAGATGTTGGTTAAAAAGAACATTATTGAAGTACTGTATATTGTGTATTCTTACAGAAACTTAATATAATAAGTACCTACATAGAAAAGGCACACTTTTGAAAACTTTTCATTAAGAGAAGGTAATGATTATTTAAAAGTAAATCTAAATAGGTGGTGTAAAAATTTACTAATCATGCAAGAGTCATTGTTTTTTACGGTAAATAACTTAACTATATAAATATATAAAATTTGGCTTTACTTACAAATAGCGTTATTATAGTTTTACGTAAGAAGTTACCACTGAAAACACCGATCTGATTCTGGCTTTTTTCACTAATATATAAAATTACATCATTCCTAATACCATTACCTTTTTATCTCAACAATGTATTCCCGTAGGAATCTCAATCTATGGTATACTATGGGAGCAGCTAGTTCATAATGATAATTATTATTACGGGATTTTATCGCGTACCTTTTATTTATTTTGTTTCCCGACGTTAGTTCATATCATACTTGAAAATAATCTCAAAAATGATAGATGACATATCTTTTCGATTGAACTTGCTTTTGTTCGTCAAAATATAGTTTTTAATATGTAATGATTCACATTCAAATGATACAAATAATCTACCTACACCGTCCATACAGATACGTCCAAGCACATTAATTTCACCTCATTCGTTACATCGATTAGAACTTCAATCTTTTATTCGTGGGAGACCGACTAGGACAATTGAGATATGGGTCTTTTCAAAAAAGTCTTATTGTTTTGATAAAAAATGACATGCCACAACACATCTGATAATAAACGTGGGCGTGTATACACAAAGAATTTGTTAGCACCAAAAACACAATAGGGGAAGGTTAAATTCGGGTAGAATTAACTTTTCTATCTTTTGTTTGACTGTTCACTTTTTCATGTCGTGTTTATTCAACAAATCGAAATAAAATTACTGTTTTTGGACAAACTAATTGGGTTGTAAGAATGGTGTAATTTGCTAAAAATCTTTTGTTCGACGCGTGGATTTCAAATGAGAGGTATAAATTTTGATTGTTGCGTTGGTTTTGTTTGTTTGGTGTGTTCTATATTATTGTTGTATCGATGATTATTTTATTTTCTTATTTTTAATATCTGAAATCTTAGCAAAATACACAATGATGTGCACATAATTCAAACATCATTATTGTACCAATGAACATTGATTCCAAACACAGTGGTTTAGGTACCTTTTTTTTGTAGAATACATTTTGACGATCATCAAAAAATATTATATTACTCGTATATTTACAGTACGTGAAATCTCTACTTTCTCTATATCTATTTCTACAATCTTATTTCATTTCCGCGTAAGGCAAGATCAATTTCACGCCACAAAACACTATTTAATACCAAAATGACATGTTTTGTAAACAGTACGCAAATAATAGACCTGAATACAATTTGTCTGCTCAAGTCTGAGTTTTGATCTTATCATGTCTTTTTGTGGTTTACTTTAGATTCATGCATTGACGGTTTTGTTTAATTGTTTGTATGTTTGGGGTAGATTGGTATCTGTTCCTGGGTGTTACGGTGAACAAGGATTTGAAGCTTTGTAGCTTTATGAATGTGTGAAACTTTCTTTATGATAGAATCATACTCATGTAAACGTACCTTTATTGTTGTGGTATTTTTGTTACACTTTTAATATAGGGATGAATTAAAAGAACCGTGTTTACATTAAAACAAAGTACCGCACCATTGCATTGTGCCAATAGGCAATATGCGTCTGATTCAAAAGCGGTTTAAACGTATTTTTCTATGAATATTATGGCTTTAGAATTATGTGTGTGTAATTATTTTTTAATATTATTTCATTTTCGCTTAGAAATTAATAATTAAAAAGTGCAAAAATATAGTGGGAATTTCATTAGACTTGAAACGCAACGCTTTGTCACATGTGTTGTGACGTCACACTCCTTCAAATTCTATGATATATGACAGAAAGTTTTTTTTTCTACCTACAAGCGCGTGTAATTGCTGTGAATTGTGACGTCACGTCCGTTTCAAGTGCATGAAAATGTTGGTTTTTCGGCGCTGGAATTTTTATTACGGTTATTTGACGATATAACCTATCGTATAAAATAAAAATAAAAAAATGTGGGAGTTCCCTATTGTATTTATAAAAAGTCTTACTAAATTAAATTTAAATGTGTAAATAAAAACAAATGGACTGAATGATTTTGGATGCGTCCACTAGGTAGGTACTTATTTTGTTCCATTTCAAATTAGAATGACGATTGTTATTTTTTTATTCAAGAAATAGCACACTTTCAGCGAGGTAGCTATAAGCACGTGAAATAATATTTTTTTCTACTGTAATCTCGTGTTATTTTACAAAATGTTTACTTTCAAAATTCATTCGAGCTCCCGAAAATTAGGAATAACATTTGACAGAAATGTTTGAATCTTTGAAAAAAATCTGCCATGAACGCTATTTATTTTCTTTAGAAATTCATAGAATTCGCGAATCGATCGATATGTTTGAATTTAGAATACAATCTACAATGCCAAGCGATGTTCAATCTTATGGTAAATAAATACTGTTTGTTTTCGTATAGCATAGTCTGAGTCTTTGGACAATGGGTTACCCCTTTGGGACAATATGCGTCACTAATCTAGATCACGCATTGTTATGTTCAATGGCTTTGTGGTCGTCATTCGATGACGATTTGAATGAAGCTGTGCGGTTTTTCTTGTTGCAACTGTTTTGTGTGTAGAGCCGCCCTTTCCCTTAGCACACAATTCTGACGCTATATATTCACTGGAGAGGTGCTTGCGCATTATTTTGTTTTCAAATCGGGAACATTCACAATTTCAAAATTGAAAAAATGCATGATAGGTACCTCCTATTCTGTGTATTCCATGATAATCCTATCAATCACACTAATATAAATGTTAAAGTTTGGATGTTTGGATGGATGAATGGATGTATGTTTGTTCCTCTATAACTCGACATGCCTTTAATTCGATCTAGTTAGAAAACTCTTACAAATAAAGCTAAAAATCAAGATTAATAAGCTTCACACCATATGTCGACAATGCTAAGCAGTTATAATCGCGGCAGAGCCTTAGGCCGCGGTGTCGGATCCTTTGTGCGGCCATACATCACGCGGCCTAAGTAGACAGTATATCAACTCATATCCAGGGTAGGGTTGATCTTACCAATCTAAGTTCGAGGTCCTTCGGAGTCCGAAAAGTATGAGTTTAATTCGAAGTGGCTAGTGATTAATTTTTGTTTAAGTATAACAATCTTAAAAGCTGAATATTAAATTGATAAAAGTATTTTTAAAGAATGTAGAGTACAATTTATAATAAATTGACCTCTTTAATTAAAAAAAAATTGGAACTACTAGGTTTTGATCTTTTATTTTACTTAAATCAAAATTTCTCATTTGTCGAAATCTATTGAAATAGTATCAGAAAAGTATCCTGGAATAGCAAAATATACATACTTAAAATGTTGGTACCACGAGAGTTAAGCCATGAAAAAAGGTAGTAGATAATTACACCCATATAAACACAAATTTGATCGGGAATGTAAGTTAAAAGTACCTACTTAACTCATAAAATTTTATGGCAAATTTGAACATTAAAAAATATTTTCCAAGATTATTTTAAACTCACTTTGTAAATAAAAACAATCTATCTACATGCTCCAACAATTTTTGAATTTTAACAAATCCATCACTCCGAAAACTGCACCACAACAATGTAAAACTCTACCAAATTCATCAGGGTTACTCCGAAACATTTCGGAGTAGGTACTTCCCATCCCTTCTAAGCAGACATCACATCGGTACGGAGTAATTAGCCCCTTGGCGACAGACCTCCTGGATTTATCGCGGTGGCGGCTAGCGCCTTTTGTTCTTCACGCCCAAATTCAATCGGGACCTATTACAATCTATTATAAGGTGATTTGGGAATGTCGATATGAATCGGTAAGGACCTTGTTACTGCATCATTTACTCATAAAAATAATCTTGATAATGACTGTTTTAAAAGGCGCACAACTACATTATCCTCTCCATCTAAAATTCGTCCGGAAGAACTTCTTACCGATAATTTATTTTGTAAGGTGTGCATTAAATAACTTTTATTCATTCATTCATTTATTCACTAAGTACGTAGACTCAATTATTTATAGTTAAGATATTTTAAAGAAAAGGAATCAAAAGCAAATAAGATATTGTAAAGAAAATTAATCAGAAATCACAGTTGGCACATGTTAAAATCGTGTTAGTTAGAATTGTATTATGTTGTAAGACCATGAAGAATATCAACTAGCATAAGTAATAGGGAACTCCCACAATTTTTTTTAATGATTTTATACGATAGGTTATATCGTCAAATAACCGGAATAAAAATTCCAGCGCCGAAAAAATAAAATTTTATAACAAAAATAATTTTTAAAATTTACGAACATTTTCACGCATCTGAAACACGATTATTATTGTTGTCACAGATTACTGTTGTAGTAACAATTTGTGAACTTTGACGCGTGACGTCAAATTGATACTAAGTACAACAGTAATCTGTGACAACAATAAGTTCGAGTTTAGGAATTGTGAAAATTAAAAAAAAAAACTTATCTATGGATCGTTATATCTGACTCGTCCTTGACTCGTCTTATGAACTCGTGTCGTCACATCCTTTCACATCCTTTTCAAGTATTTTGAAATTCCTACTATTTTTTGCAATTTTTAAAATTTATTTTCTAATCGAAAACGGTTTAATATTAAAAAATAATTACACACACATACCTCTAAAGCAACAATGTTCATAATAAAATACATTTAACCCGCTTTTGAATCAGACGCATGTTCCCTATTGTGAAAAAAAAAATATAGCTTATTATTTTCTTTAACCAGACTTTAAACTAAGTGTACCTTTTAGTGATGGTGATTCTGAAACGACTAATAATAAACGTTACTTTGGAAACGAAAACTAAACTACGATAGTTAAAAAGATAACATAGTTTTAATTTTATCACCAAGATTATTTCTCCAAAGAGTTGAAAAGTCGCAAAAAATTATCAATCGGCTACCGCAATTCATTAAGCTATTTGATAAGGCGGCTAAAGTGACAAAGAAAATGCCACCGTTAATTCAAACCCAAATTGATCTCTATTTTGTTATCAATAAAGAACTGTAAATTTTTTGTTCAAAGCTACCGTAGAGTGCACTTGAAAATTAACAAAAATAGACCTTAAATCTATTAAATAAAAGTTAAGTTCAGAATCCTTATCTACAAGACTGCAACATTATTAGACCAAACTACAGTAGCCAAAAATACATTTAAACTCACTAAAATAAACCTTATGGTCTATGGAATAAGAGTGAAGTTAGTAGGTGCTACCGTAGGCGACATTGTGATAAGGAAGCTACCTCGTAAAACATCATTAGCAAGATAACCTTAAAATAGTTTTTACCAGCACAGAAAGCTATGGGCTTATCTTTTTGGATGATAAATCAAAAATGTTTTACTTGTAATTGATGAATGGTGTCAAAGTTAAAACAAAAAACATTATGTTATATAATTATGTGGATGCTGGTATCTGAAATAAATTCAATAGTATTCATAGCTCCAGAGTCATCCAAAGATCATTGCAAACGATCCATAGCTCGACCTGTAGACCCATACCTCGGCCATTTTTCTATTAAATTGTTATATTCTTCTTTGTTTGAAAACGTCATCACAACAGAGTAACCTAACCTCATTGGTAGTAGATTATGAAACAAAAAGAAATAGTTCTTGAAATCTTTGGTTTAGTAAAAGTTTGTTAGTACCTAGAACCGAGAACCGAAGTTCAACCGAACCATTTTACACCTTCTCTACAGATTTTTTTGAAAATTTCAAAATATCTAGTACTCCTCCGCCAATCTATACCAAAAAAGATTCGTCAAAACCACCCACTTTCCACAGCCTAACCTTACTATGCCAGGCTAGTCAGGGCAAATCCGGGAACTTCCGCAAAGTCACGCCTGAATCAATTAACTACCTTCTCTACATGTATTCAGAGCAATAAACGATACTTTGACTTTGACTTCGAGGGGCAGGTCATTTTCATTGTATTGCATACCACGCTCCAAAGTTCATTGCAAACGATCCATAGGCCCATCATAGTTCTACTCATCCATGTCATTTTCTTTATATTACGCATCTGAACAGCTTTTTCGATCAAAAATAATTGTATCGTTAAATTGCACTGGAAGTTCATGTTTCAATTATAAAGTAGTACATACGAGTAGAGGGAGCAGATGGTAAAGGATTGCAGCAAGGTGTCCCGGCGCAAGCTACAGCTTTGTCATCGCAGGACACTCACATACATAACGTTTACACTTTGAAACCTGTGTAAGATTCCTGGATAATATCATATCAATAGACTTAGGTACACACTTGCATACATAACGTGTACGTACACTTTGAAACCTGTGTAAGTTATACTGGATAATATCATATCAATATACGCAAAAGTTAGTAATAAATAAATATATAAAAATATCGTTGATTTAGGCGACGCGCATGCGAAGAAAATCATTTCACGAGTGTTTCACGAATATCCAATATTAATCGAATAAGTTGGTAAAATTTTCCAAAAACTAGATTATTTATACAGTGTTAGGTTAGAGCTCTGTTAATGCGCATATTATATATTTTTCGAAACGAAAGATCCATTGATGCACGGCCAGGATTCCAACCCACGGCCTTCGGATCGAAAGTCGAGGGACTATCCCCCTCGGCCAACATGGCTCACAAAAACTGGTTTGTAGGTCACCTATATCGCCGTCCCCGGAGAACAAAATGATACCTACAAAAACGTAACTTTTCAGGAGGAGCAAAAAACATGTTTTCGTTAATAACTTCACAAATACTGGACGTAGACAGATGATTGTTAGCTTTAAGCAATGCTGATTTTTTATGCATTCGGAATGTTTTAATGACACACGCGTAAGAAATGCCAAAATAAAGATATTTAAAAAACAAGAAGTTAGTCAAAATCAATCACCGTCTAAGTTCTATAATGTCGATTATCATTTTATTCCTCGTATTTTCTAGGCAAAACCTAATATTGTACCACTATTCTATCATGTTATTCGACGCTTTACCAGGGTGGAAGCGTTTATGATAATAGTGTATTATACGAAATGTAAGGACGAGTTTTGACGAGAATAAAATGATAACATGCGGTTATCATTATCTAGACGAATATTTTTCACGAGAACATAATGATAATGATTGTTTGTCATATTAACAGGTGTAAATACAATTTGATAAGATTATAGTACAACTTTATTCTTGTAACTTCAGGCATGGGTCGAATCGTGGAATAGTATTGTAATATTTTGTAACTTCGCGAATAACTGCATGAAAGTTACGAAAAAAATTGAGCAGATGTATTAGCACCCAAAGATTACAAATATGGCATAACACTAAAACTAAGATAATGGCAGTTATCATTTTGTTCCCCGGGGACGGCGATATAATCATAGGATTACCCAGTGTATTTTTATACGACAGTGCTAATTTTCAAATTTAGATTTTTCAACCCTTTTGTGCACGATTACACAAGATGTCGTCCACACAGTTTTTTCAACGTCCGGCTTCTTGTGGAATGCGCGAAAGTAGCACGATACAATTAAACCCATCATATTTACATTAAAAAGTACATTCACCAATTTTGCACCAACTTGTTAATTTTAGACCTACATGATTAAAGATGGGTGGTACCAGCCGAGTGCCTTGTCTTTCGATCTGAAGATCTTGGATCCTGATTAGTGTATTTTTCATTTTGAAAAAATATATGAGGATATTATGTATCCGGGTATTTATCACGTAGTTTAGGTACCTTTATATTTAGCCCGACATTTCGACTGGACTGCACCAGCTTCGCGAGTCTTCCCGCGACCACGGCTGGTGCAGTTCAGTCGATCAAGTATTTATAAAATATATGAGCTATAAACGATTTAGGTACGTATATTCGTATGAGCTAGTGGCCAACTCTGGTGAAGTTTTTAGGCCACCTGAAGACCTCCGTCATGGCTTAAAGACCTAAAAGCCGGGACCGAAAATTAAAGTAAAAAGTATGTTCGTATGAGCAAGTGGCCAACTCTGTTGACGGAGTTTTTAGGCCAGCTAAAAGGCCATCCGTCATGGCTTAACGACATAAAAGCCGTTTTTAAGTGTGCGGTGTGTAATGTTGGTTGCTGCATTTTACTTCTGAAAAGCGACTAAATCGCCGATCGCCGATGCTAAAAGTAGCATGTCTGATAGAGCCCTTACTAAATTTTTTAGTTTCTACCTTATCAGCAAACTTTTTATTCCTAATCTAACAGAGAAAGTATCTAATTCAAATCTTAGAAAAACTCTAGCCATTTATTCAGACATTCAGTGCAACATCAAAAACTCATTAAAAGTTCACCACAGACGATAACACTTGAGATAAAAGATACACAGATTACATAGTAGGTACTAACTGGACAAAAGTTACTATTTAGTAATCTGTGACACAGGGCAAACTAAATTGCTAGCTGGGATTTTGTGGGATATACCTACTTCGGTTCTATCGGTTTTATGCATAAAAAGTTAGTGCGCCGACCAATCTCGCTAGAGCGATCTTTTGTTTTTCGAGTGAGACAGAAATCTAAAGGTAGATTCGCATCCGCATGTATGATTTTACGAAAAGACATAATCGTGATAATGTTCAGAAAAAAAAACACGTAAAGTAAGTTTGTTTAAGCTAGTGGTAGCTCCATCACAAAATTTTAGAATCAATTGACTGAGAAAATATTTCAACTAGCCCAAAGTAAATCACGTATAGAAGTTTCGGTTATAAACATTTTATGGCGTAATAATAATATTTCATTTGAATATAATATTTATATGTTTGTATTGAGATGTCTCTTCCCGGCCTTGGTTATGGCTTGGCCACACAGACCGCATCTTCAAGCGATTGTCATGCAGTCATTTTATGTTTCACTTCAACTTAGCTCGCGACTATGAGATTATTGTTTTATACTTCTATTTATGGAGTTAATACTATACTTTGTCTTAGCATATTAATGAATACCTAAATAAACTAAATTAAAATAAACCTCGCTGTTAGTTTGCAAAGTGTAGATGTAAAGACCTCGACCTTTTAAAAATGATGGTTGAACTCTACAAAAGACCGAAAATAATGAAAGTAACCAACGGATACCTTTGTCCAGCAGTTTGGATGTGTTCAAAATAGAGTTAATATTTTCAGAAGTGTATTGCAGTTTACATTGCAGTTGGATGCAATTTATTTGTATTTGAATCATATTTTTTTTTACAAATGTTTAAGCACAGATAACTTTACATAGTTTTTGTTTAGAACGGTATTGATTTTTCCACCCAAGACCGCACCAAACGTCACAGACAGATGTAGGAAGTTTTGAATTCATGACTGCACACTTTGACTAAGCCCTTATATAGATTTATGTCCAGACACGATACTTTTATGGATTTAAACCCTCGTTAACACCGATGTAAATGTCTTATAAAATATTTTATTTCTCTCCTCGTGTTTACTTAAAACCGCCGTCATTGTAATTCAAATTTTGAAGACTTAATAGTAAGGATATAAACGTCATAAATAATAAACTAAAAGTATTTTAATAATGCCAGTAAAACAATCTTGAGAATGCTACTTGAAATTTTGAGCTGGTCTTTATAATTACATTTTAAGTGGAGTGAGAAAGCTTAATGTGATATTGAACCTTAAATACCAACTTCAGCAGGCTGATTGTCTAACTTGTCTCAAACCTCAAATCGGTCTCAAATTGTCAAAAGGATCGCTTAGGTGTTTTTTGTCGCGTTCGATCTCGTTGAAATGAGAGTGGCGGAGCTACTTGCGTGGTCACTGAACTGTCATATTTGAGACTTTGTGACCGATTTTGGTCGCTATCAAAGATAGACAACAGTACCATTCCTAATATAAAGTTGGAATAAGCAAGTTTTCATCTGTATTTGTGAGTGTAAAGCTAAAATATTACAGTCAAGATGAGAACAGCTGTGTATTACAAGTTTCAACAACAAATGCTTCGTTCCACAATAAATCATAACATCGAAAGGTGTATGTGAAACTCGACACGAGTCAAATAGACATTTGCAAATCCTTTCTACACATTTCTGCGTACCCTTTCCTTTTGTGCAATTGAAACACCGCCAATCCAGATGTATCTTTTAATGTAAGGTGAAATGAAGTGACATTTTTTAATTATAAATTGAATGAAATACAAGGTGGATCGGGTATTTTAATTGTGCATTAATTAAGTAAACTTTTGACTGGCCTATAAGCTCAGTTGATAGGCTCTGCCTTTTGCGCTGTAGATCGTGGATTCGATTCCCATCCATGATCAACGTTGTGTGATGTGATGAACATAGATGTTTGTTCTGTGTCTGGGTGTTATAAAGTATTATAAGTTAGTATGTATTTACAAATATATAAGTATTTTATCAGTTATCTGGTTCACATAGTACAAGCTTTGCTTAGTTTAGGGCTAGATGGCGCTGTGTGAAATGTCCAGCAAAATTTATTTATTTTAACAAAATAGGTAAAGGAAGCAGTATATCTTCTAAATTTCAGCTTTCTAGCTTCAGCTGTTTCGGCTCGGCGATGATGAATCAGTCAGTCAGCTAAAGTTATTTTAAAGGTATAGAAGATTTTCAATATGCCATTCCAAGCCACGTACTTACACCTAACACAAGTTTCATCTAAATTGCTCCAGTGAGTGATTTAAGGCGTAATTGAACTAAAATCCAAATATTTACTTTCAGATTTGTAATATTAACAATATTTATTATATTTTTATTATTTCAATTGTTTTGCAAAGTAAATAAAAAACATCAATAAGGAACCCTGACATGCGTAAATAATTAAAAAAACTACTTATTCTGCTCTTCGTATCACATCATAATTATCAGTGACACTGTAAAAAGTTCAAAAGTCCCACGATGGTCATTTCGCAAATATAATCGAACCGAAATACCCAGTGATTTCGCTTATCGACCCAAGTGTAAAACCTCCGATAAGGCTAGGGTACCCGCGGGTCGTATTATCTTAGCTTTCTTAAGTGGTCGATAAGGTCCCAAGTAATTTTTTTAATTAACACATTATGGTGTATCTTAATCTGGATGGCGCCAGTTTGAAAGGCTTCGTTCCCGTGATAAGGTACCTTTATCAAGTGCCTGGGGAGCTCTCTATGGTTGCAAAAAATCTATCGGTCCTGTAATTGATGGTTCGGGAAGAAATAAATTTAAGTTTTTGGACCACCCTAGGGAACTATTCAAAATTATATGCGTGTGAATATCTCAATTTTCTTGTAGAGAAAAAAATACAAATATGTACTTACAAACAAAAAATCAAAATTTCTTAAAAAATGAAAAAATGTACCTAAGTAACACAAGACTACGAGTACAAAATTTGCAGCTCATTCAGATGAACATATTATGACAACAGATGAACATAAAAAAAAATATTTTTTTACTACGAAATAAAAAAAATCGTGTCTTTTTGACTGTCTAGCTAGCTAGAGGTTTAAAAAAAGTAGTATAAACTGCATAATACATGACGTTTTTCGAAAACATCATTATGCCTAAAACAGTAGAATGGACTTTCAGATTTTGTTTTTTTGACCAAATATAAAAAATCTTTTTGCTATTTGTCAAAATGCTGTCTGAAAAATATGCCGTGAATATAATAATATGCACATAATATGCGCATATTGCTATTTATTATTAACGTGAGAACGAAAGCGACTGACCAAGCTATAAAGTTTAACAATAAATTAGCCGTAACCGAGATTTATATGACTTAAGAGATCGATAAATAATTATAAGTGATTTATTAATTGGTAAAATGACAGGTTGAATCGTAAACTTAAGAGATGATTTGAACTTTTTTGCATTCGCTTTGTATTTCCAGCAATGATACACTTTAAAAATTACCAATAAGTGGAAACAAAAAACTACAGGTTTACTTATCCACTCTTGCAGAGGCAGTTAATAAACCTAGAAAGTTACAGTACCTAGACATGAATATTAGCAATATTCATAAGAACTTATGATATTATACCCTACATCGCTCATAGTTATCGACGTTTGAAATTTAGTCACACTGGTGACACACCGATATAGTGCACACAATTTTGACAATTTCCGCAAATGAATAGTCCATACATTTATAACACAATAGCATTTTTATTGTTTTTGTAATTCACTACACGTGACAAACACGACTTAGTCGTCGTCCCGCTTGACGCAGACTTACGACAAGACGTCCTAATTGGGACGTTCCCGAGTCTTCATTTTTCGTGCGCTAGTAACATATCTAAGTACTATTTTAAAATATCATTGTTAAGAACGTTCGAACCGACAAGATCAAAGAACAAAGAAGATCATAAATGTCGAATAAAAAAAAAACAAGACGCGTGTATATCACTAGCCATAATTACCCCTAAGATAAAATATAATTAGACTGCAGTAGCAACTAGATTTTAAACAACTACGACAATGATGAATGTTTAAAAGCAATCTACGACATTGAATTTCTCAATTTTAAAGGGTATTTTAGTTTTTGTGCGGCAATATTTCACGCGCAGTAATAAACTTTTGAAATATTATGGCAATTATAGAAAGGTAAAAAGAGGAAATAAATGAAGACCAAAATCTTTGACCGCGGGCGAGGCGGCCACTGTTCCGTACGTGTTTAGTGAAAACTACTTTCTGACGCGGCTTTGTTCATCTAACTTAGACTTTACTTTGAAACGAGATAAAAAAACGATCACGAATGTATCCTTAAGGCGCGGTAGACATTCTCTCAGATCTTTTTAGGCATTTTATGATTCTTTGAAAATGTCTAAAGGGGTAGCCAGAGGTTTGTCTAAATACATATTTGAAACAGGTTGCAAGCCCATCGACGGTAATAAAAAGCTAACTGGTTTCTTCACGATGTTTACTGTCACGGTTTAAAGCTCGTGTAATGCGCATACATTTTTCGAATCGACTGATGCACCCACGAGTTAAAACCTACGACTTTCGGAACGAAAGTCGAGGTACTAATCCACTCGGCCAACACGGCTCATACTTTACTTTGTTTTATGTAATTAAGACAGTACCAAGAAAATCTTTCGGCATAATGGCATCGATGAGTAGTAGCGAGGTGCACCTAATAAGCTTTAAATATCACAGGTCATAACGCATGTCATGACAAGGCCTTTTAAACGATAGTGACCTACAGCATATGCTTTTTTTTGTAGTGACATAACAATTAAAATTTTACAGTCACTTTCAAAACAGACAAAACGACATATCTTTCTTTACTAAATATTTTTCAAACTTCTTCATTTTTGCCTACGGGACTATCGATGCTATCCTAAGATCTTTGATTTATGGTCCTACTCCTAAACACCGCTTGTTAGTATTCAGGGGAGATTTGCATCCAATTATGAGTATTAGAATGCTGTGGTATACTATACCGTATCAAATGGTCGAAAACAGGATTTATTTTTACAACATTTTTTATAATTTTTGATACTATACCGTATCAAATGGTCGAAAACAGGATTTATTTTTAAAACATTTTTTATAATTTTTGGACTTAGTTCCCAGGTTTTTTATGCTCTGATTTTTTCACGGTCGTCAAAGACAATGGTAAAGTTTTTCAGTTTAGGTTGTCTTCCAGTTATACATATTGTGTAAGATAAGTTCAATAAAAAAAAAATATTTTAGTTGATGCAGATTTCAATTTAAATAGTTCTTTTGTATTGTACACGTCGGGATACCTGTGTAGACACGGGACGTTGCACCTCAGCAAAGCACCTAAACCATCCGTCTTTTTAGACGTTACTTCCAAAATAGCTAACTAGTACGTATACATAGTATAATAATATGTTACTTTATAATAAACTAGCAGCGCCCTCGCGGCGTTGCACCCGTAGTGAAAGTATAATGGTAATGATGATGTTAAGTAGCCTATAACCTTCCTCAAGAGTTTAACTATCTAATGCAGAAATAATTTTTAAATCCAAATGGTAGTTCCTGAGATAAGCGCATTCAAACAAACAAACTCTTCCACTTTATTATAATTATTAGTATATAGAAATGTAGATATAGATAAAAATGCATTGACGCGCGGCTGCAAATTAAACCCAAAACCTTTTAAACTTAGTTCAAAATTCAATTACACCACTGGGTCAACAACATAATAAAACCAACCAAACTACATAAATCATTCGTTAATTTTTATTACCTTCCATCCTTGTTAAAGTATTGATATTCAGATACCTAAATTTTTAACGTAACACGATCCTACTACACCCTGGACACTCGACGAAATCTCTATGCATGCAGCGGCGTCTAACTACCTATATTTACACTACACAATGTCAGTAAGGTTGTCACCGTATGAATAATGTACACTGTGGTCTCGGTTTCGTCTATGCGTCTGCGCGTGTGGCGCGTTCCGTGCTCAAAGTCAGCTCCTCGCCAGCTCAAACTCACAGTGTCTATTCTATACGTAGTATAATTATAGTTTATAGTTTATTTCATAAAAACTCTGTTAAGATTACATGGGACAAATTATAAAATAAATTAATAGTTAATAATTACCTGTTCTGTGATCCTACTTAAATTACATAAATTTGAAATTTCAGTCGTTAACTTTTCAGGGAGGTCATTGCCTTTTGTTTTATAGAGCTGAAATAAATACCAGCATAATATACATAAATCTGCATAAAATAAAATAAAGTACCGGAAGCTCTCAAGGTAGGCTCCCACGGTGAGCTCTATCTGACAATGATCAATACAGCCTCCTACAGTGGACGGGTACAAGTAGAAATTGTCTACCTATGTATATTGTAGTTTTAGTAATTAAATACAGCCTTTTATACGTGAGAACTGCGGGCCTATAAAGGTCGCTATTGCAGAATCTCATTATAGGAATTGAACTTGCCATCTCTTTTCATTGACTGATAGTGTGTGAATTTCATATTGTGATTCAGTTTAGCGACCTTTTTAAGTCCGCTGGTAATCACACTAATATTATAAATGCGAAAATTTGGATGTTTGGATGGATTTATATTTGTTACTCCATAACTCGACAACCACTGAACTGATTTGGTTGAATTTTAAAATATAGATAGATAATGACCGGGAATAGGACATAGGCTTTTTATCCGAGTACCACGCGAGCGAAGCCGCGGGCAGCAGCTAGTTAAGTAATTTTTTTTTTTTTTTTCAGTTGAGAAATGAAATTGTGATTCCATTGTACACTGGCTAACTAAAAAAAAGTCATTTATTAACGAATCACTATATGAATTGTTATAGAAATTGTCAATTTTATGCCAGTACGAGAATCTCGCTATGAATCCTTTATGATTTAGCTGTAACGACCTTTTTTAGCCCCGCTGAAGTGGTAGTCAAAGTCACCCATGTGGAGTGCATCGACCCTCGCTTATCGTGACTCTTTCAGTTCAAAAACTGACTGGCCTCTTAGCTCAGTTGGTAGTAGCTCTGCCTTCTGCGCTATAGGTCGTGGGTTCGATTCCCATCCAGGCTAAGCATTTGTGTGATGAACATAGATGTTTGTTCTGTGTCTGGGTGTTATAAAGTATTATAAGTATGTATTTACAAATATATAAGTATTCTATCAGTTAGCTGGTTCCCATGGTACAAGCTTTCCTTAGTTTAGGGCTAGATGGCGCTGTGTCAAATGTCTAGCAATATTTAAAAATGCAAGTTCCACTAGCGCTCCGTATATGTAGTATCCGGGTGTTATATAGTAATATAAGCAAGTATTTACAAATATATAAGTATTCTATCAGTTAGCTGGTTCCCATGGTACAAGCTTTGCTTAGTTTGGAGCTAGATGGCGCTGTGTCAAATGTCCAGCAATATTTAAAAAGGCAAGTTCCACTAGCGCTCCGTATATGTATAATAGTGTGGGTTAAAACAGAGGGGAATAAAGTATTCGCAATCCACGGATTAACGAATGCTCCTGGCTCGGTTTATTTACACACGGATGCTAAGGAAGAAGAACAAAATAATTGCGAATATTTTTTTTTCGATTTGCTTTGAAGAAAATATAAGCAAACGGAAGCTGTATTTGATTTATAGAAAACAAGTTTATGTTTTTATATGAAATATTTATTAAAAACAAACCGAAATACAACCTAACATTGTTGTTGGATGTTGGATGCAAGTTCTCTACAATGGGGATTGGCGCGAACTAGCTCAAGATAGGAGTAGATGGCGTCTTCTTTTGTCGGAGGCCTACTTCGGGTCACTGAGCCAGCGGAGTAAGTAAGTAAGTAAGTAAGTATTGTTGTTGGATTGGAGGCATGTTTCTTGGCATATAACGGCGTTAAATCGCTGTCCAGAAGTGGGACAGTTATGGCAGAAAAATGAAAAGAATTGAATGAAATGAATAAAATGAAACGAAAAACATACTAACTAAATACGAAAGCATGAACCAAACCTAACCCATTTCGTATAAAATTGTGAAATTATGAAAGATTTTCTGACATCGAACATTAAAATATTGAATACCTACTGATAAATAAGAAAATTTAAATCGTCCAATGAAAACATTAGGGAAACCTGCAGAGCAGATTTTGTAAACCTTGTAAGTATTAATTTTATTGCAAATCTTGTAATTATTGTTTTAAAGTTCTATATAATGCACTATATTTCAGCGCTGCAGGAAATTATCTCTAACTTTGTCACATTGCTCTCTACTTTTTTATGCGTAAAAGCTAGCCGTTTTCCCAAACAGTGTATCTCAGATAGAGCCAGGGGCTACCGCAAACCGCCCAGGAAGCACATCTCAGCGCGAATACGAAATATATTCCTGGCAAGCGTAACAAAGGTGAAGTAAAAAGGAAGCGGCACCCCCGCGGGTACAACCGAGATTTATACGTGCCTTATGAGAAACAAGAAAAATTGAAGGGAAAACAAGTTGTTTGCGAATTGCGCAAACACACATCAATTCACAACTTGCGGTTCAAAAATGTGATGCAATTATTCAGGAGAGCTTTATTTGCGATTGTCATTTGTCTTCCTAAATACATGGGATTTTATTTTACACTCTAACTAAACTAGTAGTTCGCCCCGAACTGAGATCTCGCGCACCGTAGATGGCTTACATTTGGACTTTCTTCTGACTACCCCTATAATTTCAAGTGCTACTACTGCCGAGTATGCCTATTGCGCTAGCTTTTCATGGTAAAAAATACTAGCATGCATGCAATACATAATGTCGTGTCTAATTTTTCATTTATTTCATATTTATGAATTCTCGTCGTATTTCTAAAGTATACGTTCTAGAATAAAAATAATAACTATTTTGGAATGTACAAATAAAGACCTTTCATTTGACACCCCACTCAATATATTTGTTTACTTAACTTTTTTTACCCCAATTATTTTCATTCTTTAACAAAATTTTTTTTTATCACGAAAATAAATCATTGCAAACCAAACCGCAACGATGCCACTCTCTTTTTAAGACCGACCAGTCAATGAGCTACGAAGACATCGAAACTCTATGAAACGGGAGCTCTTGCAGCTCTGGTTTCGTAGTTTTTGTTCTTTGGTCGTATTTCAAAAACTATACATCCTAGATTAAAAATAAAAACCATTTTGGAATGTACAAAATAAGCCCTTTCGTTTGACACCCCACTCAATATATTTGTGTAACTTTAAAAAAAAATTACCCCCTTGGGAACCTAATATCTTCACAACCCCTTCATAGATTAAGCTCATATGCTCCACCGGAAATTTCCTTACTACAACCTATTGACCTACCAAGTTTCATGCAGATTGGATGAACGGTTCGACAGTTATGCGCGAACAACAATTCGTGAAACATCCAAACATACAAACATACAAACATACAAAGCAAAATCGCCCAACTTACCACTAAGATCTTCGCTCGCTTCGCTCGCTCGATCGAAAATGATCGTTGGTGTCGACATCAAGTGACGATAGTATTTTTTCTAGCGGTTCGCAATAATGTATTGCAATTATCCATAGCTTGATTTGAGATTGTTGTAGGTATTGGTCTGATATATATTTCAGTTAAAAAAGTCGCGGATTTTTTTGAGAACTGTTAATAAAAGTGGTGTCAGGTTGTTTATAACAGAAACTGTTTAAACTGAAATAAATATGATTACCCGACTGGTATGTAATAGAATAGAAATCAATACTATAAGGGTCTTAGTTATGTATGAAAGATGTTTAAAGTTGAACACTGGTTAAACAACGTCCTGTTTTAATTGTGGACAGTGACGAATAGAGACAGGACGTTGTTTAACCAGTGTTCAACTTTAAACATATTTTATAAATACGGGGGTAAATCTTTTAGTAACTTTAGTTTATCATGTCACTTTGTGAAAAGCATTCCACATGCCTAGGACTAACAATTCTTTACACCTAAGAATAGTTTGAAATTTATAGTTATTATCATTATCCTTATCAGATTGGGGTAGGTATGCAAGATTATATTACATACGCATTATTTTCTCTATCGAATGTACATTATGCGATTTTAAAAACTATTTATTAGAATATATTTAAAAGTGGGAGAATTTAAATATATGAATTTGTTACTTCTTCATGCTGAAAAGGCTGAACAGACTAAAAAATGTAGGTATATAATAAAAGAGATAGCATACCAATATTGAATCAGTCTTCCATAGAGGTAGGTAAGTAAGTTCGTATGAGCTAGTGGCTATCTCTGGTGATGGATTTTTTAGACCGCGTCTGAAGGCCTCCGTCATGGCTTAAAAGCCGGGACTGACAATTTAACGTGCCCTTCGAAGCACGGAAGCGCTCAGCTGTTACTGCCACTGGGGTCACTCATCCAAACTGCGACCATTGTAACTGTTTCATCATAGACTGATTTTTCAGTGAAAAATACTGTTACGATTGTGAGCGACATCTCATTTGATGGAGCTTAGGAGCCTAATATTCTTAAAGACCGGGTAAATAATCTAGTCTAGGATCAAATAAAAGTAGGTAGGTACTCACATGTATAACAATATTATAATATTCACTTCACTACACCAATAAACAGCAATTAATTTAGTAGAAGACGTCCTTCTAGTTTGAAGAGCAAAATGCAACTGCCAGAGCGGGCCGGCTCGACTTTCCACGAAAACCTCGATCGGGTGATCGGGTTTAATCGACCAATCTCGGCCGACGAGCCGAAATTGGTCGAAGGGGCGGCCCGCCATGACAGCTAGTACTTCCGTCTTAAAGCAACTATTCAAACTAACAATTTATTTAAGTATTAATTAAAATATAGGTGATTGACTCATAAATTAATACAAATTAATAATAATTAAAATATGTAGCTATTATTATGAAGTAAAATATCCTGGGTTTGGTTATGTTGCTGACAGTCGGCCATCCAAAATCATCGTACGACCTCGGACGACCGATAATAATAAATATGATTTATCATAAGCGCAACATAACTCACATAAATACCAATATCTGGGCGACAGAGCTCCGCTCGGTGGCAACCAACGAACACCATCTAGTGGTTCAATTACGAACCACATTGCACTTTTTGCATGAAAATGTCGAGGAAACGGCTTTCCTCAGTTATAATATCTGTATAGATTGTAGACCAGGGTTGTCCTTTACAATAAATTGCGGACCAGGGTTGTCCAATATAGTAGTAGGACCAGGGATGTCCTTTACAATAAATTGCGGACCAGGGTTGTCCAATATAGTAGTAGGACCAGGGATGTCCTTTACAATAAATTGCGGACCAGGGTTGTCCAATATAGTAGTAGGACCAGGGATGTCCTTTAAAATTAATTGTGGACCAGGGTTGTCCAATAGTAGTAGGACCAGGGATGTCCTTTAAAATTAATTGTGGACCAGGGTTGTCCAATATAGTAGTAGGACCAGTGATGTCCTATAAGAGACTCATCTTCAATCTGCTAACAGGATGGACTAACAAATTAAAAAATGCGGCCACTTATGTGAAGCGTATGTTAGGTATATATCCCGCTTCTGATGTGAGCGACATCTCATTTGATGGAGCTTAGGAGCCTAATATTCTTAAAGACCGGGTAAATAATCTAGTCTAGGATCAAATAAAAGTAGGTAGGTACTCACATGTATAACAATATTATAATATTCACTTCACTACACCAATAAACAGCAATTAATTTAGTAGAAGACGTCCTTCTAGTTTGAAGAGCAAAATGCAACTGCCAGAGCGGGCCGGCTCGACTTTCCACGAAAACCTCGATCGGGTGATCGGGTTTAATCGACCAATCTCGGCCGACGAGCCGAAATTGGTCGAAGGGGCGGCCCGCCATGACAGCTAGTACTTCCGTCTTAAAGCAACTATTCAAACTAACAATTTATTTAAGTATTAATTAAAATATAGGTGATTGACTCATAAATTAATACAAATTAATAATAATTAAAATATGTAGCTATTATTATGAAGTAAAATATCCTGGGTTTGGTTATGTTGCTGACACGATATGAAAAAGACACTAAATACGAAATATGAATTATTTTGTGCATAGTAAAAATACACGTAGTAAGTTTAGTTTCGTGTTATATTATTAAATACTAACTGCTGCCCGCGGCTTCGCTCGCGTGGTACCCAGACAAAAAGTAGCCTATGTTACTCTCCAGCCCTCCACACGAAAAATCACGTCAATCCGTCGCTCTGTTTTTAAGTGAAATCAAGACAAATAAACAAAGAAATAAACACACTTTCACATTTATAATATTATGGGTAAGTACGGATTATTTTTTCTGGTTTCGCAACAATTATTTTATAAAATAGCATTTTTCCCAGGCAACACCATGGAACCTATAACAGTTTTCATTAAAAAGCTTGCAACTTCGTGTCGCCATCAACCAAGCTCATGTAGCTAAGACACGACCATACGTTACTATAAGGTCAACATAGGTGTGAAGTAGACACAAGATAGTTATCTGTGGCCTAAGACAAATCACTTCCACTTTAACCTGAGTCAGTGGATGTTCCGAGATTCGTATCATGGAATTTAATTGGATTGCTACTCCATGTCACGATTTGATGAAATGGCCTGCCAATAGTAACATGGGATACTTCTATGTGACAAGTACAAAGATATATTGTAGGAAGCTAGTAAAACTGTTGTTAAATACGTTGAAGTAAAACATAACAAGGGAAAAATAAATTGATTGATATAGAATTATAGACGGTTGGCAATGACCTTATATGGGTCAGATTTTAGTGTAGTTCGTAAAGTTATTTTGTAAAAATAATTCGACTTGTATTAAAATGTATCGTTTTTTTATAATACGAGAATAATTACTACTAAACCAAATACTCGAGTACCAAATGTGTTTGGACATAGGTACCTCTGACCACCTTACCACCTAGACATCTTAAAAGGATCTAAAATGCCTAAATACCTGAAAGAATATGTCTATCGCACATTGGGAATATAGTCATATATTTATTTTACTTATATATTTTTTTAATTACTATAATGTTTTTTTTTAAATAGCAAAAGTAAGAAGAAATTATCGTAAAAATTAATTCGCTGTATGCCTGTTTATCATGACAAAGGAATTAATGGACTGATTTTACATTATTCAAATGAGAACATTTCAAGTGATGCACGATAAGTAGGTACGTAATCTAAACACAATCTTGTTTGCAGTCACATGTATGTATTGTTTATATACCTATTGTATATTGTACCTATCATTTATAGTACATCACTCGAGTCTCGAAATAAGGAATAGTACGGTAGTAGTACAACGTATTGTCACTCTTTTTACAAAAAGTAGATTGACATGGTGAGGTCAAAGGTATTTGTATAGTACCGTAGGTTTCTTGTATAAAATAAACATGAAACCTCAGAGTTTAAGGAAACATCAATAAGAACATAGCGTATTATTTTAATCTTAATTTTCCCACTACAATTTCTTCTTTCTCTCTCTTACACTTGCAGTTTTCCACCATCTTTCCTAAAGGCACCTAAATTCAAATCTGAATAAATTAAAACTATGTAAGTACTTACATAAAAAGCCTGAAATCAAAATCCTTTAGTAATAATCTCCTAAGCATACCTCATGAACAAATAAATTCGACATATTAATATCTCTCAGTGCACGGTGCCAAATACACGGTTAAAGTAACTACCTGTTTTATAATGGTTTATAATTTTATTTGCTTCAAAGCGGTGGTTAGTCAGCACATCAAATGATTGTGCCAATTTGGTGCTGAGTTGGATGTCACTGGATTTCTTTTGGGCACACGCGTGCCGACTTGCAAATCAGAACTCAAAATGGTATGGAGAAGACAGTAATAAAACAACTGTAATAGTAAGTAAGTTCGTAGGAGCAAGTGGCCACCTCTGGTTACGGAGTTTTAGGCTGCCTAAAGGCCTCCGTCATGGCTTAACGACTTAAAAGCCGGGACCGACAATTTAACGTGCCCTCCGAAGCACGGAACTGCTCAGCTCGTAAGTCCACTTGTGACCGCGCAACGATCAATTAAGAAAAAATGAAAATGAAAAATGAAAAAATATTTATTGAAAAGGTGAAACAACACAGTACAGTTTTTCAGCGGCCTCCACACTAGGCAAAGCCTGTATCGTGGAGTCCAATTAAAGTTTTATCGTATCGGTATTTCGGACTACTTAAATATGAACAATTTTGAGGATGAAGCTACGCAAATTTACAAAATACTATTTAAATGAAAATAAATGTAGGTACAATAATTTGGATACAAAAAATTTGGAAAATAAAGCTGCACAATATTAAGTATTTAATTAAGAACGTCTCAACAAACTACACTACGATTGCTTCACAACATGCCAAGCTGAAACGTCTGGATGTAAATAAGGTAAAGCGATAAATTTCCGAGTCTATGCTAATCTAAATAGGTTTTTTCAAGGTTAAACAACACGTTTTTATACGTTCTTACAGAGTAATATAAACAACAAAAACATTGAAAATTAAGTCTATTTGAAGTCCCGCATTGATCCTCCTAAAGCTGGAGTGCCTTAGCCACGGAATCCAAATTCGTCGGGTCGAAAATCTTGATAAGCTCATATTTGTCGGTTATAGCACCGATTTTCAATGAAAGAATACCAAGGATTCTCAACCTGTTTCGTCCCACTGCTGGGCAAAGGTCTCTCCCAAACTCTATCCTTCGCCGAGTCCCACCATCCTCCAAAGTGTGGATTAACACTATAAAAATTAAAACAAAAACATTTTTCGACGATTTGAAAACGTAGCACAATTTACATTTCATTATATGAATTTAGCACGAGTATTTTTTTTTTTCGGTCCACTCCATCGTATTGAGTACCACTCTCTCGGAAGTGATACCCCCGTTAGTCCAAGCCCTAAGGCACCAAGTAATAAGCAGTAAACACACACGATACCAACTCCAATATTTTACATAATTAACAAAATTGTGGCGCGAGCGCTAATAAATGCCTGGACGTACTCTAATCACCGAGCTTACCCGAACACCGCCGATTACCCCCGAAGTAATTTACAAGAAAAAGTAATAACCTGGAATTAAAATTCAGAAGCTGACAATGTAGCAAAACGATAGGAGCAGGAATAATATTTTCACTTCCTGTTTGGTGAAATTTTGCTCTTTGAGATGCGTGGGAGTAAGTTCTCTACCTGGCTTCCCGCTGAGAAGTAATTTCTTATAAATCGACATCGAGTGAGATACGCTCGTCCCTTGGTCTTAATGGCATGACGTGAGCAACAATAGTCCACAATAGCCCACATGATCTAGATTAGTGAACCACATTGTGTCGCCAAAGGGTTGTATTGTGCACAACAAAGCGCAAACAGCTATGAATTCGCACAGATTCTATGAATTTCTAAAGAAAATAAATATAACTTTTGACAGCGGTTCGATATCGTTATTTGTAAATCAATGATAAAAAATGTAATATAACTCAATGTTATTTGTATGATGGTGCATTTTATATATTTTTTTTCATATCTTATTTACCAATGCAGACATTTCTATTCAAGACAAAGTTTAAATATCCTCTTATAAATCTCTTAATTTAGGTAGAGTATCATCTAGCTCAGTGATGGGCAAACTACGGCCCGCGGGCCATCTCCGGCCCGCGAACCTTTTTAATCCGGCCCGCCGCGCCAGCATTCTTACTCAATCCGTACTATTTAATCTCAATTAAATGTAAACACTTTCAAAATTGTTACATTTTTTTAGTGTTCTGTGAGTAATAGTAAAAACCAGTTAAAAAATCTGGCTCCCATTACCTACATTTTATTGTTTTTTTTTTGGCCCCTGATGAAAAAAGTTTGCCCAACCCTGATCTAGCTAGTCTATAGATGTTCTACCTAAATTAGGTAAAGAGAACAATTACATAATTGTCTTTTGTGATACCTTCGTCCAGCAGCACACTGTATTAGTTTGATGATGATGAAATAATAAATATGTATAAAAAATTGAAAAGATTATCTACAATAATATTAACTCGTTTTTTGAAACATTTAAGATTTTTTCAGAGGAACAGTTGGGGTTCAGAAAAAATAAAACCATTAACATGGCAGTATACAATTTTCTTCAAATCGTCATGAAAAGTATAGATAAATGTGTCCCTGCTTGTGCTTTGTACATGGATCTAACAAAAGCATTTGATTATGTAGATCACAGCATACTACTTAACAAATTGGATGCATATGGAATTCGAGGGAATGCATTGCAACTGATTGAATCTTACCTTAGCAACAGAAAACAAGCTACGGAAATAACAAAAATATGCCCCAAACTTAAAAAAGAGGTTAAACATTTGTCAAAATTCAGAACGGTAGAGTTTGGTGTGCCTCAAGGTAGCGTACTCGGGCCGCTACTATTTATCATATATATCAACGATCTGCCCAAAGTAACGAACCATCACATGACTTTGTTTGCAGATGATAGTACAATACTCTTTACAGACACCGATCAATTTTCTCTTCAACTTGACATAAATGATACTTTGACGAAAATAATAAAATGGCTGACATTAAATAATTTAAAAATTAATTTATCTAAAACTAATTTAATGATTTTTAAAAATAGAATTGCTAAAATAAGCAATATCAATATTAATTACTCTGGACATAAAATTGAAGAAACTGACATAACAAAATTCTTAGGCTTAAACATTGACTCTTCTCTAAATTGGAAAAACCACATTGAAAATCTTTGCTGTAGAATTAATAAATTTTCTTATGCTCTGTTTATGCTTTCTAAAACCGCAAGCATTTCGACTACAGTTACTGCATATCATGGGTATGTAGCATCTCTTTTAAGGTATGGTGTCATGTTTTGGGGTAACTCTACAGATAGAGAAATGGTATTTAAAGCACAAAAGAGATGCGTAAGGGCAATCTGCAAGTTAAAGCAGACTGATAGCTGCAGACCACATTTTGTTAGTCTAGGCATTCTGACCTTGCCCTGCGTTTATATATTGGAAGTTGTTAGTTTTGTAAGGAGCAATATCCATCTTTTTGTTAGTTTTAGAAGCAAGCGTCTAAATTTTAAACTCTGTTGTCCTGAAAATAACACTGCCTATCTTAACAATAGCATATTCTGCATGGCGCCAAAGATCTATAACAATTTACCCAGGCATATAATTGAAATAACGTCTCATAAAGTTTTTAAATTTAAAGTTAAAAGTTTGCTTTTACAGAAAGCATACTATAATGTTGAAAATTATTTATGTGACAAATTCGATTCTGACTGACATTAAATGATTATTATTAATATTAGTAAAATTAGGTAGTGTATTTGGCTCTTATTGTTTAATTTTGACATTTTTATTCATTTCTATTGTTTGACATTTACGTACCTACTGAATTCATAGATAAATAATTAATTTGAGTGTTATACCTATACCCTACTTTATAATATTGCATGCTGAAAAGCTGATTATGGCTGATCTGTATTTTTTAATTTGACATGTCTGCTTTTGTTGTACCCATTTTCGCAATAAATGAATTATGAATTATGAATTAAAAAAAAAAATTGAATTTATAATTTAGTAGGTTTAAGGTGCAATAAGGTGCACAATTCTATTCTATTCTAATACTCGTACATCTAACAATAAGATAGTTTCATCAGAAAACTCTGTCCAACCAAGCTGAACATTGTAAAAGTATATGAAAATTAATAAATAAGTTTCAATACCTACATTGTGTCTTAAAAGTATTTTAATGATAATAATTGTGAACTAAATGTGTAGGTTCTATAGCCTTAAGCTAGTCATAATTAATTTTGTTTTAGTAAATGACTAGCAATCATACATTTAGCTAAATGAGCGCTTTGAGCATGACAAAGGTAAAGGGTAAATACTACCCTTAGCTATGAAATATTCTAATAGTTTTTAATAACCCGCTTTTGGAGGTTAGACAACCAGTAATTAATACTTGTGGATGATGAAACATTTTAGGGGTTGATTGGTTTGTGCATTTATAACTTAAAAGTTATAAATACTTTACTCTAAAGAGTAAAGATACGAGAAAGTTTAAGAGTGAACTAAATATATACTTACTTTAAATAGATTACATACATCGCTTGTTTGAGAAAAAAATATAAATATTAAGTCAATACAAAATTTTTATAGGCCATTTTATGAAAGCTTCCTGCAGCCAACATAAGAATTTCACGAGATAGATATTCTAGTTTTAGGTAATATTATGCTAAAATAACATGTTTATCGGCTTATTTCACTCATTCCCTCTCTGTGACAGTAAAGTCGGGCCAAATAATGTAGATTTTTCTAGAACTAATATTTTATAAAAGCACCTGTATTTCGTAATAATAGTAATATAAATAAGAGACTCTATGACCACTAAAAGAGAAATCAAAATATTTTATGCCAGTAAATGTTAACACTTTTGTCAAAGTGTATCACCCACACAAAACACAAAAGAAACCGATGTAAATCTAACATTTTAAACGCCGCTCTCGACCTAAGCCCGTAAAATATAGATATGAACAAAACGCAATAAAAAGTTTAAAAAAGTAAATCTACATTTGGGAATAGTAGTTTTTTGTGTGCAACCTGACCAAAGCATTGTTAATTTGTGGTCTAAAAAATGTATGAATGGTACCCAGCACCCAAGGGTTGTCAAAGTTTGGAGCTATTTGTCTTACGTTTCGATCTAACGTTAGATCTTGTTTTTTTCGCACCATATCTCAATTAGTTTACAATGTTTGGACAAGCATCTTTCCGAGAATTTCCTAAATCAACTTTGACGTTTGATATCGTAAATTTTGTAATGAAGCGGGTTACTTTTATCGTTTTATTGCGATAGGACACAAAGAAACTTGCTATCAAGTATTTCATTCAATTGGACCCTCTTAAATCAACGCCTCTCCATTCATCACTGCGACGACACTTGTACAACACAAATACAACAAAATTACTCAACACTTTAAACGAAAATCTACCTTAGCACTATTAAAAAAAGTAGTATTATTACATACTTAAAAAAGTCAATAATTTAAATAAATAAACGGAGATGTAAGCATTATAGCGCTTGCGATATCTAATTAGATAATATTATAATTTAATTAAATTCCTTTCTCGCCTTTGGGTGGTATACCATTCTCCTTATCACGAGATACCAATTCACCATTCATCTACTTTTTTATCGTCTGTGTGTCTATAAATTTGATATGTCATGTAAAAACTTAAAAGCAGTTCAAATAGTAGCTTTTTTAGGTAAAGTGCATTGCAGTGCACAAAAACCGGCGGAAGAGGATGGGACAGACTGACTAATATTAGTTTTATGGTGGAAAAAACGCTGACACTTGAGAATAGGAACCCTTTGATCGATTCCAACCCTTTCGTTCGCACCTGATACGGAAACGATTCGCAGTAGGTACGTGGGAACAGCCAAACACGACTTTTTGATTTTACTCACTGTGGGAAAATACGACGACAATGACTTTGAAAAGTAGGTTTTAAGACCTACTTGATTGACAAAGTGTAACTTTGGTTTATCAGATTTGACGGTCATAAATTACCATAGACTGAATGGTTGTCTAGTTTTAATCATGGCAAAGAAATAATTTAATAATTTTCAGTTTAAATAAATAAAATAAAAATAAAAATATTTTATTTTAGAAAATTGTAGTCCATATTAACAATTGATAATAAAAATTAGAGTTGAAAGTATATAGGTGATTAGGAATAGATTTCTTCATTAATCACCCTTTGCACAAAGCTGTTGTGGCTGTTTCGAACTCTACTCATCAGGGATACAGTTTTTTTGCGCATGATGGTGTGAAAGCCATCAGTGTGGAAATGAACGTACATCCCTGATGCGCTGTAGAATCTAGGCAGCCCCATTTTAAAAGTTATTTTTCAGTTTATAAACAAAAAGTTTTTTTTTTATATTTCGTTAAACAATGCTTATGAGTTGTTATGTGTAAAGCTGGCGGTTTGCGCAGGAGACCAAGACAGAGGCAGAAGACCTGTCATTTCAGGTTCTCTATCTCTTGTCTCTGTCGCTCACCCCTATAAAGCTTGTCTCTGGTCTCTTTTTTGTCTTTAACACTTTGTTCGAAAGCCAACTCTTACGTCACTCTCATTCTATGCATTACCTTGTTTTTCATAGTAATTGGTTAAATTACCCCAAAAGACATAAAATATCGTTGCAAGTTTTACATACCAAAGAAATTAGCGTCTAGTAACATTTTGAAATATTTCTGTCGAGCCCAGGAATTGTAAAAATGTAAAGGTTAATTTAAACATACCAGAACGTCTAGTTAGCACTTCGTAGTCCTCTAACTGTCCGTCACAGCCTGAATAGTACCGACAATGAACCACATCGTAATGAGATGTACCTCAAATAGCATTCTAAAATGCACCTCAGTACCTTGTGATAAGACCGAGGACTTGTACCCGCATCCACGCGCCAGTGAATCGAAGATAGCACTATCTTTGACTGCACTTGTCTCTCAAGTGTTACAACTTTTTCAGATAAAAATAAATGTTGGAACGCATTTACTTATCAACGACTTACAAAGCAACTTTTTACAAGTAAAGCGTCAGTCAGGGGCCATTTCCAAGCATATTTGGATTATGTTAACATTTCGCAGCTTAGGGCTCTATCACACTAGGACAGCGACACCACAAACAAAATGTACGAAAATGGCACACTGTGTCCTACTTGGTAGCGCAACCAAACGTGACACCAGCGACCCCTGATTGTCTGGCTTTGATAGCGACAAAAAACGGTCTCAAACTGTCAAATATGACAGTTCAGTGACCATGCAAGCAGCTCTGTCACTCTAATCTCAACGAGACCGAACGCGATCGTTTTGACAGTTTGAGACCAATTTGAGGATTGAGACAAGTTAGACAATCAGCTTGCTGATTGTCTGTCTTTAATAGTGACCAAAATCAGTCTCAAACTTTCAAATATGTTCAATGATCACGGAAGTAGCTCTGTCACTCTCATCTCAAGGAGACCGAACGCGACAAAAGATACCCCCGCGATCGTTTTGACAGCTTGAGACCAATTTGAGGTTTGAGACAAGTTAGACAATCAGTTTGCAGTGTCATTTACGTACGTGTTGTATGGTATTCTAGTGAGTCTTTACTATCATGTTTTCATTTACCAATTTGTGCATATGTCACTGCATAGATGTTTTTTTATTACCAAAGCTTTGGTTTCCCATCTCATCAACAAAGTTTGAAGCTACTTAACTTTTCACCTCAGCCCTATGATTAGCTCATTACATTCGATAGGGTTGTCACCTACACAGCCACTTTCAAATGACGGAAGCGACCCGTGCTTAATATCTCCGCTGTCATAACAGCTAGGATATTCCCACTTAAGCTCATTTCGTCTAATTGAATCCTAGCATTAGGCTTACCCTATAATCCCCTTTATGGTATTCACGCCGACGTTTTAAGGCTGGCCGTTTTAATTTAAATATTTTTTGTCAAATAGAGCAAGGTGCGTCAGATGGGTAAAAAGTTGACAGTGTAGATGGAAATATGAATATGCCATGGGAACTTTATATCAAAAACTTTTTAAATAATCATAGTTTTTTGACTTAGGAATACAGCGTTAATATTATAATATGTATATGATGCATAGCAATAGTAATGATGTTATCTACTGTTATGACTGTACTGTTATATTATGACTGTGTATCAGAGTACTCTTCAGGGTTAATCTTCATAGTTCTATCAAAGTTCAATGGCAAAGATCAATATATTTAGAGTATTTCTCTTTACAGGCCATTGAACTTACAAAAAATTACCTCTCGTAACGTACACCTCCTTCAGCCAAAATTTTTCTCTTCAGCATCCCATTAAATGAAGGCCTATATAGGCTATTCTTGTTAGATTACTAGAATAGCTATAACGATCAAACCCCATAAAAGCTTAGATTTCTCTCAGAGCTATATATTTAAAATCATATAAACTTCACCCTAAGTAGCATTAAACAGTAATAAACGTCGGTAAACGTTCAAAAGACGTTTTATTCCTAACATAAATAACCACTCAAGTACGTGGTTAAGTATTGAGCAATCATTTTAAATGGAAAATGCAAAAACGTGCAAAGAAAAGACCGACTAATTTTGATAGAATTCAATAACTTCAACCGCAATAAAGAGGAAATAAATAAAAAATGTTACATCGAATGTAACTTATTCAATACATTTCGTGCGGAAATCAATCTCAAATTGCAAGTCTAAAGTGTATCTTCCGATTTCGTTCGAAAGCAAAAAATCATAACCATTTTTTTGGGAAAAAACCTACAGTAGCAAAAAATAATGTAGCGTAGCTTCAATTGGTAGCAGAGTTTGGGCAATTAAGATTGCCAGATATTTCTAAAACATTATCGTATAACACCATTCATATTTTAAGAATGTAACTAGATATTTTCGGTCAAGTGGTCAATAATAAGTCGTGATTCGACTAATTATTAAAAGTAATTGCTTTCTTTGTAGTTTGATAGACAGCCGTTTATGCGATTCTTCAGGCTTTTGTTTGTTAATCGATTATTAAATATGATTTTCTTTCACTGCGTAACGTAACATTCTATTACTAATAAAATAGAGTATAGTCTATGTGGAAATGAGAGATCTCTGCTTGCTTACCTCTAAGTCCTCGTCCGACTATGCAATCATCGCAAGTTCGCGCGAATTTTAGTCGTACGAATCCGCGATCAAACATACTGCGATTGCGGCCGCATCGCGCGAATGCCAATTAGGACACCTATTCGACATCAGTATGTTTCATCGCGGATTCGTACGACTATTCGCGCGAACTTGCGATGATCACGTAGTCGCTTTCTATTAGGACGAGGTTTCAGTAATTTTATCTGGGTACAAGACAGAGGGAGACATTTCACAGTTATATGCTATTGTAATTTGTAAGTGATTCCCGTGCTCTTATCTAAGACAGCTCATGGAAGTTTTAAAACATGTTTTTGACAAGTACAGGCTTTGTTGAAAAGTGAAAATGAAAATTGAAAAACAACTTGTTAAAAAAGTAAGTAAGTTCGTATGAGTAAGTGGCTAACTCTGGCAACGGAGTTTTTAGGCCGCCTAAAGGCCTCCGTCATGGCTTAACAACAACAACAACAACAACAACAACAACAACTTGTTAGTAGCCATAGACTTGTTAAGCTTCAAGTGCCATACATGACCATTGGATGATTGTATTGACACATAGACGCCTATCTTCAGAGCGGCACTGTACCCATGTCTCTATGATATAAATCTCTGTAATGATTCTAACTCGTTGCATTCAAACAAATTAATAACGCCAATTTACTCTCGTCAGACCATCGCTCAAACTCGATCGAAACAAAGCGAGTGAAAGTGAACTATAATTAAAATAAAACAGATGAATTAACCAACTGAATACTAAAGAAAAGGCCGACAATGCCACCCTTGTTACTGTAAGTGGTTACAAAAAGATTACTATCACTTTTGTTACCATAATCTGATTGTTTACGAAGATAATACTAGTTTGTGGTTAAAAGGAGATAAGTGAATAGTAACAAAAAGCTGTAAAGTTTTTTTTAATACTCCATCGCCAGAGTTGGCTAACGAACTCACTTACACTTTATTCACTAAAAGAACAAAAAAAGGGAAATTGAAAAAATGTACAAATGCATGTACAAAACACTATTAAAGAAGAAAGATCTATAAGAAATTTTATGTTTCATTCAATTTATAGCCATCAATTTTATATAGATTACAATAATAATTACATAGTTAGTAATCAATTTTATATAGGTTACAATAATAATTGCATAGTTAAAATTTAATTAGATTTGGCATTGGATCGACTAAAATCATCCCACGTGAGCGCGGCGTAGTAATTCATTCAAATAAACTGGTGACACGATGTTCTTACAAACCAAAGTCATTAAACATTCGTAACAATAACCAGATTCCGCATCAATGAAGGAAACTTGCATTTCGATATCTCGCAGCTTTCGCAAAAAGCACGCACACCACACGTGCCCCGTAACACGATCGCACAATCGGATCTCGTTTTAATAGTTTCCGGAATTCGCCAAAATCTGACAAAAAAACTACACTTTTTAGTTATAAAATCTTTGTAATCTTTGCAACTGCATTGAGAACACGCAGTTTACAATCTGATCACTTTCCCATGATCGTTTTTTTTTCCATTTTTGCTTTTATATAAAAATTGCTACATTTAACGGAAAATGCAAAAAGTGGGAAATTAGAATCACGTATAAAGCTTTTTTGAAAATGGTGTTGGGATCCCTACATGCCCGTTTCAATCAGACAGGATTTTTATTACACACCAATGTTCATACCTTTCAAATAGTGTTTTCAAATGACTTGGTTCGGTGGTTCTGAAGATTACCTACCTTTCTTATAAACACAAACTGTAAAATAATCGCGCCCTCTCTATAATATTAGATGTAGACGTTGTTTAGATTTATATTTAAGCACACTGGCTCGACAATGACCTTGTATTTGTATATTTATCACCTCCGAACTACACAAGCATTTTCACATACAATCCCCATTCCCGCCTTCCGGCTCGCATGACAGTAGTGATGTGACAGTGACAGTTCGTTTTATATACAAGGACACACGAGACAGCGTTTGTATGCAATTGTATCGCATACATTCAAGGAATTTATAAACTAAAGTAACATCCTTGCATACGCTATAGTCTCACTACAGTAGACATGACGTCTTTGTAGGTTGCGTGCAGATACCCAGCCATGCTCTGCGTAGTCATAAAATTGATGTTAATAGGCATTTATTTAATAAAGCTAGGATCACTTTGAAGGTGCCTGGTAGCGTCTGAAACCTTCCGTGCTTCATTTTAATGCTGATTGAGCAAATAAAATATTTAATTCGATTTTATCTGCCATCTTTCTCACGCCCTTTTATTATATAGATATTGTCTCTATACCAGGAGTCTTAATTACATTCGTTAGTGACTTTCTATCAGCATTTTCAATAATCGTAAACTGCAATCTCCTGTTATATCTGGTGAGAATAAATTCGTTTGTCTACACACGGACATTAAGAAATACAAACTTTGAAAATGAAAAATCTATTTCACTTTCAAAACTTTCGTGAGTTGTACTAGACATTATTTAACACGCGGGAATTACTCACGTAAAAATATCGTCGATTTAGATACCGAAAATGTTTCGATTAATCCGGAGAACCTTCATCTGGGTAATGAAAAATCTTATCAAAATTTTCAATTCCGGCGGAATTCGAACCCGCAGTGATACAAGCGCTCCTCATAAAGCCGGAGTGCCTTACCAATTCGGCCACGGAATCCTTATTACGTCAGGTTGAAAATCTTGACAAGCTCATATTTATCGATTTAAGCATCGATTAAATACAAACTTGTTTAATAAATTCACAAGCTTAACGAATACTAGATTCCACCCGCGGTTTCACTCGCTTAGTACCTACCTGGATAAGAAGTAGCCTGTGTGTTATTCCAGTTTATAAACCATCATAAGCGCTGCTTAGTTTGGGGCTAGATGGCGCTGTGTGAATGTTCCAGCAATATTTATTTATTTATATAATTATATAATCTAGCTAGAACAACTAAGCAAGCTACTTGCCATTTTAATATAGGAAAGCTTTCCAAACCTTTGAACCCTGTGTCTCGTACAAATCGTACGCCAAAGAATAAACAACTATAGTAGCCGTGCTCTTCTTTGTCGCTTTATCAGTGCCTTTATTCGCACATGTAAATGCATTTAGCTCCCACCTCTTATCGAGTCGAACACCATTCATCTTGTATAACAATGTCTGGGCGCGCTTATGGCATAATCAAGCGGGCTCGTATCGGTGTTACTTTTTTATCTTATACTGTTAAAACTGTTTGTACGTTTGTTTTGATCTCAATCACTTCATTAATTTGTTCTTACAAGTATTTTTTTTACAAAGAAACAAAAATTACATAGCAACTTAATGTAAGTACACTACACAACAAAAACAATTAAATATTAGAAGAACTCTGTTTACTTTCTAAAATTAATTATTGGTCAAGTTGTAGGTGGAGTGCCAAAAAAAAATTTTTTTCTGTTAATTAAAAATACAGACATAACTTAGACGAGATCTTTATGAGTACGTAGGTACTCATCATAGTCGTCCAATGTCGAATGTCTGACGTCTAGTCAGACATTCGACATTGGACGTACACATTTTCAAAGAATCTTGAATGCCTGCAAATCTGAATAGATGTCTACCAAACTTGGGGATACAGTCGTGGCCTGTTTTAACCACACAATCAAAGTTGGGAACTCATGCTATGCTAACACAAGACTGCACTAGCTGAGGAGTAATCAAGAGATCTCGTATCATTGTTTTTCCTTTAGTGAAAGAGATATTCAGCTCCATATGTGGACACAAGTTTAAAAAACTTACTTTGATACTGTTTGCTGTGTTTTTACCCGACTGCGCGACGCAGAGTCATTTGTTTATCGATCTATGTATGTATGTAAGTATGTATGTATGTAGGTTTCTATGTGGCGTTCTAGTTAAGTTAGAAAAATCAAGACGTAATAAGTTAAAGTCAATTCCTTCCTTTCCTAAAAAAAACCTTCCTCAATAGTTTAGCTATCAAATGCAGAAATAATTTTTCAAATCGGACTGGTAGTTCCTGAGATTAGTGCGTTCAAACAAACTAACAAACTCTTCCGCTTTATATAATTAGTATAGATTAGCGTGGGTCCCTCTTGTATGAAGAAAAAAAAAATTTAGTTTTTATACGGGCACAGTGACAAAACGGTGCCAATTGATGAGTGTAAATAGATTATGAAGTTTCATTGCAATCGGAATTGATCTTCTGCCTCCGAAATCATGTTGGGTTTCAACAAATATGGTTAAAACAGGCCTAACAACACGACATTCAAAGTTACACTAAATAATCACTATTCATTAAAAAAAAGTCTTAAATCATTGGTAATTAAAGGTTTTTTAGAGAGCACACAATTTTACTTTAAATATTATGGAAAATAATACTAGAATAATTATTAAAGTGAAGGGTTTAGTCTGTGGTGAAATCCTTTTTGCTGTCGAATTTCAGTATCGCTCTTCTCGAGTCTATCTGGGTTTTAAGAATCTTTCTGTCATTGTTCTATTGCATAAAATAGCTGATACTTCGGTCACAGCTTTAATTCCTCCTTCTACTGCTTTTTTGTGACACAGAAGGTGAAATAAATCCAATTCCCTTTACTTTTTTTGTAGAATTAATAATCGGAGAAATTTTAATAACAATAGCTTAGTGACACTTTTACACCAATTCAAAAGACCGAAATAATGTTGATGCGTTAAGTTTGTCTTTACTAACTGAAACAGACGCATTTTGATGCTGTTTTTGACTTTTCTTTCAAAATTTGATATGCAACTAATTCACGAACGTGCGGCTGGGGATCAATCAACATTGCAAGCAAAATGTTTTCCGGGTGTGCGATAAAGCTGTTTTTTTTGAATTACTGGATCGTTAACGGAAACGAGCTAATACATTTAGGAATAAATCTCGACACATGCAAGCCGAAATATCAAAGAAAACGTTACTTCCAAGCCGAGACTCTTCCACATTGTTTTTAGGTGTTTTTTGGTGAAAATAAAGAAGGTTTTTGCATTTTAAATGTTAAGTTTGTAATAATCCCTCATTTGTTTTGGTTCTACTGAGGGGTTAGAAGATTTTGACCATATTTAAATCAGGTTTGCAACTAAAACGGCCTCTATTTCTTTATACGTTGGATTTTTTTTTCGTTTCTTTCTTAAATTTCAACTTGTGTCGGGTCCACTCATAAAACATCATTACATCTTCGTGATTTTGCAATATGCTATCTTTAGAATCACGTAATAACCAAATAAGGGGCCCTTCCAACTATTTCGAGTGCATTTCATTTTTCTAATGTCGTAAAACCAATGACTGGCACCCATGCGTTTTACCTATAAATTGTGCTTCACTTGTCTCAACTTCCACCGCACCCTGTCCCTCCCTTCTCCTTTGTACTTAAACTACACTAAACACTTATGTTTTTGTCATAACTAAAAACTATTACGCATGAAATCTGCTGTAAAATAACTTTAAAAAAAAATTGTGAAGTGACATCAAAAATCTACTTTTTTAAATAACTCTATGACAATCCGGAGGCAATAAACCTTAAAATAATGGGATGAAACTTTACATATCAATTAACAACACCATTTGGCACCTTTTTGACGCTGAGCGTTTTTAAAAATCAAGAAAAAAAAAAAACGACCCTCCCTAGTATAGATATCACTTTTTAAACAGAGACAGAAAATCATAGAGATATAAATTTATTAAAGTCAAAGGGATCAAAATGAGAAATATCTAAATAAACTTTAGATTTTTCTTGAGTTTAATAATACTAAGTTTGTAAAAAATGAGTTTCGTCATCAATTTCATGATCAAATTAATGTTCTCTCTTATCTTTTATCTGTCTTACCTACTTTGCACTTAGATATTTTCATTTCAGGATGAAAAAAAGGGAAGAACAGAAATTCAGGTAAAGTATTTTTAATTTACACAATTATTCATAACTTATCTATATGTACAAATAATTTACTTCACAGCCAGACTTTTTACAATAAATCATTTCTAATGGTAACAGTTTACATAATAGTTCAACGCAAAGAACTTCGAAAATATCAACTAATTTAAAGCTAAAGGGAGCAAATACTTAAACCTTTTTGATTTGATAAAAGGTTGAAAATTAAAAATCTTATCAAAATTTTCAATTCCGACGGAATTTGAACCCGCAATGATACAAGCGATCCTCCTTAAGCCGGAGTGCCTTACCAATTCTTGATAAGATTTTTCATTTTCAATGAAACAATACCAAAGTGTGGTTTAACACTATAAAAATTAAAAATTATTGATAAAGGGTTGTCTAATGACTAGACGACACTCGAAACATTTATAAACATTCACTTTTGTTGCCACCACGTTATCGCGTCTAGGAGGTCGTCTTCATCCATCGTCTGCTGCTGAGGTAAGCTTCGAACAAAGCTTGAGGAATTCGCTGAGGATACACCAGAAGAACAATCTGATGCTGGAGAAGGCACTGATTCGTAATACGGCGAGTTTCCACCATAAACTCCTTCATCAACTTCATTCGCGAAATTTTCCGCTACTTTCGTGTATCCGTGCGCCGCATCACTTTCTTCGATCAAATTTTCCATGTATCTGATATATTCGACCACCATTCGTAGAGTGTCTACTTTGCTAAGTTTCTTCCCGGAGCCGCGACGGGAGCCTCCGGATAAAGCAGCTATAACAGCAGCAGGCAACTTCTTCCTCAAAGCGTTGAAGCTATCATTCACTTGCTTGACGCGATTCCTCTCGCGAGCGTTTCTTCTCGCGATCGATGCTGCTTGAGCGCCGTTGTAACCGGTGCTCTTGTATGTATACTTTTTATCCAAATCCATTGAGAACTTTTCAGGGGCTGGCGCGATCGGCACCGTCCTTTGAGAGTAGTATTTTTGTCCTTGTAACATTTTGACGTGTGTGAATCACGAAACTTTTCGGGTTAGATGTGGAGTCGTCGATGACTATCTAATGAATGAGCTCCGGGATAGCGCTTGCCGCTTTTATGGGCGCACCTTGATCAAAAAAATGGATAGAGACCCTTTTCTCTCCCCGCTTCGACACAAATCAATTTTTTTCAATCCTTACCTGGATGCTTTCAAAGACGCCGGGTAGAGCCTCCTTACGCGTGCCAAAGAATTTATTTATAGGTTAGTGACCAGGTTTACTGTGTTCATATGAATATACTTAGCATGATTATTTAACTAAAGCCTTTCTGAAATTTGTTTCTGATTTTAGTTAAAACTCGCATAAATCATTCGATTTTTATTTAGATCATAGTCAAATAATTAATGTTGAAAAACATGATTCTAATCGCAAATAATATTACTAAAACAATATTATTTTCATATTTAAGATAGTAATAATATGTGCAGTGTTATAGGAAACATCATTATGAAAAAAAGAAATCAAAAATAATTTTAAGGAAGATTTCCCATACAATAGACATAAACGCGCTCACAAAGCATTGCTTTTTTCTTATAAGATTTTAGAATTTAGACAAACAAAATAAATACTGTAACTAATTTTTCTTAGCAGGCTATGAAGAAACAACAAGGCTTTAATGTAGCTTCGTTTTAAAGAACCAGCTAAGTATATTTTTGATATTTCTTCTTTACTTCATCTTTAGCCTAAAAATCATAGGTCTTGTAAAATTATTTATTAAATGTTCTTTTGGAAACAATGCTCTAGTGAGCTTGGTCAGCGCACTACGTTTTATGCATAAGACAATAAACGTATGCCAATACGAACATTCGACGAGCGTACGAGCCTTTAAAAAGCGTTCTATTTTTAGAGCCCTAGAGAACAATTTCAATTACGCAGAATCAGCTGATTTCTCTGCTCAGTATCAGCTGAGCTTTGTTTTTCAAATCATCTGATACACAATAGTCTAGAGTTAGAACCAGAGCCAGTTATAACAATGCGACTTTCATCAAACATTTTTTTAGGTTGAGGACACAAGTGGGTAGCTTTAGTACTTCTAATTTATTACGGTCTGTGCAGTGGAAACCAAACATTTTTTATTGTGTTTTGTGCAATACCCCGTAGCTAATAATACCTAAAACAAACGCTTGCCACTAGAATTTATACCATAATCAATAACGTTGTCAGACTATTTTACTTTACAGCATGTATTCATTAGCGCTTGGTCAAGTTTGCCCGCACACTGGGCGGTTCTTGAGTGAATAACTGAAAAAGGTAACCTTAATATAGAACGAAGAGTTCATTCTATTCAGTATCTCTGCTTTTGTCAAGCTCATTGTATTTATAAGATTACACAAGAATGTGGGCCGAACCATTGAGAGAATGGACAAGAAAAAAAATGCATTGTCTACAACCATTTTGTCTTCCATTGAAGAGGCGCTAAAGTTGATTTTAATAGACTCGGCGTCGCCTCTGGGAAGTAATTCATATTAAATTTTGTCCATTGATTCTTGAGTAGGTACCTGAGTTTTTTGGTTTGTTTATTGCAGTCGGTACAATTTACGCGTGACCAAGTAGGTATATCTATACCTAAATAAAAACATGTTGAAGTATGAATATTTAACTGAAAGTATGACACAAGTAAAGCTTGTAGTAATGGCTTGTTTAATTACCTATGATATTGAAATTTAAAGAAGCTCGCAACTGTATACTAAACTAAACTAAATAGTAAAGGTCTCTTTAAATTGAAAGCTCTGAAAAAAGTAGACGATGGTGTTTTAAAAGGTAGTGTAAAAACTTCAGTGCATTTTTAATGTCTAAGCGACGGTTTTACCGAGAACAATAATACCATCATAAAGTCCTCCACGTCAACGCTTCAACCGTGAGCACGGTTACGTTTTACCATCTGAACTCAAAAATCACAGCAAAATGTTTTTAAAATTATTTATTTATTTTTTATTTCTTTTAGGAAGACCATCGACACATAAGATAATATTCGCTAAGGTAGAATTTTGTAGGCCATTAAAAGCTCTACACTGGTAGACACAATTATAAAAAGTTGATACACTGCAAAATCCATGGCGAATCCCGAGAGTCATATAACTTTGCACATGCAAGCAAAACTGATCCATCATCCTACAGCTCCTTCCTGTACAATTCAACAATAAATTGTGGGTGTGATACATAGAATAATGGTACTCACAATAGCACAACGGGCGTTCTCACAAAATTCTCGTCAAATAACATTTAGACCTCACCTAAGAATCGCGAAATAAAGACATCAACCAACAATGCCTTATGAAGGAGCGAACCAATAATTACATCTTTTATGCGCGCAAACGAAAATAACAATGGTTATAAAGTTGGAAATTTTGATTGAGCATCATTTTTCACGCTTTAAATTATATTTTTATTTCTCAAAAAGTACAGGCTTTGACCATGACTGATTTCAAAATTTTGTGATATGAGCCCTACATAATTATCATCATCATCTCCCTGCCCTTATTCCAATAAATGTTGTTGGCACCGGCACAACATATTTCCATTCTGCATTTACTTCTATCATTCGTCAAATCTCTCTCAGCGATAAGGCCTCCCATCATACAAATTAAGACTTTATTCAGTTGTTTTATCCTACTATTCTTTGTGTACAATAAATTGTTCATTCATTTATTCATTCATTCGTCATGTCAGTACTAACGCCATACAGACCCCTATTATTATAGGGCATTTTTTAGCAACTATTTCACTAGGATTCTGATAACACTGAAGTTAGCTAAGAGATAAAAATATGGAATAAAGGTTTTTTGATGAATCGATCTCCGAGTCTAACATCTCTCTCTGTTAAGCATATTACGAGTATTTCACCATCTCGTTTACATTTTAGGCGCCTGGTACCTTCCACCGCTGGGACAGTGCCTTAATCCTTGTAACATGACCATTTATGAGCATGCTATTTGCTCGCATCGATATGCTAATGCATAATTGGACTTGCGCTTGTAATAAACTTATTCTGCGGATTATGCGCAAGCGCAATCAGCTGACAGTTCCATTACGTGGTCCGGCAATGTCTATGTCGCAGACAAGTTGGTTTTTCGGTGATTTTTAAAAGTGGACTAGACAGTTTTCCCTATGTCACTATTGCTTAGTTCAACCAATAGTAAAACAGTGGGTTTTTTTTTCTCTACCATGACAAAATGAATAGTGTATTTTTAATTTTTTTATTCAACCGGATAATCTTAGAAGAAGAGACTCGCTGTATGGTCACTTTTTGAGTTCGTTTTTCACATTTACTACTGTATCTGAAGTGCTGCTCGTGGCGTAACTTCCTTAGACGTTCTTGATAGATCATTAAAGTTAAGCGACGTTCAGAGCGGTTTCAATTTGGATGGGTGTCCGCAAGTGGCATTAACAGCTAAGCGCTTACGGAAGAAAGCACGGGCTTTGAAGGCACGTTAAATTGTCGATCCAAGCTCAGCTCAGCTAAAAGTCATTAAAGCTAAAGATGGCCAATAGCTCATACAAACTTATTTTACTTACCGTGCGTTATTAAAACGGGTAGTGTTAATAAAGACAAGTGACTTTTTTTCCGAATCATTTCAGAATAAAAAATTTAGCAGATATTTCACCGATTTCATACCATTACTTTATCTGCAACATACTATTTGATATCCACGGTGGTCCATATTGGGATGTATTTGATAAAGTTGTAAGTTTAATTGCGAAGACCGCTTTGAGAAGCCGCGCCACGCGTCGGCCACCGATTGGGTTGTATCGAACCTTTTTCTGATCAAATTGTACGCTTTTTGAAATGATAGCAATGTAAGTTTTATAAATAAACGGGCAATTAGTGTGCTTACCTACATGATTGCAAAAAGACTACAAAATAAGAACCAGAATATCTACCCGTGTACAATTCTCAGACATTTCTGATATTCTTATTTGACTCTAGCACAAAAATCATTGCTGATCCAACCATCACGATTTAATAACTTTATTCGAAACTTGAAAACGAAAAACAGGATTACTGTTATACTCAAGGTACCTACAGTAAATATTCTCTCAGATCCAAAGACATTGAAGATCTTTTGAAGATGGATAAAGTCAAAGGTAAAAATGGTTGAAGAGGAGAGTCATCTAAAAACTGGATTTTCACGTAAATGTTTGGAATAAGTACTTTTTTTTGGGCATAAGTTGGTAAGACTTTGACACATTTCAAGAAAGTGGAACACCGCAAAAGGTCGAAAGAGATAGAAGCAACTGGAGGAACTCATCCTTTAAAATAGTAAAAAAAAACTTAAAATATTTGATGATATGCTTTGGATATCCTCCTATAAACAAACTTACAAGCTTTATCATTATTGCAGATGAAGTTCTATCAGGATTCATTTATATTTAACATCCCTACAATTGTAACTCTTTTTCAAACTTTCATAGATTTATTATAAATACATACTATGATACCCGGGTATTTATCACGTAAATTACCTTTTTATTTAGCCCGACGTTTCAACTGAAGAACTGAAGAAGGAAGAAAGATTGAAGTATTGGAGACACCACGGCTGGTGCAATCCAGTCGAAACTTCGGGCTAAATAAAAAGGTAATTTACCTGTTAAATACCTGGATACATAAATTTATAATGTGTTCTGTAGCCGTACTATGAGCTTTTAGAGCAATGTCAAAACAAGGTTAAGGCAGGAATGCAGCAGGACATGCGCATTACACTCTCTCGACGCTCTCTCTGCGCATGTCCTGCTCGGTGTCATCGAGAGAGCGTCGAGAGAGTGTAATGCGCATGTCCTGCTGCATTCCTGCCTTAACCTTGTTTTGAGATTGCTCTAAAAGCTCATAGTACGGCTACTGATCGCGAAAGTTTCAAAAAGACAATTTCATAGATTTGACAAAGATATCAATATTATTTTTACATGATTGTTTCTAGTCGAGTCATGACAGATGCAATCTAGCCGACTATTTGCTCATAGAAGTGCCACTTCGGCACAAGCCGATACACCTTGTGCATGTGCATGTGCATGTGTGCTTTTGCAATCCTTTCGCATCTGCACTGATTTCATTTATGAATATGACGAATTATGTCTGGGCTTTTGTGAGTAGCACCTTTCCGGATGCTGTTCGGCGGATGTACCCTTTTATCCTTTGAATGGCGATTCTGCTGACTCAGACTTTGATTGACCTTATTATTCAAAATTGTTGATCAATATTAAAAACAGCTTCCGATTTAAGGGTGGCAATTTTTTTTTTTTGAGATTGAGTGTGTGAATAGTACTTGATTTACCTTAACGTAAAAATGGTATATTTGCATAATATTCTGGTTTTGATTTGTTAATAGGTTTAACGACAGTAAATTGTACTCACGATGTAGTACATATTTGATGCGCACACATAAAAGGCCTTACTTATAAACTTAAACACTGCTCAAGATTCTCCCTGTCTCTATTTGACACTAACTAACAAAAAAGGATGGCAATTGTTTAAACGGCGTTTCAATTTTAACAGAATTTAATAGTAGAGGGGTTCAACTTTATTCCTGATTTTCAAGTCAATTTTCAGATACTCGATGCAGCGACTGATAGGTTCATTGCGGAAATTTCATAATCGAGTGATAGTTAGTAGTAAAAAAAAATTACAACATTGATTGTAGTCGCTTGCAACTTTGATGCAGCGATCAAACGCGGTTTGTCGTCAGGACACCATCATCTACTTATGTCTCAAAATCGCTGTTCTCTCAGTGTTCAACCACGTTGACTCGCGGGCGCGGTGGCGGGCGCGGTGACGAAATATCAAACATATGTAGTGATTCCAAGTGTTCACGTACGAAACGCACGTGCGGTCTAACTAGCGGGCAAGCTAGCGACTGGCGCGCGCGGAGCGCTCGCGGTAATTTCAACGCGTGAAGATGTTTGTGTGTGTTCATGTCAAACTAGCGGCGGCGCGCGCGTTTCACTCGCGACGTTCATAATTCGACCTCTGACAATACGTCACACTCTCGCGCGAACGCCTGGCGGTTAATGTGAACACGAGCTCGCAACGTTTCCCGCGCCCGCACCCGCGCCCGCGCCCGCGCGTACCTACGTGAATAAGCACTCACGCTTGCTGTATTTATGTGCTGTCTCATAAATAACTTAATGGAATTCTACTGTAGATACTTAAATTCTAGAGTACTTATTGTGAATTTGTATGTCTCCCTGCACCTCTTTGAACAACATTTTCACAAGAACGTAATTTTGATTCCCGATGGACACTCTTCAGAGAAATTAGAGCGGGCGCTAGTTCCTTACTAAAGCGAAATTATGCTTAATATATAATACTTTAAACAAATACTTCAAGTAGCAACTTCTTTTACCTGCCGTATGAAATTGGGACATAAAATAAACCTCAATTTTTTTCAGAGCACTTTGACCCCCATACTTGACTTAATACCCACATTAAGACGTTAATGTCACATCAATAATCCACGGGTGTCTTTAATAGAGTTACACACATGACAGCACAAGAATAGCTTATTGTGCGCTTGCGCAACTTTTTTTATGACTCGTCCCATTGACGTATTAGCTTTTTAGTGGGCAAATCTTTGTATACACATGTTTGTGGGCAAATGCCACACGTGGACAAAGCTTTTATTTTTTGTAGAGGTTTAAAGGAGCCAGAGAGCTCTTTACCTAACTGCGTTAGAAGGGGGGCTATGTTTTAAGAGTGTACGTATGAATACAGGTAATATTCTGAAAATATGCATAAAATTCTTCGCAGTTAAGTTTTTTTTTTGTTAAATTACTCGTACATAATAAATACTGGAACAGAATAGAGTATTAAGCTTACAATTGGCTAAATTAAAAATTAAAAAAAAAAACCTACTTCAATATTGTAAACTGACCAATTTTCTGCACTCTCAAGGTGCATTTTTGTTCATAACTCTGAAGATCATCGACAAATCCTCACCTTTTGTGGCACCAATCGGAAAATATACCCTTTCAAACAAAAAAATAATTTTCCAAATCGGTCCAGGCTTCTCCGAGTAATTGGTGAGCATACATAAAAAAGCACATAAAAAAAAGATTCCGACAAATTTAGCACCTCCTTTATTTTAAGTCGGTTGTAAATAATATTTATAACTCACTCTTACTAATACTTTATTGAAATGAAAAAGTTTGTTCCATATTACGTACATGTACTTTAACAATTTAACCTATTGGATGTGAAGTTGACAATGTGTATTGTTTTTATTATCATAGTCCTATAATTTTAGTGATAAAATTAACTAGAAAGTTTTAATGGGTAAGTAACGTACCTATTTATCTACTCACGATCCGCGTCACCCCCTGTAGCGACTCACAAATTATGTTAAAGTTGAAATATAATTATATTAAAATAAATCTAATTATGAAACAATTATCATAAATAAACATTAAATAGCTGAGCTTTGGAGACCATAGATTCTACGGCTTAATTACATATTCTTAATGAAAATAAACCGTTAGAATTATTTTATTATAAAAGTCTTATGCTTCATAATAAGCAGGGGCCCTAGCCATATTACACGATCTATCGTCGCTGTAGAACGATCTATCGTCGCTGTAGAATAGAACACTTCAAAATGTATAGGAATTGACGTTCTGACCACGTGACTCATCTACTTGAAACGTCAAATCCTATACATTTTGGAGTGTTTCTATTCTACAGCGACGATAGATAGTGTAATATGGCTAGGGGGGCAGCTTTGGGTAATTAAAACAGTTGTTTTATGATCATTTCGTCTGTCCTAAAAAATCAATGTCTTTCATTCAGAAAAAGTACTGTCCCTGCTACGTCATAATGAGTACAGGGTGATGATTTTAGTAACAAACATTTATCAACCACAAGCAAAACTTAGTGACTATAATGACTTAGGTAAAGTGACTAGTTTCGATTAAATTTGCGATTGCAATCGAATAATATAAAATGACTTAGTTCCGATTAGGGTTTGCATATCAATACAATCTATTATTATCAGTTTCTAGCTCGTAGAGTGAAAATTAGTTTTTTCTATACATAAGGAAAAGTAGACTCTTGAAGTTGATACTCCCATTTTTGCACCCTAAGGTACAAATTATTATAAACTAGTTGACGCCCGCGGCTTCGCCCGCGTGGACTACTATTTTTTTTTATCTCACGGGAACCGTGCAATTTTTCGGGATAAAAAGTAGCCTATGTCCTATTCCCGGTTATTACCTATGTATCTACATTCCAAATTTCATCAAAATCGGTTTAGTAGTTATGGAGATACGTGGCAACAAACATTCACACACACACACACACGGACTTTCGCCTTTATAATATTAGTAGGACTACATAATATTAATATAACCTAAATAACATAAACAGATTTTTTTCGTTTGAGTTTATTTTTCAAATTAACGGGACTAAATAATTCTAAGGCATCCTTATTCCGTGGTCCTTTGACTAATCACTTACATAAATTCAATTAGTGAACTATCTCCGAATATCAGGTCACGTAACCGGACCACAGGCGTCGAGTGCTCCAGCGGACATCACACTTGGCATTTTATGAACACACTTCATTTTCTAATTGATCTTAACGCGTTATTAATTCAAATCTAGCTGATTATTCTGACTAGTATTGGGTCGTGGTTTTGCTTGGAGCATGTCTATATTTATAGTATTGATAACACATAAGAGCTATTTTAGTCAAGTGGGTATCTTGAATTCCAATCAAAGGACCGAATGGAATCCAAAAATGTATACATTAACAGAAAATATCGTAATGAAACCAGTTAGTAATTCAATAATACGGAGATGGGCTCGCAATTTCAAGAGAAAAAAAGTTAACTTGAACATAAGAACTCCACGACCTGATACCACCATCTCCATTCCACTTCAGGACAAGCAGATGCACGGCGCAGTACCATCCTTACCTTTTGGACATTCCATCCACTCGTACCACGTGGTTCGCCTCCACTTTCATCATCCGCACTGCTAAGGTCTCGAACTCGCTGCCGGCTTCTGTTTTCCTCGAAAATTATAACCTGGGTCTCTTCAAGTCAAGAGTGAATAAGTGTCTTCTAGACGTTTGTGATCCATCGTCAGCCACATTGCCACTTACCATCAGATGAGATTGTGGCTAAACAAAGGTCTATCTAGATTTAAAAAAAAAGTAAACTTTTGATCAAATGATGATCAAATGATCATGATCAATTATAAAACACTGCAATTTGTTTATTTAATCCAAGAATCATCGAAATACCTTCACTCTTTCAATTCAGTTCTACAACCATACGAAAATTCGAATAAAGTTATGCATATTTATTAATGGGACAGTCAAATTTGGCTACAGGGTGGTCTAAAGAAGTTCAACCTTTTGATACGCCTTTTAATTAAAATTATGAAGCATAGAAAATCGGCGGGTTAAGGTCACTACTGCAACAGTAGGATCATAACGCAAATTAGCCGTGAAAATTTATTGGGTTACACTGGTTAAACTAAAAAAAATTGGGTTGACTTTTCTATTAGAATTTTAATATAGTTTTAGACATGGGAAGAATTCGACCTAATATTTCTAAATAATGTAAATGTGTTAGTGACTTTTTATCATCAAAATCATTCCAACGACTGGCTTTTGGAATCCATGTACCTACTACGATAAATGGAGCAAAGCAAGGTCGCCCTACTGTGGGTTTCAATAAGCTAATAGGACAGGATAATGATTATTACCTTCAGTGCCTTTTCATACGTCCCGGTTGCCGGGTAGCCAGCACCGGAAATAGGGACGTGTGAAATGGCACTCACAATAACATAATTCAGTTTGCTATTAGAAGAAAATTTATTAAAATTATTTTTTCATCTTCCCTGTAATATTTGACATTTTTTTTACATTCGACTATGAAAGTCTACTATGACTATGAAACATAGATCTTATAATGTTCTTTAAATTAATTAAAAAAAAGTGCCATTAGTAACATTTTAAAAAATACTTACCTAGCAAATCTTATCACACTTCACATTTTTTTTTTGTTTTTTTTTTTTAATCTATATAGACTTTTGTTTAGCCACAATCTCACCTGATGGTAAGCGACGATCATCGACGTCATCTACAACTGCTAAAGCAAAGCACACTGTATTTTTTTGTACTTATACGTTTTTGCTTTTAAAAAGTCATACTTTGTACTTAACCCTAAAAAACATGAGTAGCGCCCATCCCTTGTCACGTGTCAAATGACACTTCTTTATTCTGGGCCCTTTATAAAGGACTTAAGGCTCTTACGTCACTTAATACTTAAATCGCATAAAAGATCAAAGTAGGGAACATGGTTTTAGTTCAATTTTCTGGATTAATGCCCTTGCCTTAGATTGAATAAAAAAAATGTATAATTTAAGATTAATATAATGATAATTAACTAAGCCCGCAAATAATGTTAATTGTTCTGTGTTGGCTACAACAATGTTAAATAATGTTAGTTGAATGAGCCGTTTGATTGCATATCTAGTCCATTACAGCTAAGCAACGCTCAGCAGTTCAATTAAACGGCTTTTTAACTGAAGTTCAAAAACAGCAGGTTCTCAATTCGTCGGAATCTTTTTTGTGCTTTTTTTATTTGTTCATCGATTACTCAAAGACGCCTGAACCGATTTGGAAATTTCTTTTTTACATTTGAAAAGGTACTTATACTTTCCAATTGGTGCTACAAAAATTTCGTGAGGATCTGTTAGGGATCTTCGGAGTTATGAACAGAAATGCAACTCGAGAGTGCAGAAAATTGCTCATATTGAACTTTGAAGCCGGTTTTTTTTTAATTTTTAATTTAATCATTGTACTAATTATAAATTATTTAACAAAGATGTGAAAGCTAAGTTTTTTGTAGCCAGATTGGTAGCCAGAATTCATTCAGCCCCCCAATTCTTCTAGATGACAACGTCAATCATTCCGCTGCGTTTTGGTTCGATCTCATAAATGTCAGCCATTTGCTGAATAGTAGAATAGCTTTTCAAAAATTGGTTCTGCCAAAGTCCAAACCTTAGCTAAAACCTCACCACAACTGAGTCGTTTGTTATTAGTAGTCATGGAAACAGTCGAAAATCTAAGGTTTAGTTGAGGTTTTGCTTGAGGTTGATAAAAAGTTCGGTACCAGAATTGACACCCAGATCGAAGGTCAAGGTACTAACTCATTTGGCTAACATAGCTCAATAGGTATCTACTACAAAAAATTAAATTAATAAGTTTTTTTAATTTCCCGAAGAGTCAAATCCATTAACATTTTCACATGCCTGAATTCAAACTAATAAATTCAGATCGAAAGTCGAGAGTAAACACACTTAAAAGCAATCATTTCATTATTGGATCTGAACATAAAAAAAAACACTTCATCAGTGATCCAATAAGACTTACAACTTTATTGGTTTAAAATTACATGTGGTAGCGTAAAATTTTACACCTCAATTTTCTCACCACTCAAATCCGTAGATTTAGTAGCAATTTTCTTGATTGCATCCTCCGTATTTGTTTGTATGGGACGGATTAACGATTTATTTGCGGACGCTATGCAGAGTATAAACACCGGCTTGTTAAGAGTCTGCAGAGGGTTATGGCTATTAAAGAAGCTCACGGCTTTTAAATATAAAAACTGCTGTAAACTTCCAGATAAATAATGGGCATCGGCTAATTTCGTGTTTAATGAATCTAACCGACAGCATTTAGGCAGATTGATAAAGAAAATGTGACAGAAGCACACGTCGTTAGCTGCGCAGATCGCACGGCCTGCAATTAATTTGCTTTTCTTAAAAATGACATTGATACTCGTATTTTTTGTTTGTGATAAAGTTGAAATTATGAGTAATTTTCATTTCCAAATCACTTTTTGTAAAGATGAAAATAAAAAAATTTTATGTTTACAACACACGCACGCACGCACACGCAACTTAAAATAAACGAACATAACAGTGAATATGAGTGAAACCTCAAACAATGGGTAGAAATTGCATGGTCTTTCCCTAAGTGCACGGCTAACTAAACAGGTCCAACCTCAGCTTAATATCGCTGCCGTACAAGGACGATACCGACGCTGATTTTTAGTCTGATATTTTCAGCTTTGTCAATCGCTTTTGTAATTTTATGCGATTGTTTCCTATGTTTTCCGATACCCGTTATTTATCTGGAAGTACTGTACCAATTTACAGATGTTACGGGCAACTTGATAAGTCCGGTCACTTGGTATGGATAATGACCCGTCTATAATAGTAACATAATAAAATAATAATAATAATAATGTAGTGTGATACAATACATTAAAGTTTTTGCCGTACACAGTTTCAAACCCCATTAGGATGAAATTTTTAGAAGTAAGTAAGTATTTTAAAATTAAAAAATTAAATGACATTTTAATGACATTTAAAATATGATACTTACTTATATCTTTTTAGTTTACCGTCTAGCGTCTAATTTTAAGCAATGTTTTTTTTTAAATGGTAGTGAAATCAACCATACAATCGAAAGCCTATGGTTTTTTGATGTCAGTTCATTGTTCTTAGATGGATATTTCCTGCCTAATTAATAAAACAATAGTTTACCAATTAACGGAATACCTCTCTTCCATTGAAGAGGCAATGCACTAAAAAAATACGACTAACTTAAGAAGCAAAGATTGTAGGTACAGCTAGCCTTCTAATGCTTTTTACAGATTCATGGCACGATTTTCTACATCTAATATCGCCTCTAACCTTAAGGCGCAGGCCAGATAGAAGAGACTGAGCGCAGACATTTGTCTCTTCCGCGTCCCTTTCAAACAAAATGTGACGGCGCCCCGTCTCTTTTGTACGTTTTGCAGCGTGACGCGATGCTTCTATACATTTTCTATGAAAGGGACGCGGAAGAGACATATGTCTGCGACGCGTTCTCGTCTTACGTCTTTTCTGTATGTCCCGCGTCTAAAATCGTAAAGTAAAAGTCGTTTTTCTTATAACATTTCATTGAACTCATATTTGTGTCATCCTTTGTCTTGATCCTTTTATTTTATCATTGCATGATACCGCTTCGTTTTGCTTAATTAACGTTAAAAATAGTTTTAATTTGTCAAAGTTAAAACTTAAAGAAATGATTCGATCTTAAAGAAATTATGATGAAATGATCTTGAGGGTTTTTTTTATTCGAACCATAATTTTCTGATCTACTTCGACTAATCAAATTCAGAAATATTTAATTTATTTTATTCAACTTCAATGAGCGAAAGATTCAGCGAGTTACGATAAAAGAACACACACGTGATCGTGTGTGCTTTTCTACTATTTCGATTCGATAAATTCGAATAAAAGTCGTGTCATTAATCTGTAAGGCCAACATGAATTTTAATCCCCGTCTAAACAAATTGAATAACCATTATGTTCTTTCTGAAATTCTTACATTCCCATCAACTTGGCGCATTCAGAATTTAAAGGCAACTAATTAAGTAGAGTTGAATGGGACTTGTTTGTTAGTGGGCATTTACGTCGAAAAGATCACCTGCAAATAAAAAGGTTTAATATCTGATATTTATAGGAAAAAAAAGACAGTCATGTTACTTTTAGTAGTACAACTTAGGCCTTTATATTTTTACTATATGATTTCTATAGTGTCAAAGAGGCAATCTTTGCCTACACTTAACGGGACGCTGTAGTGCCTGGGACATTATTTGAGACGGAGTAGGCTTGTGCCACACCTAAACCTCCTCTCAGCTTAACCGACCATATCTACAGTAAAGACATTATAATGTTGAAGTCGGTGTTAAGTAAAAAAACAATGACTTTACCTATATTTTTATGCACACCGATTTCAACATTCTAACATAAATATAAAACAACAAATTAAATAAATCTGTTTGTATTCTTATTTTTCACTTTTTAGTGCAAGTATTTTATGAAATCGGTTTTTTTTTGAAAATTTTTAGTTGTCCAATGAGCAATCAGAGTTAAAATTTTATGTACCTAACCTGGCTTAACTCGCGCAAGTGGGCCTAAGTCGGTTAAAAAGTAGTAGCCATACTCAGACCCAAAAACCAAACCAAAAAAAAAACCGTATATCTACATCAAACAGCCCACAGCTATTTGAATAGCAAATGATGTACCATCATCAGATATCAGACACCAAATTAGTATCTAAAAGAGTATTAATCTCTGATAAAACAAACAGATTCAACATCGAGATCCGAGTTTTAGTTGATAAACGAAAAAAGTTTGGTTTTTTTCGATAAAACGATGGATGACTTAATTTTGATACTTGGAAGATTTTTTTGCAAAAACTTCGATGGGTATAAAGATATGACCAATTAGATGAACCCTTTTATATTTTTAAAAGATAAACTTATTGGAAAAAAGTATAAACAGACTCGCGCCGTTTTTTGACAAATACTGAAGAACTAGGTACTCAGATATACAATTTTGTTTCCCAATTTAAATACTCTATCCAATATTGTGGATACGTACATTTTTTAGTTGTCAATTACAGTTTTTTAGTTGTCAATTACTTATTGTAAAGAAGTTAGACAGCCACTTGTTCGAAAATGAAATAAATAAACAATAAAACAAACCGTTAATATGGCAAACCCAAATAAGATCTTAGACTGACTGAAAGTTTCAGGGGGGCAATTTTTGAAGTTCAGCTTATGTTGGGGGAACTGAATTCGGAGCATTTGACCAACATAAGCTGAGCTACGGAAATTTGCATTATATCGTTTTAAGTTTTGAGAGTAGGGATTTGCCAGGCAAGATTTATTTATTGGTAGTTTACGTTGGCGAAATTGTCAATTAAATAAATAATGCTGGATTTTCAAACAGCATCATGTCACCCAAAGCTAAGCAAAGCTTGTGTTACGGGAACCACATGACTGATATACTTCTTATACTTAAACTTTTTTTTACAAAAATACATTTATTATCCTTATCCTATGTATAGATATCATAGAAAGCACCATGCAGATCATTCAAATATTTGTCCCGCGGCGGGGATTGAACCCGCAACCTCCTGCATCACAGACACCTTCACCAATCTTCACCCACTGCGCGACAGAGGTTGTCAAAAATTGTTTGTGTTCTGATTCTTCATAGTGTTAGTCGCAAAAGAACAGGAGTAGAATCACCTAGCTCTTAAAACGATTCAAAGTGGTCATAGCGGTCCTACTGAATAAATGATATTTGAATTTTGAATTTTATTAGAACTTTTTTGAATTTTGTTCTTAACAAAATAAATAAAAGGTACGCGATAAAATCCCGTAATAATAATTATCATTATATTTTGTTCTTAACAGTAATCATTTAAGAATTTTTTATACGCACTACAGAGGTGCCAGCTGCCAAGTATCAAAATCTTCACACCTACCAAGTGTTTGTTTGAAAGCCAATTGGCTGGCATAACAAATAGCTTAATACCACGTTATCGTTTAAGGTGGCTGTGTTCTCGGCTGAGCCGTTTCGGGTGAGGCAAACGTTTAGCAAACCACATGTTATTATCGATATCCGCAAAACAAATATAACCTTATAGCTTTCACCAATTTATTTTAAACTAGCTGCCATCCGCGGTTTTACTTGTGGTTTGCGGGGTATTAATAAAAATAATCAATGCATAATTTCAATGTTTAGGTATGTTGTACACTTATGGCCTTTCTTATAAACTTGAACACTGGTTCAATAATGCTCAAGATTCGCCCTGTCATTATTTGACACTATCTAATAAAAAAGGATGGCAATTGTTTAAACGGTGTTTCAATTTGAACAGAATTATGTAAGTATTAAATTATCGTTTAAATCGAAAGCTCTTATTTCGTTCACGCTGAATACCAAAACAAAATGACAGCCTGAGTGACATAACTAGTACCTATACCTACCTAATGCAAATTTTGACAACGATTTTTTTTATTACGAGAATAGGTACGTGCCAGTTTCCTCTCTAAGCTAAGCCTGTTTCAAGGAAAGCAAAAACATAAGTAGTTGAAAATTAAAAGTTAATGCTGTGTTTTGTTCACCACTGTTGGTTTCATCGATTACGATCTAGGTCACGAAGATAACGTTCATAATTGATTACAATAAAGTTTTGTGATCAGTATTATTCACTTTCTTTTATTAAATTCGCTTTTTAAAAACTCTCATCTCTATTTTATTCTCCAAAAGCGAACTACAACATTAATATAATAGACATAGACGCACCTCCTCTGAAAAACTGTCGCATCATAGAAAAAGCAGTTTTGGAAAAACGCATTTTAATATTACACACTTATGATTTTATGATACATAACTCAAATGTCACATTTTTATGTTACGACTGTTTTTCAGAGGAGGTGAGATATGTTGTATATTAAACTAGCTGACGCCCGTGGCTTCGCCCGCGTGGACTAATATTTTGTTTATCCCACGGGAACCGTGCATTTTTTCGGGATAAAAAGCCTATGTCCTATTTTCGGTCATTATCTATCTACATTCCAAATTTCATCAAAATCGGTTGAGTAGTTACGGAGATACGTGGCAACAAACATTCACACACACACACACACGGACTTTCGCCTTTATAATATTAGTAGGATAGGATTCAAAAGTTCAAAACATTGAACTCCATGAACCAGCCAAATCTTCTAGCTTCTAGTGAATTACTCCAGCATTAGATCCTCCTACCAATGAAGATAAGTCACGGTGAATAAAGCATTGTTCTTTAATATTTGGAGGGGACCGTAGCTCGGAGGGTAGTATAAAATTTGTATAACAAATGAGGGGCGTGGTAGGATCCGTCACAGTGGCCTGGCTGGCCGCGTGTGGTGCTAGATGGGTGGCCTTATCTTTAGCGAATATTAAACAGACTGAGATTTCTAAGGCAGTAGGCACACTGTGTGTTTTGCAGCGCGTTTGTATCGATACAAACGCGATGCGAACGTGGTGCTCCGCTCCCGGTTCGCGTTTATATCGATACAAAACAAACGTGAACGGGCAGCTCAAAAACGCGCTTCAGAAAACGCTGTGTGCGCACTCTCTTAGATAATTTTGTATCCATTTGAAGATTCTTTCAATCAGAAGCTGCATGAATCATATATTTTTTTTCAATTTAAAAAAGATGGTGGAAGGTCTTGCTGATGAACATCTACAATTTTGAAACATAAATCACCAATGAAAAATCAAAAAATAATTTTAAATTAGTTTAAATAAGAAAAACAAAATTAAATATCATATTATTATGATATTTTATGATATTTCCAAAATGACTACTAGGTACTTAGGTACTTTTAAATACTCTGTCAATAAAATATTTACAACAGTTGACATCGAGCACCGAGCATTCCTTACGATAGAATGATATTAATAAAATTAAAATTAATATATTTTTTTTTTATAAAAAATAAGGTAGTAAAATTGAAGAAAAATATTTACATCAAAACAAAGGCAAACAGAACTACCGGCTGTAATCGGACGAGGGCCGTGAAGAAATTTCATTAATTCCATCACCTCGGGACAATGCAATTGTACAGAGGCCGTGATTGAGACGGCAGATTTGCAATCCACTACTTGGAATTCAGAAATATGGATATGGTATGTACGTACAGTTCTCACAATAAATAAATAAATATTGCTGGACATTTCACACAGCGCCATCTAGCCCCAAACTAAGCAAAGTTTGTACTATGGGAATCAGATAACTGATAGAATACTTGGATCACAATGGATCTAGGCATTCGTAAAGTTAGACATTTCACTGTGCAGTAGAAAATTTTGTATGAAAATGCTGCACTGCGCATCGAAACGGCTAACTTCACAAATGCCTAGATCCATTGTGAGAAGTGTACAAGCTACGTTAGCTTAAGACCCTCGCAGACTATTCTGTAGACCGATAGTTTAATCGGGTTGGGCTAGGCTGAAAAGGGGCTCTCCCCTTTGTATGAATGTTTCGTTGTGGAAGAGTCAAGCCCACCATCACGGCGGATGGCTTGCAACACGCACTATGAATGCGGACTAATTTAACGTGCCATATTCCTTATTCCTTTATAAAATAAAAATTGCCAGCTTAAGAAATTATTTAAAAAATAAAAAGCCTTACAATCATCATCATCAGACAACACCGGAAGTGTGTTAGAGCAATCTAATAGGTACGATACAAATATAGGTTACAATATACTTTGGATATAAATAAAAGTGCAAAGTCCACCGAACGTCATTTCTTTCCTAGCTCGTTGTCCCACCCCCCGGCTGGCCAGTTCCATACTGCCCCTTGATTAAATAAACCTTCATTGCATGTCAGCCCCTGGGAGGTGTCAGTATAGCACAGATTCCAGCCGTTGTCATTCACGCGATTGCAATAATAGCCAATCCAGCCATGTAATAATGTTATTGCAACTATTGCAGATGCAATTGTGAATTTTGTGCGTAATTTGTTTTATTTTGGTCTTAACATTTGAATTGCTAATTAAAATCTAACCCAATATCTTACTATTATTATAAATGTGAAATTTGGATGTTTGTTATACAATCACGACGCCAGAACGGCTGAACTTTGGCACAGAGATAGATTATAATCTGGAATAGTACATAGGCTACTTTTTATGCCGGAAAATGCACTTCTCGTGGAATAAACAAATTGTAGTCCACGCGAGCGAAGCCGCGGATGTTCGCTAGTTAACTATAATATTTGTCAATACAAGGTTTTAGAGAATGTTTTTTTCTTATCACTCTTATGTAAATGAAAGGAAATAGCAACAGTTTTATATCATCATCATCATCAGCCCTTCTTGTTCCACTGCTGGGCATAGGCCTCTCTTCACTTTTGCCATTCGCCTCTATCCTGCGCCAATCTTACCCATGTACGACCTGCGGATTTTATTATGTCGTCAACCTATCTTGTCGGTGGACGACTGACACTACTTTTTCCGTCTCTAGGCCACCACTCGGTCAACACTTTGCTCCACCTGTCATCACCGCGCCTGGCCACGTGTCCTGCTCAGCTACATTTGAGCCCCAATATTCGCTTGCTAACATCTTGAACTTTTATCCGCTTGCGAATTTCGGTATTATATATATTTTAATTAATAAGTCGTAAACACTTTCCATAGGCAGAGAATATCTACAGATTTTAGCTGCCAAAATAATGTCAAAATGGTTGAACCAAAATCCCAGCTACCAGATTTTTCCACTAGCTACAAGTAGTAAATTTTGCATCAATATTCATTACTCGCTGCTCGTTTACATTTCTCAGTACCGTCCGGTGATTTGTTAAGGAATATCAGCTATTTGTCTACAAAAACCTGCATTTATCAACTCTTGCGCAGTAAAGTAAGCGAGCTCTCCAATTTATGTTCCGATTGTGGAATACCCACGGTTTTATAACGTACAAAATGAATCGCGACATGAATGGTCGTTGTAATGTGTCGGCGATTTAAAGTATTTAACCTTTTGTAGTTACGGGGTATTTTGCACCCCGGTGTATGTTTAAATTCTCAAGTAACTTATACGAAAAATCAATAAAGTTTAAAACGCATTGTTTATATTTTTTGTGTAACATTTAGTTTTTAGTCCATGACTAACATAAAATTATGGAATTTCATCACATTTATAAACGCGGGGTATTACAGACCACTTGTTGTGGTTAGGTAAAAGTTTGAAATGATAGTAACGGGTTAAGAAACAAGTACCGACCAATAATTAAAAAGTTATCGAGAAATATAATCTAAAGAATTTAATTTCAAATACTTTAATAGGTGAAGATAGAGGCACCAAAACCGCTGGTAAATATTCAATAAAATGTAATTAAAAATGTTGGGACCTCAAATAAAATAACATAAGTTTCGTTCCGCCCAAAATTATGACTTAATAAAACGTAACGTGTGCCGTATTTCATGTAGTGATAAAAGAAACAGCTATTCATGAATCTATTTACACGTCAACGTGACGATCCAATACTATAGAAAGCACACATTTTCTTAAAAGACTATTTTAAATGTCGAAATTTTATACGGGCTTGGCATAGCTGGTCATTGTTTTTATTTATCTTAACTTATTTTTCAAGGTTTATAAAAATGTTGCAATTGTCTTTTTTGAACAATAATGATACAAGCGATCCTCCTTAAGCCGGAGTGACTTTACCAACTTGGCCACGGAATCCATATTCGTCAGGTTGAAAATCTTGATAAGCTCATAATTATCGATTGCGGGTTCGAATCCCGTCGGAATTGAAAATGTTGATAAGACTTTTCATTTTCGATGAAATAATATCTAAGTGTGGTTTAACACTATAAAATTAAACATTATTTAAAATATGTTGTAAATTGCTTTACGCTTGTTATTCGCAGAAATCAAATCAGGGTTGTTAGAGAGCTCCGTATCCGTAACCGAAATTAACGGATAATCCGAAATAATTTAATATCCTTTTCCGTATCCGTAACCGGAATAATATTATTTCTATATCCTTGTCCGTATCCAGATCCGAAACTGCATATCCCTAACATCCCTGATCAAAATCTCCGTGACGTTCCCATCCCGTTGTGTTGTCAATAGACATCTAATGGGCTTAGAAGCGAGAAATCTATTAAACCACGCCTCAAGTGTGCTTCCAACAGACTTTAATATCTATTTTATACTTTTAATGCGACGCCATATTTGGATTCAAATCGCCGGAAAAAATAAGATTTTATTAGATTCTGATACATGAAGTTTGTAGGAATGAAGTGCTTACAGAATAATTGAAAATTATGATTATACGGCGATGTCAATGATTTTGTGATAATGTATTAGTGTGATATTTTATGTTCAGTGTATCTTTTGATTACTTGTTTGAATAAGTAAGGGATTTACAATCTATCTATAAAAATAAAAATAAATGTTTGTATATTTGTCCTCTATACGTTCCTAAACCATTGATCAGATTGTGATGAAACTTTGGTAGGTCGTTGAACGCCCGCGAGGGTTTCCGCTCCAAAAATGTATAAGAGAAAAAAGTGCACACCGCGTACATTTGAAGTCAGTTAAAGAATTCCTAGACGACAATATCCCGCTCAAAAATATGACGAGCCCTATCAGTTCAAAGCGCCGAAACATAGTACCTACATAAATCAGTAATACAATGCTCCGTACTGAAGGGCTTACATAAGTCAATTGAATCAGGTACTAATAAATTCAAAGGATTGACTGCACTCGGTGAGAACTCGTCGATGCGAACAGAAGCCGCAATGTTGCAGGGCATAAATCTAAGAGTTTACAGTGTAAATGGAGAAGTAGTTGTGCAACTTCAAAGTTCATGATAAAAAATAATACGCCGTTATCGAGTTCACTGCCTGTACAGTCAGCGTCATCAATCGGTATCCCCCTATTGATTTGAACAAAGACTCTTTTCATTTCAATCTTGGATTTCAGTCGAGTATTATATCAGCTATTTTTGTTTAGGAACTCGAGCGAAATTAGATATCCATAAGTAAGCAAGGATGTAAAAGTTTTTACAAAAGTTGAGATCAACGGCTTGCAAACCGACCTCTTACTAGGGGGATACCAATTGATGACGCTTACTGTACATCTTTACCAGATGATTTATACAGTGTCTTGTGGTAATCTATGCTTACACTTTACGGGACACTATGTATAGTCGTATTGCTCATTATACGGACTAAAATCGGACTAAAATTGAAGGAAAAAATGACATTTTTCATACATTTTTAGTCCGTATAATGAGCAATACGACTATAGTGTCACCGCCCCGAGTTCGTGTAAACTTTGCTTATTATGCTTTACGTTGTACGTAGGTACCTGTAAAGCATGAAGAAGCGCTCATGGCGTAGCTTGCTGAGACGTTCTTAATTGATCGTTGAAGTTAAGCAACGTTGTGCGCGGTCACAATTTGGATGGGTGACCGCAAGTGGCATTACGAGCTGAGCGCTTTCGTGCTTCGGAGGGCACGTTAAGTTGTCGGTCTCAGCTTTTAAGTTATTAAGCCGTGACGGAGGCCTTTAGGCGGCCTAAAAATTCCGTTACCAGAGGTACCAGAGTTCCACGTTTTCGCCGTGCAAATGAAAAAAGTAGACTTAAAGCGCTTAGTACGAACACTGGGAATATCAACCATGTACAAATCGCGCCTTTCCGGGTGTCTGGAAGTCCGATGGAAGAAAGGCGGTACCAAATTGTGCAGTTCCTGAGCACACTTTCCGAAATGTATCCGATAAAAAACCGTCAAACTAGCGACTCTACGGCGATGCTCAAGGCTTTGTAGCCGAGCCTCAACCAAGTCGTCGTCACCTTTAACATGTACAAAATGCAGTACTGTTTCAGTTACTACGTGCTGCAATGTCGCAGGCTTACTTCAATGGGCTGATATGAACGATGGGCCGGCACCGGCCGGCAAACGGGACGTTTTGACAACAAACGATGTATGAATTGAAATATGAACGCGACTGGCGCAACTGACTGTACGGCTCGATCTTAGTATGGCCCTTTGAAGTAATTGAAATGAATGTTTGTCTTTTATGTTGTCAAATTAAGGGAGTTTTTATTGGGGTGATACGGTGATCTAAGTATGTATGAAATATGAGACAATTTTCCCAGAAAATTGGGAAAAATAAAAGTAGATTTATCATCATCATCATCATCATCGTCAGCTCTTCTCATCCCACTGCTGGGCATAGGCCTCACTTCGCTTTTGCCATTCACCTCTATCCTGTGCTAATCTTACCCATGTACCTACGACCTGCGGATTTTACAGAACGCATATTTGTATGACTATTACAACAATGTTTGCCCAGAATGGAAGTTGAACCTAGGCGCAGAAAGCAGAGTTAGACTAACAGTTTAGCTGTGATACCAGTTAGAATAATAGTGATATGATTTTCGGAAAGTTAGGAATATCCATTAACACTTTTTAGATTTTATTACACTTTACACTAAACTTTTACAAACTTAATTTACTCTATTACTAAAATTACTTTTTGTGTCACAAAATTTAAGAAATCTTTTACGCAAAATAAATCAGAAATTGAATAAAATCTTTATTTATTCTTGAAGGGTATTTAGAACAAAATACAAATAAATTATTCAACATGCGTTGAAGGAGATTCCGAAAGGGAAAACAGATTAGATCTCATTCAAACAGAACGTGATTTGGGAGCGATGTCTCCCGATTTAAAGGAGATTAAAGTTGACTTTGAGACTTTTACAATAGCATCATATCTTTAGATTCAACTGTTCATTTTTAGAGTTCCTGAAAAAATAGTACAAAACCGCAAGAAGGTTTTATTTGTGTGTGAATATCACTTTTTATTCACATAATTGAAAAAATATGGTTAAAGTAGCAACAAGGTAACGAAGCTAGGTAAGTAAGAAGGTAAGTAACGAAGAGCTAATGAAAATGAATAAAATGAGTATCAATATGTAATTTCAATGTTATTCAACAATGAGTATAATCAGAGAGCTTCTGGCTTCATTATTAGTTCAGCGAAGCTAAAGTGGCCACTTTTGATGTATGTTGCGAATATGAATTTGAAAAGTCTTGCTTATTAAATTTTTTTTGCGATTCCAACGGGGAAAATTCGAACCCGCACTACCTTTACCAACTCAGCCGCTGAATGGATATTCATCGGGTCAAAAATCTTGATACCTAAGCCTATGTGTGGTTTAACACTAAAAACTAAAAATTATGCAAATATGAAGTAACATAAATAATTGTAACAAAATACCACTAGTATTTTGCAAGTATTTATGTTCATCTAGTTGAGCTATCGAAGGATCGTTTTATGTAAATTTGTAAGAAATCATATACCTATGTAATTTTTTTATTGATCTCGAAAAGGTTGAATAGTACCTACCTACTCAAATTGTTAAATTCAATAAATCTTTGAAAAATGTCACTGCCGGCAAAAATTGAGATAAACAGATCCGGAACCCGTGTTTTAACTTTTACCTAGTCAACACGCCTTGTTCAGTTTTATACAAAGCTTAGAACAGACAGTTGCTTTTTATCGCTTACAAAATACACACTAAACAACATTTTGCGACAAAACATTGTCATATTAAAATGATGAGTTATGTTTTTGACGTTCACATCCTATTGTATTCTGTTGATAAATAAATAAATGACGAAATATTTCACTAACGAGCGCGGCGGGGCGCGTAAGAATCTGTCAAGCGAATATTGTCTTGAGAAGGGCTAGCATACGTGATGACGGGCGAGTCAACTCGCGTTGACGAATAATGTGTCTGTCAAAATTAATGACGATCGGACAAAGCGCGCATGCAGTCTGAACAAAATGATGATCTGTTATGTCTCTCGTGAAATAATTCTACCAAGTAAAAAAAAAGTAAGTAAAGTTTGAGCTAGTGGCTGACTAACTTAAAAAGGGTAGGTAGGTATCTAAAGTTTTTTTTTTCCTGATTTTTCCGATAGTGGCTAACTAATTTTTGAAAAAATTGAATTTCTTGAAGATTGAAGGTTAGGATATTTATAAAATGAGATAGTATTTTAATAGCATAACAATGAGTTAATTCGAATAATTAATTACTGTTAGGTAATTTGTTTTGGGGTGATATACTCGTATTATGGAAAAAATATCGTTTTTCTTTACGTTTAAAATGCGTTTGAAAGAAATTTAAATTGTCAAATAACATCAATATACCTTTTATCCAAACTTACCGTGTAAAATTTCTTATTTTTTTTAGTTCATTGATGGCTAGCAGCGTTGCTAAAATCACATCGAATCGTCCCATGCGGACGGCGCTTAAGGTGACTGGAGGTGAGCTTCTTCACACATTAATAAGGCATTTTGACTTTATGATCGCTAAGCATCTCCCATAAATTGCTGCGCATCAATATTGTATGACGAGATTAATGCCCATGTTGGGATGCCCATTAGGCCGGCTTAATCCCATTGTGTTTTTTATTCCCCTTTGAGTTCTAGAGCCGACGGATAAATGATTGAAAAGTGATGAATTTATTTATTAACTGGACTGATTTTGAGGGGTAATGCATCATTCACAATTACAGCACAGATATATAATGGCGGATAGGCTCTGGTCATACCGGCAAGGCAAAAGTGGTGCGACAATGATTTTGTTCAAACTCCTTTTGCCTTCAAATAAGGAATTTCATAACCTGATTTTAATAAAACCACGGTCTTATAGGTACTCGGCTCAGTAATATAGTGAATGCATTTTTATAAAACAGAAAATAAATACATTTTGAAATTGAAATGGTTGAATTGAAACATTTCGGGTGGTATTTGACCAACCATTAGATATACCAAGCCGTTAGAATTCCAGTTATATTAAACAATTTATTAAAAATGTTAAATTATTTTGCACCTTTTTGGGAACATACTCATAATGCAGAACAATTTGACCGAATTGAAACAATAAAGTGATTTTTGTCTCAATTTAAAAGGAACATTTTGCTAATTTTTCTGTCAATTTATCGAAACTTGATCCGAAATCCAATAATCACTTCAATTTTCAACAACCAAAAAATATCGATATATTTTTAGATATCTTAAATATTATGCAATTTAATTAATTGGTTCAAAAAACATATTCTTTATGATAAGATCATTGCTTATTATTGTGATGTTTTAAACTGAAACCATAAAAGTATTTTATCATAATTATCATAAGTACCTAAGTATTTAAGAGGGTACTTAATTTTATACGGAGGGTTCTTCGAATACAAAATTGTTTCGATTTTAAGACCATTTTGATGCCACTGTAGTTTGGAATTAACACACCTTTATAACAAAACCTTATTGGAGAAGTTGATTGAAAAAATTACTTTTTTTTTCTTTGATTTTTATTTTTTCTTCATGAGTCCTGAATAATGTAATGAGTTCATTCGTTAGATTCTGAGTTGTGAGATTTCATTGGGTTTGGTTTCGAAAAGTTAACAATTGATTAAAAAAGTAAACGATACTTTGAATAATACTTTGAAGCTTGCCAAGATATTCTACCCAATCGGTTTTGTATCGAAATTGAATGGATATTTAAAAAATGTAAACAAGGTCACCAATTCCCATGGACGATAAACATCCACCTATATTTTTAGACATTTGAGAGCAGTCAGAAACTTTTTCAAATACATGATTGCCACATGTCTACTTTTTGAAGCAATATTTTACTCTGCGGTCGGTTTTTATCATGTATTTATATTATACAAAGAAAACAAAAATATAAATAATCAGTTAAAAATAAAAAATAAATATGTATTTTTGATCTGAAGAGAGTTCAAGGTTTCATTCAAATACATATAAGACCATTCATTAATTTTTGCATTACTTAATATAAAACCTTTTAGTAATAACAGAATTTGAAGCCTCTTTTATGAAGTCTAAAAAAATAAAAATAAAAACCGTGATTTCCCAGTGAATACCAGTCATAACAATAAGGTCTGCAACACGTGACGACAGCGGCTCGCGGCTGCTGTCAGCGCAAATGACTGCAATCTTCACACCTCGGAGGCTCTAACTGGTGGCAACCCTGTAATTTGCGGGATGTGGGATGGTCTGTGCCGGCAGATATGGCTTCTCAAAGCAGGGATGCACTAAGCATTAAGGCTCAAACACACGTTGGGCCAGCGTAGGCTCGCCTAGGCTCGCCTAGGCTCGAGCGCGAGCAAGAAGGAGAATCGATGCAAGGCGAGAGTGATAGAAAGACAATGCGAGCCTGGGCCAACGTGTATTCGCACCATTAGAGGTTACACTTCTCACAATCTAGGCATTCGTGAAGTTAGTCGTTTCGCTGCGCAGTAGAAAATTTTGTTTTTTGCGCAGTGCAGCTTTTTGAAAAAGCTGCACTGCGCATCGAAACGGCTAACTTCACGAATGCCTAGATTCATTGTGAGAAGTGTACCAGTCTCAATTTTGCAACAAGAAAAATACCTAATCCTAGCAACAATCCTGTACAAAGGATATGGACAACAAGCTCTGATTTACTCTAATACAATGTTAGGATTACAATTCACGATTGCGAGATGCTAGCGAGCGATACTGGTGCTAATACCAAGTAACTTCATCCGACTGGATCAGCAGATCTATCTGTAGATTGTTTGCAATCAGCTTCTGGTATAATTTTAAAATACCGATCTCTTGCCAATGCACGATTACGTACTAAGATACAATGTACCTAACCTATTTTTATATCAGGAACAGGCTATTCAATTAAATCTTGTTATTCAAAGTAGGTACTGCAAACATTTAATTTTTTTCTGTTTATAAAAGTAAAACCAATTGTAATTTATTGTAAATGTATTTAAATATATTAACTGAAAAAGTTATAAATGTGTATTTTTAATTGAAAAAAAATAATCAATTGTGCAGATCTCACTTTGAATCAATATTGTGTACCCGCTATCAAGGTTTCGTTGTTGAATTGCGATGAAGTGTAAAATGTGATCTATTAAATTGATTTTTCTACTATACTATACATATAGTAAAGATGTGCAGTTTCTATAATAGTAATTTTTCAGGATTATTTAGAAAGATATTATGTAGGTATGTTTTCCTTTAGCTTCAACTTTTTTCCTGTTAAAACCAAAAAGAGTGAGGTAAAAAGTCGATAAAATCTCGAAATTCGGGCTGCCGAATGCAACCGGGTGTAATACGGCCGAGCACCGGGCCGGACGCAAGACAATAGCCGCCAAGTTCCCGTCTGATCGATATTCTGCATAGTGATGTAACTTGTCTATCTAAAACATCGACAAATACGGAAGTCCAGCAGGCTGCTTGTCTAATTTGTCTCAAACCTCAAATTGGTCTCAAACTGTCAAAACGATCGCTTTGGTATCTTTTTTCGGGTTCACTCTCGTTGAGATGAGAGTGACAGAGCTACTTGCGTAGTCACTGAACTATCATAATTTGAGAGTTGGAGACTGATTTTGGTCGCTATCAAAGATAGACAATCAAGGAGCTGATCGTCAAAAGTGAAAAACGTGAAAAAAAGTCAAACGTGAGTGCGATAATATGTTTTTTGCAACATTGAAAGTCCACCCTACTTTCCTAATTAATAGGTAAATCTTAAATGTGAGTTTGTTTGACTAAAGTTCCCATCTCAATATATGTATGTTACTCAATCACGCCATAGGCTGAACGAATACGGATAAAATTTGATTAGATTCGTATAAATGTAAGGTTTTATTTTAAATTATATGCTACGGAACGTCTGAAATTATATCCGTAACAATCAGTTAAAAGATCCCATCACTACAAGACAATAGCCCGCGATCGATATAAAATCAGACAACGACGGTGTAATCTCACAAATATTTATTGTAAATCAAAACAATATGCCGAAATGAAGGCTATTGGGAATACAAATGCGTCTGCCCCAAGTGCTCGTTAGCGTGACGTATGGAGCTTTGTGGGCATCCTTACCTACTTAGTAGGGATGTCCTACTTCATACTCCGAAAGTTCCGAAGCCCATCCGAAAATCCCAGTTAGTTCGTACTCCGAAAGTACCAGCAGAGCCGTTCTGTAAACTCACTTCGAACGTCGAAGAGCTGAATCCGCTGTGAGATTTCAAATTTCATGTTCGAAATTTGAATCTCACTATTCTTGTGTATTTAGTGAGCTCGGTCACTTGAGTGAATTCGAAGTGAGTCTACAGAATGACTCTGCAGCTCCAAAAACTAAGTATGATTTTGATACCAGCGAGGCTAAATTGGCGATATAGCACAATCACATTAGGAATTGCAATATATGACGTTCTTGTCACTCTCAGTCTATGAAAAGAGACGACATATAAGTATGTAGTTCAATTCCTATTGTGATTGTGCTATAACGGCCTTTATAGGTAGGTAAGCTCGCTGAAGCTTTTTTTGTTTCTATGTGTGTTATCTCCATGTGCTATCATTCTGCGTACAAATTTTATTTTAAAATTTGGGAACCATATTTAAATGTACTCAGTATTAAATTCCGTAAGGTTTTTTTTCACGTTTTAGATTATATCGTACATTTTTCATCGTGGGAATAAATCGTACATCTTATACTTTTTCAATCAAGCTTTTATTTTTACATATTATTATCCACTAATTTAAACATTATTGTACTTAAAATACTTGTCTCTGTTAAAACTGAGGCATAATAATTGCAACGGTATAGGTAACCTTAATTTCTTACGAACATTATCACAATTCAAATTTTCGTAACTCCGAATTGAAGACTCCGAACGAATATCCGCAGTAAGTTTAACATCCTTACCCATCCTTAAGTACATCCTTACCGTAGGATACCTGGTACAATGGAGGGCGGGGCGAGCCGGGGGCAAGCGAAACGCACTCCCACTTAAATCAATGACAGTTCACACGGTGCGGTTGAGAAACCAACACTATCTCCCATCGCTTCTGATCTTACCATACTGACCAAAGGTCATAAGCACTGATTTTATTAAACTACCAAGAGAAGCTATAAAGAGCACCCTGCAGCTTTACCATGACCTCTTAGTAAACAATTCAGTTTAAGAGCTATCCAGGGGCCCTGGCCATATTACACTATCTATCGTCGCGATCGCTGTAGAACACTTCAAAATGTATAGGAATTGACGTTCTGAACACGTGACTCATCACCTTTAGACGATCCTATACATTTTGAAGTGTTCTACAGCGATCGCGACGATAGATAGTGTAATATGGCTAGGGGAGCAGTTTAGGTTCCTAATCTGGATCGCAAACTGTTCGTACCACGACGATTATAAGTGACAGTTTTGACACAAAAGTGAACCAACTCAACGCGTATTAAACGGTCATGGTACGAATTGAGTGAACCAAACTTTATCTTGTTAGATAAATTATACAATACAATTTTTATGTTTCGACTGGTCGCGTAGTGATTACTTATGCATTGCTATTGCAGGTAATCAGGTTGCCTACCATGAGCTTTACCTATATGCGATCCAGTTAGGTTCTAAACTGAACTGCTTTGCTTGTATGGTATGGAATAACAATTCAGTTTAGGTTCTGATATTTCGTCAACGTCATACCATACGTCAAGCAAAGCAGTTCAGTTTAGGACCTAACTGGATCGCATATAGGTAAAGCACATGGTAGACAACCTGATTACAGTAATACCCCGCTTTACGCTACCCCGTTATGCGCGGTTTCACTATAACGCGAATTTCAAATTTCGCGTTATGGTGAAATTTACGCGAAAGAGTACGTATAAACATAATGTAGTCATCAATTTCTCTATGGTCGCGGGAATCCCCGCTTCCTCTGAACATTCTGTTTGAAGAATTGGGAATTCCCCGTCCTTCGACTTTGTTCTATGGGGATTCCCTCGTTCGTTTCTATGTTTAATCATAAACCTCGATATACGCGAATTTCAGTTAACGCGATTTTTTCCGGAACGTATCCCTCGCGTAAAGCGGGGTATTACTGTACTTGCAATAGTAATGCAACAGTAATCACTACGCGACCAGTCGAAGCATACGTGCATTTTGCGACAGGCGAGCAATAGACGTGCGATTGGCTTCCTTAATGTGATTTTTAGTGATATTTCGACCGGTCGCGTAGTGATTGCTGTCACATTGCGGGGTGCGTAAACAGCAGACTTTTTCATATAGCAATCTCTAGCTCTACAAAGATAGCTTAAAACGTCTTCTTTCAGTTCCTCTCCGGTTCTCCTCTCCAAAGAAGATATCCTCGTAAATTCCTATCTAAGCATCACGATTAACAAAGATATAAACACCAGATAAACACACATTATTTTAAATAATTAATTAATGATTGTTATACTTTTAGGGCTGATAAACCCACAATATTACTTAATAAGATAATTTTTCACACATTACCGTAAATAATTAATGATTGTTATACTTTTAATTATAAACCCACAGTATTACTTAGTTTCGATAAACTTTTAATAGTCTTTAAATACTTTTACGATGCTTTTAATACGCGACACGGGGCCACCATAGTCGCAGGCAAGAATTTCATTTATTTTCATTTTAATGACTCGCGTTAAGATAAATTATTGCAAGCAAGCAATTAAATTAAAAATTAATGTAAAACCCCCAACATGTTGCTTCAACTAAAAAAGATCTTCAAACGCCTGAACAGATCTTCATAAAATCTCTATTACGTCAGTTTTCAAACTAAAGAAACCGCATCAAAATCGGTTCATCCGTTCAGGAGCTATGATTTCACAGACTAAAAAGATACAGTACAAACGTAGAACAGCTGTCTTTTTCGTCCGGGCATAAAAAAGTTTAGGTATCAATATCAACCTTGTTGTCCAAAAGATCAATGAAAAGAAAGCTAGGCTCGAATAGTCTTTGTGTTATTTTTCCAGTATGCAAAAGAACAAAAGTAGAATCATTTAGTTCATAAAATGGTTAAAAGTGATTCTAGTAGTTTTATTGAACAATGTTGCCCTTTCGAGTAAAAATAGTATAAGTATTGAAACAAAAATTGTTAATGGAATAGTCCAGACAATTCCATAGTCCAATAAAAGAACACACTAAAGGTGGTCGCACATCTATCCGCACCAAATGCGCCGAAAGAATCGAATTTTAGAATTCTTTGTATGAAGTCGTATGAAACCTCGCGGGCAGGTGCCCGCGAATCTGGCAGTACTTCGAGAATTCGCCGCGAATAATTGTGCGATCAGCCCAAAGCGCCGTTTACATGTGCGAGTTTCTCGCCTCGAAGTTGCAATTATCGAAACCAATTATGATGATGATGATATTTGAACCCTCTTTAATTTTCTCGTACCTATTCAAAATTGTGGTAGAGATACAGGTCCAATAAAAAACCTGAACTCAAATATTATTGAATGTTGGATATTCCTAAAACTTATTTTTACATGTCAACGTACTGCAGGAATTGAGATATCTGACTGCATGCTTAAAATAATAACATTATCATACAAACGAAAACATTGTAACTCGTTTTTAAATATGGCCGTACACTCACTTTCCCATCCAGAGTATACAATCTGATAATTTGGAAGCTGGGCAAGCCTACTCATCCTCAACAATGTTTCAAGTACAAAGGTGTCCTATCATCAATGTTATACAGATGTAGAATTAAGTATAACGTAAAAGTTATTATTTAACTTTGAAATATTGTATTTTAGAAAAATGCAATGTTTAATTTTAGAAAAATACACACATACTCGTACACAAAATCACGTCTGATTCCTATCACAGGGCTAGGCAGTGACCACAGATCTCAATTTACTACGGTTCAGACACTTTCGCTTCAGTCTCTCTCATCACATTCATGCAAGCTCGTTGGTTTAAGGATCTTGTGGCCTTTTCCAATAATTCCAAAGTTAATTATAAACATTCCAAGAAATCTTTGTGTTTTGAAATACCTGCCTACCTATTTGTAAATCTATGGTTTAAGCAGTTCACCACAGGTAATATAAATTACAACTAAACTTATAAATTATATAAAAATAATACGGGGACAACAGATCTTACTTCACTACCAAGTGTTTGTGTATGAAATGTTTTTTCCTGTATTGGGAGTCCAATAATAGGTCAAAAGTACCCTAAGCCGGCGAGCTTGTATAAAAAATGTGATGAGAGTGAATGAGGTCAGGATCGTAGCAAGTGGAAGTCCGTGGTCTCTGACTACCCCTGTGGGAAAAAAGCGTTATTTTATGTATGTATGTATGTATGGGTGTCCAGTTGTCCATTTTAAATAAATAAATAAATAAAACTGGCAAAAACTTTGTTTGCATTGCCACTGAATGTACGGGCAGCTCAATAATCGTAAAACTGATAAAGTAATCCTCATACGCACGGGTCCCGTTGCGGCTCGTGTCTCGGCTTTACGGCAAAGTAATATTCCTTAATTATCGGCGATGCGACGTCCGACCAAATTAATGAAATGCAGCTGCGATCCGGTAGTGATGGTGATGGTTTAGCGATGAGTTATGGTCTGAAAGTTAGTAACCCACTATGGTGAAGCGTGTCGACTTTCCAGGTCGTGTGTACGACCGCAAGTGGCATTACGAACTGAGCGCTTCCGTGCTTCGGAGGGCACGTTATATTGTCGGTCCTGGCTTTTAAGTCGTTAAGCCATGACGGAGGCCTTTAGGCGGCCTAAAGACTCCGTCACTAGAGTTGGTGACTTGCTCATACGAACTTACTTTTTTTACTATTAGCTGCTAGAGTGTCGACTTTCCAGGTCATGGATTCCATCAATAGAGAACGAAGCGAATGAATGGAAAATGAAATTTACGCATGAACACGACCTCGAATAGTGAAGGAACATAAGTTAGTATTCTAATAGGCGGCGATAACTTGCAATCTGTCAGTATAGAAAGCTAACTTTTGCAAATTAAGAACATGTGCCAAATAATTATGATTTTGAAGGCTGTTAACATTATCTTGTCCAACTTCTACACAAAAGGTTCCTGTTTTTAATCCTCTCTCTCTATCCCACTCTTGTACTCATCTCGTAACACTGACTGTAAAATTTAAAATATAAATTGTATTTTCATTGAAATTTTCTACATAAGTAGGTAAATACAAGTTACACTAGAACCTATTTTCTACTACAAAAATTAATAGCAACCGAATGGGCGTTTTTCGACTAGCCCGGCACGGCACCGGCACGTGACGCAAAAATGTATGAAAATGTACTGCTCGTTTTTCCACTTGCCGGCGCCGGCGCCGGTGCCGGTACCGGTGCCGTGCCGGCCAGTCTAAAAACACCCAATACGGACCAGAACTGTTATAAAATTACTTTAAAGAAAATAGAAACAAAAGTTACTTACCAATTTTTGCCTTTGAAAGACATAAACGCGCTCCTTCGAGTTTTCATTTTTTTATCAATTACTTCCTTTAAAAAGGATACCAATTTCATTTGCAGTAACAATAACAACAGCAACAAAATTTGGTAACCAAAAGCAAAAAATCAAAAGAAAATACATTTTTCAAAGGAAAATTTTTATTTTTTATTTTTATTTCTTAGGAAAACAAACAGTACCTACTTACAGACTAAATTACAGATAAAAGACTTAACTATGGCCCATTTAAACGTTTTGAAAAAAATGGCAAGAAAAATTGAAAGTACCATACCAGCTGTAATTTTAGCGAGGCTTTGGTCAGTGTTTTTTCTTGCCATTCACTTGTCATTGAAAATAGACTACAAACAGATCTAGCAGCCATTGTAAATAAGCCTTTATTAATACTTGATTTATGTTGTCTTTCCAGCTGATCAGATTCACAGATTTTTTAAACGTTGCGTTAGGATATCCTGATACAAAGACAATCTAAGAAACGTTATGTAAAATCCTCTTAATTAGTCCACGATCCTACTTTTTCCTCGTAGGGTTGAGTTTGACCCA